>OV884056.1:53380976-54630976 GCA_930367215.1 Pollenia angustigena | reverse complement strand
GAAATCGCCCCTATCTCCCCTCGTAATCCTATTTTTATAAAAAAGAAAGCTTATGTGTCCATATAAATAAAGATCGATCTATATTTTAAATGCCATTAAAATTGGGTTCAAAGGTGACACAAAGACCCTATTCCGGAAAGCATTTTCTATGGGGCTATATGAATCACGGACCGATACGCCCCTTGTGCCAATTAGAGTCTATGGGCCAAATTTCATCAAATTATCTTCAAAATTGCGACCTGTACTTTGCGCACAAGGTTACATGGTTAGCCTGCCAGACGGACGGACGTCTTTAGATCGACTCAGAAAGTTATTCTGAGGGGATCGGTATATTTTAAGGTGTTACACACATCAGCACAAATGCATAATACCCTATCCACTATTGTGGTGTGGGTGTAATTATCAGTCAAGGTAAAAAAAGAAAATATTCACTAATCAACATATGAACCGTTTATTTTGAAAGTGGCATAAGTCATTTCGGTTTTTAAGTCGAGATATTTAAGGGTTTGCGTTTTAACACGTTTAAAAATATGGATGCTAACTTTCGAGAAGATTCACTTGTATTTGATACATCATGATAATGATATTTTTCTCAGTATTTATTATTATTATTATTTATTATTATTATTTATTATTATTATTATTTATTATTATATTTATTATTAACTCGATTTTTTTTGAAAAAGTGACTAATGCCACTTTCAAAATAAACGGCTCATATATACCATTTTTAGGGTAAACTATTTTTACAATTTCCACTTTTAAATGTTAAAGGTCAAAGGGCACTCGTTGTTAAGTTAGAGATAATTAAAAAATCTTATACAATAATTCCTTAAAACCCATAAAAGCCAAAAATTCGAATTTTAGGATCCGATTCCTAAATTTTAGTATGAAACTTATCTGTTTTATATCTCGGGAACAAACTTACCTCTTTTTGGTTTTGCCAACATTGTAAAGTTCAACATGTTTGAATGCTGCATAGGCGGCCATTTTATCTGTTTGTGTGTGTGATTTAATAAATTAACAAGGACACGAATCCCGAAAGCAAGGATAACTAAAGTAAAGTTATCAAACTTTTTGATTTAAATACAAGACTTAAATCTGAATTTTAATGTAAAGAATACAGAAAATAAGTAAATAAAAATAATTAAATATTTTTCAACTTAAAACATTTGTCCTTAAGAAAATAAAAGCTGTGAAATATTTTTTTGTTTGTCTGAATTCCCCAAATATGTACAAGCAAATTTGTTAAGCAGTGTAAATTTCAAGAGAAAAATCAATAATTATGCTGCAAAAAGGAAATTTTTACGCTTTTGTTTACTCTTGCAAACATAAAAAGTTTACGCTTTTAGCAAAAGTTCAATTTGTTCAATTGTTGCCTTGAATTGAGTAAACGAAAAGCCTCAGTAGGAGGTGGAGTTAAAAATCCTTAAAAAAGGACCATCTTCTTTATAATATAAAATAAAAATAATAGTATTGAAAACATATGCAATTTATAAAATTCTTTATTTATTCCTAATGCAGTTTTACTCTTAGGGTTGGAGAAGCTCTCTCCTGAGAGCTTTTTTGATAAGATATTGAGTTGTCAAGGATTCCTATTTATTTATTAATTTTTTTTTTTCTGGGTGAAAAAGGATGCTAGAGCAACAATTTATGCAATACCAACACATAAAGATTTTTAGGAGATGCATTTTGTCGAATACTTATTATTTTGATTGTTTAATAAAAAAAAAATATTTCACAGTTTATTTTCCACTTTTTTTTATAGAAGAAAAGTCCATTTAGAAACTCACAAAGTTAAAATTTCTTAATTTTTTAAAAAAACAGTTCGTTTAAAAGATTTTATTTTAAAAGTTTTCTTTTTTGTTTTGTGGTTTATTTAAAATTTTAAATATTTTTAATAAGATTAATGGAAGAACACTTTTTTGATAAAATATTTTTTTAATAAATTTTTAGTTAAAGTTTTTTTTTTGTAAAACACGTTTAAAACAAACACGTCTTGTGTTTAATGTGTACGTAGCAAGTTTAAGTTAAAGACTGAACTGTTTTTGGAAAAGTGGAAAACATTTTATATTATCGATCCAGCAAAAACATAAGAAATACAAAAACAACTCTCATATAAAAAAAACAAACATGGGGCAACCAAATGGGTTGGTTGGCTGGGTAAATGGAGAAAAGAAAGAAAAAAAAGGCAAACACAAACAGTTGGAAAAGAAAAATTTAAAAGCAAAAACACAATACACAAACCAACAAATACAAAAGAAAACCCATTAGAGTTGCATTAAATATTACAAGAGTGTAATGAAAAATTACACACTCTCTCTCTCTCTCTCTCTCTCTTTATAATCATAAACATATTATGCTCTCTTTCATAAAATAAAGCATACACATTGCATATGTAAAAGTTTATTTTTATTTGCTTTAGGAGAACAAGTAAGAATTTTACGGTAATTTACTCGTCGTTGTTGTTGGTATTGTTTTCCATGCTACAAGAATAACAGCTGTTTATGTTTATATGCAACATTCAAATGCAATTTCTAGGTTTTTTTTGTATTAAGCAACATGTTTAATTACATT
Source organism: Pollenia angustigena (assembly GCA_930367215.1). Taxonomy (NCBI): domain Eukaryota; kingdom Metazoa; phylum Arthropoda; class Insecta; order Diptera; family Polleniidae; genus Pollenia; species Pollenia angustigena. The sequence goes on along the minus strand of OV884056.1, from coordinate 54,628,399 downwards.
TAGTTTTATAAATAAACTTTTTGTATAAAAACTTTAACACACAAATGTTGAGAAAATGAGTCATATTGTTTAAGAGGAATGTTTATATACATAGTTCAATAACCGTTAAATTACATTACTCTTAAATAAAAACTTTAAAAGAACATGTTTAGCTACATTTTATTATTCCAGTTAGCACTAAATTTGAGTAGAAATGTTAAGAAGTAGTTAAAAACAAACAAACAAAAAAGAATAATTTAAAAAAAAGCCAAAGAAAAAAGGGTTAGTTAGCCAAATTAATTAGGAGTACATAATAAAAGTTGTAATACTTTTAAAACTAGCAATTTTATAAAAGTTTGAATTATACAGGTTTTTTTTTCAAAAAACGTTTTCCCTAATTTTTAAACTAATGTGGGAGTATATTTATTACAACCCCTAAAAGTTTTATGGCTTTAAGCTCTTATTTAAACCCCTTACTTAATTGCTAAATACATAAAAACTTAAAGTTGCAAAAATTTACGAGGGTTCTTTAAAAATGTTTGGCTTTTCAATATTTCCGTCTAGTGGGTTTAAAATCGGTCTGTGATCTAAAGCCTGGTACTCTGTTCAAATTTGTGAAACATGTTGATTAACATTGATTATTCCACACGAATTTTTGGCATTTATCAATGTTACCAATCTTGCGAGTTTGAACAATTTGACGTTTTTATTCCTTCAAAGTATGCTACATTGTTTCGTGTATGTAAATAAACGCCACATGTATTTTACTAAAATTATTTTTTTTAATAAAAAATTTAATAAAAAACAAAGTAAATATGGATAAAAAACTGTTACCGGTTGTGTTATTTTAATTTTTTATTTAATATTAAGTTCATACTTTTTTGCTTTTGCTTAAAATTCCACGTGAAATAAAGGTAGCTTACATTATTTCGCAGTTGTCAAAAAATGTTGCCAGAAACATTTCGGCACTTTTTCACTAAATAAACAGAGTACATCTCAATCAACATTATTTCATAGATATTCCGCACAAGTTTTTTTCATATGCATTTTGACAGCATTTCACGTGAAATGTTGAACAGAGTACCAGGCTTTAAGCGGTTAAACACATTCCTTCAACGGTTTAGTTTGGTTTATTAGTAAAGCAACACATTTTATAAAGTTTTTCTTCTCAAACGAAGAAATAGTTTTCTATTATGTTCTCAAGTAAAGCGCAGACCAAATTTTTACATTTTTGAAAACAAAATAAACTGTATAGTAGTTCCATTAAATAGAGGGCAAAAGATCAACGTAGTGCATATATTGCTTTTGTTTTGATTTTAGATTGTAAAGTAAAGTTGTAATAATGGAACACTTTTTATACGGTAGATAGAATCCTACCTTTAGTTATCCGTAAGTTGTGAAATTGGGCCTAAGAAAGTTAAGTTGTAAAGAAAGATGCCCTTAAAACAAAACTGACAAAAACTTGAACTTCAAATTTTTAGCCCGTTATCGCGGCATCACCACTAAGAAAAGCCATAAACTCTTTAGTTTAGTTTAAGGCGATTTCAACTACAGGTGGTGTCGATACTACAACCATCCAAAAACACCACACTGATAGAAAAATGCATCTTCATATTGATGATGCACTAACATCAGAATTGTGACGTCAATGTTACTACAAATCGCATCAATGAAGCAAAAAGTAACATCAATCCAATGACTAACGTCTTCATACAATTTTGTCATTTTTTACGTGTCATCTATTTAATGACTATAGTGACATCAATTCGATGCCACATTTTATATATTATTAACATTATTTTAATGATTACAATCTTTTATAAGAAGCAAAAATTCCTATATTCTATTTTTTTAAACTATTTAGTTAAATACATCAAATTTTTAAAGTAGAATGATTACGAAAACCATATGGGGCATGGTGCTGGTGTCTTATTATTGAGAGTTCTGCTGTTAACAAAGGTCGCAATACAACAAACGTTAAACAAACATATGTAACGGATAAGTAAATAATAATATTATTTCACTTTGACTTAAGTCAATGTCAATCACTTTGACTTAATAACAAACTGTCATTAAATTGATGCTAATGTGTCCTTTCTCCGGTGTTACTGCGTCATCGCACTGAGGACATATTCGTCATTTCTGTGATTTTGACCCTGATGACACTTTGGCCAAGTGATGTTAAGTGGCATGGGGTCAAAAACGAAGACACTTGTCATAGTACAGATGTCAAAATACATCAGCGTTATGACGCCTTTTCTGTCAGTGCAGAGATAACATATTTTTGGCATTGCACTGTTAGTGCTTAAGGATCAAAATGTCAACCATTCCTAAAAAACACTAACAAATAAAAAAAATAAAATTTGGTTCGAACTGACACAAAATCAGATGGAGTTTCAACACCACCTGTAATTGAATTCACCTTGGTTTAGTTCATTTTAAATATTTATCTTTGAATTAACCTTGGTTTAGTTCATCTTAAATATTTATCTTTAATCTAAAAAGAAAAAACTGTGGCTTAACTATTAATTTTTCGGTCGGTGGAAATGCCCATATAAAAAATTCTTTGATTTTCAATACCAATCTTTTGTACTGAAATAACATGTGGGACAGTAGAGCAAACATGGATTCATCCGTTTTTTAGATGCAAGCGATATAACCCACATCTTTTTACCTCAAAGGCCGGGTTTTTAAGATGTGGATTAAGTTTTAACTTAATTTAACGTTTTTGTTTTTTATTATTTCATTAAAGACCAACATTTTAAGCAAAACTAAGCTGTTCTGTCAAAATTTTGTATACAAACTTGGTAATGACGGCTCAAATCAGTTTTCAAATAAGTTTAACTGAGATCTCAAAAACCCAGCCCAAGGAAATAAATACATATATACATATATATATATATATAAATAAACGTTTCCGAGAAAAAACTGTCATTAAATTTTTTTTCCGAATTTTAAGTAATCGATTCCCGACATATTTAACTCGAACAATAATATCACTCAGCAGGGAAATTACTTTTTTAAGCCTTTAGGAATCGTAGTATGTAAAATTGATAAAGTCAGGGGCCTAGATCTGGCAGTAGTGATCGAGTTCTTTCTCGATTCGAAAGCAATTTTATTTCATTCGATACTGAACGAATCGAAATTATTTTTTCAGTATTGTGAAACTCAAATGAATGAAAAGTAATTCAGATTCGTTCAGTATTAACTGAAATAATAAGATATTTACCCTTATTGCGTTTGGCGTTTTTAAAATACGCCTACGACTGTTTGGTAATAGATTAAAGGAAAAAAGTTCACGATCTCTTTAATCTATTACCAAACAGTCGTAGGCGTATTTTAAATACGCCAAACACAATAAGGGTGATTAAATTGCTTTCGAATCGAGAAAGAACTCGATCACGACTGCCAGAATCAGGCCCCAGACTTTAAACTTGAGCATTTAAGCAGCCATGTTTTGGGAAAAACTTGTCAATTTCTCCATAGAATTAGATAAAATTTTTAGCTACGCAATACAGATTTTGGTAAATAGACTCAAAAATCGTGAACTGTCTAAGTTCTAAAACTTTATTTACTTTCATAGAAATTAGTTGGCATCTTTGGTTTAAAATTGTTTATAATTTTTTTCCCATCAATGCTCTCTGCTCACAGAAAAAAATAATTTTCATATTTGAATACGAAAATCGCATATTTGATAAAAAAAATTTTTGAATTTTCTGCGATGACGATTTTTGCATTATTGATAAAAAATTTTGTAGGTATAGTTATTGAATTTTTAGTCAACAACCAAGTTTATTGAATCAATAAAAAAAAGTTGTTGCCCAAAATAATTTTTTTCAACAAAATGTTAACGTTATTTGTTAAAATAAATTGTTGGAAATGTTGAATAAATCAAACAAAATGTTTATTGAATCTTTATTGATTTATTTATTTATTAATAATAATGTGCTAAGCTCCCAATTTTTTTTTTTTTTTGGTAAATACACTAAAATTTATTATGGGGGGATGCGCATTTCGCTGGTTGCTTAGGCCAGATCATAAGGAAACCTTTTTCTAAAGACTTTGGCAAAACTAAAGATATTTAACCAAATAAAACTGTTAAGCGAATGAGAATTATGACCTAATATAAAATGGGCAAGAGTTGTAAAAATACTGTTTTAACGTTGATTCAAATATTTGTTTTATTGAATATCAAGAAATATTTAAATATTTCGTTATTAAATATGTTTTATTGAATGCTATTTTGCAAAGTATATTTGATAAATTTTTTCATTGAATCAAACAAAAAGTTTGTTGAACAAAAATTATATTTTTAACAACCTGTGTTGTTAAATATTTTCTTGAGATATTTTTTTCTGTGCTGAATATAGTAATTACTCTCTGAAAAAAATTTATTTGCCAATAAATCATGTATTTTTTTATATGTTTTGTTTTAAATCATTTTCATCAGTGTTTAGTTCCAAAGTAATGCTTTTTTTGTAAAATTTTAAAGTGGCAACTTGAGCATGAAAATATTTCAAATAAATACTATAAAATATCTGTTTAGGTTGTGTGTGTATGATGGATTGTGGTTAGACTTTAACAACAATTAAAACTGATTGTAAAGTGATTAAGCACATAATCAATTTTTTTTTTTTAATATTTAAAACAAAACAATCCAATTACAAAAGGGAAACAAATAAAAAACGTCAATAGAAACAAATAATTAAGGTATGACAGAAATCAAAGACACAGACTTCAATTTCAAAAAAAAAAAATTTTTATTTAAATCTCAATCTAATTTAGATAAAATCATGAAAATATATCTTAATAGTATTGAGCATTTATAAGGTAACTCCTAATAAATCTTCAAATCTGTTGCAAATTATTCAAATTTGTTTCAAAATCGTCTTTTAATTCGCGAAAATATTTGAAACAACATTCAATAATTTATTTATTTATGCCGTTTTAACGCTTTAGTTGTGTTTTTCCATTCTCTAGTAAATTGTAATGCAAATGAACTCATTAACAAACGCAGCTCTATTGTTTTTTTTTTAAGTTCGTTTAACAAATGTTGGGACATATTTATCGTACATTCATCGCCGTGTTTTGTAGTTTATTTTGTTTTCTATTTAATTCTTTTTTTTAAAGACTATAAAATAAAACATTTTTAGGAAAAAGTATTAAAAACTAAAAAAAAAAAAAAAACTGGAGAAATAGGTGTCGTCTGCGTATTTTTTTTTTTTTTTTTTTAGTTTAATTTAAGAGACTTTTACATTCTGTCACAGTGCTGGGTGTTTATTAGCCGGTATTTTTTCTAATGATAAAAATAGATTTTTATGCACATGGAAAAAGTAAAGAAGAAACAAGTTAATGACAGCAACAAAATGATGAAACAGTGATGGAAAAGAAGAAAAAGTTCAAAATAAATTTCCTTTATATCTAAAAAAAATCATGTCGTGGCGATCAAAAATATTCAAAGGAAATTAAAATTTAATGAATTTATTTATTCACCCTTATCGGTTTTGGCGTTTTTAGCAAAAACGACACAAATACGACACTGTTTACAAATCTATTACGAAAATGATATCGTGGTAGGCGTTTTTGTTGCAAAAACTGACCTTAATTTTTTTTTATCACGACTGCTTGTATGTACAAATGTTCGTCTAAATAAGCATATGATAAAGGTGACTAAAAGCCATGTTTTCTGAAAGCCTTAAAGGCCAATTGTTTGCAGATATCTGTTTAAAACATCGTTGTTATACTCTCCACCACAACTACATAGTTGTGATGAGGGTATACTAATTTTGTCATTCAGTGTGAAACTTCTTCAATATTCATCTAAGACATCTAAGTAAGTCTAAGTCGATTTTTACATATCCGTCTGTTGAAATCACGATCTCTTTCGTATGACTCAAAGGAAAAGAAAAATATTGATGTACAATTTTTCTAGTTTGGTATTTAAATCCAGCAAAATTAAATTAAAATGTTGAACAATAAAAACTAGCAAAAATAATGGCGGAATTCACAAATTGATATAAGACTTTGCATATATTCGTTATATGTTCATCACTAGAAATCATACCACAAAATTTCATTAAGATCAGTCCATAAGTTAATATAGGCCAAATATTTAAACCCACTCTTGAAAACATTTGAGTACGCCTAAGACTGTAACAAATAATGCTTTGCAATAATTTTAGGTCTGTAACTGTTTTATATGACTATAAATCACACTGTCAACTTTCGTGCAGATCGGTTCATATTTTACCATATATCTCATGTTAAGCCTACTCTGTCAGGCATGTTCATAAATCACAAGATTGCAAATTACTGTTAGCAAATTTCAAATCACTGTCCAATTTTACTGTCTGCAAAATTTGCTAGACAGTAGAGAAGACAGTTGGAAAAGTGTGCATGTATTAGTGAAAAGGTTTGCATGTATTGCTACTGTCTTGCCAGTACTGGAAAATGTAAACGCCAGGTTATGAAAAAAGCTTTTTGTCCAGAACACCTTTTTTGTGATTTCAAATCACTTTCACAAAGTGATTTTTAGAACATGCCTGTATGAAAAAATTTAGTACGCGTTGAACCATAACGAATTTTTATATCATAACAAAATTTGGTCAGTCATGGTTTTATAAGACTATAACTCACTTTGTCGAATTTCGTGAATATCGGCCTATAGTTTACCATAGGTAAATAGGAGGATATCAAAGAATCGTTACAGCCGAGCACTCTTACTTGTTCCAATTTAATTTTCAGAGCAACGGCGAAAAATAAAAAAAATATTTGTGGCCTAAGTTTTATTCTCCAGTTGTTGTGAAAATTTTCCATAATAATTTAAACGATTTTTCTTTAAGTTTAATTTTTAAATATTAATTTTTAATATCGGATATATTCTGACAATCGCAAAACGCTTAGCATTGGCGATACTGACTTAAAATCGCATAAAAGGTGTTCCTTAAATCGAAAAAGCAAATAGTTTGGCGACTTCAAATATGTATCAGAATTGCTCAAGGGAACTAGACTATTTGTAAGAAACTATGGCAGATCGCCAGCACCAGTTTAAGAACACCATAACATAAATCTGGCATTTTGCGATTTCAAATCGTGCTATTGTCAGAACATGGCCGTAACATATTTTTACGATTCTGCAATTAAAGCGACGAAATTTTGCTTAAAATAGTTACTTAACTACTTTGAGTCAAAATGGCAACACTCTTAATAATGTTGGCGTTACCCTGAAGGAAACCTGGGTGCAAGTGTCTCCAAGTCGCCAGTTTTGTCGACTACATTGGTGATATTGACAACGAAGTGTCTAAACTACATTACCACCCCTATCGCAAACGACTACTCCCATGAAAATATTCCCATATTTTTTTATTTTGTATTGTGAATGATTCCCATGACAAATTTTTTGGGAATAAATTCCCAAACTTAAAAAATTTGGCGTCGCCAATGTTTACTCCCGCGATTATTTTTACTAAATAAATTCCCAACAAGTGTTAATGTGAACGAGAAGGGAACATGTAAATTTTAATTTGTATTCTAAAGTAGGACTCAATTAAATTTTTTTTTTCTTTTATTGAAGGAGTTTTAATTAAGAAAATGAACATAAACACTTCATTATTTATTTTATTATATTTTTATTAGTATTTTATTTTGTATATTTTTCTTTCACAATACAAGCATTGACACGATATTCACAATAGAGACGTTTGTTTATAAAATACTAACAAATAATTCACAATAGTAATTATAACTCCCAAAATATTTGCGATACTGATTTGTTGGGGATGGGAATATAGGTTTGCTCCCATATAACATATTCCCATAACATTCGCGATAGGGGTGTACATTTGCCACTATATTTGGCTTTAGTACGTTAAAGATTTAATCAATAGCAACTGAGAAGTACAATTCCTTTAAAAGTTGAAGAAATAATAAAAAAAGATAACAATCTTTTTTTTTATTGATTTCGTATTGTTACAAAAAATGTAGACTATTTTTACTAAAATGTACTAGCGATTCTCTTGTTCCAATGCCTACATATGTTCCCAAAGGAACTACCTAGTCAGTAGTAGATTTCCAATGACACGCACATGTTAAATGTCTATTGTAAATAATAATAAGTCACTAGCACTGGTGACTATGTCAATAGTGAATCATTATAGATTCACTAGTGACATTTCCTGCAGGGTAAAGACCGACAATCCATTGTTGTGTGCACAAAAGCAAAACGTTTGCAGAATTACAGACATATAATTGTTCATGTTCTTTGATTCGGTTAATACGTATGACACAACAGCCCATATTTACATGCAACAATCAATATTACATTTATTTATATGGCAATGCTGCAGTGATGTTAGACACCGTTGTGCGAACATATCCATGAACAACGCTGTTTCAACAAGATTAAAACCTGGACCACAGCAGTCTTAATAGTCCAAATTAACGTGTGCACATAACATTGTTTGTTGTTTGAACATACAGATGGCTTGTCAAGACGGTGTGTTACAGAGAAAGCTAACAAAAAAACAATTATGGCTGCAAAAAAACTGTGTCTGTGTAGTGTAGTCCTTTAAGCAATATCTGCTTTTTACTCTAACACAAATATCTGATTTAAATCAATATATTAAAAATAAAAATTATTTAAATATGACTATATATTAAAATATTTCTTTTAAAAACTATAATTTTTATTTAAAAAAATTATGTGTTCAAACGACGGTATTTAATTTTATTTACATTACAAATTTAGCATGAATCCTTTCTAGTTAAGTTGGCAACACTTTCCATAGTTCCTCTTCTTTAAATTGTTATTCACATAGAATGGCAACAACAACAAAAAAAGCTGTTTTAAAAACTAACTGTTTTCTAGCAGTGTTTAGCGGTTTTTTGGTATTTAGTTTTACACAAATATCAGACGATTGCGCTTTAATTTTGATGTTTATGAAGAATAAATTTTAATTAACATGAAAATTATACAAATTTCTGTTAATTTATTTGAAAGCTTACAATTATAAATTAAAAAATAATTAATTATTCAAAGTTCTGTATTTAAAGTCACAAAGAAAATTATATCATACATAATAATAAGGAAGCAAAAATTTTTAAAACCACATCGAGGCCAAACGCCTTTTGGCCGGAAAAATTAAAAAAAGAAAAGAAGAAAAATCAAGTTAGAACACATTAAACGAATATGAAAAATCAGAATGTAATGAAGTAAAATAACAACATAATACATACATACATATGTACGACAAACAAAAAACCAAAAAAGTCCAACAGTACCAGAGTACCACCATACAACCACAACTGGGGTATGAGTTTGAGGAACAAGTGTAAGTTGTAAGTACTCACATTACAGCAACAACCAGACTAAAAATTTTAGTAAAATATACCCAACATACATATGATGATGATGATTTTTTGTCAGTAGCACTTTCAAAGCAGAGCATGTGTCATGTGGTAGTGGTGTTGGTACATTAAAGTGAGTGACTGTGTCATGAGAGTGTAAAGAACTTGTTGTCTAAAGCTAAAAATACATGAATTGGTTTTTGCTTTCTGTTTTTATGTGATTTTTATACTTTTCTCAAGAAAATTAATATAAAAATAGAATCAAAAATTTGTATGCTAATTGTGAGAATATGAAAGAATTTGTTTTTTATTAACAGTTCATTTTTTTTAATAACAAATATTAGGTTTACAAAAAAAAAAAAGTAATAAAAGTTCACGTTATAAAGTCAAATTACAAAAAAAAAATTTTAAGTTACGATTTTTGAGCTGATATTTTACACCCTGTAGTTTTTACAGATTTTCTACTTGATGGTTACGAACTATTTAGCAGTTTTCTATTACCCTAGGTCTCAGTGATGCCAACTTTTTGAGAGCAAAAAGCACTTTAAAATTTAAAAAAGCACTATTTCGAGCAAAAAAAAAAAAGCGTAAAAAAGCACTAAGCTATTTTTACAATTTAATTAAACACATAACAAGTTGCATTCCGCTGTGCCGAATATTATATAACTCCAAAATTTAAAACAAATGCGACGGCGTTTATGTGGGCCATTTTCATTTAAGATTAAATCATAAATACATTTACATTTGTATATAAACATTTTTAAATCTTTAATAAAAATAATATCATCGAAACCATTTGGATCATCATCAGCTGAGTTTGAATTGGCCATAAAACCGTTTTAAAGTAATAGAAAAGCGCATGAAAAATGACAGGTTACACAACGTTCGTTATAAAAGCAATTACTGTCAGCTGTTTTTAATTTATTTAACACTTTGCTAATACCAAGCTACGGCTCTTTTTTTGTTTTTAAAGTCTTTGCGTTTTTTTTGTACGGTTTCCGACTGCATTGTTTTAAACAATTCCTTATATTTTCTAAGCCATTTTCTACTTTTGAAACAGTATCTACATCTTTCAAAAAATGTTTACCAAAATACATTGTTTTTATTACGATTACTAAATATGTTGTCAACGCTAAAAAGTGCAACGTTTCATTCTTTTAAAAAGGCGCTTAAAAGCACTGTGAGAAATTGTTAAAAGCACTATAAATACCCGCTTTTCAAAAAAGCACCAAAAATACCCGACTGGCACCAAAATGGCAACGCTGCTAGGCCTACACTAAAGATAAATATCTCAGCCAGTTGGCAATAACGTCGGCAGAATAACAAAGCAATATTTCTTATTGCTCGGCTTATGTTAAAGGCATGGGAAAACGTATTTATGTTAACTAATAATTTTAAAGAAATCAAGGAAGAAGGTACAGTGTAAAAACTGGCGCTATCTCGCAAAAATTATTTTTATTGATATAAATTCTTTCTTATTCGACTTTATTATTGAAATGTATATTAATTTGTTTAAGCTTGAGGCCTTTTTTATATAAAAATATTGATTTTACTTTAACAAAAAAAAAAAAAAAAAAATAATTAATGAAATTAATATTTTTATATAAAAAAGAACTCAAACTAAAACAAATTTATATAAATTTAAATAATAAAGGTCGAATAAGAAAAAAATTATATTAATAAAAATAATTGTTGTAATTTTATTTTACTGTTTATTAAATTCTTTAATTTAATTCTTTTACTACAATTATAATTTTCTACCATTTCACAAATATAATTTCTTTCTCACACAATTTGCTTTTATTTTTTTATTTTTTAGCTTTTTTTTCTCAATTGACGTTTTATGTAAGCAATAATTGTCAACGAAAATGGACTAACAATTATTGCAACATAAATTGTTGGCAATACATACATATGTACAAAAAATTGCTGTCTACATTGAAGAAAACATAATTTTGACATTTACTGCAATATATGTCGCAATAATTATCTCTGGTATAGACGGGAAGTTACTGTTAACAATCCTCTGTTCGTGCGGCCAACAAATACATCAAGCATTAACAACTCATCAGCAGTTGTAAAGTAAAGTTTAAATTGCAACTCAACTGAGTAATTACTTTAATCAAGGGTCTAATCACCGCATTCGATACTATCGTATCGAATATACTATCGAATTTTTTTAGCATACGATAGACACTGAGGTATCGAATGAAAACTTGATAATTGTAATGTCGAGTTACTCGATATCGAGTTTCATGATACTATAATAAATAATTTCGATCAATTGTGCTCGATACCGTGTGCGGTGATTAGACCCCAGGCTTATGTCCAGATCGTCAATTTCGAACTAAGATTTCGTTCGCTTAACTAACATGTAAAACAAAAACAATATTTAATAATTTGTTTTTGTTTTAATTGTAAGTTAAGCGAACGAAGTCTTCTTTCATAATTGACGAACAGGCCATTAAACTGGAGGCCCACACCACGCGTTAAATGCATTGTTGGGTTAGATACTTCTGTTTAAGTTACATCAACTCATTTTATGTACCTAGTTTTTTGTTTTTATCAACTGTTATGTAAATAAGTTTATTAATTAAAAAAAATTTAGCAACAAGAGCAACTTTATCGGTAACATTAAAAATAAATAATATAAAATGGCATCCTTGGCTATTAAAACAGCTGAACTGCACATGCGATGGATGCAAAAATAAACCTACTTTATGTGTATTTTAGGTGTACGCATTCTACGCGATTTGCTGCGCCACATACAGTTAATGCATACAACGCGTGGCGTGGAACTCCCGTTTAACAGTTTTCTGGCATTATTTTGAAATACATTTAACTTCGATATTCTGCTATACAACCACTAATTAATATACCGGTGTGAACACGATATTCACCTTTTTTATAAAATAATGCTTCAATTAATCAGATACTAAAAAGAAATTCTGTGAACATCTCTGGTATCTCAGTGGTTAAGCTGTAGCTCTTGCATTTTTTGATCCGAACATCTTGTGACATTAGGTGAAAAATTGCTAATGCAGTTCATAATTTTTTTTTTAGAAGAAAAAGAGGAATACGGGCTTAAGTATTCCGATGATGAGATCGATGAAACTTCCGAAGAGAAGATTATAATGGTTACCATAACATGAAACTTCATCCTATGATATTAATAAATTAATTTGATATATGTATATAAAAACATGTATTTTACGCTTTATAAAACTTACAATTACATAAATGTGTCAATTATTAACCAACTTTAGCTTTGCGATTTCATAAAAAACTGTATAAACGTGTGGATATAGCAGATAAGTATGTAAGATACAAATGTTGGGAATGAAAAAAAGCAGGGTCGCTCATTCATTTGACCCGTCTAGGTGCATCCTTGGCGCTACAGGGGAAAACTTAAGAATTTCATTAACCCCCCATATTTATAAGGAAGCCACTTAGGGGTGGTGATAAGGAGCAAGAAGGTTTTGAGAAAATGTTGAGGACAAAATCTAATGGAAGTCGGTCATACATTTTATACCCCTAGGGGGTAAATTCCTAGGCAGTTATGGGACTTTTTCACAATATTTTTTTAGACTGTATTGAAAATTTTTTATAAAAAAAACCCCCTTAATGAATGGAGGCAGCGGGTAGGTTAGAAATAAATGTTGGGGATACAAGATTAAGTGGGGTCGGTCATACATTTGACTTGTGTATGGGTATGCTTGGAGGTGTGGTGGCGAACATTTTACAATTTTAAAAAATGAATTAACTTAAAAACTGTTTAAAAATAGTTACCGGTTTCAAAAAACATAGAGGAAATCATATTTAAGCATATTTTTTTTAATAATACTGACTTTTGATCAGCGCTCATTAGGGCTATAACTTTTTCACACTTTTTCCGAATATCAACAACGGCACTTTTATCTCGCGGAAATTTTAAAAAATATACACGTGTTATTTGTATATATTCCTATACGTATCACTTAAATACTATTTTGGAATTTATCCACTGCTCTAGATTTAAACATTTTCCTACGGTTTACAAATCATCGCGGTCCAAAATTTCTTGGACGGTTTTAGAAATTTGCTTCCCTGCGTAAGGATTTTTTTTTCGCAAAACGACGGGAGACAGGTGTTTTCATTACTAAGATATTCTTGGCCACTCCGTCGTACTATGCCAATAATTTGGTTAAAGCCCTAGTACTCATGTTCTGTAACACCCTCGTCGAGAATCTTTGCGATTGAAATTTCAAAAATGAAACAAAAATGATATAAATTGAAACAAAAAAAAACTAGTTTTCTCAAATAACAGCTAACTTAGATGCGAGTAATTTACAGAAAAAGTGTGTCTGTGGGAAAGTTCCCGCTTTGAGCTGTCAAATAAACTCACGAATAAAACGGGGTGAAAAAATTAAAAATGCAATGAATAATAACATGGAAGAGGTCAGTATTTTGTTCTTTGCAGATTTTTTCATTGTTTAATTATTTTGCTTTTAACTTTTTTATACGAATGTTTTCAAAGCTTCAACAAACATTAAAGTCGCACTTTTCATATTTTGCTATAGCCGGCGGTTGTATTTTCGCCGCCGTCGTTGAACATTTTTATATTTTAGAAATTTTGATCGCCGTCAACGATCTGTGTAACTAGCGTTCTCAACGTCAGCAATTTCACATCGACTTCGAGTGGAATATTTTGACAATTAAAACTTAACGACGTTATTTCTTTTAACTAGTTTTCGACATGATTTGCAAAAACACTTTTTTCTCAGATTTGAAGAAACGATGGAATATTTTGTTTCGCAACTCTCACCGAAGTTACAGAACATGGGTACAATTTAATTATTTACTTTCAATTTTATTTCAATACTTTCGTTAACACTAAATTCAAACTTGTCCAAAGAGTGTTATTTAAAGCTCTTTAATAAAATGCCTAAATATTGCTGGACTATTATTTAATATTTGTTTACATTTTGTGTGCCTCAAGCTGACATACATATTAATGTACTAAAAAAATTTTTTTAAACAAAACTGAATTTAAAAACGATCACTGGGTGATTTTTAAGAGCTATAGGAAAGTTTAAGTAAAAAATTTGAACCGATAGTACGGTCCATATAATTTAATGTTTGAAGATTATTTCATGCAAATGTTGGCCGTGATTGCGCCTCAAATGGTCCATCTGCTTAGACCAATTTTGGCATACTCTTTCCAACATTTCGGCCGGTATCTCATGAATAAATGCTTCAATGTTGTCTTCCAATGCGTCAATGTGTGTATAGTAGGGTATTCATTTTAATTACTACCCGATTAACTGATCGGTTAATTTAAAATTGGCCTTTTTCGATTAACGATTAAAGCGGTTAATTTCAATCGATTAACCGATTAACCGAAGTAACAAAATTTTAAATTTTTTTTTAGTATTTTAGCATATATTTTTGTGTTTTACAAAAATGTATTTGTATAGTAAAATATTTTTTCCTTCTTGCAATGCATTCTTTAAATACAGTACGAGATAAGAATATGTTCGGTGCTGAGCTTTGCCAGGATGAGTCAGATGATGAACTGACAATAAAAAAAACTCTCCATTGTAACACAAACAATCTTTTAACAGAATTTGGTTAATTAATTAACCGAAGCAATTAGAAGTGTTTAAAATTTTAAAAATTAAACTTAATTCTAATTATGTCATAATGAAGGATTTTAAATGTTTAGAGAAATACTGGAAAAGAATTGAGAAATAAGATAAGCTGCATTACCCTGCCTTTACACATGCAAGTAATGGCATGTCACTGTTGTATACATATTATCAAAGAAAATTTGTTCGAAATAGTCGAATCTCATGCCATTAACTTTTGTGATTACACATGCCACTGCGAGTTTATTTTCAAAATGTCGTAGAAGCGTCAACTTGAGCAATTTTGTTTACTTCTCAAATTAAAAAAAAGTACCAGAAAACAAAAAAGAGTTACCGAGTTAATCATCATTGCAAATTTTTGGGAAAATTTTTTCATTTATTTATATTTACATTATTTTAACGATATTTATGCTCTGTTATTAACAAACTTGCTTTTAAAAAATTAATCATAATAATTCTTTGTTAAGTTTAAACTTCAATAACAATTTGACAACAATCCAGTAAATGTGAATTAAAATTTTAACAGGGTAACATTGCTTATCGTTTTGACATTTAGTGGCATGCAAGTGCCAAATTTCCACTCGCATGCAATTTTTGCTGCCACTGGAGCTGCCATTGCGAAAAATGTGAGTGTATTAGTAAAAAAGTGTGAGTGTATTGAGTTTTTCGAACTGGCAGTGGCAAGTGTAAATGCTAGGTTAAGGATTGCTTTCGAGATCTCCCTTTCATTCGTGAACATATGTACTTATATTCCAAAGTTTATGTTTCTAGATAAAAAAAAAAACAACCAGTTGAAAAACAAAAAAGTACCAAAACGTAATTCTCATCCGTTCATGACATTCCATGTTTAATTATTTTTATAGGTGCAATATTAATGACAATTGAAAAAAATTACCAGTTAACGAACAAAAAGTACCAAAAAGACACCTCATACAGACTCTCATTCACTGAGGACCTTGCATGTCTGAGGACCTTAGGTCCAATACTAACTGAAATTCCAAAAAAATACAAGTTAAATAACAAAATAGTACCAAAAAATTCTTTTCCACTCAGGACGCTTATGTTTATAGGTAAAATATTAACTTTAATTAAAGAAAGTACCATTGTAAAACAAAAATCTAAAGAAAGGAATTAAGTTTCCCGTGTTCCCCATTTTTGGTACTTTTTTCTCCCCATTAAAGTATTAGAAATTGCAATATTGCAGTGGGATCCAGACAATTAACGTTCGAATTTCGAAAAAGTACCGAATTCGTACTTGGATTTTTTAGATTAGTTTCGAATGTGATATTTACTTTATTTATATGTTTATTGATTTAAAAGATAGATGGGGTGACAAAAAATTTCCCAAATTACAGGTTTCACCCGTTTACTCCCTAAAAAGGCCAAAATTCTAAAAAGTACCAGACACCTGACGGCTTATTTTTCTAAAGAGCAACGATAGGTTTACATTTTTTTGTATCTCTTTTAGTTATGGATATATAATATAACCGAATTTATCCGTTTTTACTCTTTTTACCCCCTTAACATTCGAACAAACTTTCATGAAAAGAACGCATATAATATTCCCTGAATTCTCGGTAGTTGCAATGTTTAGGTTTAACATTTTGACCCAAAGAGCTTGAGACCGGATTTTTTTTATATTTCGCTCTTTCTGTCTTAGTTTTCGAAACAACGCCGTTTTAAATGCTTCTGTTTTTTAAGACACTATGGAGTTACCTAGTTTTGTCAAAAAAGGCATGGAGTTATCTACTTTTTACATACAAATTTTGTTCAAGAATTGTTTTTTTGTTATGCCATTGTTTTTTTTTTTCCAAAAAATAAATACAAAATTATAAATCATTTTTGCATTTTTATATATTGATATTACTTAATTTATAACAAAACTTTATTAATCGGTTAACCGATCAATTACAAAATTAACCGATTAGAAACCGATTAAACCAAAACCTCGGTTAACTAATCGAGCGATTAACCGATTAAAGAAAAAGCCCGATTAAATGAATACCCTAGTGTATAGACATGAGCTTTAACATAGCCCCTAAAAAAAAAATCTAAAGGCGTTAAATCGCACGATCTAGGAGGCCAGTTGACCGGTCCCGAACGTGAAATAAAATGTTCACCGAACTCGCCTCTCAATAAGTCCATTGTTAAGCGTGCTGTGTGGCATGTGGCACCGTCTTGTTGAAACCACATGTCATGCAAGTCAAGCTCTAGCATTTTGGGCAAAAAAAGTTGGATATCATCTCACGGTAGCGCTCACCATTCACAGTTACGATTCGCATCATCTTTGAAGAAGACGGTCTAATGATGCCACCAGCCCATAAACCGCACCAAACTGTGACTTTTTCTGGATGCATTGGTAGCTCTTGCAATCCTTCTTGCTGATCTTCACTCCAAAATCGTCAATTCTGCGTATTAACGTACCCGTTGAGCCAAAAATGAGCTTCGTCGCTGAACACAAGAAGCGCGCGATGAATTTTCTTAACAGAGCACGTATTTCGATAATAAAATTCAATAATTTGCAAGCGTCGTTTGTAAGACGATTCATGGTTAAATTATAGACCAAACTGAAGATGTTTGACAGTGAAACAAAACACGAAACGTGCGTCAGCTGTTTAAACCAGTGTTGCCAAAAAGATAATAGCTAAAAAATCACCCGATATTAATTACAAAATTACATTCGTTTTAATATAACTTGAAATGTTTTTTATCATAATGCACCAGTTCTAATGACTTGTACATTTTGAAATGTTGCAACTCAAACTAAAACAATATTAAAATAAAAAAATAAAAAAAAAAACATTACAAACATTAATCCAAAAATTGTTTAGTCTTTTATCACAATTAAAAATACATTTCAATTTCAGTAGCAAAATCGAGAAGGAAATAATAATGACTTTTTTAATAGTTTAGGTTTGCCTGATCAGTATTTTTTCTTAGCCGGAAGTTTACATAACATGAGTTTATCACAAATTAATAAATATTATGGTCGAAAATTGTTTTAGACAAAGGCCTTTTTTTTTTGGTAATTATTTGGTTTTTATTAATTTTCTTTTGCTTTCTTGACAAATTATCTTGTGATATTTCTTCAACTTCTTTTACCGTGTTATTATTACTCATGGTCTAGTGCATTTGTAAGTAAATAAATTTTCAATTTGCTAAACTCTTAATCACTAATTTAAAATTTTTGTTATTTTGCTTTATTTTTTTGTTTTTGTTTATGAAAACCACATACATAATTGCCTTTAATGTGGTCATTATTATAGAGATTATTTGCTGGAAAAAATTTATGACTTTCTTTTCGTCAAACTTTTTTTTTTTTATAAAAAATATAATAGCCAGCCTGCAACACATACATACACATGTATGTTTGTACGTGTTTTAGAGTCAATATTTGCCATTTATGAGAAATAAATTTTCAATTTCTTTTTCAAATTTCAATAATCATTTTTTTATGATTGCAAAATAATTGTAATTTTTCAAATGTATTGATTGTAAATGAATGAATAGTAAAGCGAGTAGGAGTTGTTGCTGGATTTTTTTTTAATAAATTTTCTTTTCAGTCATATATTTACCATTGAATTTTACAACTTGGAACTTTTATTAAAATTTATTGATAATTTTTCCCGGTTGAGCTGGGATTTGAACTCGGGTTGATCTTTACATGTTTCAAGAAACACCACTTTCCATCGTCAGAAGATCCTAGTGATCTACCCACTGCACCACTGCGGTGCCCGTTAGCCAACAGTCAAACATCAATCCTTACCAGTAGTACTGGTGGTTCGAAATTTGCTGTTATTATCACCTAAATTTCAAATTACATGTTGCCTCCTTTTTCCTTCGTTTTTTCGTATTCTTTCTGTCAAGACTTTGTCTTGAAAACCTGAATACATTTGTTTATTATGTTTTTTTGTCCACTTTCGTCGACATTCTTATTTGTACAAATTAAAGTACAAATGTAAACATTAGAGCTTGTGCCATAGCCATTTCCAAGAACAATTTTTGATTTTTAGTTGAACTGTTAATTTTCAATTTTTGATATTCCCTAATTAGGCTTGAGTTCATCAAATTTAATTTTCATTAAATTATTTTCACTGAGGGAAGGAGTTTTACAACTTGGACCTTTTATTTAAATTTATTGATAATTTTTCCCGACTGAGCTGGGATTTGAACCCGGGTTGACCTTTACATGTTTCAAGAAACACCACTTTCCATCGTCAGAAGATCCTTGTGTTCTACCTACTGCAACACTTTACCATTGATATTTATGAAAAAATGGTGGAAATCGGTCCATAATTTCACATAAGACCCCTACAAGCTTCTTTCCGGATTAGAGAGAGTCTTTGTGTCTATAAAAATTTGTTGGCATTTAGATAAAATTTGGTCCCAACTTCTTTTAATGCAATCTGAATCATCTTACCAACTTTTATTGGAATTGGTCTATATTTGACCATAGTTCCTACACTAATACTACTCCCGAAAATAGCTTTAAGTGCCATAACTTTTTTATAAATCTTGGTATTGACATACAATTTGGCAACGATAATTCTTACGATAGCTTCTATGTCTTGACAAAAATTACCCACAGGTCCCATATAAACTTCCTTCCTAAAATCACTTAAAGAGAGAATATTTTTCTTCAGGTTGTAGCATAATGCCATAGCCGTAACGATGACCATAGAAACCAAAACTATATTGGTTTGTATGGTAATGGTAATGTCGTTATGGTAAGTCACCTAAAATCAAATACAGTGTTGCCCATAAGGTAGGTTTAAACAGCAGTTTTCCGTGGTTATGCCCCGTCTAAGACCCATTGATCACCTTTATGGTCAGACCACTTAAAGAAATAATCCAATTGAAAAATGTTTGCTTTCGTCTAGGGTTTTACAAGGTTATTTTTGTTTGTAAAGATGATTTTATATCGGGGTCCAAATTTATTAATAGTCATGTCTACATAGATCGCAGTTAACTTCAACATTTTACCATCCTCACTTTACATACAGTCTACAACTGACATTAAATGCTTAACATTAGCACTAAAATTATGTAAGTGTTAAGTATAGACTCATCATGTTAGAGGTTTTCTCATGTTATAACACGGTTGTTAATGCAAATGTTTTAACAGCGCTTTTACATCATGTTATAACAGCAAATCATGTCAGTTGTAGACCGGGAGTTAAGAAAAAATTTCTCCTAAGCATTATTTTGAAATTTTTAGACCCATGTTCATTAAATCTAAAATGCGCCTTATTACACGCTCGAAGAGACAGTTTTAGCACATGATTACATGTGACACGATTTTCAATAATTTACAAACACTTTTCTGACCTAAGCACACTGTGGTAAATCACAAATCTAGGTGGACAAAATAAAAAAAAAAAATGTCTGGCAACATTCCTTCTGATCGTTTAGTGAGCTTCTCAATACAATAGGTAACTGTAATTCATGTTTTGCTTTTGTTTGTTTTAAGCTCTGATTAGATAAATAAGCTTTAAAATCAGTTGTTGTCAGCACGTACATTCAGATTTCAAAGGGAAGCGTATTTTTGTGTGACTTCGGTTTATGATTAAAAAAGCTACAGTGATTTTATTGTCATAATTTTTTTTCATTCTGATAAAGCTTTATTTCAAGGAAATATGTTACAATTTTCATTCATTTACAGTGCACTCGGGAAAACGTCAACGCTCGTTTACGTCAACATCCCAAAACGTCAACCCCTTTATTTTTACATTGCCTACTCTAAAACGTCAACCCAACCAAAAAGCTCTAAAACGTCAATTCTGAATTAAAGAACATTTTGAATTTAGCAGCAGTTAAAATACACACATTTGTACACACACACATTTATTTTATGAAATAATTTCAGAAATTGGGGATTCCCTTTATAAGTAGAGTAGATAAGAAGTTACAACTGTATGTATGTATGTATTGTCTTTTTATTTATGTTCAGTTGCTCTCTTATTCTCATAAGTATCACATTATCAAACTTATTAGAAAAGGGTACAAGTGCGCAGCGGTGGATTTACGCCTAGGCCTGTGAGGCCCGTCGAAATATTAAACAGGGCTTTGGAATGGGCTCAATGCGAGAATGTTGGGCCAAATTACTTAAATGTATTAAGACGTTTAAGAGAGAAGACTCTCTTTCACGTGTTGGAAAGAAAAAATAACAGATTTTTTTAAATGAATATGTGTGCATGTAAAATTAAAAATAAGATCTCATTTAAAATGTATGTATTCTTTTGTTTCTACATAGTTGTCTTCTATGGTTCTAGTCAGGTTAAATTACTTTTTTGTTACCTTTTTGAATTTGTTTATGTTTGGTTTTAGTTTATAATCAATAAAAATGTTTAAAAGCACATTAGCGATATGTTTTTTATCTAAAAATTTTACATTCGTAAACGTCAACAATTTGTTAAACGTCAACAACCGCGGTTTTAATTAGTTGACGTTTTCCCGAGTGCACTGTATTTCCATTGTAAGTATTAAAAAAATTTTTTTTTGTAAGAAGTTCAGAAAGTGCAAAAAATAAAATATTTCCTTTTTTTCAAGTAGAGTTAAAGCTGTTAATTCCGCATAATTCCGGCGTTAAACTATATTTGGGTTAATCTTTTAAGTGTTCACTTTAAGATAAATCAAAAACATCTTGCGCGTTTTTGCGACCGCCATACATTTTTTTTTTCACTTTTCCAGTATGACCTCCACTCTTTGGCGAAAGGAAATTTTTGAAGAATGGGTAAAAACTCCCAAAATACATCGGAAAGACGTATTATTGACGTTAATAATGGTTAGATATGCCCTTCAAGATTTACTAGAAGCAGAGTTTTTTTCCCGGCAAAGCGGGAATTTTTTTTTAAATTTCCCGGGTTCCCGGGATACCGCACCATATTCATTTACATATTTGATCTCATTTTTGATTTAATTCAGGAGTGAGAAGTGAACCTAACGCGATTAATAAATTTTGTCCAGCTAGATTTGCGATCTACCACACTGTGCTAAGTCAAGTACAAGAAAACCTTTACAAACTCAAAGTTAGGAATTGGAAACTAAGCGCAGTAGTCCGAGGCGCCTGGAAATCCATTCTTAGTTTGGCCAATGATAAACATGGGTCGTTATAAATGGCTAACTAAGTAAGTCCATTTAAGATAAAATAGCATGTCAAACTAAGGTACAACAATAAAAGAGTTGCCAGATCTGCAGCCGAATTCCGTAATTCGCTAAAGCTAAATCTCTATCGCTAAAAATCTAAAGTTGATTTAGCAATTTTTGGCTACAAATGTAATTCAGTAACGTGCATTGCTAAATTTGGCAATGCAATACAAATTTAATTTGCTGCAATTTTAGCTTTTAGTGTCATCGCTAAAAATTTTAAATTTTGTTTTCTCTAAGGAATTTTTGCGATCGAGATTTAGCTATAGCTAAGCGAATTACAGAATACGGCAGCTGATCTGATCTTAAGTAGTCAATTTCGTTCGTTTCTTGAAGCAAGAAAATCCAAAATCTAAAAATTATTTCTTGATTTTAAATTATTTTGTTCGTATTTAGTAAAATTTTCTTAAATAAAGAAACATGTAAAATTTTCTTGGTTCAAGCCATATTTAGTAAATAATTCTTTCCGTGAATAAAACAAAAACGGATAATTTAATTACACTAAAACTGGAACATTGCCAGAGATATGGCAACATCACGTAATATCGAAAAGAAATGGCAATGACGGATTTAAAATAGTAGAAGAAAATAAAGTAAATTTATAAACATTTTTTTTTAAATAAATTTTAAACAAAAACTGGTCCAGAAGATGAACACGATTATTAAATTTTTAAAAATTCTTTTCACACAAATTTAAAACTTAACTGTCACTTAGTCAACCTAAGTGTCACCAAGTGAAAAAAAATTAAAAAAAAAATGTCACCTAATCTCGTAAAATTATCGCAAACTTTCATTGTCACTTAATAATCACTTTCCTAGTTTTGCCCATAAAAATTTAACAATATCCGTGTAAAATCCATAAAACAAATATCTGTCACAGTAAAGTTATAAAAAATTAATTGAAATTGAATAATCTATCGCTTCCGTTGGTAATTATCGTTGTTAACAATTAAATTGGAGTAAAGAAAATGTATAAAAGAAAAAAAAAAATACTGAAACCAATCAAATTTACGACGAGCGAAGTTTATGTCTTAAATTAAAATTTACATGTGTAATCAATTCAATTTAATTTGATTCCATTCAATCGTAAGGAGAAAAAAAAAACGCGAAAAAAAACTTTATAGATAAAAATCATGAAAAAAATAACAACACAATTTCAATATGAATTATTTGTGTAAAAAATAAAAGTGATAAATATGCGAGGTTATTATTAAAAATCGCTTTATTCTTGTAATATTTCCAATTATAAGATGGCAACTCTTTGTATAACATTAAACTCACGGCGTTTTAAAGCCGAAAATCTTGTTTTCAGCTACAAGCTTGAGCGTTTGTTAGAAGAAACTTGTAGCTAAGAACAAGGTGATGTAATACAGAATAATAGGCGAATTAATTTTTCAGGTGGCGTTCAAAGCACAGCTGGCTAATGTTTTTATTACTTATGGTGTTTTCTTTTCTGACAATAATGTTCCATATATGCTACCATTCTAAAAATATATGCAAAAATGTGAAAAGTTGTCGTTTTCCTTTCTAAACATGTTGCAACAATAAATGGCAAATTTGTTCCATTTCTTACCCGCAGTTATAACTGAGTGTGAGATAGTACCCTTTTTTGCTTCTGCGTAAAGTACTTTTTTATGCAAGCAAGTATTTTTTTATGCAAGCAAGTATTTTTTCGACCAACGAAAAATAAAAAGTTGTGTTTTTGGTATTGTACTTATTGTAGTATCGACACCACCGTTTCGTGAATTCGCCTTGGCAGGATACATACAATGAAAATAAAAAAAAATTTAACGGAATGCAGAATACCAAAGTTGCCAAACAGACAAAATTTTCGATCCGAATCGAAACGCAGAATAAATGTGAATAATGCCATAGCCGTAAAGACAGGTACACACTATCGATTATGAGTGATAGTTTTGCTAAAATTTTCGCTTGATCGATAATGTGGGCATACATTTTTGTCAGTCCCATTATTCTGTGGTTGACAGTTGAATGATAAACTTTTTGACTGCCACTCAAGTTCCATGGTGTGCACCTCACTTCACTGCTATTTATGGCAAGAACCCAAAATTGGTATGTATTTTAGCAATAACGTAACCCTAAGTCTTCACTAGCCATCGAATGATGTTTTGAAAGAGACAGATTGCTTGGACCGCTCACTAACATAATTTGAGTGTTAACGATGACCATGGAACCAAAATTCAATTGGTTTGTATTGTCGTGGTTATGTCAATCTATAAGTCATCTATAATCAAATACACAGACACAATTTTCCAATATTTTTTTCTGTGTAAATTGTTGCCCATAAGCAGCGTTACCGTTGGTGCCACTAAAGTGGCAATTTGCCACTTTTTCGGCTGCTTGGATACTATTTGGCCACTTTTACAAAATGCACCCAAATGTGGTACTTTTTGTGATTCTTGCCACTTTTGTGATACTTTTTACGTTAGGAAAATATACTTTTTTTCTTTCTGTTTTTTTATAACTCCCAGCTTTAAAATATGCTAAGAAATTAGCGTCCTTGGTGGGTTCAAGTCTTTCCCAACCGCCAAAAAATCCTTTAGAAAAGAAACTTTTATATGATTTTTTTTCTTGTCATGCGTGGTTCGCTGAAAATCGGTTGAATAAACTTTCTATTAACCTGTTTTATTTATTATGAATAAGGGGGTTAAGATATCTCGCACATATAAATATGTATATTGGTCGTGAAGCAGAAACCGAACTGTACTGAAAACTTTTCTAAAATTTGTGTAATTGACATTAAAAGTAAAATCTAAGTTTTTACCAAAAGTTTTGTAAAGAATTGATAACAAGAATTGATATAAAAACAAAAAGCTCAATATATTTATATTTATAGTGTCTAATGAAGATGTAAACTATTTCGAATTAGTTTCAGAGTTTAAAGATATAATAACTGTCCCAGATGCATTTATACATGAATTTAAACTTCAAGAGAGTAAAGTAAATGACACGAATTATGAACACATATTTAAAATTTCGAATGCTGAAGAATTTTGGCGTGAAATTCGAACATTGAAAAATTGATTTGATGAGTATATATTCAAACTTGTGCAAATTGATCCCTCATATTTTTACATTGTCACACAATAGTGCTTCTGCTGAGCGTGTTTTTGCTAAGTTAGCTTTAATCAAAAATAAAGTAACAAATAGGTTAAAAGTAAATACTTTCGAATCCATGCTTTTATCTTTAAATTTGTTAGATACTAGCTTTGAAGATTGGGTTCAAAGTGAAGACATTTTACGGAAGTATAGAAGTCGTTTTAAGAACAATTAATTGTAAAAAAATTTGTATGAAACTGACCATTAATAAATAACACAGGACGACATTGAAAAAGTTTATTTAACCATTCCAACTGATGCTTATATTTTTCGGAATGTTCCCATCACGTCACATTTATCAGATACACCAATTATTGTAACTTCGGAAGATGTTTTGTATCCAAATTAATAACAAAATCCAGTTTAATTCTTTTGGTCTATAAGCCTGATTACAAAAATTTGAAGCAATAATAGACGAAATTAATTAATTAAAACACAAGCACTTAAATTCAACAGCATGATTGCATTTATTTGTATTAAAGTGCGGAACTGATTAAATAGAAAGTATTTGAAAACGTGATATATTCGTTTTTTTGTCATAGGATTTCTTGTTATTATCCGATTATAGCTTAGAACATTTTTTTGTTTTTGTTTTTAATACATATATACGAAAGAAATGTTCTTGTCGACAAAACATTAAAGTAAATTTTTTATAAAAATTACTTCTCGAGAGACCTTCTGATTAATGAAACCTCAAAAAATGGTGCCACTTTTTTTGTAGATATCCCCTTTTTTTGGTACTTTTTTAAAATATCCGACGGTAACACTGCCCATAAGGTTGGTTCAAAAAGCTGTTTTGTATGGCAATGGTCATGTCACGTATAATTTGAGCTTTAAAGCCTCTTTAATCTTTTTTAACGTTTACTGAGTTGCCACCTATTTTTTTTTGGTTTTTCAAAAAAGTTGCATTGCTTGAAAAGTGCGGCTGTAGGAAATATCGCCCAAAGAAAAATGGCCCAAAAAAATAAATGAAAAATCGCCCAAAAAAATTCCATGTAAAATTGGGCCTGAACTCCTATGAAAAGTGAACCAAAATTTTTGGCTTATTTTTCGTTATTATTGGGTGATTTTTCGTTTTTTAAATTTGGTGATTTTTCATTATGAAAAATCACCCAAAAATATTATATGAAAAATAGCCCAATTTTTCCATTCATTATTACTATACGTCGAATTCCTAAATGATATTTAAAAAATAAGGGGACATATTGCAAAAAGGTGGGATGTCATAATGTCCAGTGTCATAGTGTCCGTGGACAAACTTGAAAGCATAGGTTACAAACTCGAAAGCATAGCCGGCCTTTGGCCGGGCGCAAGGATTTTCTCCTCTTTGATACAACAAGTACCGGCTTCGCTAACTAAAGCTTCTCTGCACAGCCGGCCTTCGGCCGGGGGCAAGGATTTTCTCCTCTATGGTATAACAAAAACCGGCTTCGCTAACTTAAGCTTCTCTGCATAGCCGGCCTTCGGCCGGGCGCAAGGATTTTGTCCTCTATGGTATAACAAATACTGGCTTCGCTAACTAAAGCTTATCTGCGAAGTCGGCCTTTGTTCGGAAACAAGGCAGATTTTAGAAGCTTTACTTAGCGAAACCGGTACTTGTTAAACCATAAAGCAAAAAATCCTTTCGCCCACTCAAAGGCCGTCTGCGCAGAGAAGCTTTAGTAAGCGAAGCCGGTCTTTGTTGTATCATAGAGGAGAAAATCCTTGCGCCCGGCCGAAGGCCGGCTATGCAGAGAAGCTTTATTTAGCGAAGCCGGTTTTTGTTATACCATAGAGAAGAAAATACTTGCGCCAGGCCGAAGGCCGGCTATGCCGAGACGCTTTCGTAAGCGCTGCCGGTATTTGTTACACCATAGGGGAGAAAATCCTTGCGCCCAAAAGTGTTTTCGTTATATGTTTAATATATGCACGCAGAGAAAAAACAACAAAACCATTTTTAATTGTTTAATTTAACCATATCATTGTCACCGACAACCATATTATGGTAAAATAAGTTTCTTTAAAAATAGTTTTGTTGGTTGTGTGGTTTTTCTCTGGGTGTATGTAGATCTTTTTTTGTATTTAACATCTTTAGTAATTATGGACCTTATGACATTTTTAAAAATGACATAATGTCCATTTGCAAAATATCTTAATGCCCACGGAGCTTATGGCGTTTTCAAAAGTGTCACAGTGTCCATGGACATTACGACACTGGACTTTATGACATGCCACCTTGCAAAAAGCTATATTCTGTTTTGAGTAATTGATTATAACTATGCAGTGATTAATTAATATTTAACTATTGAATAGTGCACAAAGTTTGGCGGAGGGCTCAAATAGGTATTACTGTTCATACTGCCGCGCAGCTGTCGAAGAAACAATGCAGTTTTTTACATAAAACTTACATTTGTATGTTACTAAATTTATATGAATAATAAACACTGTTTTGCAAATTGGCTAATTTTTTAATTTTTTTTGGGAAAAAATTATTTTTTTCTTTTTGGGTCATTTTTCATTTTTATTTTGGGCCCTTTTTCGTTTTTTTTGGTCAAAATTTCATATATTACTTTTTGGGTAATTTTTCATGTTCTTTTGGGCAATTCTTCATTTGGGCGATTTTTCATTTATTTTTTTGGGCCATTTTTCTTTGGGCGATATTTCCTACAGCCGAAAAGTGCAATAGTTTAGATTTTTAAATACATATTTTAAGACTTTGGTTTTAAATTGTCAATATGTAAAATTAAAATCCTTTTAAGATTGCTCTCTTTAAAAACCTTAAGAAAAGAAAAAAACTTTAGATTGCAATCATGTAATGTGGACAGCAAATTTGTCATAAAAAATGGAATCAATTTTTAGACAGCTTTTTTCGTTGCTGTATACATTTGTTTACGAGGTGGCTTTAATGTTATAAAATTATTAACTGTTTTGTGGTTATTAGACAACTAGAAAAACTGAAAATGATAAAAAAAAAAATAATAATAAAAGAAAAAACACATGAATGAAAATCAAAATAACTAAATTAGCTAAAGTGAATGAATAGCTGACAGAGTGAGTGTATAAAAAAAATTTTAAAACTTTGTAAAATTGAGAAAAAAAAAATTGAAAACGTTAAACAATATAGAAAAATGCTAGATGTTTTTTGCGGCTGTTGTTAACCATTAAATTCAATGGTACGTTTTATACACAATAATAAAAGGAATGACAACAGAAACAACTTCAACGACATTAATGATCAGTATGACGTTGGACAACATAGACTTGTAAATGTTAACGCGCCAACGCCGCCGCTTTAGCCGCTCACTTCACTTTGGGTGTCACCTTGTCAAGCAACACCTTTTTTATTGCTGCTGTAGTTTTTCTACTTCTTAAAAAATTTTATTTTTATTATTTTTTTTTCTGTGTGTGTTATTTTTTTAATACCGCATAGAAGTTGGAAGAAAAGTTTTTTATATAAACAATTTTAATAAAATTAAAAAAAAAAACGACTTACAAATAAGCCTTCAAAAGTAAAAAACAACAATTTGAATGAAAATTATAAAAACTAAAGAATTAAAAGAATTTAAACATGCAAATTTGTAGCAGTTTTTTTAATATCACATTGTTAACCAATTACTATTGGACATTTTTAAGGAAACAAAAATTAAAATTACCTTATCATGTAATTAACAGCGGTTTTTTTTTGCACATGTGGCAACATCATTCACTATCAATTACTACTCACAATCTCTCTCAAAAACAAAAGATAAATAAAATTAGCTGTCTGGTAACAACCGAATATAGTTAACAGAAAATCAAAATGGCTGGCTTATTCATCGCACAGCCTTAACGTCTTAAGTTGAAATTTGGACCGGAGGCTGGTCTCTCGCCAAATCGATCCATTAAGACGGGATTTTGGAAATTCGAATGTTAAGGGGGTTAAAACGTTTAAATTCGCTAACCTAACTTAAAGAGATAAAATAATTAATACTTATCATTGTTCATTTAAGAAAAGGTAGCAGACAAATGTCCTTTACTTTTTTTGAAATAGGGTCCTTTTGGGGAGTAAACGGGTGAAACCTTTATCTTGGAACTCTTTTGTCACCCCGTCTATCTTTGAAACCAATAAACATTGAAATAAAAACTATATAACTCATTCGTAACTTATCTAAAAAATACAAATATAAATTTTGTACTTTCTCGAATATTGAACGTTGAAGGGGCAAAAATCGTACCCTTTCCCTTCTTTAGTTTAGCTAGACCATAGACGCCTAGTTTCCCCACTTTACCCTAACTGGGCAAGTATATCAGACTCGGGCTGAATTAGTGATTTGCACAGAGCTATTGAAAGACAAATTAGGTTCATCCTCCAACTTATATCCCAGACAATTCGTAATGGTGTTTTCTTTTGGCTTGTTTTATTCTAAAAAACTAACCCTTTTCGGGAGCAAAATTTTTAAGAAACAGACACAAAATTGCATTTTTTTAAATAAAATGTCACATTTTTTTGTAGAAAAGAAAACACCATGATATTCACGTGAGCGTTACCCTATAATATTTTGCAATCTCATTTAAAAATATACCGCATTCTTTAAATAACTTAAATGCAAGTAAGGCTCGATTAACTCGTTCATTTACGCGATTTCGATATAACACCCATTTCTAATAGTATCCATTTTTTTAATTGTGGTTCCAAAAAGCCGCGTAAAAAAATGCTTGCCTGTGTATCTTACAGACACCTAATTTTGCTAAAGGCTAGTTTACACTATTATACTTTGTATTAATACATGTCAAAAACTCAAGTAATATGACAAAGTGTGATAGTGTGAATGCAATGTGTCACAAGTATTACGAAAAAAGTTTGACCTCCAATACGACTTCCATCGTTTTTTGAAAATTTTCTAAACAATAATACTTTTCATTAGATCAGTACCCATGTTCTGTAACTTTAGTGAGAACTTCTTGCATCGAAAAGATGTGAAACAAAATATTCCATCGTTTCTCGAAAAGTGAGAAAAATGTGTGTCTGTAACTCATGTCGAAAACTATCAAAAGAGATTACGTCGTTACGTTATAAATGTCATAATATTGCACTCGAAGCCGATGTGACATTGCAGACGTTCATAACGCCAGCAAGCAAGTATTTTTTTTTATTTTTTTTTTTTTTATTTTAGTTAACGTGTCTTACAATATTTATAAGAACGCTACTCCAAGTGGAGCTTCTAGCAACAACAAATAATACATTTTACAATATATGTACATTAATATTAATTACAGTTAATAAAGGGTTAAAGTTAAGTTTTTTTTTTCTTATATAGATTGAATAAAATTTCTAAATCTTATTCTATCCTGCGCCAAGCTTCTCAATTGTGCCCATGAAAGCTCCTTTCTTGTAAACTCCTCTTCAACAGATCTTCGCCAAGTTACTCGTGGGCGCCCCCTGCTTCGATATCCCTGTGGATTCCATTGAAAGGAAACCTTAGCAATGTCTCTATTATCTTTCCTCAACGTAAGTCCGATCCATTTCCATTTTCTACGCCGAATTTCAATGTCAAGCAAGCAAGTAATTTTTTTATTAAGTTTTTTCTTGTGTTTGCGTTATATTGTGATTATTAGTTATATCGACTCCTTTGCGTGAAATTATCGTACATGCCAATTTTTTTGAAATTGAGTTTTTGATGCAAACTTGTTCTACATTCAAAGAGACGTCACCTGACAAAATATTGTGGGCGAATTCCACTTCCTTGCTCCAAAAATTGAATGTATATTTTCATTTTGATACTGAAAGCAAGGCAGAGAAAAGAAGAAAAATTGCTGTCCTGTAAAATTTGGTTTTTGTAACATACGATAATTTCGGGCAAAGGGGTCGATATTTTGTGATGGATATAAAAACTTTTTTTGTCGCAAAATTTTTAACAACAGCTGACATTAAATATTGAAAATCAGTGCTGTTAACGCTTTTGGAATTCAAAGAAAATTCGCTTTTAGTACAATTTTTGCATTCAATATTTAACACGCTAAATACACATTAGTGTTGAGTGTAAAACGTAGCTATTATTTTGTTCCATTGTAATTTAGAAAAATTTATCACTTTGTAAGGGTACGCGTAACCTGTTAAATATATTACACAAATATAATGCATTATTATTTTTAAGAAAAGAAAACACCATTAGTGAAGAAAATGCAACTCTGAGTGCATAGAATCCATAATTTTATGAAAATGTTCAAAAACCTTTGCAAGTCGGACAGATTTGTCAAAAAATCTTTCGCTTAATTTCAGTTTTAGGTCACACTTTTATACTTTACTAGCTGACCCGACAGACGTTGTCCTGTCCAAATTAGGTTAAAAAGATACGAAAATTTGAAAGAAAATTTAGTCAAATCGACGGAGCCGTTTTCTGATTTTAGGTAAATCGAAAAAGTGGGCGTTCAAGTGGGCGGTGCAAAATTTTATTTCCGTAAAAACCTAAGTTGGACCATGGCGATGATTTTAAAGAATCGGTCAAGCCGTTCTCAAGTAATGCACTTCATAGAAAAAGTGGGCGTAAAAGTGCAGTTTTCTTTCGATGAAAACTTAAAATGGATTAATACGAACATTTAAAAGAAAAATTAGTCAAATCGATGGAGCCGTTTTATGATTTATGTAAATCGAAAAAAGTGGGCGGGGCAAAATGTTCTTTCCGTAAAAACCTAAGTCGGAATAAATCGTCCAAATCGGTCAAGACGTTCTCAAGTTATGGGCTTAATAGAAAAAGTGGGCGTTAAAGTAGGCGTGGTAAATTTTTCTTTCGATGAAAACTTAAAATGGATTAATACGAACATTTGAAAGAAAAATTTGTCAAATCGATGGAGCCGTTTTCTGATTTTAGGTAATTCGAAAAAAGTGGGCGGGGCAAAATTTTCTTTTCGTATAAATCTAAGTTGGACCATGGCGATCATTTTAAAGAAAAAATCATCGAAATTATATAGATGTCATTGGTGGTGTAATATGAAAATTGGATTTTGCCACGCCCCTCCGCTCGCAGACCGAAAATCAAAAATCAGACTTCACAGTGTCACCCGCCTGAATATTCTGAATATTCCCTGAAAATTTCATCACGTTACATACATGCATAGATACACACATCCTGTTTTATATATGGGCACTTCCAAGATTGTAACCGGGACATTCGCACACGTTTATATTGACAAAACTGTAAAAAACAACCTGATTTTTATTTTTTAAATTAATGATTCTTTTAACTCTCAATTAGCTCTTTAATTTCCGCAAATGAAATTTTTCGCTTACTGTCGTGGTTTCCGAGATAATTGCAAAAAACCAGTGATTGTAAACGGGACAAAAAACGGAAGTGGGTTTTAAGGGGTAACCGTTTAAACAGTGATTTCTGCGAAACCTGACACAATATTTTATTGGGATTAATTTTAAAATGTTGCGTACTAATGTGCCCTAAAAATGGTTTCGATTTCAAAATAAAATATGAATTGCATTTTTTTAAATTAATTGTTAAAGAAATTGTAAACGGGACATTGTAAACGGGACAATTTTTCCACCATGATTTAAAATTTTTTTATGTTGCTATTTATAATCCTTTATATAAGAAACTTAATAAAAAATTATATTCAGATCATAAATATGCCTTAGATTAGAGTATTGTTGTTCCAAATGCATATTTTCTAATATACGAAGTATGTGCTAAAAGTTGTAGTACTTCGTTTACCATTTATCTTTTTTTTTCGAATGAATTAGTTTATACGCATATATTAAAAAAATATAAGAAATTCTCTAAATAAATCTTGAAAAGAAAAAATTTTTTTTTCCATTTTTTGTGGTTGACGTTTTTTTGGAAATAGCCATATATAGATAGATAGATGAACACACGCGACTTTATTATTGAATCGTCAGCTTCAAGGGTATTTAAAATTTTTTCGGCAAGTCTTAAACTGGTTAAGTTGCCTGGCAACATTATAATTAATTTATTTCGCAATATTTGCAATTTTTTTGTTTGGCGGAATATTGGAATTTTTCCTAATTCTTGGATTATAAAAGAATATATACCAAAAAGTTTCAAATATTTGAGGGGTATAGATGCAAAGACTGCAATGTCCACATTTATAGTTTTCGTAATAAGTAGTAAAAACCTCTAGCTTCAAAGTTTATTGCTATCCAGTAAATAAGAATATGAAGAAGATATGACGCAAGTTTCAACCAAATCTATATAGCGGTTTGCTGGCGATTATAATAATAAAATTGGAGATTGCTGTGTTTGTTCTAATCAAATGGAAATTGCTGCTTTTTTAGCATGGGCAAGTACTTAAAAAAAATCAATAGTTATAAAATTCTTTAACGTAACAAAGGCTTAGTTTTTTCTTGATTGATTTGGAGGAACTTCATAACAACTTAGCTCCATAATTACGACTAATGACAAAGTTATTAATGAACAATAAAACTAACTGCTTCATATAAAAAATAATTTGTTATATTTTTTAATTTCTTTTTAGTTTTGTTTTGCAAAAAAGAAACAAAATAAAAATATAGCATGCATTTTCGAAAATAGTTGAGAGAAAAGAGCTTAACAAACTGTGATCATTGCAAAAACGACATTATTCAATGGACATTGCCGTTTTTGCATTAATTCTTAATTTTTGAACATACTTTTTTTATGGGATAAAAGTGTTTCTGGTAATGCAATATTCACTAATTGGAAGCATTCATTAAATACAACTAAGAGGTATTATTAGTTACGTTTGTGAAAAAAGTGACATTGCAGTCTTTGTATCTATACCCCTCATTTGGTAAAAAAAAAGTATTTTGTCTCTCCTGATAAGCAGTTGTTTTTGAACAACGAGGTTGCGGAAAAAAACCATCGATATTCGCGACGATTTTAGAATATTGTGCTGAGCTAATCGATTAATTTTGCAAAATCTTTAATTTTAATTAGTATTGTGGTTATTTTGTTGAACTATTTATGGTTTTTAATCCAAATTTTTAATATTTTTAATTAGGCTTAAGTTCATCAAATTTAATTTTCATTAAATTATTTTTATGAAGAAAGGAATTTTACAACATGAAAATTAATTAAAATTTACTGATAATTTTTTTTTTTTTTCATTCTTGACTCAATCTGGGCTCGAACCCAGGCGTTTTTTTTTTTTGAAACCGAAAACCGCCCAACAATCAATTCTTTTCGAATTCTGTTCCAATTTAGCATACACACTGACCGCACACTTAAAATCGCAATCACGCAGAGTGAAGTGAAGCTATAAAATTCGCAACAAGATTTTTACAACTTAAGCCTGGTACTCTGTTCAACATTTCACGTGAAATGCTGTCAAAATGCATATGAAAAAAACTTGTGCGGAATAATCATGAAATAATGTTGATGGAGTTGTACTCTGTTTATTTTGTGAAAAAGTACCGAAATGTTTCTGGCAACATTTTTTTTACAACTGCGAAATAATGTAAGCTGCCTTTATTTCACGTGGAATTTTAAGCAAAAGCAAAAAACTATGAACTTAATATTTAAAAAAGAAATAAAAAATTAAAATAACACAATCGGTAACAGTTTTTTAGCCGTATTTACTTTTTTTATTAAATTTTTTATTAAAAAAAAATAATTTTAGTAAAATACATGTGGCGTTTGTTTACATACATGAAACAATGTAGCATACTTTGAAGGAATAAAAACGTCAAATTATACAAACTCGCACGATTGGTAACATTGATAAATGCCAAAATTTTCGTGTGGAATAATCAATGTTGCTCAACATTTTTCACAAATTTGAACAGAGTACTAGGCTTTAAACGTAAAATACTACACAAGAACAACAACAACTTGCAACAAACACCGCTTCTAACAACAGTCAACCAACATGGTCATTGCTGTCTTCAAATTACAATTATTGCTGATGTTGAAGTTGTTGTAGTAGCTGCTTTAAATGTTGTTGTGGTTGTTGTTGCAGCAAATGTTAAAGCAGTTGTTCGCATAAAGTTGTTGGTTGAATGATTTTTTTTTTGTTTTTGTTTTTCAAAACGTTGTTGTTTTTTTTATGCCGTTAGTGTCGGGTGCTCAATCAAATGCAACAAATAACATTTCCGAGTTGTCAAAGAGTGCAGCAGCAAGTTTTTTTATTTTTTATTGTTATTGTTGGTGGTAAGAAATGAAAAAAAAAAAAAAAATTGTGTTAAACAACACAAAATCAAATAGAGGGGAACAAATTTAGTAAAAAAAAAAACAAATTAAAATCATTTTCACAACTAAATTTAAAAGAAAAAAAAAAAATCGAAAAGAAATAAAAAGCTAAAAACTGAAAATAGCAGCAGCATTTAGAGAGAAAAAAATATAGTAATTATCCGCACAGTCAGTTGTTGTAATAAGTAATTAGTTTTATACAGTTTTTTTGTAAACTCCCGCTGCCTCTGCAGCGGACGGTGCTCTCCTCATAAGCATCATTGGCTAATAGAGTACAGAAAGAAAAAATCTCATACTACTGTTGTTGCAACCTTCTGAGTAGCATGCAATCACCGTTGGTTGCAGTGTTACTGCTATAGCTGCCGGTCTAATAAAAATAGCAACGGCCTACTATTTCTATTTGTTACCACTACATCGTCAGCTCCTTGGGGCATGCCACATTATTAGCAAACGTCACTGTAACATCGTACAGTTTTTGTTTTTGCTGCTGCTGTTGCTATTGCCGTTGTTTATATTTTATGCCTTGTGGCATGTATTATTTTATTGGTAGCTTTAGAGCTTAAAGAAAAATAAAAAGGAAAAATTTATAAAGTCAGTCTTAGACCGAAAAGCTAGTTGAAAGTCTCTTTTTACAAAAAGTACTTTCAAAGAAAATCAATATTTTTAAAAAACAAAATGCATAGAAAGTAAGAGAAAAACGATCTTCTGGAACAAAGTGTACTTTTTATAAAAAAGGTGCGTGTTAATGAAAGTTGTCGTTTAAAGTGAAAATTTTTTGAAAAAAAAACATTTTTAAAAAAAATTAAACTGCTTGAATAGAAAAAAAAACCTTTTCTTAAATAAATTTAAATTAAAACGAACCTTTTTAGGCAAAAATATTTGTTTCAACAAAAAGTACCCGAAAGATTAAACAAAGAAAAAATTTTTCCAACAAAAGTGCATTTTTGCTTAGAAAAGTAGGTTGGTCCGTTAGCTAGTCAGTTAATTTTTTTAAAAAAGAAGTTCATTTCTCCAACATAAGTACGTTTTAAACAAAAAGTACCTTTTCTTAATACAATATGATGTTGTATACAAAACGTAACAACAACAACAACAAACTCTTAAGTTGGCGTATTGCGTTTTTCTTTTAATCTCTCGTTATTTTCCGTTTGCCTTTTTAGTGCCGATGTCTCGTAGTTAATGCTTTTTTCTGCTTTTATTGTTATTATCATTAACCAATATCTCAATTATCATTTGCAATTAGTCGTTGCTGCATTTTTTAGATACTGACTAAATGACTGCCTGCCTTCGTATTACATTTTTGCTAATTAGATTTTAATAAGATAAATTGTTGTTTTTTTTTTGTTTTTTGCTTCAAGACATTTTTATTGGTTGACACTAAAATATTCATGGAGTTTTGTTGTTGAGTGAACTAAATTAATAAATTTTTTCGAGTGTCTTAGTGATGGTTAGAGGTAACCTTGTGAAGGAATAAAAAGGAAATAGAGTAGGGATTATTTTTAAGAACAAAAATATAATTAAATTAATAGATTTTGGTGGGCAGACTTAAATATTAAATATATGTAATTGAATAAATGGTATAGTTATTTTTGTTGGTAAACCCAACCCCTCAGATTATTGAAACCGAAACCATTAAACCCGACCTTAAGATAAAGACTTTGGCATGAAAACAAGGATTAGAATTGTAACTTGGCACGTATTTACGCTTTCTTAAAATTTTATCAATTTTGATAGAACTAAGGAGAAATACAATTGAATCTCTATCTTATGGCAAGATACCGAAGGGACCATGGAAATATGTATGTCCGTACAAATGGGATGTATTCCTAAAAGAACTCAATGTTTGCTTTTGTTAAAGGTTAGTTTACACGGTAGTATTACGACTTTGTCGAATCAAAATAATATGAATTCTCTCCGTGTTAAAAAAAAATAATAAAATAAAAGTCTGTTATAAGTAAATTTCATGTTTACACGGATGGTATAAGTTAATCAAAAATAATAAGAAAAAAGCAGATGGTTGCAGTTTTGCAATTTTTACAAAAACAGCATGAAAATTTCCTGAGTTTATTTTTGTTGCTTTTGTAATTGTATAAAAATGTTACCACCTTCACTATATGCTGTTAAAATACATCTCTGGTTTGATGATACATAATACATAAGTTTCTAAACTGGTTTAGAAAAAAAAAACATTTACCGACTGCTTGTCAGATTTTGTATTCGAATTCTCTCTTACTCAATACATTTTGCTTTTATTTTTTTTTTTTTATAGACAAAACTTTCCGTCGAAAGGTATCCGCTTAAGGAAGGTATCCGTTAAGGGAGAATCCGAGAAGTTTAAAATCTATATATGTATATAAAAATGAAAAAGTTTGTTTGTTTGTAGGCTTATAGACTACTAAACTACTGAACCGATTTTCTTGATATTTTTACAGTAACATCACGTGACCCCTTAAAATAAAATAGGCTACTTATCGAAAGGGGCAGGGGAATTGGAACCCCCCATAGGATGCCAATATTAAGTATCGCATATCTTAAGAGCCGCTGCACTCATTTTGTTGAACTCTTGGTAGTAGGACCTTCTGAGTTCCAAAATTGAAATAATATAGCAGCAGGGGAAGTGGTACCCCTATAGGACGCCAATGTTTAATATCGCATATCTTAAGAACTGTAATAGTGAGAATGTTCAAACTTTGTAGAAGTCACTCTTATGGTATACTACACTTTTGGAAATACAAATAAAGCGGGTAGGCGCAGGGGGGGGGGAACCTTTCATAGGATGCATATATTAAATATATCTCAACTGAAAAACTATT
Source organism: Pollenia angustigena (assembly GCA_930367215.1). Lineage (NCBI taxonomy): Eukaryota > Metazoa > Arthropoda > Insecta > Diptera > Polleniidae > Pollenia > Pollenia angustigena. The sequence goes on along the minus strand of OV884056.1, from coordinate 54,590,221 downwards.
AAAGCAAAGGTGGAAAGCAGTGTAGCGAAGCGCACCGGGTTAAGCTAGTGTATTATAAAGTTTGTATGTTTGTTAATTTGCGACGCAATCAATTAAGCGGTAAAAACGGGATAAAATTGGTACTTTTCTCTTTTCGATAAACTTAATATACATACAGATTATAGCCTATATTAACATTCAGTCTACTTTCTGGGGGTCTAAAATGAGAAAAGGCTGGTACTCTTGGTAATCCTTTTTTTTTACCTTTAGTACTTTTTAGCTTTTTGAAAAACTTGGTGTAGAGATTGCATATGGCCCACATGAAAATATAGGGTAATTTTAAAGATGTAAAAACGTAAAAATTAGTACTTTTGGTACTTTTTTTCGTTTTGTTAAATTTGGTATACAGATAACATATGGTCCAGTGGACGAAATATACATATTTAGAGAACCCTTACTTGTCGGAACCCTTACTATGTTGCTTGCTCAAGTGTATCGAGTGCCCACAACTTTGTGTATGTGGAAGCGAAACATAATAATTCATATAATGTCATCTATAGGGGACCTTTTAAAGTGGTAAAAACGGAGAAATAATTTGTACTTTGGTACTTTCGACAGTTGAATGTCGAGTGCTCAAAAATTTTGTACAAGTACAAATGTAGAAAACTGCATATAATTTCTTTAAAGTTTTTTTTTATAGGATAAGCCTTTTTTATTAAAACTTGCTCTAATTTTCACATGAACGAAGACACGGGTAAAAGTCAGTATGTTTATAATTTGTCACAATTTTCCTATTGGTTAAAAAAAAATTAGGAGTTCAGAGTTATTTTTCCATATATGTAACAAAAATTTACTTTGAAAATGTTTATTTTAATCGCAAAATTGTGTTCTGCAGCCGTATTCAGTAATTCGCTACACCTAAAATATTTATTTATTTATTTTATTTATTTATTTATTTATTAAGTGATTTTCTAATACAACAAGATACATTATCTTATAATTAGAGTATTAGAATCAGAGAAGTTAGTTTTAACATATTTAGGTGTCTTAATATATAAAATAATTTAGCAGATATAGTAATAATAGAAAATTAAATCAATAATTATAATTAATAGAAAACTTAATTAGAGTACATAAATATTTGAATTTTAAATTAAGTTAATTATTTCGAATGCTATAAGTTATTTTTAAATTTAGTTGCGTTGGTTGAATGTTGTAAATATACAGGAAGTTGGTTCCAGAGACGTATTGAATATATATAAAATTGTTTCTCAGACGCTGCATCACGATGTCGAAGTTGGACTAGGCTGTTTACTCTCGAGGACCTCATGAACTGTAGACGGTCAAATAGATATTTTGGTTTCATTGTAGTTATAATTTTGTGTAAGAACAAAAGGTTTTTTAATTTCAGATAGTCTTCGAAGCTAACGTTGATCACACGACAGGAGTATTGAGATACGTGCTCAAATTTTTTTAGACTATAAATATAGCGTACAATGTTATTAAATGTCGTTTTAAGCCTCATGAAGTCTTTTAAGTTACATCCAGAAAATATCTCCGATGCATAAAGAAGTGTAGGTAGAAGATAAGTTTTAGCCAGCAAAAGTCTTACTTTGGGTGGTGTAAAGTACTGTACAGTCCACAAATTCCGCAGCATACTGTACACTCTACCACATGCCTGGGTAATGTGGTCAGACCAGGTAAGTGTGCTGTTAAAGACAACTCCAAGATTTCTGACCGTGTTTACTACTTCAATTTTAGTATCTCCCAGAATTACGTTATTTTCAACATCAATTTTAACAGATTTTTTGGTGATAATTACACATTTTGATTTATTAGGATTAAGGCGTAATCCATTAGCCGATGCCCAGATAAAAATTTGGTTTAGATCGTAATTTAGTTCATTTACTGTAGTGTTAATACAATACTTGGAACTTTTCAGGTAAATTTGAATATCATCCGCGTACATTTGAACTTTTGAATATTTAATTTGTTTTGGTATATCATTGGAGTAAATTGAATATAATAGTGGTCCAAGTATCGAGCCTTGAGGGACACCTCTGACAACTCGCAGGGGTTTCGAAATAGTCCCCAAATTTGAGACGCATTGCCACCTATTAGTCAAATAGGTATACATCAATTTCACAGCCAAAGAAGAAAATCTAAACATTTTAACCAGTTTAAGGCAAAGTATGTCATGGTCAACAGTATCAAACGCTTTAGAATGATCCAGCAAGACTAAAAACGAAATATCTCCGTTATCCAAATTACCCCTTATTTCCTCAACAACATCCGTAAGAGCAGTTATACAACTGTGCATTGGTCTAAAGGTAATTTATCGATTTTTGGCTACGAGTGCAAATACTATAAAGTGCATTGCAAAATTTGGCAATGCCATTAAAATTCAAATCGTAGCAATTTCAGCTTTTAGTGTCATCGCTAAAATTTTTAAATTTTGTATTCTCTAAGGCATTTTAGCGATCGAGATTTAGCTTTAGCTAAGCGAATTACAGAATACGGCTGCAGGAATGATGCTCATTCTTGCCTTACTGGGATGTTAAATAAACAAAAGAAAATACCAATCCACATTAGAACCTACTGACTCCATTCTTACATCTAGAAAAATGCTATTTGATGCGTTTTCGTTCTACACGCTGGTGGCATAATCAGAACTGATTTCTTCGAAAATTAAATCGGCGCTTGCGTTACGGTCAATGGAGAATATTTGCCGCCTGGGAGGACAACATTGTACGTGTTTTTTGTGACATGCGGTCAGCAATGCTAGAAAAAGTGTCCCATATGACCAAAATCATTTTAAATTTTTTTTTGTTGCACCAAATTTAATTTTTTTTTTGTTATTTTTTACAATTAAGGTTCTTAAAAATAAAATTTATAATAAAATTTTTAGGTTTTTTAATATAAATTTTAACATTTTTTTTATTATTTTAAAAAAATAGTTTATTAATTTCCTAACAATAAAAGAAATACAAAAATATGATTAACGGTTAATTTAACAAAGTTCAGTTATAATTAACTATTAGTTATTACGAGGGAAACCAAAAATATGCAATTGCATGTTTTTCCTTGTGCGAGCAACGAAGGCAGAAACAATATATTTATCCGTTTTAGAGCTTTTGATGAATTTTGACATCGATTTCTTGGTGCATATTTTTGCATATTTTATCGTTTGCAGAATTTTTTTGCATTATTTAGTTAAAAGAGCCTTTTTGCAGCATATTTTAGGTTTATAGCGCATATTTTGATACATTATCCATTTTTGCAGATGCCTACAATAGCTTTCGCAGCAAGTAAGCTTAATTTTTTCGAAAATCTGTTACTTCAATTTCGACATCTACATTTCATTTTTATTTAAAATTGTAAGACAAAGCAGGTTTTCGTTAAGTATAAATGTTATGCGATTTGTATCTAGACCAATATTTTAGTATTCCGATCGACTTAGAATCACTTTTAAAACTGATCTAACGATGTCTACCGTCCGTCTGGATGGTTGTCTGTCCATGTTAGCCTTGTGCGCAAAGTACAAGTTCCAATTTTGTATATAAATTGACCAAATATGGACGTTAGACTTCGTGGTGAGTGGGGAGAATCGGTCTATAATTTCACATCCAAATTAGACTCTTTCTAATTATCTAATTATGATGGTATTTAAATTTAATTCGTCCCAAAAATATTTTACTGCAAATTAAATTACTTTCGAATCGGTTCACATTTGCTCAAAGCTCCCATTCTTAAATAGCTTTAACTTCCTTTTAAATCTTAATATTTTTTAACAATTAAGCGACCGTATCTAAAATTCCTTTAAGACAAAATTCCATATGGATGTTAATATCTAGATGATATTCGGCGCAAACATCTATTTCATATATGAATTTAAACCAGTGTTCGAAAATAAACACTAAATACCGTTTCTTAATGTTCGGTTCGGTAGATTTGTGGAAAACACAAACGCTAAGTGTTTGTGTAGAAAAACATTAAAAAAATAACGTTTTCCTGTTTGTCATCTTCCGAACACAAAAATATTACTGTTTTTATCAAATTCAACAAAAGATGTGAACATTTAATTCCGTTCGGTTTTTTTGGAAAATCCACAAACTGCAATGTGTTCGGTTCGGCTCGTTAATGTTCGTCCCTTTTAGCTGGCAAAAAAAAAACCAAACAGTTTTTACAAAAACAAAATACACACACGAAAAAAACATTATAGAACATTAAAATATAATGTTTGTCTACAGTATCACTACAATTGTACTGTTTTTTAACGAATACATAATGTTCGGTTCTTCATTATATAATGTTCGGTTATTTCTTGGAAATAGTTAAGAACGGTGTTAAGAGTTGTGTATGTCTACACAATCACTAAAAAAACAGATATCGTTTCTGGGTGTGTGAGCCGAACGTTAAATAATGTACTGTTTATTTTTGAACACTGATTTAAACCTAAAATGGGCTTTGTTATTTAATTGTTGAATACAGCGTTGTCAGATCTGGCGATTTCTCGCCAAACGTGGCGATTTTCAAACTTGATTGGCGACCTAATTTTCGATTTGGCGACATGGCGATTTTTTGGCGATATTTTAAAATAGTTGGCGATTTTGTTGGCTATTTTTGGTGAGCCATGCATTTGTTTAAAAACTCGTTAAATTTGATACGAAAAAATTATATTATTTTTATTCTAGTATTTTTTATGTATGACATTTTAGGCTTTTATAGTCAGTATGTATTTGAAACTAAAGTATGTTATTTTGAAATGGCTGATGAATATATTGAAAATCCAGGAGAAAATTATTTTTCATATTTAAAAAAGAATTAAAGCATGAATACACCAATTTCAAGTTTACGAACATTTCTCCATTATAAAATGTGGCAAATTATTATCACAAAAAAAATTCGTTGTTATTAAAGATATTAATGAATCGTTATGTACTTTAGGATGTTTATAAAACACAATGGACAAAATTACCCTTTGTAATTGGATGATATTCCATCTTATTTAAATCAGTTTTGGCGAAAAGGTTATAGCTATTAGGACACGTCAGGTACGTTCCATTTTAAATAATGCAGTTCTTGACGCGGTGTTACGAGTTATAAATTTGTAAATGAATGTTAATACTACATGATGCACTTCTTTTGTACTTTCGTTAAAAAAATTTAATTCACTTACAATGTATTTCAAAAAAGAAGATCAAAGAATATATATTATGGCGACTTTTTTTAAATTTTTGGCGGATTTTAGCGACTTGGAACAAATTTATTTTTTAAGATTTATAAAAAATATTTTTAATAATTTAAATCATCTATATTTTATTGTCAAAAAGTTAAAAATAAAGGCTTTGGCGATTTTGGCGATTTTTGACATTGAATTTGGCGAAAAAGGTAAAAATCGATCTGACAAGCCTGGTTGAATATTGTGTGTGTTGAATTTTTTAGAGCATATTTCTGGTTTCCCTGGTTATTACTGTCAAAGACATATCAAGCCCTTACCGCAAAAAAACACGACAAAAAAACAATTTTAAAGAAGGTTTTTTTCATTACATTTCAAAAAAGAAAATATATGTATGTCATTTATTAAAAAAAAACTAATATTGAAAATTATGTCGCTTAAAGGCGACCGTACACGACATGTTTTTGTCATCTGACATGTCAAATTTCCCACTGCAAAATACATACATGTCGTGTGTTACCTTTTAAACTGTGCTTCTGTAGAAGTCAGATGCAAAGTCATCTGACAAAATTTCAATTAGAGCGTGCTCTATTTTCTTCTGACAAACCATCTGACATCAGAAATCTATGCCGTGAAGAAAATGGCAGCGGCGTCCACTATTGACGGAATCATTAGCCGACTGAAGTTAATATTTTACAATACTGAAATATATATAATCATCGCACCATTGAATAGAATTTATGTAATTATATATATAAAAACCCGTTTCATTATTATATCCTAAATTGGTATCTTTGAATTAAAAGAAAAATATGTTAAGATGGCTAAATTATTTAACGGCGTTAATACAAACTTTCGTGGCGGCATTTTTATTTTGGTTTTTGTAACAACTATGGGAAAAAAACAGAGACAATGTCAAAAGCAAATTACATGTACGTTTGTGACCGAATATTATAAACCTTCTGTAAAACAGTCATTTTGACAGACATGCACAATTACATGTGACTTGAAAAGTTGACAAGTCAGATGTTAAAAAACATGTCGTCTACATGCACCTTAAGCTGTTTTTGCTTTAGGGCAGTGATAGCCACTCCATAGGCTCGCGAGTCAGTCAATAATCGTATTTTTCACACAGACACGGTCGGCAATTCACATATAAACAACAACTTTGTTCGTTTCAGACTATCATGAATCTCTGCGACCGCACACAAGTACATAATATCTTTGTGTTCGTGCGTTCGGGGCTTGGTTAGTTCGGGACTTGGTTACCACTGCTTTAGGGGCTAGATATTGTTAACTGGAAGTTAAAGTAAAAGTTAGTTTTAACTGAACTTTATGAAATTGTTCGTAAAACTTATAGAATTAATGTTACAATTTTATGAAAATTAGAAAAAATATTTCAAAATGGTTGTGGAACATATTTTCCCCTACCCTTTTCTTTAAATCATGTAAACTTTCTTTTATCTAGAAATGTCAATAATTTATTTTATAAAAACTGAATTTTCTCATTAATAAACAAAGAAAAGTTTAAAAAATTGCAATATTTATAGTAATTAGTAAGATTTTTCAAATAATTATTGTGGAAACAAATTTGCAAGAAATTATTCAACTTACTGTATGAGTTAAATTACAACAATTTACATACGTCACAAATTTAAAAGCCAGTTGGAAAAAGAAAACTTACCTAAAATGAAAGAAAGAAATAAAAAGAAAAATACATTAAAAAATTTTTTAAACAATATAAAAAACTAAGAAAAAATTTAAATTGCAAAAATTAACTAAATATTTTAGTGTTAAACAAAGAAATTTAAGGTAATAAACTATTTGGTACTATTTTTACTACTGGTTGCATTAATCGCTCTTAAAATGATACTTAAAATAGAATTAATGACTTTAAACTTAATTTATTTTTATTTAACTTAATTTTAGATTTTTTTGAGGTACATTTTTTTTATATATATATAAATCATGAAGAAACTCGTAGAAGAAAAAGTCAGATAAAATGAATAAGAAATAGAAACAACGTTTCAGAAGCCATTTGATTATAACTTAAAAGATTTAAGCATTTACAAATTGCTTGCAAAGAAATAAGTTAGCAAAAGAATTATGAGGAAATATAAAACTTAAGCAAAGATTTTAAACAGATAGAAAAAAACATAAACAAAAAATTGCTTGGAAACAGAAATTCAACAAAAACAAGTAAAAAAGTATAAGCGGTCAAGCCCGACTATATAATACCCCACCGCACAGAAAAAGGAGCAACATTTTTGAGAGTGTACCCTATTTGGGACCGACCAATGGGCAATAATGGATCCGCGTAAACAAAATTATGTTATGAGGCTATGATTCACGTTAAAGTTATTTGTGCCGAATGTTATTTGTCTGTTAGTGATTTTAGGGAGGGGGGTTAATATAGGACCTATGTTCACCGCTATTTCCTTTCACAGTATTTTGAAACGGCATAGTAAGTAGTATCGACAAAGTTACTGTCGTCAATACCAACATTTATAAGGAAGCTATTAAAAGCTATTTTCTGAAGTTGTACTTGTATGGGAGTTACAGTAATATATGCACCGATTTAAAAAAAAAATTAGCTTTACGTTGCAAAAAATATTTTTGAGCTAAATTTAATCTTAATACGAACATAATACGAATGTTTAGGAGCAGGAAGACTATTCCGGAAAGAAGTTTGTAAAATGGCAATGTAAAATTATGTGGCGATTCTCAACATTTTCAATAGGCTTCGTTCGTCCTTATGACAATTAAAGGCTCAGTTAGGCGAACGTTGCTGTACCCGTAATGTAAGCACGTTGGTGCACTTATAGAACGTTTAAAAACGTGTCATATGTTTTCCCATACATAAACAAAAAGCAATAGTATACATAAAACAAAACACTCAGTGATGGGAATCAAAAATGCTGAAATGGTGATAAAAAAGTATTTTGGGTATGTAAAAAATTTTAATAATTTAATATTTTTATTATAGATTTACAATAAATAAATTTGTATTTTAGCATGTATAAATTTTTAGCATACATATTAGACTGGTCGCATCTTGTATGGGATTTTTTTTTTTAAATTTAAATTGTTTGCGCTGCTTAAAATATGAGGTTTGGTGTAAGAAATCATGATCTCATTTTTCAGGTCAATCCGACGGTGCCTAGCCGTGCCGGGTGGGGCCCAAAGTTCCCCATATTATATAAAAAACATCTTTTCTATCAGATCTTTATAGTTATACTAGTTGAAAAGCCGAAAATCAAAAATATGGCTTCGTTACGATCTACCGCAGAGAAAGTACTTCAAGTGTGCCAAATTTCAGCTTCCTATGTCATCAGATGGTTTCAGAAAGTAGCGGAAAGAATAGGACATACATGCAAACATCCTGACATACTAAGAAATTATATATTGTATAGATAGATTAACATATGTTCGCGCAACTCAAAAACGCTTTAGCTTATTGAAAAACTAAAAAAAAAACCGAAATTACGCAATAAAATTTACTTTAAGAAAGGTAAAACGTTTTTCTTATATGCGCAGTCGTTTTAGAAACATAATTTTTTTTCTGGAAAAAAAATAATTTTTTTTATTAAAATTTCGGAATTTTTGTTTTTAAAAATTCATAAAAAATTGAAAAATGCAGCTATGCTTCTAATTTTATGCAGACATATAAAAAACAACATTGCAAACAAAACAAGCTATAAATGATTAAAATCTGTAAACAACTTTTGATTTTATGTATTCACAAAAGATGTGGCGGTTTAATAAAATTCTTAAATTAATTAAAATTTTTGAGCAGTCTGAAGTTAGAACCGAGAGGCAAAAATATGCCTTTGCAAAGCACTGAATATCCAGAAATGGAAAATTGAAAAGAACAATACCATGACTTGACCACTACTGATACCCTTTGTACACTTGCATATATTTCGGAGAAACGCGTGGAAGATGTTGGAAATTTGAAAAATGTATTCAGACATGAAACATCTAACATATACTATCAATCAAAAATTTCACCATTTCTAAAAAAAAAACTATTATTAATACTTTTTTTTTTCTACAAAATTAAAAAAAAAAAAAAAAAAAAAAAAAAAATACCAAAATGTTTTTGGAATTCATTTTGTTAAATAATATAAAAAAAAAATCCAAAAATAGACCTGACAAATGGCAACGCTGCTTTCAAAACAAATGCCATAATATTGATAGAATTTTTTGCCATTTAAAAATCGAAAGATGTAGAAAAGAATACAATAAGATAGGAAGAACATCTTGTAAAGATGTTGATTTTTAGCTTTTTGTATTTCTTATGGGAAAATTTCAACATCTTCGCAAACTAATGGTAGATGTTAGATCTTGGCAAGTGTGAAAAGAGGGTATAAAGGAAAAAGCTTAAGGAATTTTTAGTGAAGTCTACCCTGACAAAAATAACTTGTGGTGAAAAGCTCTCCGGTAACTTTATTAACTTAAAACCTTCATGTATCGAAGTTTGACCTTTTGACCTTTGTTTATATATTTAAGCTAAAACATTTTGAAGGTTTGAGGCCGTCCTACTTGAAGTCTTCATAACCACCTTTTTGTACTATTTTTTAAAATAAATTTAAATAAACAGTTAAGTTAAGTAATCATACTTATCTTTTGGATTTGTCTTTAATAGAAAAACAGCAAAATAAAAAAATAATTATACATTGCAAAAAGAAAAATTTTAAGAAATAAGAATAAAACATAAGAGAAATAAAATACGAGATGAAATGTTATTGAATTATATTTGTATCTTCTTGAGAAAACTTTAAAAAAAGAAAGTTTAAAGACTTTTAGTTTACTTTTTAATTTAACACAAAAAAAAAAAAACTAAATCAACTAAAAAGTAGTAATTAAAATTTTACACCTCAATGAGTTTTTTAAGTTTTAACTCAAATGTAAATAAAAAACAATCAATAGTAACGGTTTCTTTTTGTTATTAAAATTCATCGATGCATCGCCAATAAAAATACGATGTCTATGATTTTTTTGAATTAAATTCAGACAAGTTCCTTTTAACAAAAAAAAAGGTCAAAATAATTTTTTCAATTGAATACTGGGGTCTAATCACCGCATACAATATCGAGCAAAATTGATCGAAATTATTTATTTTGGTATCATGAAACTCGATATCGAATAAAATGTATTTAATTTGAAATAATAGCATTCGATATCGAGTAACTCGACATTACATTTATCGAGTTTTCATTCGATACGTCAGTGTCTGTCGTATGCAAAAACATTCGATAGTTTATACGATAGTATCGAATGCGGTGAGATTAGACCCCTGTTGAAAGTACAGGGTGTTTTTTTAAGGTTTAACAACACTTGAGATTTTTTTTCTTTATTGTTTCAAAATTAAAACAAAATATTCAATTTATTTGAAGGTTGCTTTTCGAAATTTGTGCTTTAAAATGATTTTTGGAATAATTTTGGACCACTTTTTCAAGCGTTTTGTTTTTGAATACTCCACTTTTGAATTTTGATTGAATTCCAAAACTAACAAATTTTGCAAGTTTTTTATGGCGTTTTCACGTATCTATAGGGTGTTTTTTTAGCTGTATTTTTGAATATAATCTGGTCGATAACATATTTTTAAAATGTAATTCTCGGCATATATCCGTCATGGCTACGAGTTCCATGGTTCATTCGATCAGTCAAATTTTTGACTAATTTTTCCATTAAATCTGGCCGTATGGCGTCAATGGTGACTTGAATATTGACTTCCAATGATTCAAGAGTTACTGGTTTGTCGGCATACGCCATTGACTTAACATAGCCCAATAAAAAGTAATCTAGAGGCGTTAAATCGCAAGAACGAGGAGGCCAGTGAACAGGATCACTTCCGGATATAAAGTTGACACCAAATTGATTTTGTAATTAATCGAATGTTGAGGACTGTTGTATGGAAATTTTCGTTGTCTTGTTTTAACAAAATGCTGTTAATATTTAGCTTTTGGAAACAAAAATTCAGTCACCAAGGCTCGATAGCGCTCGCCATACACTGTCAAGGGCAAACAGCTTGTCTGAAAACAAACAGGAAATGCGCTTGATTCTAAGAATTTAAATGCGACTGCAAAACATTGCGGAGGCGGTTGTATGCTATGGGGATGTATATCTTACCAAGGAGTGGGAAATTTGGTTTTTATTATTCTACCATGGAAACTAAAGTATATCTTGACATATTGAAAGAAAATTTGCAGCCAAGCGTAAGAAAATTGAACTTGGGAAACGAATTCATGTTTCAACAAGACAACATCCCAAAGCATACGGCTCATAATACGAAGCTATGGCTACTATGCAATGTCCCACAACAGCTCAAAACACCACCGCAGTCTCCAGACCTAAATCCTATAGAACATTTATGGGATTGATTGAAACGCCGTATTTGGCAGCACAAAATTTCTTCCAAAGAAACATTAAGAAATGTGATGGTTAAAGAATGGAACAAAATTTCCGTTCAAGAAACGTCAAAGCTAGTTGATTCTATGCCAAAACGTTTGGCGGAGGTTCTCCAACGAAAAGGATATCCAACTTCATATTAATTTTTTTCCTACTTAAAAATTTAAAACAATAACCGTTACAAAAATTCTTTGCATATGCCATTTTGAATAGGCTTTTAGTTTTCTTTATAGTTTTGAACTATTGTTGTAGATTTTTTTAAAAATAAGTACAAATATTTTTAAAAATAATCCTTATGAATAAATAAAATGGTATTTTTTACAATCTACACAAAATGTTTTTAGTTTTAAAATTCTAAAAATAATATCAAAGGCTTCTACGCAGACTTTTGCGCTGGGTGTATGTTAACAACCAAAATTTTAAAACTTGAGATAATGCTAGTCCACCTGAGAACCATTTATTTACATACTTCCAATGCAAGGCGAAACGCCATCTGATTTGACATTTCAAACCAATTTGTTTTGATATGTTAGTGTTTTGTTAGGAACGTCCCAACAAACACGAAGTCAAACCTTTGATATGAAATGACTTTATCATTTGACATCAAACACAATTCTCAAACGTTTTTCAATTGTTTGATTTAACATTTAAATTCAAGTTGATAATAATTTGAAAATAAACATTTGATATCAAATGTTTTATCAATTTGATGTCAAATGTTTTTCAAATGTTAAATATAAATCAAAAATAAACTTGGCATCACTTAATCGAAAAAAGCATTAAAAATGGCGATTAAAGTTACATTTTTTACTTTGTGGTTAAATGTGTTTTACTATTAAAAATAAATTTTAAATAAAGTAAACAGTTTATTTCTTGTGAAAATTAAAATTTTTTTGTGAGTCATTCCAATGATTAAGAAAGAATAAAAAAAAAAGGAAAATAAAACGGGAAAGTGAAGAAAATTTGTTGAACGATCGCGGAGCTACAATCCTCAAAATAAAAGGTAGCAAATGTCGTCTTTGCAAGAATTAGAGGACGGAAAGAACAATATTTCACCTTAAAGCTATGGTGCCGAATGTTTATCTCACAGTTTATTTACATAAATATTAAAATTTTAATAAAAAAAAAATAAAATATTTTTATTTACATCCCACATTGTATTATAATCCACATTTGAAAAACATTTGAGAATTACGTTTGAAAGCAAGCTGAAAATAAAAGCATTTTTCAATTTGAAAATAATTTCCCCTTTTTGTTGAGAACGCTATGATTTTCAAATGATTTTCAAATCATTATCAAACGTTTGTTGTTTGAGAAAACGTTTGATTTCAAATCATTTTCAATTTGAAATCAAACCTCCGTGTTTGTTGGGGTTCGATATTTCGAACCGTAAACACAAACAAAGCAATGTAAAAAAACCATAAGTTGTTTATTTTGTTTTTTGTTTTGTTGTGGTATCGACACCACCTAGAGTTGAATTCGCCTTGGTCCAATGCATTCCGAAAAATTCAATGGTCGGTGTGGATATTGGGCTGGTGGCGTCATCGGTCCATATTTCCTTAAGAACGTTGAACGAGCCCGTAGATGAGCTTTAGATCGTATTAGTTACCTTACTGGGGCCGAATCGTCGCATTTTTGATGGAAAAAGATTTCTAGTTCACAAGTTCATAAAATTTTAAACTTGATTTGGGAGCTTTCTTAAAAAATGGTGATAGTTGATAAGTATGTTCGTGAAAAATGTCGGGAAGGAAAAATTAAGGGGGGTCGGTCCTACATTTTACCCCGCTAGGAGAGGCTGCAGCAGTTTTTTTTGTCAATTTTTCTTTTCTTTTTGCTCCTACTTTGAGCTCAATTAGCGTCTACTTCGCCTGGTCATACCCTCGGAATTTTTTCCAAACCTCACAAAATTAGTCGTATACTAACTATCCTATATCTAATATACATACTTATATACAAACAAACATACATACATAGGTACATATGTAATTTATTTAAAGTTTAATCATTTATTTTTTTTTTTTTTAATTCTCATATCTTTTTATTATTTCTAACCTCAAAACTTTAACAAATTTAACACTTTCGCTTGATAACAACAAACAATAAAAAAATTGTTTTTTCATTATTAATGATGAGTGTTTTGTTTTGAAAGAAAACCCGTAAATAGAAGACACATCCATACTTAAATGCAGAGTAAATGATGGCTTACAAAATATTTACGTATGCATATGTGTGTGTGTAACAATTTCAATGTTTACATTGCATTTTAATATGCGTTTACATTAAAAATGTTGTTGCTGTTGTTGCTAGTTTTGTTTTTTTTTGCATTAACTGTTACTGGCAGTAGGGCTCCTATGGCGAAGCAATATTTCTTTGTTTTTGTTTTATTAAATATAAAGGAAAAGAGAAAGAGATAGATTGTTGATTGTTTACATTACTGTCTATATTTATACTGACCTAAAGCGAAGCTTTAATTACAGTAACCCTTTTTACCTTAAAGAATGTACAAAAGTATAAACATTGTTTTTTTTTATTTTTTATTTTAAATAAATGATGATGTTGTTGTTGTTTGTTCGTTGTTTTGTTGCCAAGTAGAAAGAAGAATGTAAAAGATAATGATGACGTGACTTCCCATAGGAAATTTATGCAGTATATGGACATTAATAAAAAAAAATTTTCTTTAAATTGTAAACAAAACTTTGACAGTAGTAAAGCAAATTTACTCTACTACTCTCTGACATTTAACTTACAAAGAAAACAAACATTTTTGTTAAGAAAGTTTAAACTTTTAAGTAGAAAACCTTTTTATAAAACTCAGAAAATAATAAATTTACAACTAAAAGAAAGTATGTATATAACATTTTTTTTTTCTTTTTGTTAATGAAAATAAAAGTTATAAAAATTATTTATGTGTCTTAAAATGTTTACATTGTTATTTTGTTGTTGTTGTTGTTGTTTTTGACATTACTAAATTTAGTTAAAATGCTAGTTTCAAACGTTTTAAATACATCCGCCGCAACTGTCTATCATTTTTTATTGCTGTTTAAGTTTTTTCGAGTTTCATTAAAAATAAAATATTATAGGTATTTAATGTTTAAATAAGGTGAAATGTTATACTAAATATCAAATAAAAGTTTAATGCTAAAAGAACAAAAACGTCGAGTTAATGTAAAGCTGTTATTGCCAGTACCTGTAGTTTTTTCGTGACAATTTACCCCAAAAGTGGCAGTAGTGCTGGGATACTATCGATATTTTCTACTATCGATATTTATCGATAGTTCAGATTTCACTATCGATATATCGATTTTACTATCGACTGAATGTTTGTACTTGTGCAGGAAAACTTTAATTATTTTTTATAAGGCTACAGTCCGTTGTTTACATCCCTTTATTGAATGTATGCGACGTATTTATATACGCCCGTTATTTTAGATGGCAGTTTTTTAAAAATTGATAAGTACCTTTCTGAAGGAATCGAAGTAACAGGAACTATAAAAAATTCCATTGCAACTTTAAAAAATTTTCTAAATTCTAAACCCAAAAAGGTAATCAATCTAGCGGACTTATCCTCTAATGGTCGTTCATTGTTTTGTCTTATACTGGCAACTGAATTTGGATTTGCATTTTTTTTTTACAACATTACAAAAATATTTGACATTTCAGTCCCTATATAAACATGTAAAAATTTCGACTTAAAGGCCTTAAGTAAAAAGCAATGCTAAGCAATCCATACCACTTGCCATTCTTGTTGTTTGTATTCATTGCTGTAATTCAGCGCGAATTAATAATAGCAAGTCAAAATTTGCGGCAAAAAACTGTGTGTGTATAGCTGCTGTTAGATGTCTTCAAAGCTGTATTTTAAATAATAAAAATATGGATATTTATATTTTTCCTATCGATATTTTAAGACTATTGATAATATCGATAGTTTCCCAGCACTAAGTGGCAGTACTATACACTGTTGACTGGTTATAAAACTATCCAAATTGATGCATTCGGACTGGTTGTGTCATAAAGGGGCTAGTATTATAACCAGCTCAGAGACAGCCACATGAACTACAGGGGTATGTATGACACATACAAACATAGATAGAAAGCCTTAATTTAAGACGGACCACCATGTTAAAACGTTTTGAATTGAATTATTAATTTCAAAAAGGGCTCAGGTAGAAAAAAAAATACAAAGTGGTTTGGAGACACAAAAACCCGAATAAACAAGTAGACTTTTTGAAGCAAATTTCCTAAAATAATAAGACTCTGTTTATGTTATAACTAGCTGACCCGGTCTACGTTGCTGGCCCTAAGTAAACATTAGTTTTGTATTACCACACGATTTAAATTGAGCATTTAACGAAATTTACGGCCTTTAAAATAAAAATCCATGGAATACCTATCATAAATTTTTTTTAAAAAATAACTTACATATGGTGTGGATATGGGCTCAATCAAAAAAGAATAAGTTGGACCATGGCGATAATTTTAAAGAAAAAATCGTCCAAATCGGTCAAGCCATTCTCAAATCATGCTCTTAATAGAAAAAGTGGGCGTAAAAGTAGGCGTGGTAATTTTTTCTTTCGATGAAAACGTAAAATAAATTAATACGAACAGTTAAAAGAAAAATTAGTCAAATCGATGGAGCAGTTTTTTGATTTTAGGTAAATCGGAAAAAGTGGGCGTAAAAGTGGGCGGGGCAAAATTTTATTTCCGTAAAAACCTAAGTTAAACCATGGCGATCATTTTGAAGAAAAAATCGTCCAAATCGGTCAAGTCGTTCTCCAGTTATGCGCTTAATAGAAAAAGTGGGCGTAAAAGTAGGCGTGGTAAATTTTTCTATCGATGAAAACTTAAAATGGATTAATACGAACATTTGAAAGATAAATTAGTCAAATCAAAATCGTCCAAATCGGTCAAGTCGTTCTCCAGTTATGCGCTTAATAGAAAAAGTGGGCGTAAAAGTAGGCGTGGTAAATTTTTCTTTCCGTAAAACCCTAAGGTGGACCATGGCGATCATTTTAAAGAAAAAATCGTCCAAATCGGTCAAGCCGCTCTCAATTTATGCGCTTAATAGAAAAAGTGGGCGTAAAAGTAGGCGTGGTAAATTTTTCTATCGATGAAAACTTAAAATGGATTAATACGAAGATTTGAAAGAAAAATTAGTCAACTCGATGGAGCCGTTTTCTGATTTTAGGTAAATCGAAAAAAGTGGGCGTAAAAGTGGGCGGGGCAAAAGTATTCTATGTCCGTCTCCTGGCTCTAAGCTACCTCCCTACCAATTTTCAGCCAAATCTGTTCTGCCGTTCTTGAGTTATAAGTGGTGTAACTAACACGACTTTCTTTTATATATATAGAATAGTAAAAACAGAAATTATTTTAATTAATATTTAATGGAGAATCTGTTTATTACCAGCGTTTAAAAAACTGCAGTTAAAGTAGAAACACTGCCATTTCTTCCAGTTCTTCATTTGTCATTAGCCAAGATAAAGAAAGCTATTGTTTTTACTTTTGATTCATTAAAGTTGTACACAGATTTTAGTTTTTTGCTCGACAGTTTTTGGTATCGTGGCAGGAGATGAGCCCTTTTCGAAATTTTTTTTTTAATTTTCGTGGTTTAATTAGCAAAATTGTGTCTTTAGTGTATTGCAATGTATTCAAATCAGTATTCGAAAATAAACACTAAATATCGAACCTTATCGAACTTGTGGAAAACACAAACTCTAATAGTGTTTGGGTAGAAAATCATTAAAAAATAACGTTTCCCTGTTAGTCATCTTTCGAACACAAAAATAAAACTGGTTTTATCAAACTTAACAAAAGATGAGAACATTAAATTCTGTTAGGGGGTTTTTTTTTAAATTCACAAACTTCATTGTGTTCGGTTCGTCTCATTAACCTAGCATTTACACGTGAAAGTAAATTTCTTGAAAGTCGCAATATACTAACACTTTTTCACTAACACACACACACACAATTTTGGTACTTTCTGCCAATCGGCTGTTTCATCGGTTTTTCGTTGATAATACGTATACTCTACTTGCATGAAAGTACTTTCACATGTAAAGTCCAGGTAATGTTCGTCCCTTTTGGCTGGAAAAAAAAAACCAAAATTATTTACAAAAACAAAATACACATACGAAAAAAAAACAAAAAGCAAGCAAAATAATTTTATACACATAAAACATATACGCAATTCACACACAAGCTGTTCGTAGTGCGGTCGTTGCTAAAATTGTTTCGTTTGTTTATTTCTTTATTAATGTAAAAAGGAATCATGATAGAACATTCAAATAAAATGTTTGTCTACAGTATCACTGCAATTGTTCTGTTTTTTTAACGAAGAACAGAACAATATATAATGTTCGGCTCTTTCTTGAAAATAGTTACGAACGGTATTAAGGGTTGTTTTCGTCTACACAATCACTAAAAAATAGATATCGTTCTTGGGTCTGTGCGCAGAACGCTAAATAATGTACGATTTATTTTCGAACACTGATTAATATACACAAATATTCAAGTAATCTTTAACTTTTAATTATATAATTTGCGTTTTAACGTAAGAATAATCCGTTTGAAAATTCATTTATAAACTCAAAAATGTTAAGAAAAGTAATCCGTATTTTTAATAAGAAAATTTCGCTAAATTTATATCTGTTAAGATTGCGAATTATAAAAATAAACAAAAGCGAAAATATTACATCAAGATAAACATATTAATTATAAATCTTTTTCTACATCTGCCTGTGAAAATATATCGGTTGGCCATTGCCGAATGTATTCATACAAATTTTTGAAATTGGCAAGTATACGGGCAAGTTCTGACAATCGCAAAACGCTTAACATTTGCGATTTTGACTTGACATTGCATAATAGGTGTACTGTAAATCGCGATCCTGCGAAGTTAACGACTTTAAACCACAAAAGTATGCTTAAGGACACTATTAAAGATCGCAAGCAAAACCGAACAAACTTTAGAACATCATAAAATTAATCTGGAGTTTGTCGATTTCAAATCGTGCGATTCTCAGAAAATGGCTGAAAGTTAATAAGATCTCTAATAATATTCAAATCGGCATAACTATACCGTTTAAAAAGTTTCTGTAACGGTATATCGACAGATACTGATATTATTAAAATGTCGATACCGAAATTCATTTCGGTTGCCAACCCTGATATAAATTCATTTCCTCTTTGAAATAACCACTTTCCTGCAAGAAGTGGCTCATGTAAACTTTAAATTTTGTATTAAATTCACTTATATTAGAGCTGGGATACTATCGATATTTATCGATAGTTCAGATTTCACTATCGATATATCGACATTACTATCGACCGAATGTTTGTACTTAAGAAGGAAAACTTTAAAAATTTTTTTATCAGGCTACAATTCGTTGTTTTTATCATTTTATTGAATGCACGAGACGTATCTACATATGTACGCACCAGAGATCAGCAATGAGTAGTGAAAAAGTGAGTAGAGCTAAATCATGACTCATAAATTCTTGTACTTATACGCACTCATACTTATTCCAATGTTATTCAAACTCATATTCACTCAAAAGCAGGGCTGTCAAACTTGGGGATTTATCCCCAAAGTTGGGGATTTTATGCGAGCAAAAAGGACAAAGAAAGTCATTTGGGGATTGGGGATTTTTTTGGGGATTTAAAAAAAAAATTCGGGGATTTTTTGGGGATTTTACACTCTTTTAATATATTTTCCCTTTTATTATTTACGCTTATTTTTCTTTGTCTCGTATTAAAAATATGAAAAAAAGTAGCAAAACTTTTATCTTACTCTTATCAACAACTTATACGGTGTAAAAGGTCCTTATTAAGATTATCATTTTAGTTAAAAGGTAGTGTTAAAGGTACTTTATAAATTTATGTTATTTTTCCTTCAGGGTACAAACAAAATAAAATAATTTTATTTACAAAAAATTTTTATTTGGGGATTTTTGGGGATTTCTAATTAAAATTTTTCTTACTATTTTTACTTTTTAAAAAAAAAAAATTTTAAATTTGGTCAGAAAAAAAACAAACAGAAAAATATTTACTTATTAAGGTTTTTTTTCTTAATTTGGGGATTTTTGGGGATATTTTTTTAATTTTTTTGGGACAAGGAAAAAAAGTACCTGGCAGCCCTGCTCAAAAGTTTAATTTTATTCATCGTACTCATACTTAGCAACATTTGTAGTGTTTGATTTAGAATCTACTCAACTCAATGTGTATAGGCGAAGCAAAATGCGAGGCTGCCAGATTTGTCCCCGAAATAGCAAAGTGGCGATTTGGCAATTACAGTTTACTAAAGTTACATGTATGAAGTGGACGATTTTTCGGCAAATTTATCTGGCAGCGCTGATTATTAACTTGTGTGTTTTATCTGTTGTGTTAAAACGGTAAATGGATCAGCTAAATGATTTGAATCATTGTGAGTATTGTAAGTATTTTCTTAAAATTATAAATCAAGCTGACGTCATTTATGAGTATGCGCATAATGTCGACGTCGCACTCATAAATATTTATCTTGTGAGTATGAGTGAGTCAGAGTAGTTTAGTTTAAATGATTTCTACGCACTTATACTTACAATTGCATGAGTCAGTATGAGTAGCAAAAAAACGATTCATTGCTGATCTCTGGTACGTACGTTATTATAGATGACAGTTGTGATGATGATAAGCTCCTTTCTGAAGGAACCAAAATAACAGGGACTATAAGATATTTAATTGAAACTTTAGACAATGTTCTCAATTGGATTTGATTCTCAACCCAAAAGGTAATCAATCTAGCGGACTTTTCCTCTAATGGTCGTTCATTGTTTTATTCTATACTCGCAATTGCAATTGCAATTGCATTTTTATTTGATTTTTTTTACAACATCATAAAACTATCTGACATTTCAGTCCCTATGTAAACATATAAAAATTTCGGCATAGGGGCCTTAAGTTAGTAGTAAAAAGGCACAGCTAAGCAATCTATACCACCTGCCATTCTTGTTGTTTGTATTCATTGCTGTATTTCTGCGCGAATTAATAATAGCAAGTAAAAACTTGCGTTAAAAAACCGTGTGTGTATAGCTGCTGTAACAAGACTTCATAGCTGTATTTTAAACATTAATAATATCGATATTGATATTTTTCCTATCGATATTTTCGATAGTTTACGACTATCGATAGTAATATCGATAGTTTCCCAGCACTAACGTATACATATATATTAAAGTTCACAAGTATGAAAAAATGTCACACGTACACGACTGTTTACATCAGTTTTTTCATATTGCTGTCATTGTTTTTGTAGGGTCCTATCGTGAATAATATTTCCCTCGAAATTAGTTCCCTTTTCGCTAAAAAATTAATGGGGAAAGGCAAATTTAAAAAAAAAAAAAAAAAAAAAAAACAGTTTACGTAATACACATAAGATTTTTTTTATCAAACTAAAGAATATATATATATATATATATATATATATATACATATATATATATATTTTTTTTTAGAAAGAAAAAGGCTGGTTTTTGTGTTTATTTTCCTATTATATAGTTGTAAGATCTGACAACTCTTTTAAAATATTAACTTTAGTTTGCCATCTTTTAAATTATGCGTAACTTCTAAGTAGATACCAAACTTGTGTGGCACAAACTGCCACCTGGAACTGGCTGGCACCTATTGCCAAGATACGAAAAGAGAATTTGAAAATAGTACTGCCAGTTTCAGCTACTGGCAAACTAAAATCATTTCTAAACACTAACGGCACCTGACCTTTAAGAGAAGCTTTCTAATGTGACGTGCGTAGAAAAATCACATTAACGTTTAACTTCAAGTAATTTATCTCCCGAAAAATTCAACCCTAATGCTCAAGATGGATTTAAGAATACAAGACATTACCAAAGAAAATTCAAATATAACATAGTTTTTTTTTTAATAATCACAGATTACAACAACTGCTGATATAACAATTTGATTTGGAATTTGTTTATTACACACTATGACGAGAAGAATGTACATTATATTTCAATACAAATTCGTTATTACTCTCTTAATGACCATCTGCCTTTAAAAAAAAAAGTTAATGATGATTGTTTGAAATGTATTTTTTTTTTCAGTGTTTAGACCATAACTGACTGTTGAAATATCTTCAATGTTAAAAAAGATCTGATCTTTAGAAAAAAAAAACAGAAAAAAGAAATAATAAAATCAAGAAAAACTTCAAAGCATTATGGATCCATAACAAAAAAAAAAAAAAAAAGTTAAATTCAAGATACAATTCATATTGTTTGTTATACAACAAAATACAGTAATAAATCCACTTGAATACATTGTGGAAGATGAACGTGATACATACAGATTTTTAAAACTTCAGCAACTCAGCAACAATGATGATGCTGCTGCTGCTGATGCAGCAAATAATGATGTTGTTGGTTGCTTGAATGGCTGCTTGGTTGAATGAAGAAATCAACAACATTTTAAAAATATTCTTCAAGATGGTTGGTTTGTTGTAACATGCATCTGTTTTATGTTAATTGCATTTTTTTGTTTGTTTGTTGATTTTCCCTTTACTCCTTCCTCTCTATCTAACGATGAATACCATCCGTCTGTAAAGTTACTTGGGTATGATGCCACACTTTGGAAATGTTTTAGAAGTTATATCAATGCAAAGATCATTTACAAAGATGATGATAATGATGGTGCCATTATAAATACTTATGAGTATATGACGCACAGTGGTTTTTAATAGAAAAAACGAGATACAAATTAAAAATCATTGTTCTGTATATACAGTAAGTCTCATAAATATTTTGCATATTTTTTACTCCATAAAGATTTAATACATTCCTCAAAATGAAGTACAAGTTGTTTAATTTTTGAGAAAAAAGTTTATTTACTTCGTAGGTTATATGTGTTACAACGTAAATATGATAATACAATTACAAAAACTTGTAATTGCATGGCCTTTTTCTGACATTAAAACTATTTCGACCCTAAATTAATACTCACAAAAGTATTTTGCTTTTTTTAAAAGATCATCTTATCCTTGCAAATATTGTTATAAATTTTTACCTTTTACATGGGCTTGCTTCGTTTATACGTTTCAATCATATTTTCGTACGAATAAGATAATATTTTCAAGGTATTTTGCTATTATTTATCTAATTAATTACGATTAAACAACTTTAATGCTCGAGTAGCAAGAAAAAAAAAACCGCTAATCGACATATAACCAAAGGTTTTGACTTTTGAAAAACCGTAATATTTAGCGATGAAAGCAAATATAATATTTTTGGGTCTGATGGACGATGCATGGTCTGGAGAAAGCCGAATGAATCCCTTCATATAAAAAATATCAACCCGACAGTAAAACATGGGTGCGGTTCTGTTATGGTTTGGGGCTGTAGGTCAGCCTATGGAGTTGGAAATCTAATCTTTATAAATGGAATTATGGACAGACATGAGTATCTGTCAATTCTTAAAGAAAACCTTAACGCGAGTGTTGATAAAATGGGACTTCCACCAAGAGGTTTTTATTGCCAACAGGACAACGATCCTAAACAAACAGCCCAAGATGTTAAACTGCGGATTCTCTATAATATTAAACATTTGACAACGCTTCCTCAAGGCCCGGGCTTGAACCTAATGGAAAATTTATGGCCGTATTTGGAGCAACAGGTTCGCCAACGCCACATACCTTCGAAAACTACGTTGAAAAAAGTTTTGCTACAAGAATGTGGAAAAATAGCTCAAGAAAAGTGCCAAAAATTGGTGGAATCTATACCACAACGATTAGCTGCAGTTTCTAAAACAACGGATATGCTAAAGTATTTAATGTGACATATCCATTGTTATACGGTAAAAATACGTGATATTTTTTAAAAGCAAAATACTTTTGTGACCTTTAAAATGCACTATATTCCTTTAAAATCTCTTATAAAATGTATAATAATTAAGGTGTTCAAATTTTTTTTTTATAATTTCATTCTTTGTCTTTCTCCTAACACGATAATTAAAGAAAATTTCTGTTTAATATCATAAGTAAATGGATGTCAATCAAGTTTCTTCTAAAAAGATTATTTTTCTTTTATGCAAAATAATTATGAGACTCACTGTATGTATGTATGGCAATAAACCACCCAACTTTAAGTTAGCTTGTATAGACTAACTTAAAGCTAACTATTAAGCAATGGAAAATTTACATTAACCAAAGTGTATACAAACAATCTGTATTTTAAGTAGAAAGAGCCAAGTCGATTGGCAAACAAACGGCTCCAAGACTCACAAAAGATTTAATTATTTAGGGCCATTATTACAATGTACGGAGTAGAAATTGGTAATCGGTAATGGCCAGGTTATATTATAATTAAAAAATTAAATAAAATAACTTAATACAATTTAAATAAAATAGTTACATTTACAAAAACCCAACTTGAAGCTAACTTAGGCCCGTTTTCACAACTTACCGATAGCTAAAGGTAGGATTTTATTGGCCGTATAAAAAGTGTTCCATTATTACAACTTTACTTTAACCTACCAGGTAGGATGAACCTTAATTTACTTTATCGCTCACTTTAAGTAAAAGTAAAGTTTTAATAATGGAACACTTTTTATACGGCCAGTTAAAGTTTACTTTTAGCTATCGGTAAGTTGTGAAAACGGGCCTTAAAGTAGTAAGTTTATAGCTAGCTACAAAAAGTTAACTTTAAGTTAACAGCTAGGTAACTAACTTTAAAGTTAACTGAAAGTAATGCAGAGTCGGACAATTGACTACTTCCTAGGACATCGCAGTGTTAAAATCAGGGACCGAAAATAACTGTTATGTTTTTATTTCAGAGCAAAAAGGTTAGGCAAAAATGCCCTTTATCTGCATTTGGGAATTTTTAACCATTATCGTGACTTTTATATTATATTGGTTACCGTAACTAATTAATTGAGAATACAAAAATTTTGGTTATAAATAACCATTAAATCAGCCAAAAAAAATTTTGGTTAAAAATAACCATTACTGAAAAAAAATTGATTTTTTTTGGTTATCATGTATGAAAAAAATTTCAAAGGTTTATTGTTGTCACCAAGTTTATATATACATGTATACAAACATATGTACCATGTATATTGTTTGGAAACTAAACTCAAATATACAATATCTTTGCCGTAGTAACCAAAAAAAAAAGAATTTTTTATAATGGTTATTTTCAACCAAAAAAAATTTTGGTTGAAATAATGGTTATCTTCGACCAAAAAATTGGTCGGTTTATATAACGATTATTTATAACCAAAAAAATATATATCTCATTTCAATTGGTTAAAATAACCGAAATAAATTATATAACTTGTTAATGGTTGTTTATAACCATTACGTAAATGTATCAGTAATAATTGTTAAATCTGATTTTTTTATCATTTATCTTATAACTGTTACGTCCCTGGTTAAAATAGTTAGTTAATTCCACATAAAAGTAATGCAAGTGTCAACCACCACTACTTGAGAAATAGTTAGGTTTCAGTTAATTTAAAGTTAACTGAATCTCCGACACGGCAAAAACATAAACAAAAATATACATGTATAATGTAAACAGCTTTTGACATCATTAAGGAATAAACCAAATAAACATGTGGCGACTTGCGCAGACCTAAGGGATAGATCTAGAATACTAGTATTCTGATGATAGTATGTCATATTAAACTCATCAGTAGTGGGATTCTGTGACTTTTAACGATTACAACAGTTGTTCTAATTGTTATCCTGTTTTGTTCGCTTATGTAAATTGTTCTTACCCTGCCTTTACACATGCAAGTAGTGGCATGCCACTGTATTATGTATCAAAGAAAATTCGTTCGAAATAGTCGAATCTCATGCCATTGGCTTTTGTGTTTACACATGCCAATGCGAGTTCATTTTCAAAATGTCGTTTAAGCGTCAACTTGTGCAAATTTGTTTACTTCTCAAATTAAAAAAAAAGTGCCAGAAAACAAAATAGAGTTACCGAGTTAATCATATTGGCACATTTTTGGGAAATGAAAATTTATTTATATTAGCATTATTTTAACGATATTAATGCATTATAATTAACAAACTTGCTTTTATTAATGTGCGTTTCAAAAAATTAATCATAATAATACTTTAAGTTAAAACTTTAATAACAATTTGACAATAATCCAGTAAATGTGAACTACATTTATAACAGGGTAACATTGCCACTGGAGCTGCCATTGCGAAAAATGTGAATGTATTAGTAAAAAAACGGAAGTGTATTGAGTTTTTCGAGCTGACAGTGGCATGTGTAAACGCTAGGTTAACAACATAGAAAAATATTAATGTCAAATGGCATCACTTCTTCTTGAAAAGTAAGCTTTTTTTAATTTTTCTATATTAAACAATAAAAAAACATCACTACTAAAGTTGTCGTGTATTTAACACAAACAGCTGTTTTAACAATAACAAGTTTTGTTTAAAATTTAAATTAAATTAAAATTAAAATCATCATAAATTTTATTTCTAAAGCACTTTTTTTGTCGGTTGCAAATATCTCCCATACCACCGCATCAAATTTAATGAATGATATCTCGTTTTAAAGCTTATTTCTAACACTCATGACGAAAAATAATTAGAAATTGAAAAATTAATATTTTCATTGATAAAAATTATATTTTAAAATGTATTGAAGTTACTAAAATTTCTGTTAATTATTTTCATTTTATGTTACAAAAATGACAACTAACGGTGCGAAATATTCGCACGGGTCATCTAGTTAAATTTATTACAGATTCGCATTACAGATGTATGTTATGTTATGAAAAAGCTGTAACATTTAAAATTTTGCCCAAAATCAGTTTTCTACAGTTTTCGGACAGGTGTCTGTCTGGTATTTTTTAGAAATTCAGCTCTTTTGTGGAGTAAACGAAAATTTAATGAAATAACTGAATATTTTATTGTTTTTACTGAATATGGGGTCAATTTTTTGACAGTAAAATTTTAAAAAATAACTGAATATTTAATTGTTTTTACTGAATACGGTGTTGAATTTTTGACAGTAAAATTTTACAAAATAACTGAGTATTTATTTGATATTACGGAATATGGTGTTGAATTTTTGACAGAAAAAATTAAATGAACTTTTTGTTAAAAATAAATGAAAAATAAGAAGACCGGTTTTTAATTGAAGTTTCATTTATTTTATATTACAATTTCAGTTAATTTTACGTACAGAATATTCTGAGTGCATAATAAACGTTTGTTTAATTCAATAATCGCTTATGAATACGGGGGTTAAACTTCATATAAAGTCGCCTGATACACAGAAAATTTTTTTTTTTTTTTTGTTTGTTTTTCAATTAAAGCATTAATCAAAAATAAACTCAGTTTTAATAAAAAATGTAATCAAGTGAATTAAATGTTTAATCAAGTGAATGAAACATTTAATTGATACTATTTATTGGTTTACTGATGCAAGTTTTATAATTTTTTTTTTATAAATATCACAAATTTTTTAATTGAAATACATTTTAATTTATTTCTGTGTAAGTTTATTCCAATTGATTACTCACCCGTCCCACTGTGCAGTTCATTTAAACAATTGGCAATCAAAACTAGATATGGAAAATTTAGTACAATGAAGTACTTTTTAAAATAGAAATTACCGTATTACATCCACCCACGATGTAAAACGTTTCTTTTCCTAATGAAACACTTTTTAATAGGAATCAAAATGTACCTTTATATACAGATTAAATAAAATCTTTTTTGCTATAACTTCGGTTCAGTTTGAGACATAATTCTGGTTTTTTTTTAATATAAAGAAGTTATGAAGCAACTTTTTTGCTTAAGTAACTTGAAATTTTTGATTTTTTGAGATGTGACTATGTTGCAATAAAGAGGCGATATGGGCAAACATCAATCGTATAATTATACCACACTTTTGTATGAAAATTACCAACAACAAAAATACAACATTGTATAATTATACGTTATAGAGAACAAATACGACGATAATACGAGCTTGTGAATTTAACTGTTTTTAGACTGCTTCTTTTTAATTTCTAGTTGACACTTAAAAGGGTTAACCCAAATTGAAATTCTAATCAGGGCTGTCAGATATAGCGATTTCTCGCCAAACGTGGCGATTTTGAAAAGTGTTTGGCGATGGGATTTCCCATTTTCCCGACTTTTATGGCGATTTCTGATATAACTGGCGATTAACTTGGCTATTTTTACCATTTATATTATTTCGGCAATTTTGTTTAACAACTTGTCATTTTTGTTATCATTACTAATATAATAAAACATATTAAGTGAATTTTATATTCAGTCACTATTTAATTCTAATAGTATGTATGTAATTCTAATAGTATGTACACAGAAAGAAAAACACTCGGGATAAATTAATCTTTTTATACTTACTTTAATCACGAATCGTACTTAAAACTTCAAGTACGAATAACACTAAAACGTACTTAAATCAATCCTAAATGGGATTACTTTATAAAATCAATCCCGATATTTCTTGAAATAAGTATACAATGCTTAAATCAAGTACAAAAAAGATTAAACTTTTCGTTGATAGCGCCACTCTGAGAGTAAAATTACAAAATGAGGGTTTTATTCTCATTAAACTTATTAGTCTCATCTCCCAGCATTGCATTCTTAAATGCGTGCGTACGTGTGAGTTTTTTTCCAAAATTTATTGTACAACAACAACAACACAACACAAGTTCGAACAAAACGATTTGCTTTTTGTTTGTAGTAACACCAAAAACAACAGAACAAGAAGAAAAACATAGCCATATGTAAATATGAATGTATTATTTTCATGTTTAACCCTCCGGCTTACGCATGTTTTGATTATCTTTACACATTTAACAAAGGTCTGGCCAGACTCATGTGTACCACGAAGGGTTAAAAAGTAGATTTGAAATCTTGCTTCTCATTTTGTTTATATTTTTAGTTAAATATGTACATAAGATTTTTAAAGTAAAAACCATTATAGGGCATGATGTTGGTGTTTTATCATTATTTAAGGTGTAAAACGGGTAAGTAAATCAATCATAATAATTTTTTCTTTCTAATTTTTTTTTTTTTGGTTTTTTTCAAGCACAAATTGGAGATAAAATCAACTTCACATACTTGAATCAAGCGCGTTTTGAGATTTATTCAATCTAAGTTTTACTTAAATCAATCTCATTTTCGGATTATTTTTAGTACGAGTTCGGATTAAAACAATTTTAATTCTTAAATCAAGCGCATTTTGAGATTGATTGAATCTTAGTTTTACTAAAATCAATCTCATTTTCGGATTACTTCAAGTACGAAATCGGGATTGAATATGGATAATTTAAGTATTTTGGGATTAAAAATCCGTACTTGAATCAATCTT
This sequence comes from Pollenia angustigena, assembly GCA_930367215.1. Lineage (NCBI taxonomy): Eukaryota > Metazoa > Arthropoda > Insecta > Diptera > Polleniidae > Pollenia > Pollenia angustigena. The sequence continues at coordinate 54,561,295 of OV884056.1, read as the reverse complement.
TCTGTACTTGATTCAAGAAAATCCGTACTCACCGTACTATCAATCCCGCTTCGGACTGATTTGAGTACGTTTGGATTGATTTTTCTTTTGAGTGTAGGTCAAAACTCCAGTAATGAAATCGGTGAGGCTGAAGTGTACGATCTTATAGACTTGTGTACTAAGTTTAAGTTTTTAACTGAATACATATATGATCTCTTAAAAAAAATTACAGAAACAAAACAAAAAATCTTTGGAAAAGGTTTCCTGATGAGCTGGCTTAAGCAACCAGTGAAATGCGCATAGAAGCTAGCTTTCCCTCAACAATAAATCTCAGTGTTTTTATCAAATATGAAAAATTGGGAACTTAGCACATCATACGGAAATCTTATTAAAAACAAAATTTACTTCGGCGACTTGTTTGTATTTTTTTCTCAGTTTTTGGCGATTTTTGACTGAAAATTTATACTAGCGTTTTTTGTATGCAACATTTAATTAAAAAAAAGAAGAACATTTTACAAAAACTGAACAAAATCGACGTTTGGCGATTTCTGACATCCGGTATGGCGATGGAGCTCAAAAAATCTGACAACCCTGATTCTAATGGGCTTTTTATGGGAGTTTTTTTGTCAAGACAAATGTAAGAGAGAGGCTATAAGATTTGTCTCATGTCTCTTGCGAGACGCAATACCAGTGATTTCTTCTTAAAATTAGAATTAAGAAGTGTCTACTATCTGCCTCTCTGATGACGTCTGGACTTGAGTAGTACTACATGCTCTACAAGCTCAGGATGACTTGAATATTGACAAACCAATATTAACTTAGGAATCTTAAATAATATTTGCATCAGAAGTTTTGATTTTTTTTTTACAAAAGTTAGTACTTTTTTATTAATTAAAGTACTCTTAATAGGAATTCGGTACCAGTTCCAATTCCGAATTTCCCATCCGTGATCCGAACTATACAGTTAGCTTTGCTTTATCATTTTTAAAAATACTTGTTTTTTGCTGCCTCAGAAGATTTTAAAGGGGAACACATTTTTTCATTGAAAACCGCGGTACGTCCATAAACCACAAATTTGTGTTAAGAAATAAAAAAAAAACTTAATGTGTCTAAACATTTATATACAAAATTAATTCATTTGTTTCTTGATCTTTAAAGATTTTATATGATTCTTTATTTATTGTTTGTTTTGTAAATAATTTTTTTTGAAGTGTTTTTGTCTTTTTATTATTTGTTGGAATAGTAATTTTTTTTATTTTACATTTTAAGGCGAGATGTCATTAATTGTTAATTAATTTGTTTTTCTATTAAATTGCTTGTTTTAATTTAATGATCAAATAAATTAATTTTTATTAAATAAAAGTGACATTTTCTCACTTTAATTTGAAAAAGAACATAAAAAACCAACAAAAATTAAATAAAATGCAACCATCAACGTCGGGTTCGAAATAAAAACACTGAAAGAAAAAATAGAGTCACATTAAGGGAATAACAGGTTTTAAGAGAGTCAGATTTTGATCTTTACGTTCCTAGGAATCTACTTAAAAGGGCACCTAGACGCCTGGGGTATTATTAAAATTCAAAACGTTGACACTTCGATATCTAAAATCTAAGTTTCGAAATTAAAATATTTTTACCGCGAATTTTAACTATAGACCATATCAGATCATACATTTCAGTTGGGCTTATCATTTGCCTCCCCTTAAATTTTCCGTCTGAAAGTCCCCAAAGCGGGACAGCAGCAGGGCAGATGTTTTGACGTTTCGCCATCAACTCTACAAAATCTACATATCTTGATACTAACATTACCCAATATAAGCTGACGGTATCCCAGACCACAGCGCCCCTTAAATTTGCCAACAAGTAACCTTAGTTTTCGTTTTTCAAGGGGAAGCAGTCTATCTGCCTGCCACGGGACAGGGTAACAAATCTCCAGGAATGTCTCAGCCCAGAAGTGGACATCCATGTGTGAATAAATTCACGTTCGGACCATGTTTGTATCGTCCCCTTATTGAGAACGGAAGGGACATCGAAGAAAGGCCCAGGGCCTATAAATGGATGACAAGGGCCCCTGTTTGCCAAGCAGTTTGTCCTCTCGGTGCGCACATTGCCGTCATGGCGGTCATTGCAAACTTGGTAAATTAAATGTAAAGTTTTGTTTAAAAATATTCATGAATAACAGTTTTGAAGGGGTTTTCTTTAAGACAGACGAATTTTCTTTTTTCAAATAAAAAAGTGGGTTATATATGGAAATGACTTTCATTTTAAATGAAAGTAGAATCGTTGCCGTTATTTATGGAATACGACATCGTTTAAATGTTCACTGGTGAAGCGCTGACCCATATCGGACGAATTACAAGGAATTTTGAGTTTGATTTTGAACTGCAAGTTTTCTAACATTTTTAGCAAAGACCAGCAATTTAATGTAACAACAAATCAAAAGAGGTTAAAGTGCCATTCGGGAGCCCTGTTTCCAGAAATAACTTACTCCACTGACTTTCGCCTTCAATTATTCAATTGTGTCGTAAGCTGTATGACACGTTGCGACGTCCTGTAGAAGCCCCCGGGGGCTTACATCCTCCGGGAAAATCAGAGATTCGGAAAAAATCTAAATTAACAGATCTCAAGAGATCTGTACGATCGTATCATGCTGGATTACGCACTCAAATTGCTACCTGTGCGTTCTGGTTGCTCTTACACTGAGGGGCGGTTGGTAAACGCAAGGTTAGTTAGCCAGCGGTAGATAAGGCCATATGGAAGGTGCTCATGTAAATCTTTTCCACATCTGTCCTCTAGGTCGATATCATGACACTGTTGCGGTCACCATTGACGGTTGTTGGCAAACAGTTTTTATCAAATAAGAAAAATGGGCCGATGACGCTGCCGGCATTAAAATCAGTTTCGAGTATCACTACAGGCTGCGAGTTTTATTTCTCCATAATTAAATGGCCCGCCGTTTTCATCAAAACAGAAAAATGAGGCTATGACGGCGCAGTCATGAACATAGGTCGCAGATTAGTCTGCGTGTTTTTCTCCAAAATTAATTGGCGTAGAAGTTTAAAAATGTCAACCATCTACCATTCGATATCTCGGTCGCTGTCGTTAATTTATTTAGGAAACATTGTACTCCAATGGAAACACATATAACATATGCCCTTTTTTGTGTTGTTATAACAAATTAACTAGTCTGGGACTTATCGATTCACTCTCGTATTTCAATGGATTGTAGGAGAGGTTAAAAAAATAAATTCAGTTAATTGTTTATTTGTTTCAAATTGATCTATACAAGGTATTAAAGCGATAATTTTCTTTAACTCTTTGAGAAACAATTTCGAAAAAAAACTAAATTAAATTAAGTGTTAAAATCAATTACAAAAAACTCAAATTAAATTTATATTTGAGTTCAATGCAAGTCATAGTCAATCGTTTGTTTCCAATTGTAACGGAGAGTAAAAGGCCATACGAATGCTTCTTGTCAAATGTTTAGATTATAATGAAGATGATGATGATGACGATCATGATCACTTGCAAACCAAGAAATTGAATTAGAAAATGAGAAAATTAAAAAAAAAACCAAATCGTGCTAAAACATTCACTTTAATTTTCTGGCAAAATGTTAGAAAATGATTTAAAAAGAAGAAAAAGAAGAAAAAGAAACCTTTAATGAAGTTTTATTGTTAATTTTTTTCTTTTATTTATTTTGAATAATGGAAAAAAACTGCAGGGCCAGCAAAAATCCAAAACTGCAGGTGTTAGTTTTTAAACTTTTAAGTGATTTTTGATTTGAACTAAGAATAAACTGGCTGCTGCTTGAAGGGAGCGGCTTAAAAAATGTTTAACATTAAAATGGGCAGAAGTAAGAAAAATAAAATAATTTTTATTTCTGGGAAAACTTAAAAACTTTAATATCAATTTTTTTTTTTTTTTTGCTTTGAGGAAACAGACATGACTTGGAATTTCATAGACAATGCGTATAAAAGGGGCTTATTATCTTACCCTAATGACTTTCTTTACCTACAAAAAAAAAAAAAAAAATCAAAGTCATGCCTATTTCTTCAAGCATAGAAGAAGTCTTAATGAAAATAATTTAAAGTGTTAAATAATTCAATTAATTAGTGCTGTAGCAGCAACATTTCAAGATTTCTCCGCTTGGAACGAAAAAATTACAGCGAATATTTATGGGAAACCTGCTGTGCGTATTAAACAGAAATCAAGCATTTGTTTCCTACTAAAATTTACAAAACGACTTGACTTGACTTGACTTTATTTCACTACTTTAAATTCTTAGACATTTTAATTTAGTTTTTTTTTTTTCTGGAATGTGTCTGCTCTGTTTGTTCATGTCTGTCTGTCTTTTTGTCGTTTATGAGTGTTTATTTTTTCAGCCTTTTCATTTTATTTGTGAAAAGCTCTAGTGATCTGGTCAACAATAACAACACAGTTGTTTTCTTTCCTGGCTGGCCTGTCCAATTCAAATGCCAGATTCCACCACAAGTGATGTGCAGTGCGTTGCAGTACGTTTGTCTGCCTGGTCCGGCTATGAATCAATGCTTAGTTAAGTTTTGTTTGCTTTTCATGGATTTCTTTTTTGTATAAACATATAAATATTTATTTTAAACACACAATTTCTGCTGCTGTTTTTTGTTTAGTTAGTTAGGTAAGAAATTGTAGGCCCTCGCCTCCCTCTTTAAAGAAAAAAAGAAAAACAAAGTTTCCAGTTTTTACTATCACTTAGTACATCTATTTTGCTTTGGCAGACTTAAAGACGACTTGTCGCCGCATACATTCAATGCCGAAATGCTTGGCTGTCGATTTTTGCTACTTCAAAAACTGTCATGCCTACAAATTGCTTCATAATAAATGGGTCTGACCAGTCAGTTGGGTCACATAAACGATCGTTAACAATTGTTTTAAAAGTGGTAGGAGTGTTTTTTTTTTTTTTTTTTTTTTTTTTTGATTACCATTAACCACTTAAGTGGGTAAATATGGCACAGTGATGTTAGATGTTTTTTTCGAAATATCGTCAAAATTTAAAAAAAAAATCGTCAAAATCGTCAGTAGTTTTGAAAAAAACCGTCAAAAAATCGTCATATAAAAAATCGTTTTTTTATAAACACGGATATATCACTCTATTAAAACTTAAAAATATATTAAGTATAAAATCATACAAAACCAAAAAGACGATTTGGTGCGGCTTTGATATTGCTCTCCGGAGATTTTCGTCAAACAATTCCCGTCATCCCCAAATCTTCTGCTGCAGGTGAACTTAATGCCTGCCTGAAATCGTCGTCTTTGTGGAGGCATGTCCAGAAGTTGCAATTGACCGCAAACATTAGAGTCGTGTTGCAGAATGACCCATCGGCTGCTGAATTCTCGAGACAACTGCTGGAGCTTGGCAACGGCCAAATTCCTATTGATGTTTCGAATGGATTGATATCGTTTTGTGAATTCACATCGTCCAAGGAGGAGCTCATCAGCAAAGTGTTCCCCGACATAGCACAAAACTACAAAAATCTCGATTCGATTGATGAACGGGCAAAAATAGCAGCGAAGAATAAGGACGTCGATAACTTAAACTTAATTATTCAAAGTTAAATCGCAGGACAACTACATATAGGGTTCCAAACTTTTTTTGTTGCAATTAAAGTACATTGATTATTAAAGGTTAAGAAAAAAAGTACACAGTATAAATATAAAGTCCAATTAATTTCTTTTTATTGTTATGTTTAAAAATGTTTTTTATTGCTTTTCGCAAGTTTTATCAAACAATTACACTGTGCTAGAATTTGGCAACTGGCGCTTAAACCTTTTTCGGGTACGCTGAATCCAATACCGGTTCAAAAACGGTTCAGTTTATTGAAATTACATACTAAAAAAAAAAACGAAAATCCGCAATAAAATTTCCTTTAAACGTTAAATTTTTTTCTAACATTCGCTGTCGTTTTAGAACCATATTTTTTTTTTTTTTTTTTTGGCAACAAAAATAATTTTTAATCAACATTTCGAAATTTTTGTTTGTTAAAAATCTATTAAAAATTACAGCTATAAATGATTAAAATCTGTTAACAACTTTTGATTTTATTCACAAAAGTCAAAAAATTTTAATTAATTAAAAAATTTCATAACTTCTTAAGGGAGCCCCCTTAAGAAGTGGTGATAAGGGCCAAGTATGTCTCGAAAAATTGTTAAGGAGACTCCTTGGCTGTTATGGTACGTTTTCTTCAATATATTTCTAGTCTGTATTAAACTTTTTGTATGGGAACCCCTTAAGGAATGGACAGTTTTAAATTTTGTTTTAAATATTAGTTAAACGAGTCACTTTTGTGCTCGCGATCTAAAAGCAGGCAGTAATTTGAAGGAGTTTTGCACTCGTGTTTTAAAAGCAGGCAGTTATTGTACTCAAATAAAACAAACAAGTGAAATAGTGCTGTCAGATTATTTTTTTTTTCGAAAAATCGTCCTGCCAATATAAAAAAAACATCAAAAAATGGCCCTGACTAATATTAACTAGTTGTTTTTTAGTTTTTCTAAAAAAAAACTTGTACAATAATGGCTAATAAACCAGTTAATAAAGGGTTTATTAAACGGATTTCGTATGAAAATCCGTTTCATAAAGCCTTTATTAACCGGTTTTATTTTTTATAAATTAGGCCGTTAGTGATTTATAGATTTTTGTACATCAAATCGCTCTCTACTGATTCCATTCAAATAAATCATATTAAAAATTTTAATATTTGTGTTGTATTATTACTCTAAAGTTTGTCTGAAGGCTTAAAATTGGGACGAAGCGAAGTTCGTCGAGTCCGCTAGTAGATATAAATATATATTCGCCTCTATATACATATATTAACTAACCCCCCGTTTCCACATGCAAGTGCAAGTTCGAAAAACTCAATACACTGACACTTTTTCACTAACATTCACACAATTTTTGTTCATTCAGCCAATCGGCTGTTTCCTCGATTTTTTGTTGATAATACGTATACACTACTTGCAAGTAATAACTTGCATGTGGAAACGTTCGGTAAGAAAAAAATTGACAGATTAAAGTGTTAAAAATTTGATGAAAGATTAAAGTTTAAACTAAATTTATTGACGGGATTAAATCGTCAACACCTAAGTGACTCTACATTCAAAATCGTCAATCGTCATTTTGGTAAATTCAGCGAAAAAAATCGTCAAAATGACGTAAAATCGTCACATCTGACATCCCTGATATGGCACCTGAAAATCAAGAGAGAGAGAGAGAGAGAGAGAGAGAGAGACATTTAAACGTCTGTCTTTAATTACACTGTGCTAGTTGAAAAAACAGATAAGCCGGGCACATGGAGTTTTACAATAACTCGGGTACGCTGAATCCAATGGTGCTAACCGTGCAAACAAAACAAGCCATAAAAGATTAAAATCTGTTAGCAACTTTAGAATTATTCACAATTATATTCTTAAATTTTTCTGTTGCAGTGCCTAGGATGCCCCTAGATGGGTCAAAGGTATGACCAACCCCACTTTATTTTTCATCTCTATCATTTATTTCTAACATACCTACCCGCTAGCTCCATTCCTTAGTCTGGGATCACACTATGCTAGTTTTCTTTCAGAAAGTCTGAGTTTATTGGTGAGAGGGGAAGAGAACATGCTTTTCTTCTCTCCTCTCTCACCCATAAACTCAGACTTTCTGAAAGAAAACTTTCATAGTGTGAACCCAGACTTAAGGGGGCTCCCATACAAAATGTTCAATGCAGACGAGAAATAGATTGAAGAAAAAGTCCCATAAATGCCCAGGAGTCGACCCTAGTGGGATATAATGTATGACCGAACTCAATTAATTGTTTGTCTTTAACATTTTCTTGAGATATACTTGACCCTTATCCCAACTTCTTAGGGGTACTCCCATACAAATATTGCGTTTTATGAAATGTTTAAATTAATTTAATTTTTTGGAAGTAGGTAACAGATTTTAATCATTTATAGCTTGTTTTGTTTGCAGCTTCGTTTTTTATATGTCTGCAATTAGAAGCATAGCTGCATTTTCCAATTTTTGAAGAACAAACATTTTAAAATGTGGCTAAAAAATTATTTTTTTTTTTTGCCAAAAAAAAATTGTTTCTAAAACGTCTGCGTGTCTTAGAAAGGTTATTGCGGAATTTCGGTTTTTTTAGTTTTTCAATAAGTTAAAGCGTTTTTGAGTTACGCGAACATATAATGTGCAACCTCCTCCATTTTCGAAATAACGGTATATCTCAAGCTAACCTAAAAAAAACCGCTAGCGTACCCGAATTAGGTTAAAACGCCAGGTGCCCAGCTTGTCTCAAAAAAAAGTGTAAATTTCTTGCACAGTGTTATCAGTAATATTTTAATGTTTTATCGTTAAATGAAGTTTTTTCCATCGAATTTAACTTATTATTTTTTTTTTTTTTTTTTTTTTTAACTTTTGATGTTTAACACCAGAATCAAAGACTTTCCTAAAAGACAATGCAAAAAATAGCAAAAGGTAAAAAAAAATTTAAATAATATAAAAGACGACAACGTGTGACACCTAAAACTTTGTACTTTGAAAACAGTAAAAAACAAAACGTACACCCACACTTGATTTACACTTTTCTTTATGACTATTTTTAATTGGGTTAAAATAAAAAAAATAATAAAAATTTACAATTGTTTCTGCCGAGAGAAAACGTTTAAAAAAACAAACTGTTAGAAAAACAAAAACGTGTAAAATATTTAAAAAAATTATATTATTTACTGGAAAATTTTTATTACTTTATAAGAAATTACTAAAAAAAAAATACATTACAAGTTTTTACATCATCAAAAATAGAAAGACATGGAACTCCGCAGGAGTTAAAAAAATACAAACTGTTAGTTCTAGGTATTAGCGAATGCAGATGACCCAGATGTTTGTAGTTTCATCTTAAGCCTGGTACTCTGTTCAGTATTTCGTGCGAAATGTTTTCAAATTCAATATAAAAAAAATTTCTGTGAAATACAAACGAAAAAATGTTGATAGAGTTGTACTCTGTTTATATACGAAAAACATGCGAAATGTTTCTAGCAACATTTTTATTTTTCGTGCGAAACAAGTGCATCTCCTTTTATTTCGCACGGAATTTTAAGCAATAACTAATCATTTCTTGTAATTTTTTATTTTGTTTTTGTAAAGTGGAGTTTATAACAAGCGTTTCAGAAATAAAAATGTAGAAAAGTGCAAAAATTAACAATCAAATGAATTTTTTTTTGGTTTTTACTATAGAAAATAATTAAAATAAAATTGTTTTACTTTTTTTAATGACATTTTTCAAAACACATGGTTTTTTCATAGATGGGGGTAGTGCACTTGTTTAAAATTATTGTAATAATTTTGTTAATGTTAAGTGATGAACTAAAAATTTTCAATCTTACTACACATAAGTGACTATAATGTTAAAACATTTTGTGATAAAAAAATAGTTTGATTTTAAATCAAGCAATCATCAGTTTATTGCAATTTTTTTTTTCTTCACTTATTTGACTAAAAATGTTGCACACAATTTAAAATACAAAACTTGTGTTTGCATGATTCAATCCAAGAATTATTCCGTTATTGACAGAATTTCATTTAGTTTAATTTTCTATGATTAGGCATATCATCGGAAAAATCAAAAATGCAAGTACAAAATTAAATTTTTTTAAATTTTAGTGATATTATGTTTTCGTACAGCTTTTTGATTGCAAGGTACAAATTTGTAAAAAATTATTTATTGCCGTTTTATTTAGTGAGAGTGCAATGTTGATTTAAGTCAACCTTTATTGTACTACCCCCATCTATGGTTTTTGCTTACATTCAAAAATAATGTTGCAGACTTGCAGGATAGATAACATTGATACATGACAAAATTTTCGTGTGAAATAATCAATGTTGCTCAACATTTTTCGCAGGTTCGAACAGAGTACTAGGCTTTATACGGTAAAACCGCAGTTGGTAGACGGTAAAGTGGTGTGGGCGGCATCTTCATTCTGTCAAAATCCGCATATGCTGCCTGACTGGACTTGAAGTGCCACTCAGACAGAATTATGTCAAGAAGGCTTTAAACAAGAGCTCCAAATATGAACATTTTGCAATGCTTACAAACACAAAAGTGTCAGAACCATCGACAGATTCAACAGGGGAGACATTCTGAAGGATATGGGCGGCTTTAACGCGCAACTTTGCTCGAACAACGGAGGCACGGAGAACATCACAGGTCGACATGGGTTGCGGTCAACAATTAACGGAAGGTGGACAGCTATTTATTTAAATGTGTGCTAACAGTAAGCTACACTCAAACTATTATGTAGTTAAATACAAACGAAAATTAATTTTTAACAACTAAAAATTCACTTTAAAAACGGATCATTTACATTTCATTTAAAATAAATTAATTTACATAAATTTTTTATTTACTTAACAGAATATTTCGCAAAATTAAATAGTTTTTATTTAAAAAAATTTTATTTCAACCGACAAAAAATCCAACAAAATAAGTACGAAAATTAAATAATAAAAAAACGAATAAAAATTCCTTTGGAGTTTTTTCCCTTTTCCCATTTTTTCAATTGAATTAACATAGGAAAAATTAAAAAAGGGAAAAAACTCCCAATAAATTTGTATTCACGAAAAGCGTGATTATTTTTTACAAGCGAATTTAATAACCCACAATCATTTACTGTAATAATCTTATGAGTGTATGCATAGGTGAAACTATCTTCCTCCGCAAAGGAGTCCAGAAGGTCACACGGACGGTGCCGGATTACCGCACTAAAAACCAAACTGACCACATTGTCATCAGCCGCGAATGGCGAGGATTCTTACTAAATGTGCTAAACAAAAGGGATGCACACATTGCCAGAGATCAAATCAGGGCTGAGGAGTCGAAGTTGAGGTTTGAGTACCGGAGTCGGTACTCGCGACTCCATCTCCAAAATTAAAAAAAATTCTAATACTTTACAAAATAAAAATTCTTCGAAACTGGCGATGCAATATTTAAAATATCGATTTGAAATTTTTGTAGAATAATTTTCTTGCTACATATATTTAACCGTTTAAAAGGTACTGCATTAAAAAAGTAGTGGGGAATGTAAGATGAGATAAGCCCACTGATTATTGTTAATGTGTTTTGTTTAAACTTTGATATTATTACAAGTAGAACTGTTGCTATAAGTCTTATACGTTTAACAGTTTTATTTGGTTTAATATCTTTAGTTTTTCTAAAATCTTTATGGATGAAGTTTCCTGATGATCTGGCCTAAGCAACCAGTGAAATGAGCATAGGAATAATTTATCCCATCAACAATAAATTTCAAGCGTTTTTATCAAGAATAAAAACTGGGAATTAAGCACGAATAACAAAATCTTTTGAAATTAAAAAGTTTAAAGTCAAATAAGGACCAGTCTTATATGCATTTAGCATCAATGTAAGATTAGGAGTCGGAGTCGGATTTAAAAAAATTTCAGCGTTTGGAATCGGTGTAAGAACTTTTTTTGACTACTCCACAGCCCTGGATCAAATCAGTAGAAGGTTGCGTGTCGATGTTAACAAGCTCCAGAACCCCATTGGCATAGCCAATTATGCAGAACAAATACCGCAGCAGAACTCCTGTCAATAGTTAATACATTAAAGAAGCTTAACAAACTATAGGATACAGAGAACGCCCTCGAAAACATAAATGACTCAACTTTAAATAAAATAAACGATTTTCGTTTTTTATTTGGCAGTCTTTGGTTTTTACTGCAGTTTTTTAAACCCTGGCCGTAAGTATGATGATTTGCCAGAGTATACCGATGATAAATGTAAAAAGTGAGCACAGTTTGACAGCTTTGTAAGTTTTATAGGGCTTAAATAAACACCATTTAGCACAAGCTATCAAGGAAGTACAAATTTTATGGCGTTTTTCAATAAGCAGAGATGTTAAAGTAGCAATTATGCCATAGTAAATTAGCAATTTCTTAAGGAACAACTGCAATTCGTTTGAGTTTATTTGAAGTTTTTTTTTAGATTTTGTAAGTTGACCAAACTTTAGTTGTTAACTTAACACAGCCAAACAAAATTATTAAAATAACTAAACATTTTCTTGTAGCAGTATAAACCCACTTTTAAAATTCAATTTGGGTTACTATAAATCTTTTTATTTACAAATATCAGTTCCTAATAAATCTAAAAAAAAAACAAGATTATTTTATCAAAAACTATCTTTTTTTTTCTATTTATCGTATAAATGTTTATTTTATTATGTAAAACTACGTGACAATATATTTAACATTTAACAATAACACAAAAAAAAAGTCGTTCATTCACTGGTTTTATGACTTTATAATAAAGGGATTTTATAATACTCTTTTATTATGTTTCTTACGGTTCCTTTTATAAAAGCAAATAATAAAAAGCTTAAAGTTTTAACAATTAAAAGAAGAAATAAAAGTTTCAAAAAATAAAAAAAGAACGTGTGAAAAATTAGTCAACACATCTTCAAATGATGCATGATTTTAAAACAAAGCTATAGTTTTTTACATTTCAACTTGTTTATTATAAAATAATAAAAAAAAACTAGATAAAGATACAATGTTAAATCTAACATTTTTAAAAAGAAAAACGTTACGTTGCATGTTGTGTTTTTCTGACTTCTGTTTTTTTCTATTCTTTTTTTTTTTTGATTCATATAAAAACGGGCAATCCATCAAGAATTTTATTAGAATTTCAAGAAAGAAAAAAAAAAAATAAAAGAAAAAACGTGATGCCATTAAAATGTTTCATTTTTAATTTAAAAATTTCTTATGGAAACGGAAAATTTACAATTTAAGTTTCTTTATTAGAAAAAAAAAACGCTAAACGGTGAATACACACAACAATGTTGTTTAAAATTTGTTTTAAAATTAGCGTTTTAACGGTTTATTTATCGTTATGGTATCGTGCGATTTTCTCGACAATACTACAACCCCTCTGGGCACGGATAAGGAATGCGGAAAGTTTTCCTAATGATTGATTGCAAGAGGTAGTATAGTGAAACTGCCCAAAAAAGGCGAAGCAACAGACTGCAACAGATGGAGAGGCATTACCATTTTATGCGTTTTCATGAAAATAATCGTGAAAATCATCCTAGAGGATAATCACCCGACAAAGAATTGCGACCTGAACAAGCCGGTTTTCGGGGCAACGGATCGTGTTTTAATCATATTAACACGCTTCGGATTATTATTGAACAAACAGTGGAGATGCACTCTCATCTATATTTACTCTTCATTGATCACGAAAAAATAATTGTTTCGATACATAGAGAGTGCATAATTTAACATTTTGGTGTGCCGGAAAAGATAATTCTTCATTTAACGAAACAGTTATGGTGGCTTTAAATCAGAGATAGGCAAAATGCCGCCCATGGGCGCTTTGTTATTCTCTTATTTACACGTACTTAAGCACACGTACAGAAGAAAAAAATGAAAACAATTCAGTCTTGCTTAACTTAACTTTTTCAAAACTTTTTATTAATTCATCTATGTCAAACTTGCAGGGACAACATATTATACGCATGAGGTCTTCGAGATGTTCATCTGTGAGACGATTTCTGTGTTTATTTTTTATAAACTTCAAAAAAAAAAAAAACAAAATGAAGATTCACATGTAAAGGTTGATCCAAACATCGAATTCATCTTAAGAATAAGCTTGCATTTTTTTTAAGTTCTTTTTTTATGTCACCATTATGTATTTTAATGTTACCAAGTAACGGATTATTATGAAGTTCGATCATATTTAAAAAAAAAAAAAGAGTTATGGCAACGCTGCAGAACGAGAGTCATATAGCACTAATAATATTATGAAATACACATGTATGTGTTTGCCTATCTTTGCTTTAAATGTTCAGTACTACATGAAGGCTAAATATGTTCAACATCATATCGGGTGTACATCAGTGCCCATGTTCTGTTACTCTCGCGTCGAGAAACTTTTCGATTGAAATGTGTAAAATGAAACAAAAATGCCATATATTGAAACAAAAAGCTGGGGTCTACTTACCGCATACGATATCGAGCAAAATTGATCAAAATATTTTATTTTGGTATTATGACCCTCAATATGGAATGAAATGTATCGTAATTTGAGATGATAGCATTTGATATCGAGTAACCAAAGCCGTTACAATCCTCTAGTTTTCATTCGATACGGCAGTGTCTATCGAATGCAGAAAAATACGATAGTTTACTCGATACGACAGCTTACTCGATATCGAATGCGGTAATTGGGCCCCGGTTTTTCTCACTAAACTGTGTCTGTAACTTTTTTTTGGCGAGTACAAGATGTCACGTAAGGAAATTACTCGCCAATTTACAGAACAAATGTGACTGTAACATTTTGGTGAGAAAAGCTCCCGCTTTGAACTGTCAAATAAACTCACGAATAAAAATGGGGCGAGAAAACAATTTAAAATGCAAAATGCGAATAATTATAATAATAATATTTTGTTCTTGGCATATATTTGTATTGTTTTATTATTTGGCTTTAAAGCCCTTATGACACTACATTTTGTATTCATTAATTGATATAGAATTGATAGAAAGAAACAGCAAATGTTAGAAAGAGCAAACTATAAAAAATGTAAGCAAAGTTTTTTAGTTTTTTTTTTCTCTTGTTATGGTTTTGTTTCAGGGATGGCGTTGAGAATTTTTAAAATTGTACCAACAACCTTTAAAAATTGTACTTTTTTACCCTAATTGTACTAAACGAATTTTAGTTGAAATTTATTTTATTAATGTTCATAAAAAACACCACCAAAAAGGTATTATAAATCTTAGTTTTAAAAGTATCAACAAAAATGTACAATTGAAACAACTTAGCCATCCCTGTTCTGTTAATTTTATTAAATGTTGCTTACTTTTTGTTTATGATAAACCTAAAAACAAAAAGTGGGAAATCGCTGAATTTGCCAATAAACCGCTGATTCAGCAAAACTTTTAATATTTCAAGCTTGAAATGTCAATTTTAAGTTGAACAATTTTACATTTTTTTGACATAACTTAATTTTTTATCGATAACTTTAGTAAAATTTTTTACAGTTTGCCTTTTATCTTAATACAGCTGAACCCTTCACACTTGGTAAATTTTTCTATTACTTTATATTTGCACTGTTCACCATAACTTGAACAATGCGTTAAAAATGTAGTGTCATAAGGGCTTAAGCAATTTTTAAAATATACGAATGTTTTCAAAGCTCGTTTGCAAACAACAAACATTAAAGTCGCACTTTACACGATTTGGTATAGCCGACGGTTGTATTTTCGCCGCCGTCGTTGAAAATTTTCCAATTTTAGTAAATTTTGGTCGCCGTCAACGATATGGGTTTCTGGCGTTCTCAACGTCTGCAACGTCACATCGGCTTCGAGTGCAATGTAATGACATTTATAACGTAACGACGTAATCTCTTTTGATAGTTTTCGACATGAGTTACAGACACACATTTTTCTCACTTTTCGAGAAACGATGGAATATTTTGTTTCACATCTTTTCGATGCGAGAAGTTCTCACTAAAGTTACAGAACATGGGTACAGGGTTACCTTCTATCGCCGCTACTGTTTCTGATCGTTATTGATGCAGTTTCCAAGCGTGCCGACGAAAACAATTCACGAGGTATCGTGTGGAACCCAAAGCTGATGACAAATATGAACTCCCGCACATGCTTTTTGATATACAGGAATCAAGTAATGTTAAATTTATCGAAAACAAAGGTGATCCACATTAACTCGTAAATTAACTGACCCCTAAACACTACACCAGAAACCATTCCAATGTGTCAAAAAATTTCAATATTTGGGCAGTGTCGTAACTAAGGATGTAACTGTACCACTGTAAGGAATGTCGAAACTCGAATAAGAAAATAAATTGAAGCTTTCACACAACTCAATAAGATTTGGAACTCTTCTCTACACACAACACAAAGACAAAAGTTCAAATATTTAAATCATGTGTAGATCGATTTAAAAAGTAATTCCAAGTCGATCTGTATACTAAAATATTTGAAACCAATATTTTCATGTGTTGCATACATTAGCACTTACGCATAATACTTTCCACTCCATAAAAAGGTGATTTAAAATTCTTTACAAAACCAGTAATCCATCATTTAATGATTAACACTCTTCTAACAATCATCTCAGACTAAAGCAAGAAAGGAGGGCTTTAAAAATAAAAAATAATTGTGTAAAAAAAAAGTTAAAAACAAGCTGAATTAAAAATTTTTATTAAACTTCTATTACTTTCTATTAAAATTGCTAGATTGAGATTTTTAGAAAGCAAAGTTTTATTTTCAGCTTAAACTTTTCCTTCTAAAATTATTCTTTAACATCTATAGAAATTTATTTAGAGTAACACTTTATTAAAGAAGTAAACCGATGATGATAAAAGCTAAAATGAAAATAGAGTTCTAATAGGAAATTGAAAGAAATAGAAAAATTTATTATTAAGATGCTTATGATTAAATTGTTTAGTTTACTGGCCAGGTTATAAACTCTGAAAGAAAATCTTTTTTTTATTTAATTTGTTTCTTTTTTTTTGGGTTACAAGTCCATCAAATTTGTTATAAGTGAAAGATTAAGTAAGACATAGCGGCCTGTTAAATTGACAGCTGATAAAAGTGAGAAATATTTTTAATTTATTTCAGTTTTTCGTTTTTTCCAAACAATTTTCAATTTGCATTAATCACTTTGATGAATAGGGGAGGCATCCTTAAGTAATAATTAATTAAAAATGTGCGCATATATTATGGGGAAAAAATATTTCGTACAGTGCTTTTTTTTTTAATAAGAACATAAAAATATGCTTTCTCGGGCGAGATTTATATAATCAGCCTTATTACAATTCTCGTAAGCGACTAAGGGCTAATAAATCAAAGCAAGTTAAACTCACTTTTTGGTTAAAAAAGTGTTTTAACCAATAAATCAGTAAACATATAAACCATCTTTAAACGTATACAATTAGGCGTTTTAAATTCCGATACAGATCATATGAATTTGACAAGATTTATAGTAGTGCTGCCACATATTTTTTTTAACTACATGAAATACATGGCACTCTGATTTACAGTTGTTGAGTTTAAACTGCATATAAATTTAACTAATTTATTTGTCATAAGTTGTTTTTTGTAATAGATTAATGCCCCTATTACGGTTCTCCACTCAACTCAGTTTGGTCGTGTTGGAGTCAACCCAACTTATGCACAACCAAACTCATTTTAGGTATGTATTGTGATACCCAACTGTTTTTAGTTGAGTTTGATATAAAGTTGCCAACTTAAAATATCGATTTGCCAACTTTAAATATAACGTTTGACAAGTGAACATTTTATAAAATTGTATAATTTTTTAAACTAAAAGTATTTTTAATTGTTGTGTTGAATAAAAAGTATTTAAAATTGATTTTAGTGT
This sequence comes from Pollenia angustigena, assembly GCA_930367215.1. Lineage (NCBI taxonomy): Eukaryota > Metazoa > Arthropoda > Insecta > Diptera > Polleniidae > Pollenia > Pollenia angustigena. The sequence continues at coordinate 54,543,890 of OV884056.1, read as the reverse complement.
CGATTTATTTTATGGTGATGAAAAGGAAAACTCTTGTATAGATGCGCTACGTACAAGAAGACAAATTCGTGATGATTCCAACCCTCTTGAACTTCCTAGTGCCAAGTAAGAAATTCTAAAAAGTAAATTAACTTTATTGTGCCTAATGAGTTCTTCTTCTGGTTGGGGTAGCTGTTGGCCAATCTGCTGGTTGTAAAATTGGTTCAACTGACTCAGTAAAATTGTCACTTGATGGTGGAATATTTTCAACACCAAATACTTGGCCGGACTTGCAATACAAGAGCTGCGAAACAGTATCCTCAAGGCTATTTAATAGAACTTCTTGTGATAGCCTCCCCCTGTCGCTTGAGTGTTTCTTTTATTTTTGGCAAGTTTTTTCTTTATACTTGCCTTGTAGTGTATCCAAAGCTGTGCCAAGAATGTTATAATTAGATTAGGAAGATTATAAGTGTTTTTCAAAGAAGTTCTTGTCGTGGTCCCAAACTATTTAACTCCACTATAAACTCTTCTTATAACTCCATGCATGAATTTTTCATCATACCAAACTTTGGTGTTTTCCGCGAACCAATTCTAAGTTTCTCTAAATAAGCTGGACGAGCCGCTCAAATTGAGCTTCCGTTTTTATTTTCAAACTAATAAAAGTTGTAAAAAAAAAACCGAAAAAGTTATTACAAAAATTTATACATACGATTTTTCCATTTTGTTTTCGGTTTTCACCGAATTTAAAAAAAATAAACGTTAACTGCCAATAACCCAACTTCTTTTTAGCAGTTGTGTGTATTTAACATACATATTTGTCGACCAAGCTTTTACAAAGTTAATAACGGCAATACCGCGAAACAAACAGATACACAACTGAATAGCGAACTGCGAGTTGAGTTGAGAATGGCAATGTGAATTTACCTAAGACAACCAAACTGTTACAAAAGTGGAGAACCGCAATAGGGCCATAAAGTAACACACAACCTGTGTTCTCTGAACCTCGTCTTTTGTAGTAAATTTTAACTATTTTTACGAGTTCTTTGGTTGTAAAACGATCTATTTTCGTGAATGGGTAACCTTTTACAAAACAAAGTATACTTCAAATGACAGATATTCAAAAGCCTTGCCAGACTGTCGGTTTTGAAAACATTAAATGTATAACCCTGTAGGGGGAAAAACATAAATTTTGTACACAAATCCCTCCCCCTAAAGTTATGACTAAAGCAGCATAATGTTTTTTATGTTGAAGAAAAAATAAATCATTTAAAAAACTATTTTTTACTTTTATATGGATTTAATAATATCAAATTAAAAAACTGCATTATGATTAATTTCAAGTTTTAAAATATAATGATAAAATTTTTGATGAATGATCGTTTAACAACGGAAGGGGGATGGCTTAATTTTAATTAAAAAAATTTATATGGTTTAAATCCATTTGAAAATCTTTGTACTTTCTCTAAGAAATATGTTTTTTGTTTTTAAAGTAGCAAAAGATTAAAGGAATTTGTTTAGATTTACAAAAAAAAAAAAAAAAAAAAAAGTTTCAATTAAAATCAAGGTTATGCAGGCAGGTGATTAAACAAGTTTGAATGGATTATTTAAGAAATAAGTATTTAAAATTAAAAAAAAAAGTGTTTTCATTTATGAAAAATTCACAACATTAATTTTAATAGTTTTGCAAACAATTTTAGTTTTAATTGCATGCCGAAGTAAATTTCAATTGAATTTTTAAAGAAAAACTTGAATATATTGTAAGAGAAATTAAATTTATATAACAATAATTTGTAATGTAAGCAACAATTTAAATTATATAAATTTTTAATTGTCAGTTGTATTAGTACGAGGAAGGATCTATAAGTACATATGTGATTTTTTTTAATTTTCCGCCTTTTAAATGAAAGGGTAAAACTGCTCCTGCCACCCTAAAGATGTCAGTTGACTTGTGTCAAAACTCCAATTAGCTGCTCCATTTTGTTTGTGTTGAGACATTCCATCCATTTATTAGGCTACGAATTGCTCCCGAATCTGACCTAAACTCTAAATTAAGCCCCAAGTGAAAATTTCATGTTTCAAAACCTAAAGAAATGGCTCGACGGATAGAGAAAAAATACTCTCACGATGAAACCATCTCACAAACAAATATAAATTTTGATGACTAACAAAAATTAATTTTTTTTTTTTTTTTTTTTTTTTGGAAGGGATAAAACAAATCTGGAGAAGCTGTGAAAACCGTGGATAGAGCTCAAAGGAGACTACGTTGAAAAATAAAATGATCTTTTTTATCCAAAGAACATGTGTTTAATTTAAAAATCTAAGGACTTATTGACTAGGCCTCGTATAAGAATATTATACATAATTGTAGAGTTAACAACACTGTGCAAAATGAACCAGTAAGAATGTTACGACAAAATCTATGCCTTAAAGTAGTCGTCCTATTCACTAGCTCTCATTGTTGTCGTTTATGCTGTATAATCGTACAATTTGTATATTTTTTTGTGTGTAATTTTAATACAAAAGTGTGGTATAATTATCAGGGCTGTTCTGGATATCGAAAACGCATAACGCAAGAATTTTAAACGTCGTTTTTTAGTAAGATTTTTATAATAAAACAATTTTATGACAAATATTATAAAAATATTTCTCTATTCATCAGAATTTTATTGCAAAAATTAGAATAAAAGTGTATTAAAAACAACTTCCAAATTCTTGCGTTTTCGATTTCCAGAACACCCCTGTATGATTGATTTTTATGTTTTGAAAAATATTGTATTTAGACCAGGCCGAGAAATGGTCGATTTGTTTGGTGAATTTGTAAAAATCTTTTTAAATTTAATTCTTTTTAATGATTTATATACATATCGACCCGGTTTAGCAAAAATGATGTAACCAACAAAAATTAAATTTTACAGGAGAAGGTTTTTTTTTTTTTTTTTAAATTTTCGCTTCAAGTCTAGGGTTTCGTTTGAAATTGCTTTTGCTCTTATTTCGTAACGGTACTTCCCAGAGATATGAGATTTTTAGAGATGATGCAAATGATCAAAGATTATCGATTTTCATCAAAAAACAAAAATCTAAAATGTTTATATTTTTTTTTATATTTTTTTAATTTATATTTTTTCCCATTTCAACTCAAATTAAAACTCCCATACCTGGTTTAAATTCGTGTTATCGAATAATGTGAATAGCAAATATAAAAGAAGAAGAAATAAATAAAAACCAAGAGCAAGGCGAATTTATGTTAACGGTGGTGGCGATACTACAAGTTAGGGTATTCATTCGGTTAACCGTCAGCCGGTTAACCGATTAAGTACTACCCGATTAACTGATCGGTTAATTTTAAATTGGCTTTTTTCGATTAACGATTAAACCGGTTAATTTCAGTCGATTAACCGATTAACCGAAGTAAAAAAATTTTCAATATTTTGTAGTATTATAACATATTTTTTTGTGTTTTTAATCATTTGTTTCGTCTAATATACCAAATGTATTTGTTTAGAAAATATTTTTTCATACAAACAGTTCAGTGATCTTCATTTTAACCAATTTTCCGCTGACCGATGACTAAAATTACAATGTTTTTCAATGCTTTTTTATCTTCTTCAGGAATGTGGCGAAAAATGGGTTAAATATTTGATTGCCAACACATTTTTTTTTTGTTTTACGTACTTTTTATATGTAGGTGTTTAGTTATTTGTTTCTTCTCATATATTCTCATATCAGTCTTTTAACAGAATTAACCGAAACAATGAGAAGTGTTAAAAATTTTTAAAAACTCTATTTTAAGAGAAATCCTGGAAAAGGACTGAGAAATTAGATATTCATCTACGATAAGTGAAAGAATTTTTTCCAAGTCAACTTTTGTCAAAACTAAAGAAAAGAATCGCTTTAATCATAAACATTTAAACCAAATTACTTTTCTAAAAGATTATTTTATAAGATGTCCTTTAACTATTGAAAAAACTAATAAAATTATCTCATTTTTTTTTTTGTATACATATGTAAATATTTGGGGGTTTCACAAGGTAGTCAATAAGTCTTATGTCTTAAAATAATTACAGGAAATATATATCGTCGGCTTAATATGCAAACCGGCTAAATCCACTTTTTATGTAAATTTAGATTTTGATTCCGTGTGGTAGAGAAGGATACGCCTCGTCGACCAGCACGTAGTGTTTGTTCTATTTAAGTCTTTAAGTGTGTAAAACTGACTGTAATTTTAATTTTCTATCAAGCTTCAAATAGGAAAAATAAAAAGTTTTTTTTTTCTCCTGTAAAATGTGCTCAAGTAGCAGGTTTGCACAGTAAGCCAACGATATGACTGTTGCAATATACCGCTTATAATTTAGATTTCTACTATACAGTTATGACGAATCAATGAACACATCATTACAATTTTTATTTTGTTTGAAACACAACAATATTTACTTTAAACAATTTTAAATTTTATTTAGGATATTATAATGATATGACTTGATACCACACCTTGTGCATTAATTGAAAAATGCATATTACATACATACATATTTAACATTGTTTTTTTTTTTGCTCGTTTTAGTTCAAGAATTGTTATGTTTCGTACCTATGTTATTGTTTTTTTTTTACTTATAAACTCCAAAAAGTAAGCAATTAATGCATTTTTATATACTAAAATTACTTAATTTATAAAAAAAACTTTATTAATCGGTTAACCGATCAAAAACAAAATTAACCGACTATTAACCGATTAAACCAAAACCTCGGTTAATTAATCGAGCGATTAACCGATTAAAGCAAAAGGTCGATTAAATGAATACCCTACTACAAGTACAACACCAAAAATATAAAATTGTATTTTATTTGTTATTTTCGTTGGTCATTCCTCTCCCTAAAAAAAAAAAAAAAAAAAAAAAAAAACATCACAACTGTACTTCCAACTATTGATATTATCGATAGTCTGAAAATATCGAACATATCAATAGGAAAAATATATATATCGATATTTTTAGTATTTAAAATACAGATATGAAGACATCTAACAGCAGCTATACACACACAGTTTTTTGCCGCAAATTTTTACTTGCTATTATTAATTCGCGCTGAATTACAGCAATGAATACAAACAACAAGAATAGCAGGTGGTATAGATTGCTTAGCTGTGCCTTTTTACTACTAACTTAAGGCCCCTATGCCGACTGTAAATATAGCTTTAAGACTCACTGTAATTATTTAAAACAAGATTTAACTAGTAGATTAAATATTATTAAGTATTTAACATCAAAAAAAAGTCAAATGCATACTAACAGTCTGCTAAGATTAGTAAACTCGGTTATGTTATCAAAAATTGATTATGGTCTAATTATCTACAACAAGACATCCAAGTCCACTCTCAAAATTGTAGAAAACACCCTAAACGCTGCTATTAGAACCAGCCTAAGAGCTTTTTGTACAACTCCGATAGTCAATTTGCAGGCTGAAAGTGGCTTCGAACCACTACGTGTCCACATCAATAGACTTCTGTTTCGCCATCTGGACAAAATAAGCTGTCCCAACACACTGCTACAAAATCATATTAAATTGTTGAAAAAGAGGAAAACAACACTTAAATATCCTTCAACCCTATGCAACATATTTAAAATCGCAAAGAAAAACAACATAAATGAATATACCCCACCACTGGAACTTTATCCTCCATGGTTGCTAGAAAACAAAATTTTTCTAAGAAACCTCCAAGGTTTCAACAAAAACTGTACAAGTCCAATTGTCTTCAAATCCGTATTCAACGAAATTTACAACGAATACAAGATAAATGGCTGGCAATTCTTATTTACTGATGGCTCAAAGACTTCAAATCATGTTGGCTTCGCATTAACCGACGAATATACGCAAAAAATAGGATTATTACCTCAAAACACTTCTATATTCGAAGCTGAAGCCATAGCAATAATTAAAGCCCTACAGCTTAGCGAAAGCTCAGACAAAAAATACGTAATTTGCACCGACAGTCGTTCAGTATATGACGCCGCTTTTAATCAAACAAATAAAAATGAATTAATTATTACAATACAACAAAAAATTATGAAAATGACTAATAAAATTAAGTTAATATGGATTCCAAGCCACATCGGTATCAAAGGAAACGAGGCAGCAGATCTAGCTGCAAAATCAGTTTACCTACAACCGACGTATTTATATATTCCAAAATCAAAACAATTCTTAGCCAGATGTGCCAACACAAAACTCAATACGGCTTTAAAACGCAAATGGAACACATACAATCACCCCTACAAGACCTTTAACCCTACAAATCAGCCTTTAGTCCTGCCAACATCAACCACCTGCTTACAAAATAAATGTTTCACCAGACTACGTCTCACGCATACACGTCTTACGCATGAACATTTAATAAAAAAAACGGCACAACCAATATGCTCCTTCTGCAGCTCATCACCCTTAACTGTTTTTCACATCTTAGTAGACTGTCCAGTCCTCTTTGACTTGCGTGTATCAATTTTTAACTCCTCAAACATAGTAGATTTTTTGAAAATACCATCTTATGATAATATTAACAAAATCTTTGAATTCTTAAAAAAATCTTCCCTACAAAACCAAATTTAATAATATTACCGATATTATCATCCTAAATACAAACATACACATGTAAATAATAACCTTGTTAAGAATTACCAAGCCGATAGCCTTTGTTGCTAGTGCTTTTAGCTTTTAAGATTTATTGTAATTTTAATTATAATAAATATGTAAATAAATAAATAAAATAAAAAATATTATTAATTCGCGCTGAATTACAGCAATGAATACCAACAACAAGAATGGCAAGTGGTATGGATTGCTTAGTGCTGGTTCACACTAGTTTTGGGATACTATCGATATTTTCTACTATCGATAGTTCAGATTTCACTATCGATATATCGATATTACTATCGACTGAATGTTTGCACTTTTTTGGAAAACTTTAATTATTTTTTTATAAGGCTGCTGTCCATTGTTTTTATCACTTTATTGAATATGAGACGTATGTATATACGCACGTTATTTTAGATGGCAGTTTTTTAAAAATTGATAAGAACCTTTCTGAAGGACCCGAAGTAACAGGGACTATAAGATATTCCATTGCAACTTTAAAAAATTTTCTTAATTCTAAACCCAAAAAGGTAATCAATCTAGCGGACTTATCCTCTAATGGTCGTTCATTGTTTTGTCCTAGGCTTGCAATTGCATTTGGGTTTACATTTTTTTTACAACATTACAAAAATATTTGACATTTCAGTCCCAATGTGAACATATATAAATTTCCACATAAATGCCAATAATAAGCAGTAAAAAGCACAGCTAAGCAATCCATAGCACTTGCCATTCTTGTTGTTCGTATTCATTGCTGCAATTCAGCGCGAATTAATAATAGCATGTAAAAATTTGAGGCAATAAACCGTGTGTGTATAGCTGCTGTTAGATGTCTTCATAGCTGTATTTTAAATAATAATATCGATATTTATATTTTTCCTATCGATATTTTCGATATTTTACGACTATCGATAATATCGATAGTTTCCCAGCACTAGTTCACACAGGTCGAGTTTGACTCTTCAAGTCTCGAGCTTTTAGGAGAGAGGGGTAAAGAGAATGGAAAGGGGTACATACTTGAACGTACCAGTCAGTTTTGTATTTTTCTTTTCTTTTTTCATCCGTAATATAATAAAAAGCTACAAAGTTGAAGGAAAAGAAAACAAAAATTAATTTTGTGCATGAACGTGAACGCAAGCTCAAAAGAAAATTTAAATAAAACTGTTCAAGTTAACTTGACCTGTGCGAACCAGCACTTAGCAGTGCTTTTTACTGCTAATTAAAGGCCTTTAAGTCGAAATTTGTACATGTTTATGAAGGGACTGAAATGTCAAATATTTTTGTATAATGTAAAAAAAAAATGCAAATCCAAATGCAATTGCAAGCATAGGACAAAACAATGAACGACCATTAGAGGATAAGTCTGCTAGATTGATTACCTTTTTGGGTTTAGAATTTAGAAAATTTTTTAAAGTTGCAATGGAATATCTTATAGTCCCTGTTACTTCGGGTCCTTCAGAAAGGTACTTATCAATTTTTAAAAAACTGCCATCTAAAATAACGTGCGTATATACATACGTCTCATACATTCAATAAAGTGATGAAAACAACAGACTGTAGCCTTACAAAAATAATAATTAAAGTTTTCCTGCACAAGTACAAACATTCAGTCGATAGTAAAATCGATATATCGATAGTGAAATCTGAACTATCGATAAATATCGATAGTGGAAAATATCGATAGTATCCCAGCACTACTTCCAACGCCACCTGACAAATGAATTCGCATTGATCAAGAGTAAAGAAAAAATTATTTCTAAAATGTATTAATTCCTTTGTTTTGGTTAAAGTTAAAATTAAATTTTTTTTTATTATTATTAGGTAAGAAAAAATTTTTGGATCCTCTTAACTAGTTTACTCAAAGTGAAATGACTATGTACATTTGCATTTTCCATTTTTGACATTTAAAAATAAGATAAATTTGTCTGTTCACAAGTGCATAAAAAAATCGTATTTTTTTAAACGATAAGCCAGAGTATGTGAATTGGACAAATATATAAATTTTAAACGTTTAAGAGTTCATTATCATAATAAGTGCTATTTCGGTAATAACGCGCTGAATATTCACTTTCCGGGGTTCTATCGTTTCTGCTTTATCCGCAAAGATGAGGGACTTTAATAACCCAAGAGAAAACAATTTAATGCCGTCAAGTGACATGAACAGGTCCATTTCTTGAAATTATTCGTTCGCCAAATGTTTCTAATAGTTAATTTACTGATTTACGCTATTCGCCCCGGGCATGTAGGGATCATCCTATGGATATTTCACCTTTTGGTGTTACATTCTAATAAGATGCAGCCAATAACTGAGTTTCGACGAAAATCCAAAAACTGACAGATCAAGAAGATCTTCACGATCTGTTGCAATCGCGGCTGACAAGAGATGCTATCTGATACCACGGGAGTTAGCAGCTCCCTGTGGCACGGCACCGGACTGAATATTGGTTGAGGCCTCCGTTATACCGTGTTAAGATATGCACCTTAATTGAGTTTTACGCAATAAATACCATTATTGAGCTCAATTATCGCAAAATTGCAATTTAGTTATTGCTCAATTAATACGACATTGTTATAAATAAAAATTAATAATGCGACACTGTAACAAGTGTGTTTATTAAGCAAACCACAACTTACTAAACAGTGTTCTGACATTTGGCAATTGAAATTACAACAAAAAAAAAAAAAAGGCCCATCCATTTGGTCTGCGCAAAAACCAGATGTTTATTCCTTAAAGATGTCAAAAGTTGTTTACATTTTCTTATACATGTACATTTTTGTTTACGTTGAATGTTGTATGTAGTAGTAATATAAATTGAGTTAGCTAAATTGTTTATATGTGAACAGAAAGATAATTATGTCAATTAACCGAATATTGACTCAATAAAAAAGGTATATCTGAACACGGTATTAGTTACTTCTTGCGGGATATGCTTCCTGCCTTTCAGGAAGTTGTCTTTGCGGATAGCATGCTTTCGGGGACAACATGGTGGTTGTGGTGCCAACCCAAAAACGTGAGAAGAGATAACTGGAAAATTCCACTAAAGGAGTGGTTTGCGGGTAATTTCGGCCTGAAGGTGGGGGGACTATCCCTAGGTACTGTCGCTACTCAACAGCTCCTGCAGGCACATATCATAAACCAGCGAAGGTTAGATAGCTCCTAAACAATGGGGTGAGCTAATAATCTTGCAAGATTATGCACTCACATTGCAACCTGATTGTGGTGGTTGGTCTCACACTCAGGAGCGCGTTATTTGTCACCTAGAAGATAAGATATGGAGTGAGGCAACGCGGCAGGTATCCATGTAAATCACGCGCTGTGCGGCTGTAACGTTGGCCCCATCGTTATATCAATGATTGCACAAAACGCATCAAACAGTGCGATTTTCCGATGTAATGTCTGGAGATTGTGTTTCGACAATGACATAATCGCTCCAAATGTGGCAAATTTTCAAACGTTGCTCTGGCCTTCGTCTATTTATGATGAATGACCAAACAAAACTTATCCCAAAACAGCTGAGAACTTTCAAGGCAGTGCTGACAATTTTATTGTTCCGCCACATCCAATAAATTTTTTATATGATTTAAGATTTAAATGTCAAGTCGTTTAAAGTCGTTACGACAAATTCGTCGGCAAGAATTCGTTACGTAAATTCGTCAAATGAGACACAATAAGTGCGTGAACCTAACATTTTTTTTAATTTTTAAAAAACTATTAATCGAGTATGTCCTAAAATCCGTATCGACTCGAAATGGATTTCTTGAGCATTTTTGGTTTTCAAATTTTGCAATTTTCAGCCAAGTTCGCGATTTGTTCCTGTTAGTTTTTTTAATTCTTTACAGCTTTCACGATTTATAATAAATAGTACTCTTTGGTATCATGTCGCTGTTAGCAAATTTTTGCGATTTTTCGCTAATTTAGCAATTTTTACAGAATTTTAGCCATTCCTTATAGTTTTAGAGAGTTTTAATCAATTTTATGGCTTGTTTGAAATATTAAAAATGTTTGCGATTTTTCGCCATTTTTGCAAAGTTTTTTTGTTGCAATTTTTACCGAATTTTTGCAATTCCTAATAGTTTTAGGGACCTTTTATCAATTTTATGGCATTTTTGATATATTAAATTTTTTGTAAATTTTGCCATTTTTGCAAAATTTTTTTTTTTTTGTTGTTTTCCGAAATTTTGTTTTCTTTTTTTTCACTCATTAAGCGATTTCTTATAAATTTTAGTGTTTGTTTAAAAGTTGGCAATTTTTTCGCGAATTTTAGCCAAGTTCGCAATAGAAGCGAATTGTCCCTGTTGTTCTTTACAGATTTCACGATTTTTAATAAATCTTGAACTTTGCTATCATGCTGCGCTGTCCCTTTCGTCTGCGTAAGAAATAGAAATAAACCTATCGCAGAGTTCGTTACGCACGACGAATTTCGGTCTACGCAATGATTGTGTGTATTTTCATATACATACAACAATGTGTTCTATTTCTGGTGACGAATATTCGTTGCGAACAGTTCGTCCCAGTTGTGTTTCTAGCATTAGTTTCTTATATAACCCAATTTTGAATACAGACTCCCCGGGAGTTTTTCTTTGTAAATTCAATTGTAAAAATGGGGAAAAGATATAAACAACTTCCGTGGTTTTTTTTATTTATAACTGGATTAGTAATAAAAAATATGCTGTTAACTTCAATAAACAAAAAAAAATCCATAAATGGCTATAGCTCCAATGTAAGGACAACTTTCTATATTCTTCATAAATATGGGCCAAATTTCTAATGGAACCATTAAAAAAAAATCGATACAGATATCTTCTTTCGTAAAAATGTTTTCTATAATTAAATTCAGCATTGTGAAATATACTTGTTAACAATATGTTAAAACAAAATATCACAAAACAAGTTAGAGTGCTATATTCGGCTGTGCCGATTCTTGGATACCCTCCACCGACAGTTCGAATATTTAAGGAGTCATATATGTATGATGTTATTATTATCTTAAGCTGTGACGATTTGTTATCATTTATGATTTTAGGCGACTAAACTGTTTTCCGGTAGTAGGGTTTATATGGGGCCTACGGTAAATTATGGACTGATCATCACGAAATTTCACAGCGTCACTTCTAGTCCTTTAAAACTGTGACGTACCAATTTCTGTTATGGTTGCATTATTTTTTACGGTTTTAGGCGTACTAAACTGTTTTCCGGTAGTAGGGTTTATATGGGGCCTAAGGTAAATTATGGACCGATCGTCACGAAATTTCACAGTGTTATTTCTAGTCCTAAAAAACTGTGACGTACCAAATTTTGTTACGCTAGCGTTCTTTTTTACGGTTTTAGGCGTACTAAACTGTTTTCCGGTAGTAGGATTTATATGGGGCTTAGGGTAAATTATGGACGGATCTTCACGAAATTTAACAGCGTGATTTCCAGTCAAATAAAACAAATTTTTTCAAAATCTTATCTCATTCCGTGCCTTGTTCCAGCATTTATGTTATTTTTTGTAACAAAATTATCAATTTTTTTAGGTGGTGGTTCCAAATTTTGATTCATAGCTCTGGTCCTACTCAACAGATTTTGCTGGATTTCAATCCCAAACTGCTTAGGATAACTACAAGCAATTTGGCACCAAGTTTGTTCATTTCTTTTGAGTTGTTCGAAAGTGAGCGTGTTTTCAACAGACGGACAGACAGACGGACATGGCTAAATCGACTTAGAATTACTCAAGGACCCAGAATATATATACTTTATGGGGTCTGAGATGAATAATAAAAAAGTTTCACACGGAATGACAAACTTAATATACCCTCTTCACAACTAATTGTGTAAAAATGTAAGAAAAAGCTTTACTAATTGATTTGCTTTTAATTATTCAGAAAGCGTTAAGCCTTTAACAAATTATAGAAACAACAAAAAACCGTAGTTTTTCTTTCTTTGAATGAACCTGAATAAAAAAAAACCATTTGAAACTGTTAAATATGCCTTTCCCTGAGGAAAAATAACTTAAATAATAAACGAATACAATAATTACTTTGTATTTAAAAAAAGACTAACAAATTAAGATTTAGGCTTCGAACTCATTTAAATTTAAAACTAAAACACAGTTAGACAATTTAAAAAAACATTAACTAACAAATTTGGTTCAATGCTTAGCATTTAAATAGCTCAGTACAATTATGAATTATTAGGCATATTAAAACATACGAGGGTGAATCGTTAAGGCACCTTTATTAAAAAAGTACAGCTACTTTTAGGTTAAATTAAATTTAATTTAAATTTTCCAAAAAAAAAAAATTTTTAAATTTCCAGAAAAATATTTATTTTATGAAATTTAAGTTTCGCTATTTAAGAAATCCTAATTATGTATTTTTAAATTTAAATGTTAAAATACTTTAAAGCAGGCCCTGGCAAACATATACATTGAAAAATTTTGTAGTTGTTGCTGCAATTTTATTAAATTCTGCTTTGAAATTGCACTAGTGTCCAGATTATGGAATTCTAGGGTTGGAATTTTGGGAATTTTTAAATTGTTCTTTTTATATTTTATATATGTATGTATAAATACAAATAAACCTACAGCCAGTCAACTTAAAATTGAAAAGTGTGAGATTCAGGAAACAAAAAAAACAAAACAGAATTACAGAGTACATGAAACCAATTTTATCATCTCTCTCACCAATAAACTCAAGATTTACTGCAACAAAAATTGCAAGTTTGGTCGATGACTAAGTGAGAATAGAAATCAATGTAAGAAGTGTTGCCAAAGACTTTTATAATTATATAAATTTATTTCAAAATCTGATAAATGGAACATATAATTTAAAATTAAATATTTTTTATAGTTGCATCACATCTACTCCGTTTTAGAGCATTGTTCATATCTGCTTTTAAAAAATCATTAAAATATACTAAAATGGTAACATTGAATCATGCAACAGGCGCTAACACAATTGTTTTGTGTGGAAGCTCAAGCGAGACTGATTTGATTTTGATTCAAAATATGAGTGCGCGGGTGTATTAGATCAAAAGAGAAAAAAAGCTCCGTGCAGCAGGGTTACCGTTGGAAATTTTCGAAAAGGGTCACAAAAAGGGGATTTTCCAGAAAAAGGGGTCAAAAAAAGGCTATTTCAATAAAAATAGGGTCAAGTTTTTTATAAGCAGTATTTCCCATTTAAATGAACATAATAAGACCAAGTTTTTTATAAGCAAACAAAAAAATAATATTTCAGGTAGGAAGAGCTCAAAAAACTTAATTTTTTATGGAATGCTCTGTCCTGTTTTTAACACCTGACAAGAAGTTTATTCTTTATCATTATAGCTAATTTTTTAATACTTTTTATGAAATTTTCCGATTTAGCGATGTCAAATAAATTTTAGTGTTTGTTTTAAATTTTGCAATCGTTCGCGAATTGTAACCATTTTCTCGATTAAAGCGATTTTTTCCTGCAAGTGTAAGATTTTTTACAGCTTTTACGATTTTTAATAAATATAAGACTTTGCTATCATACCGCTTTTACCAAATATTTGGGAATTTCCGCTAATTGAGCAATTTTTACCTCCTGTTTTCATTCCTGTTAGGGCACTCTCAACTGTCGATTCAAAAAGGGGCGAAAAGTTAAATACCTTTTGCCATCGTTAAGGGCGATTTTTTTTTTGAATAAAACATGCTACTGTTTAAGAGAGCAAAACACCAAATTGCATTTTTTTAATAAAATGTCAAATTTTTGTTTTAAAAAGAAACCAACGTAAAAAATAACAAATATTTATATGAGTTATGTTTGCTTTTAGGGAAATTGTACTTTACTATCAAAAATCAAGGAGAAGAGAGCATGGAATTGTAAGTTTATACTTTGAGTCTGTTCCATATCAAGCAATGCTTATTTCGAAAACATTTGCCTAGTGTTGGCAAAAAACAAAATGTGGGAGCTATTTCCAAAAAAGGGTCAAAAAGTGTCACAAAATGGGTGATAATGATATAAAAGTATAATTTAATAAAAGGGTCATAAAAGGTATCAACACCGTCGAAAAAGGGTTAAATTGATACTTTAGTATCACAACGGTAACGCTGCCGTGCAGTAGTTATGCCGGGGTCAGCTTTATTATCAAACCCTTTGCAGAGAAATTTTCGTATTAAAATTCCCCAGAATTTCAAAAATAATTTTTCAGAATATTTGCGAAAAAAAAAACGTTACCGAATAGAAAACATAAAACCGTGTCAAAGCTTATTTCCTGGAAATAAGCAAACTTGGTCCAAAGCAAGTTGAATTCAACTAAAGGTGGTTTGTTTTGATTTGTTAGGAAGGGTTGACATTTCGACCCGCAAGCAATGCAATGCAAAAAACCCAACGTTATTTCTGTTGTTTTTGGATTGTTGTTGTATCGACACCACCTGTAGTTGAATTCGCCTTGGCTTGGGTGGCGCATAATAAACGTTATGATTTAAAAATGGAATTTTTTTTTTTTTTTTTTTTTTTTGTAGAATTCATTTTGAAAACCTTTGGAAATTTATGATGTAAAGGCTAACTACAGAACAAAGAGCCAAAGTCATTCAAATTTATTTTGAAAGTCAGCATTCGATTATTCAGACTCGGAGATCATATCGCATAAGGAGCGGTAAGGCCCATTTGCACCTTAATAAAAATATGGGGTACCCTAAAAACCAATAGTAGAGCAGATGATAAAACCAAACTTTTTGCGAAAACGATAAACAAGTTGCGGTAAATGTCAGTGGCACTCAAAACCAAGCAATGATTGAACATTTTTCGAGGCCTGAGGTAGAAAACAATCCAGAATTGTGGTACCAGCAAGATGGAGCAATAGTTCACACAGCTTGTCCAACTGGGCTCTTTTACGCTGCTTATGCGCTACCCTATTAAACTTCGTGGATAAAGAATATACATATGTATAACAAGTTTTACGCCATTTTGTTTAACACTCATTTAGTGAAGAAAGATATTAAATGGTAGTTTTTCGTTAACTCATTCTCTCTAACTTTCCTGTCAATTTGCCATTAAGTTATTTTCAAGCAGCTACAATTTTCTTTTTTTAACTTACAAAATTATTTGATTTTGATGTTCATTTAAAACTTTTAATACCGATTTTTTTATTATTTTTGGGACAAAATCATTTCAGTGTTCAAACGCACCGTAAGTAAAATGTGTAAAAAAGTCATTAGTCATAGTTTGGTGGTATAGAAAGTAAGTTAAACAAAATATATACATATAAATTTATAGAAAAAAATATGTAAGTTTATAAATATGTACATTAGGGTGTCCCAAAATTTTTTTTTTGTAAGAGGCTCAAGCATAATTTGAAAGCTTATAGGGTAAAGTATTTTTGATTTTTTTTTTTTAGAATTTTCGGAATAGGTCGCGCAAATGGAGTTTTCATAAAAAAAACGGAGTTTTCGGCCATTTATTTAACTTTACTCATAACTTGGTTAATACCACAAGTTTCTTCACTTTTGAGGAAACAGTTTTAAAGAAAAGTATCCAAGCTTTATTCCTGTGTGAAAAAATTATAAGTTTTGGTGATGAGTGTACTCATTTAGATACCCTTAATTACAATTTTTCGTAATTTTTTAACAAATTCTGTAAATAACGGTTTATTACTTTTCAAATTTATATGAAAGGTATTAAAACTAGGGACGCGATTTTGAAAACCGATAAGTTCTAAACAATTAAGAAAAACAAAAATGGATATTTGTCCTACAGATTCCGAGTTACACTATTTTTATAGTTTGTACCTTAAAAATGGTGATACTTTTTTCGTTATAATTATTGTATATTTCCATAAATTTTTATTGTTTGGTTTTAACTGTCATTAACTTCTGACATTTATTGATCTGAATCGTTACACGCCGTCATTTTCACTTTCTATTTTATGTGTGCTCCAGGGGCTATCAATCGGGCTAGCTGAATGATGAAAATTATCTATTCTTTGAAAATATGCATTTTCCTAAACCAGTTGCAATCTTATATAGACAAATCAACAGTTGATGCCTTGCTTGAATTAAGTTCATTTATTTTAAGAATATGTATTAAATAGGCTCCACGAAAAGCCCCCCAATGAAATAACGCCCAAACGAGATATTAAATTTTCCCCAATTTTTTTTCATACATTTTTGGGTGTTATTTCATATGAAAAAACTCCCAATTTTTTGGGCCGTTTTTCATTTTTTTTTGGGAATTATTTCATTCTTCATTTGGGGTTTTCAAATTATGAAATAATCTCCAATGAAATAACACTCAACAAATTTTTAAAATTCGGGGCTTGTTTCATAGCGTGTTTAATTTGGGTGTTATTTCATTTTTAATTCGGAGGTTATTTCATTTTTAACACTAAAGTTAAGTATTGAAATCTGGCTTCGCATACTAAAGTTTTTCTGCGTGACGGCCTGCGGCCCTGCTTAGGGATTTTTTCTTCCAGTAGGACGCGGCAGGTGGCTTCGCTGAATGAAGTTTTCCTGCGTGCGTCACAAGAATAAAAAAATGTTTGTCAATGATAACTAAGGATTTTCCCTTTTACAGAATGTTGACACCATGCGTAACACTATTCTGGAAAAGTATGGCTTTGTCTCTCATTTGTGAAAAAAATATGGCTATATCTCTCATTTCGCAAAATTTTAAATATGACCTTACCTCTCAATGATTGGGCTATAAGACCATAACGGCTTTATCTCCCATTCAATTGAGCAATTAAGCCATTATGGCCTTACCTCCCATGGTTAAAAAGAATTGGAAAGCTAACAAGTAATTTCAAGAGGCAAAGAAAAAAGTTCAACAATTACAAGTGGTAAATGATGTGGTAGAACGAGGTGTTGCTTTGGCTAATACTTATATTAATGTCACAACTTCTGAAACTGATTACCAGAACTTGTTGCAAGGTATAGAACTACATCGCAAGAACCTCAATAAATGATTTTTCACAGAGCTGGCAAACAGCTTATAATAACATATACTGGGTATAAAGATAAAAACGGGTATAACTCAGGAATGGTAGGAACAAATTTAAAAATTGTTTATTCGTAATAATTGAAATTAATTTGTATTTCAAACTGCATCATTAGTTTTAATACCTTTCATATAAATTTGAAAAGTAATAAACCGTTATTTACAGAATTTGTTAAAAAATTACGAAAAATTGTAATTAAGGGTATCTAAATGAGTACACTCATCACCAAAACTTATAATTTTTTCACACAGGAATAAAGCTTGGATACTTTTCTTTAAACCCGGTTTCCTCAAAAGTGAAGAAACTCGTGGTATTAACCAAGTTATGAGTAAAGTTTAATAAATGGCCGAAAACTCCGTTTTTTTATGAAAACTCTATTTGCGCGACCTCTAAACCTATTCCGAAAATTCTAAAAAAAAAAAAATCAAAAATACTTCACCCTATAAACTTTTAAATTTTAGTTGAGCACCTATAAAAATCATTAGGGACACCCTAATGTACATAACAATCAGTTAGTAGTAGAAATAATAATAGATAGTGATAATACTTTAGTTAAATAACCACATAACAACTGAAGTTAGGAGGAAAATGAAACTATGAGTGAGAAGCGAATAGAAAACAAAAGGGAAGCAAATAGATACAACGATAAATATAATAACAAAATAGCTAGAATTAATAAAAAAAAAAAATTCAACATTTTTCATTTTTCGAATTTATTCTATGAGCTAAATTTCAGTTATGTATTTTATAAAGCTTTTTTGTAATAGTTCTATTCCTACAATTTTTCAGAAATGACTTTATACACTACCAGACTTTTATATTGTATTTCTTGTTACATTTTACCTTAGCTTTCCGTTGGAAAGCAATGAAGTATATTGAATGAACAGAAAAATTTACAATTATTAGACACCAGCAGAATGTAATGCATTTTCTGGCCCGCTACGGCCGTCGTCAGCATTCTTTGTGTCTCACTGGATAGTGTTACTTTATAAA
Organism: Pollenia angustigena; assembly: GCA_930367215.1. Lineage (NCBI taxonomy): Eukaryota > Metazoa > Arthropoda > Insecta > Diptera > Polleniidae > Pollenia > Pollenia angustigena. The sequence continues at coordinate 54,525,352 of OV884056.1, read as the reverse complement.
TTGAATGTATTTAACTCAACTATTTTAACAAATAGAAACTGGGAATTATTTCCTTCCGAAGGTAACTTTATATTATATTCAACATTTTTCATTTTTCGAATTTATTCTATGAGCTAAATTTCAGTTATGTATTTTATAAAGCTTTTTTGTAATAGTTCTATTCCTACAATTTTTCAGAAATGACTTTATACACTACCAGACTTTTATATTGTATTTCTTGTTACATTTTACCTTAGCTTTCCGTTGGAAAGCAATGAAGTATATTGAATGAACAGAAAAATTTACAATTATTAGACACCAGCAGAATGTAATGCATTTTCTGGCCCGCTACGGCCGTCGTCAGCATTCTTTGTGTCTCACTGGATAGTGTTACTTTATAAATTGAATGTATTTAACTCAACTATTTTAACAAAAAAGCTTTATAAAATACATAACTGAAATTTAGCTCATACAATAAATTCGAAAAATGAAAAATGTTGAATATAATACAAAGTTACCTTCGGAAGGAAATAATTCCCAGTTTCTATTTGTTAAAAAAAAAAAAGTAAAAACTAGAATTCAAATAGAAATAGAACAACACTATTTCGGTTAAACAGACTATGTTATGAGATGAAATCGTTGGTTAAATAGACGCATCAGGTTTAGCAGGTGGGAAGACTATTGCTAAAAAAATAAATGGGTTCCGCCTGCTAAGCTTAATGCGGGTATTTAACAGTAGAGCTGATCTTATAAAATAGTCGGTTAAACCGAAGTTGTGTTTATATTAACAGCCAGTTCATGGATTTCGAACGTCATCGTTTGCATAGAAAATTACATTAAAAACAAAAACAAACTTCGAACAATGTCCGAATTTTGTTTTTGTTTTAAATGTAATTTTCTATGCGAACGATGACGTTCGATATCGTTAAACAGGCAGTAAATGTTTCTTAAATCATCTTTTGGTCTTTTAAGTGCAATAAAGATTGTCTTTTTATGCAGTCGAGATTTTGATATTTTTAATTATAACCAAATCCCAGCTAAGCCAAGAAAAATTATCAATAAATTTTAATAAAAATTCCAAGTTGTAAAATTCCTTCCCTCAGTGAAAATAATTTAATGAAAATTAAATTTGATGAACTCAAGCCAAATTAAAGAATATCAAAAATTCACAGTTCAACTAAAAATCAAAATTGTTATTATTTTTTATGATAGAAGGATCTATGACAATTGTGTGTAAAACAAAATATTCGAAATATCGGTTCGAAAGTATATCAAGATTTTGTTATTTGATTGAATTTAATCTTTTTATATAAATATTGTATGTTTTTTAAGCTCTTCAATAAGTTTTTCTTTCATGGTTCATAAATTTGTTAAATTATTCTTTTTATTGTCAGCTGATTACTTGTCAAAAATACACAACGCGTTGAAAAGTTCAAAGTTAACCAACTTTCTGGAGCAAACGCTTCAAAATATTTTGCATGTAGCTTGTTCTATAAAAATACACTAGTTTAACTTTTTTTTGACAGAAGACGACAGAGCGCGCGCGCACTAACGCGTGTTATGTACTTCTACCTTTAAGGCGCTGCTAAATTGTGTACCTCTCCATGGTAGAATTAGTCAAACACTGAAACAAAGAAATGTCAAATTAACTGCCTGTTCATCTACATATTTGCGAACGAAGACTTCGATCGCTTAACTTACATTTAAAACAAACATTAAAATATTGTTTTTGTTTTAGATGTAAGTTAAGCGAACGAAGTTTTCGTTCGAAATCGATGAATCGGCCATAAGTCAGTCAAAAAACTTGTCGTTAAGATGTGACTCACAATTAACATCGTGCATTATGGTAGACCACCCTATATATTTTTTTAAAGTTTATGTTGGTAAGAAAACTTAACATTACATTAAGGGACTTATTCCGTAAAACGCAACGCACAAAAATTTCATTTGTTGTTGCTTTCTTTAGAAATTCATATTTGGTTTTAAAATTTTTAAATATGAATATATGAAGTGTTTGAAATAGAATGTACTAATAAAGTGACCTCACAAGCGCAGCTGTTTGCAGTGATTTTCTTCGTGTGTGACGTTTGGTGTCATTTTTTTGTTTGTTTATTTACTTTTTTAAATAAGGCATTTATTTTGACATTTGCCGTCTAAATTTTAGCCACAAAATGCCTGTTGTTTTTCTATTGTTTCATTGTTGTAGTACTAAGGTCACTTTGTTAATACATTTTGGTTTAAAATTTAAATATTCAATATAAATTTCTGTAGGAATCAACAACAAAATAGAAAATATTTGTTTTTGCTATCAATGAAATTTTAGGCGTTGCGTTGTGTTTTACGGAATAAGGCCCTTAAATTCAATTATTGAAAAAAAATTTTTATCAAGAATAAAACAGATGTAGCTTTTGTTAGCCCCCTTTCATACTCGGCAAGTTACTTGCCGACAACAACAAAGTCTGTAACGAAAAAAAAATTTCAAAAAAATTTGTACAGACTTTGTTGTTGTCGGCAAGTAACTTGCCGAGTGTGAAAAGGGGCTAAAATAGTAAAATTGTTTTTTTTATTAAATAACAAATTTCTGCTCAATGTTCATATTTCTTTTAAATTAAAGATTTCTAACTAAAAAATTATCATTAGCAACATGTTGCTTAGAAAACTAACAAAATTAACAAACAAGTTATTTTTTTTTCTTAGTTTTAAAATAAAGCCTGGTTCTGTTCAAATTTGTGAAATATCCCAAAAAAAAATTTTCATTTTGCGAAGCACTAAAGGTACATTTAAAAAAAATAAGCGCACAATTATGCGCTACGCAATAAGACACACAGAAATGCAGTAAAGTAAGTGAAAGAACTCTCAACAACTTTAATAAAAAAAAAAAAATTAAATTCCAAGTGCTACGGCATTCCCTTAAGCCTAGTAGTACTCTGTTCAAATTTTGGAAAAATGTTGTGCAACATTTATTATTTCACAAGAACATTTTGATTTTAAAAAACAAGAAAGTAAATATGGATAAAAAACTGTTACCGGTTGTGTTATATTAATTTTTTATTTCTTATTAAATAATCAGTTCATCCTGTTTTGCTTTTGCTGAAAATTCCACGCAGTTGTAAAAAAATGTTGCCAGAAACATTTCGGAACTTTTTCACAAAATGAACAGAATACAACTCTATCAACATTATTTCATAGATATTACGCACAAGTTTTTTTCATATGCGTTTTGACAGCATTTCACGTGAAATGTTGAACAGAGTACCAGGCTTTACCAAGAATCAGGTTTGTAAGGGAGAATACTAAATAATAGCTGGATCAAAACATTCAGTGTGTAAGGCTGATCGTTACATATAACAATTTTTATATGCGCTGAATAATCCGCTTTATGTGTCAAAAATGTATTGCTTCAAAGTGGGAACGCCGTAAGCGACACGTTTATGTTTCTCCCTTACAAACCTTCTTCGTTGGAAGCTCCATTTTTTATTGGGATGTTGAGCAACATCTATTATTTCATACGAAAAAGTTGACATGTACCAATGTTACCTATCCCAAACCTCATTTTTTTCTATATTGTCGTTTGGAAATAAAGAGAACCTGGCTTTAAAGACAAAATTATTCTCAAAATTAAAAAAAAAAAAAAAAAAAATAACGCTTTTAGTTAACTTTGCAACATGTTGCTAAGAAAATTTAGTATAGTATTATATTAAAATAAAATTTGATTTGTTTTTTATTTAAGCTAATAGGGCCTTAGGTTAATTAATATAAATAAAAAGTAATTTTTTATTACAGTTTTCCCGACGTTTCGTCGATTTTTTTGTCGACTTTTTCAAGGGAGCGTAATATGAGTTTTTTACATTAAATTAATTTCTCCTTTTAAGCCTGGTACTCTGTTCAGTATTTCGTGCGAAATGTTTTCAAACTCAATATAAAAAAAATTTCTGTGAAATACAAACGAAAAAATGTTGATAGAGTTGTACTCTGTTTATATACGAAAAACATGCGAAATGTTTCTAGCAACATTTTTATTTTTCGTGCGAAACAAGTGCAGCTCCTTTTATTTCGCACGGAATTTTAAGCAATAACTAATCATTTTTTGTAATTTTTTATTTTGTTTCTGTAAAGTGGAGTTTATAACAAGCGTTTTTTCAGAAATAAAAATGTAGAAAAGTGCAAAAATTAACAATCAAATGAAATTTTTTTGGTTTTTACTATAGAAAATAATTAAAATAAAATTGTTTTACTTTTTTTTTCAAAACACATGGTTTTGTCATAGATGCGGGTAGTGCACTTGTTTAAAATTATTGTAATAATTTTGTTAATGTTAAGTGATGAACTAAAAATGTTCAATCTTACTACACATAAGTGACTATAATGTTAAAACATTTTGTGATAAAAAAAATAGTTTGATTTAAAATCAAGCAATCATCAGTTTATTGCAATTTTTTTTCTTCACTTATTTGACTAAAAATTTTGCACACAATTTAAAATACAAAACTTGTGTTTGCATGATTCAATCCAAGAATTATTCCGTTATTGACAGAATTTCATTTAGTTTAATTTTCTATGATAAGGCATATCATCGGAAAAATCAAAAATGCAAGTACAAAATTAAATTTTAGTGATATTATGTTTTCGTACAGCTTTTTGATTGCAAGGTACAAATTCGTAAAAAATAATTTATTGCCGTTTTATTTAGTGAGAGTGCAATGTTGATTTAAGTCAACCTTTATTGTACTACCCCCATCTATGGTTTTTGCTTACATTCAAAAATAATGTTGCATACTTGCAGGATAGATAACATTGATACATGACAAAATTTTCGTGTGAAATAATCAATGTTGCTCAACATTTTTTGCAGGTTCGAACAGAGTACTAGGCTTTACATGTAACATTAAAAATATAAACATAAAACATAAATTTAAAGTTAAACACATAATTTTTTTTCTAAATTTATTTAAAAATTTCAAAATACTTTTGAATACTTAAGACTGCTAAATATGTATAAAATAATCTATACAAGAATTTATTTTTCATTTAAACAACATAAACTTAGCAATAGACATGTTGCTATGATAAGGAATTCAACAAAGTTATCAAGCTTATTTTTGCCGATTTTTCTTTGAGAAATTAAAACATTTTTCTCTTTCATTTGGCTTTGCAATATGCTGCTAAGCAAATTGGTATAGTATATATGTATTAAAGTTTAAAAGCATTATATCAAAATTTATTTAAAATTTTAAAACAACATTTAAATTTTAATATCAGATTTAAATTTTTAAATATTTTAGATTGGTGAAAAAAGATTATGTACACTAGAATTTATTTTAATCATGTTTACAGTATAAATTAAGCATTAGCAACATGTTGCTAAGAAATTTAACAAAATGTTTACAAGCTTGGTTGTTGCGTTTTTTTTAACTTTTAAAATTATCTAAGGCCCGTTTTCACAACTAACCGATAGCTAAAGGTAGGATTTAATCGGCCGTATAAAAAGTGTTCCATTCTTACAACTATACTTAAACCTACCAGGTAGGATGAACATTAATTTACTTTTTCTCCTTGTAGCTGTCGGTAAGTTGGGAAAACGGGCCTAATTCTGATTTTATTCAACTTTTTATTATGTATTCTTAAAACTTATCTCAAACCTTAACAATTAATTAAAAGAAATGTTTAAAAATTAATGAACATTTCATTAATTAAAATTTTTTTTAAAACACACTTAACAAGAAGAAAAAATATACGTATGATCTTTTTACCAATTTTAATTTAACTTCAACTTGAAATCTTTCGTATGTTTTAATTTAAAAGAAATCATGTCTTAACGGTGTTCAAATTTTAAAATAAACTTTTTATTTATGTTTGTCTAAATGCAATTGAAGTGTTAATTCCAGCAAATCTGACATTTAACATTAAAAACAAAAAAACAACATAAAAGAAAAACGGTTTAAATAAAAAGAAATAATAAAAATATTTTAAAGAAATAAAGCCAATCAAGAGAATTACGAGAAAAAAACAAAAAACAGGAAAATTTTTAATTAAATAAAAAAAAAAAAAAAAAACTGGGAATACATTTTTTTTTTTTTTTTTTAATTTAAACGCCGTTAATGAATGAAAGAAAAGTGTGAAAAATTAAAAGGTAACATTTTTAAGGACAATCAACTGTAGTTTAAATATTTAACAAAATTTTCTTAGCATCATGTTGCTGAAGCTTAAAAAAAATTTTACTTTACATTGCCCTACTGCGGTGATTAGACCCCAGTATTTCGGTTATAACTCATAAAAATTTCCGATATTTTGGTATATAAGTTATATCCATAGGACATATGGCAGCCCAAAAATTTAGGTTTTTATTCATAAATTACCCATTGTCTAACCGATTTGATATTTATACCCTTTACCTCAGGTGGAAAAGAGTATATATAAGTTTTTCATTCCGTTTGTAATTTCTACAATATTGATCTAAGACCCTATAAATTATATGTATTCTGAGTCCTTATGAGGAGAGAACTTGATTTAACCATGTCCGTCTGTCCATTGAAATGGATTTTCCGAAGACCCCATATATGATGGGGGCCAGGTTATTATACATTTATGTCACAATCTATTTGAATTGATTTGAATGCTCTTCCTTACTTCTGTTTTTTCGTACATTTTGTCAAAAATTCTTTTCGAAGTCCAAAGTACAGTTTTGTTTTTAATTTTTCAATTAAATTTTCGATTGTTTTGCAGCTCTACCACCCACTTTGTTGATTTAACACATTTTTTGCCGACTCGTGTTTATAATCACCAGCAGTCTTATTCTTTTTTTTTTTTGTTGTTGCAATGTTTTTTCTGCGAGTTACTTAGAATCTAATTTCGTTATTAAATTATCAGTTTACTTGGTGTGGCGAAAATAGGTTAAACAGAAACACCTGTGCTTAATTTGAAAACAAGAAAATGTTTTTAAATTTAATTCAGATATATAATAATAAGTTAGAGGCTGTGCCGAATTAGGAATGGGCTCTATATGATATCTATATATTATTAATTTATCTTAATAAAAACGGACGTCAGCACTACAATAAAACTATTGACCGATAATTAGAAAGTAACAAAAATTTGAATAAATTTCAATACAGCAGTAAATAAGTTAAAGCGTTTACAGTAAATTTCAGAAGGCTGCTTAATATGGGATCTAAGTTAAATTGTGGACCGTATGTCACCAAATTGCATGACATTTTTTCTGGCCATATAACGCTAAGATGGAACAAATTTTACCACAATATCTACATATATCTGCTTCGATTATATATATATATAAAATAAATATCCTGCCACCGTATGTACGTGCCATAATTTGCGCGTGTTTTTTGAATGTTTGCTCTGCTGTTGTTGATTTAACACATTTTTTGCCGACTCGTGTTTATAATCACCAGCAGTCTTATTCTTTTTTTTTTTGTTGTTGCAATGTTTTTTCTGCCAGTTACTTAGAATCTTATTTCGTTATTAAATTGTCTGTTTACGTGGTGTGGCGAAAATAGGTTAAATAGAAACACCTGTGCTTAATTTGTAAACAAGAAAATGTTTTTAAATTTAATTCAGATATATAATAATAACAAGTTAGAGGCTTAGCCGAATTAGGAATGGGCTCTATATGATATCTATATATTATTAATTTATCTTCATAAAAACGGACGTCAGCACTACAATAAAATTATTGACCGATAATTAGAAAGTAACAAAAATTTGAATAAATTTCAATACAGCAGTAAATAAGTTAAAGCGTTTACAGTAAATTTCAGAAGGCTGCTTAATATGGGATCTAAGTTAAATTGTGGATCGTATGTCACCAAATTGCATGACATTTTTTCTGGCCATATAACGCTAAGATGGAACAAATTTTACCACAATATCTATATCTGCTTCGATTATATATATATATATATATATATATATATATATATATATATATAAAATAAATATCCTGCCACCGTATGTACGTGCCATAATTTGCGCGTGTTTTTGAATGTTTGCTCTGCTGTTGTTGATTTAACACATTTTTTGCAGACTCGTGTTTATAATCACCAGCAGTCTTATTCTTTTTTTTTTTTTGTTGTTGCAACGTTTTTTCTGCCAGTTACTTAGAATCTTATTTCGTTATTAAATTGTCTGTTTACGTGGTGTGGCGAAAATAGGTTAAATAGAAACACCTGTGCTTAATTTGTAAACAAGAAAATGTTTTTAAATTTAATTCAGATATATAATAATAACAAGTTAGAGGCTTTGCCGAATTAGGAATGGGCTCTATATAATATCTATATATTATTAATTTATCTTCATAAAAACGGACGTCAGCACTACAATAAAATTATTGACCGATAATTAGAAAGTAACAAAAATTTGAATAAATTTCAATACAGCAGTAAATAAGTTAAAGCGTTTACAGTAAATTTCAGAAGGCTGCTTAATATGGGATCTAAGTTAAATTGTGGATCGTATGTCACCAAATTGCATGACATTTTTTCTGGCCATATAACGCTAAGATGGAACAAATTTTACCACAATATCTATATCTGCTTCGATTATATATATATATATATATATATATATATATATATATATATATAAAATAAATATCCTGCCACCGTATGTACGTGCCATAATTTGCGCGTGTTTTTGAATGTTTGCTCTGCTGTTGTTGATTTAACACATTTTTTGCAGACTCGTGTTTATAATCACCAGCAGTCTTATTCTTTTTTTTTTTTTGTTGTTGCAATGTTTTTTCTGCCAGTTACTTAGAATCTTATTTCGTTATTAAATTGTCTGTTTACGTGGTGTGGCGAAAATAGGTTAAATAGAAACACCTGTGCTTAATTTGTAAACAAGAAAATGTTTTTAAATTTAATTCAGATATATAATAATAACAAGTTAGAGGCTTAGCCGAATTAGGAATGGGCTCTATATGATATCTATATATTATTAATTTATCTTCATAAAAACGGACGTCAGCACTACAATAAAATTATTGACCGATAATTAGAAAGTAACAAAAATTTGAATAAATTTCAATACAGCAGTAAATAAGTTAAAGCGTTTACAGTAAATTTCAGAAGGCTGCTTAATATGGGATCTAAGTTAAATTGTGGATCGTATGTCACCAAATTGCATGACATTTTTTCTGGCCATATAACGCTAAGATGGAACAAATTTTACCACAATATCTATATCTGCTTCGATTATATATATATATATATATATATATATATATATATATATATATATATAAAATAAATATCCTGCCACCGTATGTACGTGCCATAATTTGCGCGTGTTTTTGAATGTTTGCTCTGCTGTTGTTGATTTAACACATTTTTTGCAGACTCGTGTTTATAATCACCAGCAGTCTTATTCTTTTTTTTTTTTTGTTGTTGCAACGTTTTTTCTGCCAGTTACTTAGAATCTTATTTCGTTATTAAATTGTCTGTTTACGTGGTGTGGCGAAAATAGGTTAAATAGAAACACCTGTGCTTAATTTGTAAACAAGAAAATGTTTTTAAATTTAATTCAGATATATAATAATAACAAGTTAGAGGCTTTGCCGAATTAGGAATGGGCTCTATATAATATCTATATATTATTAATTTATCTTCATAAAAACGGACGTCAGCACTACAATAAAATTATTGACCGATAATTAGAAAGTAACAAAAATTTGAATAAATTTCAATACAGCAGTAAATAAGTTAAAGCGTTTACAGTAAATTTCAGAAGGCTGCTTAATATGGGATCTAAGTTAAATTGTGGATCGTATGTCACCAAATTGCATGACATTTTTTCTGGCCATATAACGCTAAGATGGAACAAATTTTACCACAATATCTATATCTGCTTCGATTATATATATATATATATATATATATATATATATATATATATATATATAAAATAAATATCCTGCCACCGTATGTACGTGCCATAATTTGCGCGTGTTTTTGAATGTTTGCTCTGCTGTTGTTGATTTAACACATTTTTTGCAGACTCGTGTTTATAATCACCAGCAGTCTTATTCTTTTTTTTTTTTGTTGTTGCAATGTTTTTTCTGCCAGTTACTTAGAATCTTATTTCGTTATTAAATTGTCTGTTTACGTGGTGTGGCGAAAATAGGTTAAATAGAAACACCTGTGCTTAATTTGTAAACAAGAAAATGTTTTTAAATTTAATTCAGATATATAATAATAACAAGTTAGAGGCTTTGCCGAATTAGGAATGGGCTCTATATAATATATATATATTATTAATTTATCTTCATAAAAACGGACGTCAGCACTACAATAAAATTATTGACCGATAATTAGAAAGTAACAAAAATTTGAATAAATTTCAATACAGCAGTAAATAAGTTAAAGCGTTTACAGTAAATTTCAGAAGGCTGCTTAATATGGGATCTAAGTTAAATTGTGGATCGTATGTCACCAAATTGCATGACATTTTTTCTGGCCATATAACGCTAAGATGGAACAAATTTTACCACAATATCTATATCTGCTTCGATTATATATATATATATATATATATATATAAAATAAATATCCTGCCACCGTATGTACGTGCCATAATTTGCGCGTGTTTTTGAATGTTTGCTCTGCTGTTGTTGATTTAACACATTTTTTGCAGACTCGTGTTTATAATCACCAGCAGTCTTATTCTTTTTTTTTTTTGTTGTTGCAATGTTTTTTCTGCCAGTTACTTAGAATCTTATTTCGTTATTAAATTGTCTGTTTACGTGGTGTGGCGAAAATAGGTTAAATAGAAACACCTGTGCTTAATTTGTAAACAAGAAAATGTTTTTAAATTTAATTCAGATATATAATAATAACAAGTTAGAGGCTTTGCCGAATTAGGAATGGGCTCTATATAATATCTATATATTATTAATTTATCTTCATAAAAACGGACGTCAGCACTACAATAAAATTATTGACCGATAATTAGAAAGTAAAAAATATTTGAATAAATTTCAATACAGCAGTAAATTAGTTAAGGCGTTTACAGTAAAGTGAGTAGCAAAAAGTACCGATATTTTAGGTTTTCTTTCTGTAGCATTTTTGTTTGATTATGATCAGTTACGCATATTCTTTAGATCATGAAAACCATTTGGAGCAACAAATTAAACACATATGTATGTAATTGCTATCAAAAGCTTCAAAATTTGTATTTAAAGGGCTCAACAAAATAAGGTTAATTTGTCAACTTTATTGCTTTTAAGAGAACTTTAGAAAGATGCCACAAAACAAATTTTTTTTTCCAAAAAAAAAAAAAACAAACATTACTTTTCAAATTTTTAATGTAACATTTTCAAGGAAATTGAAAAAGAATTTGAATATATTTTTCATTAAAATTATTTTATGTTTTATGCTACTACCAGTGTAATGAATTGTACCTTTTTTAGTTTTTTAAATATATTTCAAAATAAACGACAAATTATGCAGTTTTACTTATTTATTTATTCGTAACATGGGTACTAGACATATGTATGGCATATAACGAACTTTTCAGTTTAACGAACAGGCCTGACAAAGTACTGATTCGTTGAACCGGAAAACTACTAAGTCTGTGTTTATACGGCTCATGTCTTATTGACAAGATTCTTCCTTTTTCTTCTTTGAACATGAATTGGCGTTCAAATGATTCATGTCATGTTGACGCCATGTTTTTTATTTTGTTTTGTTTGATATTGAAAACAAAAACAAAATTAAACAACGAATAAGAAAGCAAAACGTAAAGACAGTACATGCATCTGTGTACTCGTTTCTTTTCCCCTCGTCCCTCTCGCCTATAAATTAGCAATCTTGTCAATAAGACATGAGCCATATGAACTCAGACTAATAGTGTTTTCTTTTCTAAAAAATAATGATGCATTATAGTTGTGTAATATATTTATTAGGTTACACGAACCCTTACAAAGTGATACATTTTTCTAAATTACAATGGAACAAAATAATAGCTACGTTTTACACTCAACACTAATGTGTATTTAGCGTGTTAAATATTGAATGCAAAGTTTGTACTAAAAGCGATATTCACCACGCTTGTAGCAATTTTCAACATTAAATTTTCTTACAATTCCAATAAGCGTTAACAGCACTGATTTTCAATAATAAATGTCAGTTGTTGTTAAAAATTTTGCGACAAAAAAATATAATAAAAGTAAAACAAACGAAAAACAAAAAGTTTTTATATCCATCACAATATAACTAAAAATCACAATATAACGCAAATTGTCCGCAAACACAAGAAAAAAAAATACTTGCTTGCATTAAACAGTATTTTACGTAGATGCAAAAAAGGGTATTATCTCACACTCAGTTATAACTGCGGGTAAGAAATGGAAAACAATTTGTCATTTATTGCTGCAACATGTTTAGAAAGGAAAACGACAACTTCTCACATTTTTGCATATATTTTTAGAATGGAACAAAAACGCGCACCAATGGTAGCATATATGGAACATTGTTGTCAGAAAAGAAAACACCATAATATTGAATTGTTTTACTAGACTGGTAAGATATATCTTAAAATAAGAATTATCCATTTTCATTCGAAACTTCATTTTGAGTACAACTATTTTTAGTCAAAATTTATTGCAATATATAAAAAACTTAAGTTACATCAATAAAACTATTCTTCGATTTTTAAAATAATTCTAAAGAAAGCCAGAAACTTTTTATAAAAATCCTTAAAATAATGTCAAGCGCTGCAAAATTGCCAAGATGGTAACAATGCCTAAAAATCGCATAAACATGCAGGGTTATCTTCATATAAAAAAAATAGAATATTCAGGGAATATTAGAAATGCCCTTATCTTCTAATTTTACGACTACGTGACAATTTTTTGACCAAATGAATTTGACACCTAATCTTTTTCCGCTGAATCTGAATATGAAGTCAGAATTTTCAAAAGTAGAACAGTTTTTGAGATATTCCAAAATAACCGTTATTTGTGTTTTTAAAAAAGATGCTGTGACTGAAATGCAAATATCCAAAAAATAAAATTTTAGCCTATTTCAATACGAACATTTTGTGCCAAATAGGATCCGGATCGCTGCACAAATGGCAAAGTTACAGAAGATTAATTGAACTAACCCACAACAAATCAATATACAAAGCTAAACTTTTAGTTACAATAAATATTAAAAATTGCTTAAAAGTATTGCATTTCTATGTGGGTTAATTTACTAAATCTTCTGTAGCTTTGTCATTTTTGTAACAATCTATGTATTGTTGGGCGCAAAATTTTCATATTAGAATAATCCAATGTCGCATGCAATAAAACATTCGGATTTTTAAATCATTGGTTAAAAAAAATAACTTGAAATTTTATAACCTTTCACTAGAAAGAAGGAATTACATACCCCGTTAAAAATTTTTGAAGATATTTGCATTTCAGTCACATCATCTTTTTTAAAAACACAAATAACGGGTTATTTTGGAATATCTCAAAAACTGTTTTACTTTTGACAATTCTGACTTCATATTCGGATTCAGCGGAAAATTTTACATAATGGTTAGCTGTCAGATTCATTTGGTCACGACTTTGTTGAAATTTTGTCACGTAGTGTTATTAATATCAAGTGATCATATCAACAACAGTTGTTTCTGTGGTTCGATGGCCGAATGGTCTAGCTGGTCTGGCTTTGACAACTTTCTGTTAGCTTGAGGGTTCGAGTCCCACTCATTACATTTTTATACCCTCCACCACAATTAGTTGTGAAGAGGGTATATTAGGTTTGTCATTCCGTGTTAAACTTTTTTATTATTCATCTCACACCCCATAACCCAATAAAAAATTTTATCATTTTGCGAAGCACTAAAGGTACATTTAAAAAAATTAGCGCACAATTATGTGCTACGCAATGAGACATACAGAAATGCAGTAAAGTAAGTAAAAGAACTCTCAACAACTTTAATAAAAAAAAAAATAACATTTCAAGTGCTACGGCATTCCCTTACTACGAAGCAGGTTTGTGAGGGAGAATACTAAAAAATAACTGTATTAAAACATTCAGTGTGTAAATGTGTTCGTTACATCCAACAATATTTATGTGCGCTGAATAATGCGCTTTATGTGTCAAAAATGTATTGCTTCAAAGTGGGAACTCACCATATACAATTCATGTCTTCCGTAAGCGCAATGGTAATCGAAACCCTTATGTTTCTCCCTTACAAACCTGCTTCGTTGGAAGCTCCATTTTTTATTGGGAAAGTATATATATTCTGGGTCCTTGAGTAATTCTAAGTCGATTTAGCCATGTCCGTCTGTCTGTCTGTCCGTCTGTTGAAAACACGCTCACTTTCGAACAACTCAAAAGAAATGAACAAACTTGGTTCCAAATTGCTTGTAGTTATCCTAAGCAAAATCGGTTCAGTAGGACCAGAGCTATGAATCAAAATGTGGAACCACCACCTAAAAAAATTTATAATTTTGTTACAAAAAATAACATAAATGCTGGAACACGGCACGGAATGAGATAAGATTTTGCAAAAATTTGTTTTATTTGACTGAAAATCGCGCTATTAAATTTCTTGAAAATCCGTCCATAATTTACCCTAAGCCCCATATAAACACTACTCCCGGAAAAGAGTTTAGTACGCCTAAAACCGTAAAAAATAACGCTAGCGTAACAAAATTTGGGACGTCACAGTACTTTATAATTTTGTTACAAAAAATAACATAAATGCTGGAACACGGCACGGAATGAGATAAGATTTTGCAAAAATTTGTTTTATTTGACTGAAAATCGCGCTATTAAATTTCTTGAAAATCCGTCCATAATTTACCCTAAGCCCCATATAAACACTACTCCCGGAAAAGAGTTTAGTACGCCTAAAACCGTAAAAAATAACGCTAGCGTAACAAAATTTGGGACGTCACAGTACCCTAGGCCCCATATAAACCCTACTACCGCAAAACAGTTTAGTCGCCTAAAACCATAAATGATAACAAATCGTCACAGTTTAATATAATAATAACATCATACAGATATTACTCCTTAAACATTCGAACTGTCGGTGGAGGGTATCAAAGATTCGGCACAGCCGAATATAGCACTCTAACTTGTTTTTTTTTTGTTTTTAAAATTTTTTTTTAATCTAAAAAGAAATTGAACGGTTTTTTTTATATACCTACATATATTTTATACATATTTACGCCTTTTAATTTACCCTCTTTTTTATTTTATTTGTATACCCTATTTTTTAATTAATTTTGTTTATACATAGGTATTTTTCTCTTTTTATAGGTAATTAATTTTGTTTAAATAATTCCGTTTCATATCTTAAAGATCGGAACAAATTTCCTTAAATTCTTATTTAAATATTCAATAACCTATTCAAAGAATTGAATTTTTCATATGTAACAATTTATATAAAAGATGTTTTCATCGTTTGCTTTGGGTTTCTTCTTCTTTTATTCAAAAGATGTCATCACGAAAACATTTTATAAAGGCAAATCGTCGTGCCAAAGTTATCTTGACGTAGGTTTATCATAAGATTTTTTTTTTAAGTTCTTATAATACGTTTATTTGACTTGTGCGGTCTTCCGAATACCCAAAAAATGGAAAATGCATGCATCGATGGTTTTTGAAAATGAGATACAAAAAGATCACTGTTAGCGGACACGGCAAATATCTGGAGATTTTGAAGAGAGCGGGGCGTTTTTAAACTGATTAAGCGAAAGAAAATCACAGACTTTTTCGCATAACTTTAAGTTTGTTTTTCTTTTTAAAAATGTATATAACATTTTTGAAGGGAGATTAGATGCCATTCGCAAATATGAACAATCTTGCAAAAGTGAACTCGCTGTGTTTTAATTAGTTCATCTTATCGCGAGTGCACTGTACTTATAATTTTTAGTGTTCACCCATCACTATTGTGTTGGGGGAATACAAAATAAAAAGGAATAACAGATTTCTCTTTTGTTGGCAAATTAACAATAATGCAATTTTTGGTAATTCTGGTCAGGGCTAGAGGTATGTTAATAAAAATGTTATTATTGAAAAGAAAAGTGAGGTAATCCACCTAAAAGAATTGTTAAAACTACGTGGGTATTGTTTTTATTGTACCATAAAAAGATGAATTGTACCAGGGTACCAATTAAGTTTCGATTGTACCAAATTTGGTACAATTGTACCACAAATCCCATCAGTGATCTGCAAGGGTATTTTACTACCAATACTGAATACCGCTTATTTCTATAAAACTTCTGCAAGGGAAGACGATTTGAAGACGTAAACTTTGGCAAAACTGGAAACAGACTTATCTCAATTTTTTGAAACTGTGAATAACTACGGCACGACGAAATTACATGTGGGGATAGCTCAAAATAGATTTATTTACATCCAAAGAACGGTATTAATGTAACTTTCTGTTCTTATCGCGCCATGGTGAAGGGTATTTAAGATTCGGCACAGCCGAATATAGCACTCTTACTTGTTTTATATACCGACGTGTTAAGGAAGAATTTTACCATTTACTTAAGTTATATTTATATCAGCGTTCGAAAATAAACAGTACATTATTTAACGTTCGGCTCACACACCCAAGAACGATATCTATTTTTTTAGTGATTGTGTAATAATACACAACCCTTAATACCGTTCGTAACTATTTTCAAGAAAGTACAGAACATTATATAATGTTCGGTTCTTCATTAAAAAACAGAACAATTGTAGTGATACTGTAGAAAAACATTATATTTTAATGTTCTTTAATGTTTTTTTTCGTGTGTGCATTTTGTGTTTGTAAAAAATTTTTGTTTTTTTTTTTTACCAGCCAAAAGGGACGAACATTAATGAGCCGAACCGAACACATCGAAGTTTGTGGATTTTCAAAAAAAACCGAACGGAATTAAATGTTCTCATCTTTTGTTGTGTGTGATAAAAACAGTATTATTTTTGTGTTCGAAAGATGACTAACAGGGAAACGTTATTTTTTTTTAATGATTTTCTACACAAACAGTATTAGCGTTTGTGTTTTCCACAAATTTACCGAACCGAACATTAAGAAACGATATTTAGTGTTTATTTTCGAACACTGATTTATATATAAACATTTTTATATACTTGTATACATATCGTCATCTTAAAGACTTAATAACCTTTCTGCAAACATTTCAAAATTGAGTTTTTTATGGATTTTTATTCTCTATATCATAACGCATATGTGTGCAAAATTTTGAACATGTAATATTACAAATGACAAAGTTTTTGTACCTAGAGGACCGTTACGCACAAAAAAAGAGAAAAATAAATCATCAAAAATTACGATAAAAGTTAATTTTGTTGCATAGTGTAATTTAAACAAACATTAAGTACTTGTTTTTGCTTAAACCAGTAAAAGAAACTACTACTGTAATTATTTAATGTATATAATATTCATGTGTATAAAGAAATTTTTATTTATTCATACGAATTAGTACTGCAGATAGGCTATTTGGTTTCAGATTTCTACAATTCCAAGACACCTAAGTGTCATAACATAAGCTGTGATTAGAAAACAAAATTTTCTCAACCGATATATCAGGCCTGCCATGGAATTCCATTCCGATCGAAAGTGGTTTTAATTCCGTATTTTGCTTCTTCAGAAAACGAAAAACGAAAAATTTTTTCGGAATGAAACCAATTTTGGTTTTCTAAGTGGAATTGATTGTTTCAGTATTTTATAACCGAAAAAACTACTTAAAACTAATTTTTATGGATAAATAAATGTTTTTTATGATATAGATTGAAGAAATAACACACTTTTGATTTATTTATTTTATTTTACTTTACTATTGATTTAATTAAAAACATAATAAATTCTTTACCGTTGCGTTGCTACCTTTTTTTCCTCACAAACCATTTAGCAAAATCGATCGGAATCTGAAGAAGCTAAAACTAATGGTGTTTTCTTTTCTGACAATAATGTTCCATATATGCTACCATTCGTGCGGGTTTTTGTTCCATTCTAAAAATATATACAAAAATATGAGAAGTTGTCGTTTTCCTTTCTAAACATGTTGCAACAATAAATGGCAAATTTGTTCCATTTCTTACCCGCAGTTATAACTGAGTGTGAGATAATACCCTTTTTTGCATCTGCGTAAAGTACTTTTTTATGCAAGCAAGTATTTTTTTTTCTTGTGTTTGCGGACAATTTGCGTTATATTGTGATGGATATAAAAACTTTTTGTTTTTCGTTTGTTTTACTTTTATTATATTTTTTTGTCGCAAAATTTTTAACAACAGCTGACATTAATTATTGAATTAATTATTAATTAACGCTTATTGGAATTGTAAGAAAATTTAATGTTGAAAATTGCTACAAGCGTGGTGAATATCGCTTTTAGTACAAACTTTTCATTCAATATTTAACACGCTAAATACACATTAGTGTTGAGTGTAAAACGTAGCTATTATTTTGTTCCATTGTAATTTAGAAAAATGTATCACTTTGTAAGGGTTCGTGTAACCTAATAAATATATTACACAACTATAATGCATCATTATTTTTTAGAAAAGAAAACACCATAAATCGATCGAAATTGAACATACGAAATTAAAACCATTTCGATCGGAATTTGTGACATGCCTGTATATTACTGATTTCATTTTAATCAAAATGTGTAATTTTCGTTTCAATATCGTTAATAGTTCCCATTTTATAACGTTTTTTCCCTCTCCTGTAAACTTTTGAAAACTGCAGATAGGTTATTTCGTCTTTTAGGTGACGATATTTTTTAACAAAGTTAATTATAAAAAAAAGAGTAATTTTTGGGGAATCAGTATTACGGTTATAACTCAGCCATTTTTTAACCGATTTGACAGATTTATATACCGACGTGTTTAAGAAGAAATTTACCATTTACTTTAGTTATAAAACTTGGACTCGGGGAGATCTATCGTTCCCGAAAGTGAGAATTAAAAAAAAAATTAATTTTGGTCATAATTGTATCTGAACGGGTTTTGCAATTGCACAAAGCCGTTCTCTGGTACCTCTCCATTGTTTAATTTGTCAAACACTGAAACAAAAAAATGTCAAATTAAGTTGGGCCAAAAACTTGACGTTAAGATGTGACTCACAATTAACATCGTGCATTATGTTTGGAACACCCTATATACACATTTTTTGTTAAGAAACAATTTTAATTCGAAGTGCCTATAGTTAGAAAGTATATTTAGAACCAAAAAAAATCGTGTACTTAAAGCAGCCCATACACGATTCAATTCAATTGTCAACTGAGTCGGTTGTTCTCCAAACCAAAGCGTGTATGGCTTTGTCAATTGATTAGTTTGACGATTGTCGAGTTGGCTGAAGAAAAATCAAAAGATATTGATTTTTTCAAGTTGACTACTAAGTCTTTCAATTCGATTGTACTGTGTGTGCTCGAGTCTCTTTATTAGCTGTCAAAATTAATGTTTGTAATCTTCTTTTGTAAAAAAAAGTTAAGTTTTCATAAAAATTGTCTTCTATTTCATTGAATTTTAAAATTAATTTGAAGTCTTTCAACTCAGTTGATGAACTGTGTGGCCAAGCTTCAATTCAGTTAAAAGACTCAGTTGACAATTGAATTGAAAAATGTATGGGGCGCATAAAGCTCAAAGAATTGCTGTTTAGGAATTTTGGTGAAGGGTATATAAAATTCGGCAAAGTCGAATACTGCATGTTTACTCGTTATAACTTTTGTTTGCTTTTATTTAAATTAATGCTCTTTTTTTAATAATATAAAAATGTATATGTTCTACTAAAAATTTCCGATATTTTGGTATATAAGTCATATCCATAGGACATATGGCAGCCCTAAAATTTAGGTTTTTATACAATTTTTAATTTTTTTTGTACGGGAGGTACCACGCCCACTTCTCCAATCCCGCCCACATTGTAGGATGGTTTGTATTGGCAACCTAAATGAGTGTACATAATTTGGAAACTTTGGCTTATGCCGTTCCTCAGATATACAGCAAAAAGTAATAAAAATACAACAACCACAAGGGATTTTTGGAAAAAATTAGAGGTAGTCGTGGTTTTTTGCTCATAACTCAGCCATTTGTGGACCGATCTGGCTGAATTTCAATAGCAAAATTATAATAAGAATACCTGACATAAAGATACCCCAACCAAGTCCCCATCATATCTGGGGGCTTCGGAAAACCCATTTCAACAGACAGACGGACAACCGGTTTTGAACTTCGCTTTTCATAAGGACCCAGAATATATATACTTTATAGGGTGTAGGATCAATATTGTAGAAATTACAAACGGAATGACAAAGTTATATATACCCTTTCTACATTCGGTGAAGGGTATAAAAAGAGTAATTTTTGGGGATTCAGTATTTCGGTTATAACTCAGCCATTTTTTAACCGATTTGACAGATTTATATACCAACGTTTTGAAGAAGAAATTTACCATTTACTTGAGTTATAAAGCTTGGACTCAGGGAGATCTATGGTTCCCGAAAGTGGGTATTTTAAAAAAAAAAATTATTTTTGGTCATAACTTTTTTGTTTCTGAACCAATTTTTCAGAGTTTTTTAGGAAATATGTTCTACTGAAAATTTCCGATATTTTGGTATAAAAGTCATATCCATAGGACATATGGCAGCCCTCAAATTTAGGTTTTTATACAATTTTTTATTTTTTTTTCGTACGGGAGGTACCACGCCTACTTCTCCAATCCCGCCCATATTTTGTAGGATGGTGTGTATTGACAACCTTAATGTGTGTACCTAATTTGGAAACTTTGGCTTAAGCCGTTCCTCAGATATACAGCAAAAAGTAATAAAAATACAATAACCACAAGGGATTTTTGAAAAAAATTGGAGGTAGTCGTGGTTTTTTGCTCATAACTCAGCCATTTGTGGACCGATCTGGCTGAATTTCAATAGCAACATTATAATAAGAATACCTCTCTACCTTCGGTGAAGGGTATACAAATAATTTTTAGTAAAATACATGTGGGGCTTGTTTACATACGCAAAACAATGTCGCATACTTAACAGGAATAAAAACGTCAAATTGTGCAAACTCGCAAGATAGGTAACATTGATACATGTCAAAATTTTCGTGTGAAATAGTAAATGTTTATCAACATTTTTCACAAATTTGAACAGAGTACTAGCCTTTAAACTTAACAAGATTTTCTTTGCAACATGTTGCAGAATCCAAAAAAGATATTAAATATTAAAATTTTTTTTTTTTTTAATTTCCTACATTTCTTTCATAAACTAAGCCTGTTTGTATTTTAAACTTTTATACTTTTTTTTATAAAAAAAATCTTATTTGCAAAACTTGTTTAAAAAACATCTCTTATGTTTTATAGATAAGGACAAATTGCATTTAAAAGATTGTTTTTTAAGTGAAAAAAAAAAAAAATTAAACTTGACAAACTTCAGGTGTAATGCCAGGAGCTACTAATTGCACAATTTGACTTGTGTTCCCCAGGCCTTAAATTAATAAAACAAACCACAATCTCGGTTAAGGAAAATAAATAAAAATAAAATAGTAAATTGAATATTTGCGGTTGGCTATCAAGTGTGATTTACGGCTAGAGAAAAATCATCATTTTGTTGCTGAATAAATACAAATGTTTTTTAAATGTGTGTTATGAAGACGTAGATAAAAGTTCAGTGCAGACATTTGGACGGCTTAAAGATGGCTAAGGAAATTTTTTAGAAGATGTAAAATGTTCTAATTGTATTAATTTTTATCTTTTCTTACTTTGGTTAATTTGAAAGTTTACAAACATGTTGCTTATTTTATGTAGAAAACATTCAATAACTTTCTTCATGGACTGTTCACAAAACATGAAAATAAAAAAAGACAAGACAATAATCTTAAATCTAATAATAAGTCAGTTAATAAAGGGTGTCTCAGTAAGAGTGCGCTTTTTAAATTTAGTGTAATTCTTTTTGTGGAAGGATTGTGAACACATTTGGGTGATTATGCTGTCCAAAAAAATCACGAAACGCATATTAATTTGAACGATAATTTTCGTAAAAGGCTGCAACAATGTTAAGGCCAAAAAGTCGTAGGCGTATTTTAAATACGCCAAACACAATAAGGGTGATTGATAGTTTATTTCGATGTAATTGACTTTATCGCCGAGAACCCGAAAACATTCACTCGGCAGAGTTCTCTCCCAACAACTTAAAATTTCACGAAGCACAAGTTTGACAAGTCCTTCCTCCACCTTCATAAAGGAAGTGCCATGCCCGCTATTGGTAGTCCGCCCATTTTTGTCCAAAATATTTATATTGATACTAAAGTTACTCCTACAAAAATTTGGTATTCTAGTTGTTCTAGTTTTCCAAATATAAACATTGTGGTATTGAATTAATAAGAGAAGTGTCACGCCCACTTTTGTTAGAGCACCCATTAGTTTCCTAAATGTTCATATGGGTGTTGCTTGCCTGTGTAAAACGAAACGAAATCATTCAGTATAACTGTCTATGTAAAAATACCAGTGACTACACCATTCCGAGACTGACACTTGGAAGGAAACCGCGAGTTACCGTAGAGGAGGACGGTTGGTTGGTAGGACTCCGATCTGGCAAGGGACCTTCAGATTCTACACTGATGGTTCCAAAATGGAGGACGGAGTTGGAGCTGCAGTCTACTGCCGAGAACTGGGTATTCGGGAATCGTATAAGCTTCCCGATTACTGCAGCGTTTTCCAGGCGGAGGTTTTTGCAGCCAAAATGGCTGCTGATCTGGCACGTGTTTCCGGCACCGAGAACTCGCAAGTAAACTTTTTCATTGATAGTCAGGCGGCGATCAGGGATATAACCGCTGAATACTCATACTCCTCTGTCGTCCAGGAGTGTAGGGACTCGATAGATAGACTATGTGTCAATAGGAGAGTGCATATCTACTGGGTTCGCGGTCACCAGGGCATAGAGGGCAACGAAGAGGTGGACGAATTGGCGAAACGGGGGGCCCGTTTACCACACGATAGGATGGTGGTCATCCCGGCTCCAATTCAGAATATAAGGAGAGATACGGACTCTGCTATACGGAGGAGATCAGAGGCGTTTTGGGAAAACACAAGAACGTGCAGGGTTTCCAAGGTAATGTGGGGATCCTACGATCCGGAGTCGTCGAGAATTCTTCTGTCGTGACAATTGTAGATTTTGTGGGGTACCAGGGGAAAAGGAGACGGTAGAGCACTTGCTATGCTACTGTCCGGCACTCGTGCGCTCCAGGGCGAACTGTGTGGGAGATCATTATCTCCAAGATCTCGGGGAAGTCTCTGGAATTGGGTTAATGAGACTCCTGGCATTCGTCAAGAGAGTGTGGGGTACTCTGGATACCATCACATCTGACTGACCTTTTTACTTTCTTCTGTGGGTTATCGTACAATTGTGGTAACGCTAGGGACCTATTTGGTCTATGCGGGGTCTTTGTGACCGGCCACTCTAACCTAACCTAACCTAGCATCAACCATCAATATTTTTAAACGGAATAACAAATATATGTTTACCCTTTCCACCTTTGGTGAAGGGTATAAGAAAGGCAAAACTTCCCTTCTTGCATATTTCTTAAAAAATCTTTCAGAAAGAACTAGAAAAGAAAATTAACTTTATTCTTAGATTTGAAAAACAAAATTTCATTAATAAATTAGGAGGTAATGTTAATATTTCTTTTGTTTTAACGCTTAAACAAATAATTTTTTATATGTTAGAAACCTTCCCTTCCAGCTGCCGTTTTCTATAAAAAAATATCCCCACAATCTCTATTTTCTTTCTGCTTGCAAAAAAAAAAAAAAAAATTCACACATTTTTTTTATAATTGTAAGATTAAACTCTACTTTATAACTTACTTGTAATAAACACATCATGTTTTGCTAAAGTTAACTTGGTTTTTAATCAACACTTACCTAAAAAGAAAATAAAAGAAAAATACAAGATAAATAAATAAAATTTTAAAAAATTTATGTGCTAAATAAAAAAAATAGAGTTATAAAAATGAAAATTTATTTAATACTTATGATCAAATGATTTCATTTTTATACTGTTCGCTTAATAAACTTTATATTTAAATGCGAATAGAAAAATTCAAATGGGCAAAATAAAATGGCTGGAATTTTTTTTTTTTTTTTTTTTCTTTTAATTTATGTATGCAAAACTTACAAGGAAAATAAATGACATATGACACTAAATGTTGGTGAAAAGTGTTGTAAAAAAGAGAAGAAAAAAACTGAAGACACAACATGTTGAAAAGCTAATGTACTTAGTGGTATTAAGTCTCCTATGAAATTAGGGTGCAGGTGTAAATCTTACAAAAACTTAAGAATTAAAAAAAGGGTATATGTTGAGAATAGCGAACGATATTACTTTCAACAGATAATCGTACTTATTAAATCTTATCTAAGAACATTTTTCAAGAGATGTGTCAATTCATCGGTTTATGCGAAATGGCAACTTTGGCGACTTGGATAATGAAAAAGAAAACTTATGGGTCGATTACGGATGACAACTGAACTGAAGTTGAGTTACCCTCAGCGAAATCAGGCAACGCCGCTCATGTTAAAATATAAACAAAAAAATGTTGTAAACTTTAACATAAGCAAGCGGCTTTGCCTGATTTCGCTGCTGGCAACTCAAATTCAACTGTGTTGCCATCCGTAAACGAGCCATTACCCTACAAGAACAATGACAGTCATTTGATGCATCATCTGATGGGCATTGCTGATGGGTTTATACGTCAAAAGTTTCTATTATTTTATTAAGAGCAATATGAAAAAACTGATGTAAACATTCGTGTACGTGTGACATTTTTTCCCACTCATACTTGTGAAATTTAATATATATACATACGTGCCCTTCAAACATTTTTGAAATTTTTTGGCGATGATTACGCGATCCTTCTCAGGGAATACGAATCGCTTACCATCGCCTATGGCGATGAATATGCGAGCGCACACAAGTAGCGGCAATCATCAGTGTTTTTTTATAACTTTCGATAGAATTTTTTTTTTTCTTGTTATTTTGTTAAGGTAACAGGAAAATAAATATTTGGTTTCAAGGGCAATTAGCAAAATTGTCATCCCAGTTGAGCAAGTGATTTCCATCGCCGATTCATCGCCCGCGAATCGCCGGCAAATTGTCTAACATCGCAGCGATGCATCGCGTGGAAGCTAAATGCGATCCTCTGGCGAAAAGCGAAAACGAAAACGCGAATCGCGGCACACGATGTTCACGCGAATAGCGGTGCGCGATGTTTACGCCCGCGAATCGCCGCCAAATTGTCTTACATCGCAGCGATGCATCGCGTGGAAGCTAAATGCGATCCTCTGGCGAAACGCGAAAACGAAAATTTTTAAAGGCCGCAGCATGTTGCTAAGAAATAATTATGAATTTTTGCCAATATACACAAAAAAAAAAAAAACAAAAAAATATTGTGATGCCAAATAATTTGAGCATTTGACGATTATGCTGTTGGGGTAAACAAAAACTTGTTGGCGTAATTGAAAACCTTTTGTCGCAAAAAAGTTTCCAACAAAAATTTTTTTACCGCAACAACACGAAAGTATTTGAAGTTTTTCAACAGCAAAATTATTTGTTGCAAATAAAATAACTTTTGTCGTTAAAGGTTTTCTTCCTCTGAAATAACAGCACATTGAAAATTGCTGTTGACGCAAATGATTTGCATTTGCAGGAAATAACAATTTTTGTTGCCATAAAATATTTATTTTTTGAATCAACCAATATTACTGTTGTAGTAAAAAAATTTGTATTTGAACAATGAATTTACACTTTGGGACAAAAGAAACAGACTTGTTGCTACAAATGCAAAATGTTGTTGGGCACAATCCGAATGTAAATTCTATTTTAATCAAAATCAATTTCTTTTGGCATTACAGTCTTTTTTTCTTGTGTGTATAAGACCAAATTTACTTTTGAAACTAATTTATTCAAAAAATGTATGTTAGATAAAACGTTTCGAATTAATGCTTACTCTTTTTAATGCTTTGCAACATGTTGCTAAAGAAAATTCTAAACTATTGCTTAAATAAACAAATCAAATTATATTAAAAAATTAAATTTATGAATAAATTTAACATGATTTAACATGGTCTTAATATCGCAAAATAAAACTGATTATACTGGCTCGACATGGAAAAAGACTATTTAAATATTTTTTTTTTTTTTTTTTTTTTGGAGGATGTGGTATCATAATAAAATAAATATAGGCAAAACTCGATACAACAAATACTCACTTTAGTTGATACAAAAAATCTTCTAAAACTTTTTTAAATTAAAGCCTGGTACTCTATTCAACATTTCACGTGAAATGCTGTCAATACGAATATGAAAAAAACTTGTGCGAAATATCTATGAAATAATGTTGATAGAGTTGTACTCTGTTCATTTTGTGAAAAAAATCCGAAATGTTTCTGGCAACATTTTTTACAACTGCGAAATAATTTAAGCTGCAATTATTTCACGTGGAATTTTTAGCAAAAGCAAAAAAGTATGAATTTAATATTAAATAAATAAGTCAAAATTTTCGTGTGAAATAATCAATGTTGCTCAACATTTTTTACAACTTCGAACAGAGTACTAGGCTTGACGTACTTCAAAAAATGTATGTTAGATTATGAAAAAAAACGTTTCTAATTAATGCTTAGACTCATTTTTACGCTTTGCAATATGTATTGCTTAGGAAAACTCTAAGCTATTGCCAGAATATACAAATCAAATTATTATATAAATTACAAAAATTTAATTTATAATTAAATTAAATAATATTTAACTAACTGTTAGCCTCCTTCAAGCTTAGTAGCATGTTGATAAAAAAAACATATTGGACATTTGCCTATATACGACCACAAATTTTATATAAATTAACTTATGCTAAAAGTTCATGTAATTTATGTTTCGATTCTTTTTTTTTAAATGTTCAGCAATATGTTGCCAAGGAAATTCATAACGATTGCCAATATTCATTTAAAAAAAACATTATCTTAAAAAACAAACTAGTTCACATTAACAATGTTTAACTTATATAGCGAATAATTTGTTCTTTAACAAAGCTTAGCAATATGTTGCTAGTGATAACATCTTGTTTCTCTGCCAATATATCTTTGGCTTTAGGTAAATAGATCTTAAGTCTGAAAATGTAGTTTTTCGTAATATTAAATTGATTTTTATTTATTTAGTGTATTTCATAGATTTGTTTTCCTAAAGAACAGATTATTACGATTAAAAGCACTTGCGATAAACTTAGTCATTGATGTCAAACGAGAAAGAAACAAAAATTAAATAAGAGCCAAACAAAAGCTCGAAATGCGTTTTTCTGACTTAAGACCTTTTTTTAAAATTAAAACTGTACACAAGTTCACTTTAAAATCTTGTTCACATTAAAAAATATAATGAAAAGTTTTAGAAAATAGTTTTTTATTAGAAATTAAATTTTCTTTAGCTTAGCAACATGTTGATAAAAAAAAAATTGTACAATCCCAAATAATAAAAAACAAATATTTAAAAACTGGTTTACATAAAAAAAAATTATTAAGAGGTTTGAGAAAACAGTTTACGATTAACTCTAGGAATCTTTTTTGAGTTTAGCAACATGTTGCTTAGAAAAACTTTAGACCTTTGCCGGTGAATAATAATATTTTACGTACAATTTAATTATAAAATTAATGATAAATTTTTGAAAATAATTTGTAATTAATGTTTATACTTAGTTTTTAAACATAGCAACAACATGTTGCTTAGTTAAAGACTTATGGCCAATTTCGCCAATTCTATTGAAATATAAATTCATATTTCTATATAGTTTTTCATATAATTTTATTTTTATTTGACATGACAAACGAATTTTAGACATAAATTGATATTTAAATAAATGACTGAAAACGGTCATTAATAAAAAAAAACACTTAATTTTAGACGCCACCCTAATTCATAAACTACAACTGATTAAAACAGGTGAGAAATTTGAGACCCTACATTAACATGGGTATAAATAAAGTTTTATATACAGAAAAAAAATTCCAAGTTTTCTAACAATAAAAAGAAGAAAATTTAACATATTTATGCAAAAAAAAAAGAAATATATATACGACGGACAAGAGAAAAATAAATTAATTTCAACATGTGACCTCTACACACAGCACTGGGTCGCAAAAAGAGACAACATGTCGTTTTGAAACAAATCAACAACAACAGCAACACAAAAACTTAAAGAAATCAACAAATTGTTTAATGTTAAGTTTTTTTTTTTTTTTAATAAAAAAGAAAGTGTCAGTTAAAAAATGGAAAAATATGTTGCAAAATCTCTGTAAAACTTGCCACACAGAATGGGACCCACAAATAAGCAAAACAACAAAGATTTCTTATGAAATGTTTTTTTTTTTTTTTTTCAAATAAAAAAATTGTAACAGTTCTGTCAAAATTTTTTGAAAACAAAAAAAAAACAAGCAACGTAAATAACTAAATTCAATTTAAAAAATAAACAAATTACGAAATTTTAAAACTAAAATTAACAATTTTGAATAATTTTTTTCTGCGTTTCCAACAAAACTTACAATTATGCCAAGAAAGTAGGAACAAAGCAAAATGAATATTTGAAAATTTGTATTTTAGTCTCACAAAACTCTGTAATACGGAAGACATTTGTTTTGTGGATATTTTTCTTTTATTAGATTTTACAACAACAAAAACAAAATGCCATGCAGCATGCAAAGTGTTTGGCAACAAACATATAAGCGCAGCCACACAGTTGTTGCACTTTAAAAGCAGCTATGTAAACGTATGAAATTTATTAATAACCACAAAAATATATTGTTGTTGTCAAGCTACTTGTGTCTTTTGTTTGGCCCTTTCTTTAGTTTAACATTGTTAAGCTGAAGGTCCACACCATGCGTAGATGCGTATGATACTTTTTGTGCATTTTATGCGTTTCTAAATTCAAGTTACATGCAATGCGTTTCATGCGCCAAAATTTTTTGTTTTTATCAGCTGTTGTGCTAATATGTTTAACAATTAAAAACAATTTTGCAAGACATTGAGAGTGTAATTGATATTTTAATAGTGTTTAATGATGACCCGTTTTTAACCAAACACCCTGTAAAATATTAACGGTCCTTAAATTGTTATTTACTTAATTTTAAATTCTTGCATTACATTCATTTTCTTATATGAAACCTTGCTTGTTTTATAATGTTTAAAATCATTAAACTTCACTCTAGTTTCAAACGTTGCGACGATAATTACAAAAAACAGAAAACAAATTGTACGACAGTGAAAAATAAATAACATAAAAAATTAACAAAAGTGAAATAAACAAAAACAAAACTTATTGTAAATTTAACAAAAACTAAAGAACAAAATTGTAAACAAAATAAAACAAAACATTTAATAAAACTGAATTAAAACCTTAAGTTAAACAAAATACAAAATAAAGTGTTTTGTTTATTGTAAATAAAAAAAAAAGAGAACCGTGTTTATTTTGAGGATTGAAAAATAAAGTTCAGCCCTCAACATTTGGTCCTAACGAACCGGATAGTTTTTTTTACAAAGAATTTTTCAAAAAAGTTTACAAAAATTTTACAAAAAAAATATTGGCAAAAAAAATTGTGTTTTGTGACTCTAAAATTTAAAAAGTGTGACTTTAAAACAACAAAAAAAAAAAAGCAAAGTGTTTTATTTAGACAACAACAAATAACACACACATAAAATCAACCCCCAAAACATTTGGTCATTTTCTCAACGAAACATAAAGTTTTGTATTAAAAAATTTATTAAATCAAAATTGTGTTTAAAAAAGCAAATTTATAAAGTTAAAAGTGAACAAAATCTAACGGCACCCAAATTCCTTGGCGCAGTAGCAGCAATAACAACAGCATTATTAGCAGACACAACAACAACAACAACAGAAGGTTTAATAAACGCAGTGACACAAAAGAAAAAAGACCCAACAACAACAAGTAAGTCAAAGTATACAATACAACAAGAAACAAATATTCTTGCTTGTGTTACTCTTTAATTTTGCCGCTGCAATTTTTAAAAATAAATAACCGTGACGTCATCATCAAATAAAAACCGAGTTACCATTACGTCAATTTTTGAAAAATTAACCGGGGAAATAAATACAATATTTGGCTCAAAATTTTTAAGACACAATTTGTTTTGTCGCTAGCAGGCAATTTTGTTGACTCAATTTTATTATTATTCTGAATCTTCAATTTACAAAAATGTCCCTGAAAAAATTCATCAATTGCACAAACGATTTAGTCGAGTTCGAGAAAATTCAAGCAGAAGCGCATGCTGAAGATAATGTACACGCGTTGGAAGTTATTCGAGTAGAATTAGACTCCATATGGACCCAAGTAAAAAGGTCATATGAAGAATGTAGGGACTTAGATCAGGATGGTGACAAACCAATTGACAAAAGCAAATTACGGCAGCGATACCAAACTGCCCTTATGGCTTATAAAAATTGTCTTTCGTCAGTCAATGCTGAAATCCATGCGCTTTCGGACACAACCATAGAAAAAGTTGAACGCCAGTCAAATATACCGTTAGAAAAAGAATTTTCATCAATAAGACTTCCTCCTTGCGACACCGACACCTTTTTTGGGGATTATAAATTATGGCCCAGTTTTCGTGACTTGTTCACAGCAATATACATTAGAAATCCAAATATTAGCAATGTTGAAAGGCTTTTTTATCTGACTCAAAAAACCGGAGGAGAGGCCAGAGATGCAATTACGCACGTCCCTTTAACAAACAATGGTTTTATCATGGCCTGGAAAAATTTAGTTGACCGGTACGAAAATAAATGGATGCAGGTAAATGAGCAATATAAAATTATTTTGGATCTGCCTCATGCCTCTACAGACTCTGGAGCCTCAATTAAAAAATTACAAAGAACAATAAACGATTGTAGGCAGACATTAGGCACCCTAGGCATTGACACTTCGACATGGGAGTCGTTTTTAATTTATATTTGCTCGCAAAAACTTCCTAGGGCCCTTGTTCAAGAATTTGAAAATTCTCGTGAAGATTGTGCCGAAGTACCCAATTGGCAAGAATTCGACAAGTTTTTGACCCACAAATTTAAGACCCTCGAATCAGTAGGCAATATAAAATCATCAAAGGACAAATCCATACCTCCCAAGTCTGAAGTCGCAAAAAATACCCACAATAAACGTAACATTAATTCATTTCAAACGAATATTGCAAAATCTGAGAGTCACAATCAGTACAAAAGTAAACCCGTCAGAAGTTCTAATACTAACGCCATAACGTGCCAACATTGTAGCGAGTCACACACCCTACGATCATGCCCCACATTTTTAGAAAAAAATGCAAGTGATCGAATTCATATCGTAAGAGTCACAAATTCATGTTACAACTGTCTGTCGATTAGTCATAGTGTCAGGGAGTGCCCTAGTAAATACAGTTGTAGGCTGTGTAAACAAAAACACAACACTTTGTTGCACAAGGCAACAGTGACCCAGCCAACAACCTTGCCACAAAATAACGCTGACGTGCAACCAAGTATAAGTGCCGCAGCTCAAGCCCAATACATACAGTCCACTACAAGATCAGGTATTCCAAACCTCACTTCCCTGACCCTACGCGAAAATAGCCAATCGACAACAAATCACTCAGAACAAGAAACGTTGCTTTTCACTGCCATTGTCGAAATAGAAACTAGAGGTCAAAGATACCAGGCTAGAGCCATCATCGACCCTGGATCACAATCAACCTTTGTATCGGACAAACTAAAAAACCGATTGAAATTACCTACTAAAAGAAACATAGTTCACGTTTCTGGTTTGAGCCAATCAGTTTCTGAAACCTCAACTAAAGCATGTTTGCTTAACCTTTGCTCACGGGTGGACACATCGTTTAAGTTAGAAATTTGGGCCCCAGTTCTCAAGACCCTTCCCTCTAATTTACCACCTCAAACATTGGACATGCTAAAGCTCAGTGAGGCTGCAAAATTGCAACTTGCAGACCCTCACTTCAATCAAAGTAGACCCATCGACATGCTAATAGGCCTCGACGTAGGCGCCTCGATTTATTGCATGGACACTCCGATGCGGTCTGTTGGATCCCTTTTGGCACAAAAAACAGTATTTGGCTGGATTGTGGGGGGACCAACACCAAAAACTACTCAGCCCAGAACAACTATTTCTTTATTGAATACATCGTCCCTTGACCGAATCCTCACACGCTTTTGGGAGGTGGAGGAAAACCCAAAACAGATTTTGAGGTCAGACGAGGACACTATTGTGGAACACAATTTTAAACAAACAACTCGTAGAAACGATACGGGAAGGTATATAGTTACCCTGCCCTTCAAAAAAACAGAAGAAATAGGCTCTTCTCGCAACATTGCCATGGCTCAGTACCTAAGAATGGAACGCACACTCAGCCAAAAACCCGAAATAAAGCAATTATATGACAACGTTATTTCAGAATATCTTGAGTTAGGACACATGAGAAAAATCGAACCCTCGGATATAAACAAAGCTCCAAACTATTATTTGCCGCATCACGCAATAATAAAACCGGACCGATTGACCACTAATCTTAGAGTGATTTTTAATGCCTCTAGCCCAACGTCAAATAAGAATAGTCTTAATGACATTTTATATCCAGGACCCATTCTTCAGCAAGATCTTGTTCTTCTGATAGCAAAATGGCGATTTTTCCGCTTTGTATTCAACGCCGACATTACAAAAATGTATCGTCAAATACTAGTCGACCCAACTCAAACAAAGTTTCAAAGAATCTTATTCAGAAAATCCATAAATGACCCCATAGAAGATTACGAGCTACTCACAGTCACATTTGGAGTTAATTGTGCCCCATATTTAGCCATAAGAACGCTTCTTCAGTTAGCTGAAGATGTGCAAATGACTCATCCCTTAGCGGCCAAGATTCTTAAACAAAATATGTATGTGGATGACGTCTTAGCAGGAGGTCATACTATAGAAGAAGCCATCAGAGCTAGAAAAGAATTAACTTCTGTCCTAAAATCAGCCGGCTTTGATCTAATGAAATGGAACTCTAATGAGCCACAAGTCATTCAGGATTTACCTAGTGAGACTCTACTACCACTCGACTGGTTAAATCTGTCCGAAAATGACGGGACCAAGACTCTAGGGATAAAATGGAACATTTCATCAGACTCCTTTACATTCACAGCCCCAGATATAAAAGTTAAAGAAGCGTATACAAAGAGAGAAGTTTTGTCTACAATTGCCAAATTTTTTGACCCATGTGGATGGATAGCTCCAATCATAATAGACGCTAAAGTAATCAAGCAGCAAATATGGTTAGATAAGACAGACTGGGATGACATTTTAAAACCAATTTCTCAACATAAATGGAAAAAATGTGTGAACAATTTTCCCAATATTAAAACAATAAAAATACCCCGTGCCTATCGAGTCATAGCCTACATTTTATGTTTCGGAAAACCCATACCAAGAAGTCAAATTTCATCTTTAGAACCAACACCAGAAGAAATACAATCTGCTAAAAATCGCATCATAATTTGGACACAAAAAACTTTGTTTCCTGACGAATACACTGCTTTACTTCACAAACGTCCAATTTCCCCTCGTAGTAAACTCTTAACCCTTACGCCATTTCTCGATCGCAATGGGATCATAAGGGCCAATGGGCGTTTAGCGCAGTCCCCAGTATTAACGTACAATGAACGCTGTCCAATTCTGTTGCCATACGAATCAAAATTGGCCAAATTGATTACAGAATTTGTACATAAAATTACCTTGCATGGTGGAAATCAGCTCATGACCCGAGTAATAAGAGCAGAATTTCGGATTTTTCGACTAAAGCCCTTAGTAAAAACAGTCATAAATAATTGCAAAACGTGTGTACTTTACAAAAAACACACTCCAAGTCAGATAATGGCATTCCTGCCACCTGAGCGCACAACAATATCAAGACCCTTTACAGTTACAGGTGTTGATTACGCTGGACCTTTCAACATTCGAAACTTTACGGGTCGAGCCTGCCTTATCACAAAAGGATATGTTTGCATATTTGTATGCTTTGCCACAAAAGCTGTACATTTAGAACCAGTAAGTGACCTATCGACCCAAGCTTTTTTAGCCGCTTTCTCCCGCTTTATTGGAAGACGTGGATGTCCCGCAATCATATATTCGGACAACGGCACGAACCTTGTCGGAGCAGCAGAACTCATTAAAAAGGATCGTCTAGAATTTATAAAAACTCTTCAAACCCAAGTAACTCACAACTTTAGCCATCAAAACATCATTTGGAAATTCATACCCCCTGGTGCCCCACATATGGGCGGACTATGGGAGGCCGGTGTAAAATCCTTCAAAACCCACCTAAAGAAAATGATACCAGATATAAAGTTCACCTTTGAAGAGCTGTCAACAATTCACACTCGCATAGAATCGTGTTTAAACTCTAGACCCTTAAGTCCTGCTAGCGATGACCCGAACGACCTTAACCCATTGACCCCTGGACACTTCCTAATTGGCACTCCATTATTGACCCCAGCCGAACCTGATGTAAGCAGCGAAAACCTGACCCTCATCAACCGCTGGAAACGCCTAAAGGTCATCTACCACTCATTTTGCCAAAGATGGAAATCCGAGTATCTGGCCGAACTTCATCGCAGATATAAATGGAAGACTCAAAGGGACAATGTCAAAGTCAACGACTTGGTGGTCATCAAAAACAACAATTTGCCTCCCAATGAATGGCAAATGGGCCGAATCACTAAGACTCATATTGGAACTGATCAAAACTGTCGAGTTGTCGACATCCAGGCAAAAAAAATGGGATAGTTACCAGACCCATTACAAAAATTGTGGTTTTGTTTTAAAATTTAGTTAACACTTTTTAAAATTTTCCAAACTAATTTTACATTGAATTCCTACTTACAGGTATGGCATCCCACCAAACATTTCTAAGTTTCTCATCAACAGATTTAATTGCTGTCAACATATTCAACCCCACACGACCCGCACATTTGAATCGAAATGAGATCCTAGATGCCATATCTGCCAAAATCATCACAACACCTTGCTACAGTGTAACCTGTTTCTTGGACTTTTGTTAAACTGCACCAAGTCATGGGGGCCGGAATGTTTAATGATGACCCGTTTTTAACCAAACACCCTGTAAAATATTAACGGTCCTTAAATTGTTATTTACTTAATTTTAAATTCTTGCATTACAAATAGAATTTATTTAATAGAATTCATAGGGGAGTAAGCTTTTATTATAAAAATATTCGTGATTTTTCACGGTATCAATATGTTTCCAATTCATGGCATTTGTTAAAAAAAATAATAAGCACAACAAAGATGACACTCAGAAGATAAAAGCAATCGATAAGTAGAATGGCAAATTTTGTTCTTGTTAAATTGTGCTAAAAATTAATTTTAATGTATTTTATTCATTAAAGTCTATACAATCTTTATAACGAAAGCTTTTTCTCTTATTAAAAACATTTTTTAATGCAAAAACATAGTAAAAAGTAATCCACCACACAAACATATTTATCGATAACATTGAAAATAAAATATGATTTGCCATCCATGGCCATCAATAACAGCTGACTTTTTTCACCACACATGCGACGGATACAAAAGTAGAAAGTAAACCTACTTTCATGCGTTGATGCGTCTATGCATTCTCTGCATTTTGTTGTGTAACTTGTCATATACAATTACACTGATTCAACTTTTCTGTCAAATGCATAAAAAGGACAGACGCATAAACGCATGGTGTGGACCTTCAGCTTTATGCAACTCCACTGTACGGAATTTGTTTGCATAATGGAAAAATATTTGTTGTGCCTAAAAGCAGACTGTAGATTTATATGTATAAAAGTTCTTGTCTGATTACAAAATTAGTTTTAACGTTAAAACCACAATCATTAAAACCTGGTTAAAAAAACTCTCCTAACTAACCTTTTTTGATAAGGTTTTAAATATAAAAATAAGATAACACAACATAATTGATTTCCAAGCACTTCACTTTGTATAAGTAATGGGTGATTTTTTAAGAGCTATAGAAAAGTTAAAAAAAAAACACATACAATTCAGACAAATTCATGAAATCTTTATTTGAATCGAAAGTACGGTCCATATAATTTAATGTTTGAAGATTATTTCATGCAAATGTTGAGCGTGACTGTGCCTCAAATGGTCCTTCCGCTTAGTCCAATTTTAGCATAATCTTTTAACATTTCGGCCCGTGTCTCACGAATAAATGCTTCAATGTTGTCTTCCAATGCGTTAATTGAAGCGGGCATGTGTATAAACATGAGCTTTAACATAGCCCCACAAAAAAGTAGTCTAAAGGCGTTAAATCGCACGATGTAGGCGGCCAATTGACCAGTACCGAACGTGAAACCACATGTCATGCAAGTCAAGCTCTTGAATTTTGGGCAAAAAAAAGTTGGTTATCATCTCAAGGTAGCGCTCACCATTCACAGTTACGTTACGTTTCGCATCATCTTTGAAGAAGTACGATCCAATGATGCCACCAGTACATAAACCGCACCAAACTGTGACTTTTTCTGGATGCATTGGTAGCTCTTGCAATGCTTCTGGCTGATCTTCACTCCAAAATCGACAATTTTGCTTATTAACGTACCCATTGAGCTAAAAATGATCTGACCATAAAATGAAAAAGCGCGATGAACTTTCCCAACAGAGCACGCATTTTGATAATAAAATTCAATAATTTGCAAGCGTTGTTCGTTTGTAAGACGATTCGTGATTTAATTATAGACCAAACTGAAGATGTTTGACAGTGAAACAAAAAACGAAACGTGCGTCAGCTGTTTAAACTAGAGTTGCCAAAAAGATAATACCTAAAAAATCACCCGATAGTTCCAAAATTTATTTTTCTAAACACATACCTTTTGTATATGAGACAAAACAAATAATTAAAAACACAAAAATATATGTAATAATACTACAAAAAATTAAAAATTTTGTTACTTCGAATATACTGAAACTAACCGAAATCGAAAAGTCAATTTTAAATTAACCGATCAGTTAATCGGGTAGTAATTAATCCGTTAACCGATAAACGGTTAACCGAGTGAATGCTCTAGTAACTTGGCAATACAATTTCACACTACTTCTTGTTGGACAGATGCATAAACTCAAGCTTTAGCCGTTATGCTTTGCAACATATTTTTTTCTGCTTATTTTTAATATTTTTTTTGTAGAATGAAATTAATTTCACTACAAATTTCGGTTAACGCCGAACAGACCGCAATATAGTTCAGAGTTGGAAAATTTTGTGATTCCTACGCTGTATTTCAGCTAAAGAAAAGAAGACTGGAGATACCTTAGATTATCGAATTTTTCAAGAGAAATGTTTACTGAGAGATTATTTTCCACTGCAATTCAGCTTGAAACATATTTGCGAAATCTTCAAATGTTATATTCATATATATTTTTTAATTTGTTAAGAATTCGTTCGTTAACCTTACTGCATTGTAACGTGACGTTACAAACCTACCCTACATTTACATTTAATCCGAACATTTGAATCCTAATATCTTAAAGTATAAGTAACCCAACACCTTGAATACCCTTATTATTTTACTTACTACTATGAATACCTATACTATACTATACTAATACTATTTACCTACATAACCTTTTTACCTAATAATTCTCCTTTAGTTTATTTTATTTTTGAATAAATAGACAAGGCGAATTTATAAAGGTGACCGCATCATGAGATAGAGTTATGCTAGCTATCCCTTTCTATTGAAAAATACTATGTATTTTGTTTTTGTAAAAAGTTAGAGTGAATGTCAAAAATATTTGTTGAAGACAGTGTTGCCACTTTGTGGGTAATTACCCGAATTTGGTATAATTTTTACGGTCGTGGGTAGTGCGTGGGTAATTTCTCTTAGGTGTAATTCAGGTGTAAATTGAAATTTTTACTTCAGATGCCCAAATAAAATTCGATTTCAGTGATGATATTTTGTTCTTTTTAAATATTGTTGCCAGGGATGTTAGGCTTTTTTCTTCAAAAATCGTCAAAAGTTTTAACAAAATTCGTCAAAATCGTCATGAATAGTTAACAAAATCGTCAACAAATCGTCATATATTTAAATTTTACAAATTGGAGACAATTTATTTCATTGATTGGTTCAAACATATAAATTTTTAGCAAGAAATTATATTTATGATAAAGAAAGTGATATGGTTAAGTTTTATTCTATTTATTTTAGCAAGTGGACTGAAATATATTTATCATTTGAAAAGAAATACATTTTATTACGTCCAATTTTAGTTCCAAACTAGTGCATTTTCTTCACTTTGCACTCATTTTTCTTTTCTACTTCTTATTAAAAACTAACTTCTTACTTCCTAACACTCAACTTTACTTGGAATAACTTTTAATAATAATAAAATGGGAATTCGCTTTTTTACACGCAATTAGAAAAATTCTTCACATATGATTATGACTTCATTATTATTATTATTATTATTATTATTTATTTGTCTATGGAATATAATCCTTACAGACTTCTTAGTTAAACACAAATTAATTTTACAAAATATATACAAATGTGAATAAAAATTACAAAAATTATGTGTTTAAAAATATTAATAATTTAGTTTTAATATCAGAAGAATAGTCAATAAATTTGTAAAACTTGTTGAACTCAATACACATCCTTCTTAACGGATCACTATTAGCATAATTAGCTCTTAAAAATTGAACTGATAATGGAACCAAATGACGTGACGGGCGTTGAGGAACGTTAAATGTTATATTGTTGATTAGGCATAAAGAGCATACGTCGCCAACAATTATGTTACAAATAAACGAGATGTTCATCACAGTTCTACGGCTCTTTAGAGTTGGCAGCTTGATGAGGACTAGTCTTGCAGAATAAGACGTCATATTCCATTGGTTAAAGTTCAACCCACGCAGACAAAAATTCGGAAACTGTTTTTGAACTGATTCAATTTGGTCGGAATATTTATTATATATTGGGTCCAATATTACAGATCTATACTCCAATGCAGGTCTTGCAAGGGAAGTATACAGACTTTTCGTAACATATGGATCCTTGAACTCTTTAGCCCAACGTTTTACAAAACCGATCATGCCTCTGCCTTTATTAGCTGTCATTGTTATATGTACGATGAAATTTAGTTTTGAGTCAAGCAGAATTCAAAGGTCTAAGAAATTATCCACCGACTCCAACTGATACCTTTCAAAAAAGAAGCATGCAGGTACTAGACTCTTTCTAACAAAACGCATGTCTTTACATTTTTTTAGATTAAGTTGCATAAGATTTACATTGCACCACGTGTAAAAAGAATTCAAGTCATTTTGAAGAAGTTGTTGTTCAGATATTTGACGATAGCTAAGAAAAACTTTCACGTCGTCCGCATACATCAGAATATTAGATGAATTAATCACCTCAGGTAGGTCTTTAATAAACAATGTAAAAAGAAGTGGCCCAAGGTGGTTTCCCTGAGGTACACCAGACAGAACTT
This sequence comes from Pollenia angustigena, assembly GCA_930367215.1. NCBI lineage: Eukaryota > Metazoa > Arthropoda > Insecta > Diptera > Polleniidae > Pollenia > Pollenia angustigena. Next base: position 54,485,848 of record OV884056.1, on the reverse strand, counting down.
TTATGCTTTTAGAAATTGTATTATTAAAGCAAATCGTTTGTGTTCTGTTGCTTAGGTATGAATATATCCATTTTATACTTATATCAGTAAAACCGAGTAAATTAAGTTTAACTTTCAAAAGTCTATGGTTAACTTTATCAAAAGCCTTGGAAAAATCGGTGTATATCACATCAGTTTGCAGTTCGTGTATAAATCCTCGATATATGACAGTTGTAAGATGAAGAAGATTAGTTGTAGTAGAACATCTCTTCTGAAACCCATGCTGGTAAGGTGAAATTAAATTAGATACTTGGTAACAAAGGATTTCGGTGATAATTTTTTCGAATAGTTTCGGTATAATACTCAATTTTGCAATACCACGGTAATTTTCAACATCAGATATATTTCCCGATTAAAAAAAGGTATAATAAACGAGTTCTTCCATAGGTACGTAAAGTGACCATGCTTGATCGATACATTAAATAAAATTGCTAGAGGGATATCAATACTGTCAGCGCAGTTAATTAAAATGTTACTTGGAATGTTATCAGGACCAGAATTAAATGAGAATTTAAGACTTTTTAATTCCTTAGCGATTGTTGTAATATCAATAAATGGAATGTGAGTTGCTTGGTTCGCATTTATCTTGAAGGGATAAGTTACTGATTCGTCATAAAAGGCATTCGAATAAGTTGTAGAGAAAAAATCGGCAAACCAATTACTTGTTGTGCCATTATCACTGGATTCAGCGAAAAAATGAAATCGTATGTAGCGACGCGAATCGAAATCATCAAAACGCAAAGCGGATTTCACTAATTTCAAAAAAGCGGACCAAATAGGGCCGACGCAAATCGGGGCTCTAGTGTATATTACTTGTCGTATCGATGACATATAATTCGAATTACTAGTGCTTCTAATGAAAACAACCTGGTTTGTTATGGGGGAAGAACTTTTTTTGTTTAATTTCCAATAATTTCGAAAAATGTATTTTTATATTATTGTTAATACTTCTTGTAAGTGTTTAATATATGCCAAAAAAAATCGTCATAACACTATTACTTTTAGTTTAAAAATCGTCAATTGTCATTTTACGGTATTTTCTCAAAAAAAATCGTCAAAATGACGAAAAATCGTCACATCTAACAACCCTGATTGTTGCTAGAAAATGCATAACCTTCGACTTCAATCATTAAGCATACATATATTTTCAAATGTTTGATGCATGTCGCAAGATGGACCCTTAGATTTGGATAAGATTTGGATATCATAGAGATTTAGAACCTGAAGTTTATTGCAACATATAATTAATTTTATTTCTATCTTGCTACTTTTTAATGCTTTTGTTTGAAGTATATTTAACGCCCATTACAGTTGTAAAACGTAATCACGAAAGGGACAATTGTATAAAACTCTGCAGGCATTTTATTTACTAAATAAGATATAAAGTGTATTTTTTAAGACCATGAAACTTAAAATGGTAGACAACACAAAAAAAATGTATTTTAATCGCAGATTGATACACGGCATTACCAATTGAAACTGATTTAAAGCAAATAAGCACCGCGCCTGTCCTTGAACAATGAACAATGTTGACCTCCAAGACAACAATTGTTGCTGGTTTATCAGCATTAACCATTGACTTCACTGCCCTATGGAAAATAATCAATAAGTATCACATCGCACGGCCTTGAAGTCTAATTGCTAGTTTATATTCTCTAAATCAACACATCGCCTTCATTTGTGAAAAAAGTTGAGTCATTTAAATCATGAAATCACCTTTAAGTTGCGAAAATCGAAGGCTGATTTTCAAAGTATATTTGGATAATTTGGTGGCATTGTTCAAGCATGAATCTATTCATGATGATATGCATGATTTAAAAGTGAAAACAGTATGACAGTTCATTTGACAGCTAACCCATCGTAAGCTCTATGGGGCTAAAAAGCATCCATTATAAAGCAATGACAAGGTAAACATATTAAACCTTCCCAAGATATATCAACCAAATGTGGAAGTTTTTTTTTCATGTATTTTTATTTGCAATCTATTTTACACGAAATATTAAGCAAAATTATTAATAATTAAATATAACTTATTATATCGAGTTCGACTGAACTCAATAAAAACAAAAGTAATACAATTTGCATTAGTGTTAATTAACTTATAACTACTACTTCCTAAAAGGCAAGTCAAGCACATAGTGCCTTTTTAGTCTTCGAATCTCATTACTGTCATTTAATAGGTTGATCGCTAATATATTAGAATGATAACTAAGCCTTTGCAAGTACCTTTCACTAAAACAATTAATTTCTTTTTTTACTAATGGGATACCAAGATCGTTATGAATACACCTGTTTTTTAAAAACCATGGAGCATTTGATATTAATCGCAATGTTTTTGACTGATACCTTTGTAATATTTAAATGTTCGAATTACTAGTAGTTCCCCATAGTTGAACACCGCAAGTCCATACTGGTTTTAGAATTGTTTTGTATATAATGACTTTGTTCTCTAAGCTTAATTCTGACTTAGGACCTAGTAGCCAATACATTTTCTTGGTTTTTATATCTAAAAGTTTTCTTTTCGCTTTCACATGTTCATTCCATGTGAGTCTTTTATCTAAATGAAGGCCTAAGTACTTTACACTATTAGATTTCGGAATAACAGTTCCGTTTAACTTTACTTCCGGGCAAATATTTTTTCTCAATGTAAACGTTACATGAACCGATTTTTCTGCATTAACTTTTATATTCCATTTCTGTAACCAATTTCCAATCATATCAAGCTGTCTTTGTACCGTAGCTGATGCTTCATTTGGAGATTTATTGGAAAACAGTATGGCAGTATCATCAGCATACGTTGCCATGGTCAAACCACCGATAGTGGGCATATCTGAAGTAAAAATTGTATACAGAACTGGACCCAAAACACTTCCCTGTGGAACTCAAGATTTAAAACTTCCAAAATTCGAATCTTCATCATTAACATTTACATAGAAGGACCTTTTTTGAAGATAAGATTTGATTAACAAGTAAAACGGTGTAGGAAGAAGTTGTTTGAGTTTGTAAAACAGTCCATCATGCCACACTCTGTCAAATGCCTGCTGAATATCTAAAAATACGGCTGAACAATATAATTTACTTTCCAAAGCTTTTGTAATTTCCTCAACAATACGATGACATTGTTCAGGCGTGCCATGTTGATGCCTAAATCCGAATTGGTGTTCCGGTATTATGTTTTTGTGTTTTAATATAGGAAGTAATCTCGTAAGTAAAATCCTTTCAAATATTTTGGAAAAAACTGGCAACAAGCTTATTGGTCTGTAGGATGTAACATCGTTTTCAGGTTTATTTGGTTTTGGTATTATTATGATTTTTGCACATTTCCATTGGGTAGGGAAGTGATTTAATCTGATGAGAGAATTAAATAAAGTGGTTAGAAAGATAATTCCCTTTTTTGGCAAAAGCTTTACAACTCTCGAATCAATGCTGTCATAACCTGGAGATTTCATATTATTAAGTTTGTTTGTAACTTTTAAAACTTCTGATGGTGATATATGTCTAATAGGAAAATCCATTTGACAAGGAACGTCGAGAAATTTTAATATATCTTCTAATTGTAATGGATTAGTCAGTCTAAAAGGAGTAAAAGTTTTTTTCTAAGTGTTCTTTAAACATATTTGCCTTACTTATATTAGACCTGCACCATTCTCCCTTACTATTTTTTATTGGGACATTTCTTTTTACCGGACGCTTCAAATACTTAGTTGCCTTCCAAAGACTATAATCATCGTTTCTTGTTACATCCAAGTTCCTCATGTAATCCGCCACAGAATTATTTTTAAAATCCTTTAAACGTCGTTTAAGATAATTCGATGCTCTGTTCCAATTAGCTTTATCGGTTTGGCAAATGTGGAAGTTAAACTAATTATTTTAGCAGTTTTATTTTATGTTTTATTAATTTTTTTAAGTATTGTATGTTATTTTTTGTTGATTTAAATAAAACTAACAGTTTGACTAATATTGATCTTCTTTTAATGAGTTTGTTGTGTTTTTGCTTCTTGTAAATGTCTTTTTATTTAATAAAAATTCAATTTTTTATCAGGTGTAATTTCATTTAAATCAGGTAATTTTGCTTTATCTCAAGTGTAATTTTGAATTTTGCTGGTGGTAACACTGGTTGAAAATACAAAAAAGGAAGTTTGTTTGTTAATAAAATATACACAATTGCTTTAGAAAGTCCTCAATTGCAAATTAATTGTGGCCAGCAGTGTGACCACAACTAAAAAAAAAAATTGGATGCTAAATGGGGCTAAAAACAATGCTAAAAATACTAAAAATAAAATTTGAAAATGCTTAAAAAAATGCTAAATTTTCTTTAATAATTGTTCCATTTTAATGAAGGAATTATACATTAATTTACCTGAAAATATTATATTTCTTTAAAATAAAATGAAGTTTACATAAAAAAAATTATGACATACATAGATTTATTTAATAAAAACAATTCAGTAGTTTGACAAAAAGTTGGCGATTTTTTAACCAAAAAAAACAAAAGGACCTATGTACAAAATAGTACATGATAAACGCTTAAAGCCCTAACCTACAGTTTGCAAAATATGCAACATTGTCAACTGACAAAAAAAACTGTTAAGGCGCAACCATAATGTGCTTAAGTTGGCTTAAGCAAATGTGCGAATACATGTAAATCATACGAGGCAAACCATATTGTACTTAAAGTAAATTTTTGTTAAGTTTTATGAAACTGACATTTGCTTAAGCAAAGTGCGAAACAGATCGCACATACCGTACGGAATCAAATGTTTTTTAATTTTGTTTTTTAAATACATTTGAGAGAAGAAAAATACATTTTAAACAGTTCAAGGCGATTAATAAATTTAACATTTTAAATTGTTTTTTGTAAAATTTTCAAAATGTTTGATAGGGTTTTTTGCGTTTTAGGTTACGATATACCTACACTACATATCTGTAGTAAATAATATCTGGAGTAAATAATAATGGCTAAAGTCGATATATCGTGTTTTGCGATATTGATGCGTATAGTTTTATTAATAATGACATTTTATACTTGAAATTTAGCTGCGTCATAGATCTTGAAGAAGATAATAAGAATATGTAATAAAATTAAAAAGCACTTAAGTCAACTTCAGCCATTATTATTTATTGCCAGAGATATATATTATTAAATACAAAATATATATAAAAACAAAAATTGTCATTGAAAACATAAAAGGCTATTCAACAGCATTTTCAGTAAATTTAATTACACATTAAACACACCATTATATGAATAGTTTCGAAATTGTTGGTCAAATTACCATTAAAATATGTTCTGTTTTCATCATATTCTTAACACCTATCCAGAATTCAACAGTTGAACTTTGGTTCATCAATTCGTATGCATTCAGCTTTTGCCATTGCTGTTCCAAAACCGTTATTTCTTCTGTAGTAAAATCTACCATTTCTTCTTTAATTTTTTTTTTGTGTTACAGGGTTGCTATTATTATACATTTGTATAAATGACAAAATACAATTATAGAGATTGACAGAAGTGATAAGTTATATTGTGGAATAGCAATATAGGTATAACATTTTTTAGATTAAAAAATGCTAAATAATGCTAAAAAAATATTACAAAAATGCTGAAAATAATGCTAAATGCTATTTGAAAAATTCGCTGCTAAATCAAAATAAATAATGCTAAATTTAGCAGTGAAAATGCTAAAAGGGTCACACTGGTGGCCAGCGTTACCGTTGGTGCCACTAAAGTGGCAATTTGCCACTTTTTCGACTGCTTGGATACTATTTGGCCACTTTTACAAAATGCACCCAAATGTGGTACTTTTTGTGATTCTTGCCACTTTTTTGATACTTTTTACGTAAGGAAAATATACTTTTTTCTTTCTGTTTTATTATAAAGGCAGAATTAGTCTTTACTTTCTGTTTCTGTTCTGTTCCGTTCTGCTTCGAAATTGTAATAGTTACTTTTTCTGAAGCAACTTATCAGCCATTTATGACAAATTTATTAGTTTTGCACCGTCCACTGTTTCATTTCAATCACTTTAATGCAAATAAATTTGAAGAAATTAACTTTTATGAATTCTTAAAATCAAAAAATAGTTTATTTTAACATAAATATGTATTTTTATTATTTATTTTGCTGTCACTTACAATAACTTAACAATTTTTTGATTTTAACAAACTGAACCGCAACAGAACAGAAAAACTAATCAATTTCAAAGGCTTTTTAATAACAAAAACAAATCAGCTGATTCGTAACAGAACAGAAAGTAAAGACTAACTGAGCCTTAACTCCCAGCCAGGGTTACCGTTGGAAATTTTCGAAAAGGGTCACAAAAAGGGGATTTTCCAGAAAAAGGGGTCAAAAAAGGGTATTTCAATAAAAAAAAGGGTCAAGTTTTTTATAAGCAGTATTTCCCATTTAAATGAACATAATAAGACCAAGTTTTTTATAAGCAAACAAAAAAATAATATTTCAGGTAGGAAGAGCTCAAAAAACTTAATTTTTTTATGGAATGCTCTGTCCTGTTTTTAACACCTGACAAGAAGTTTATTCTTTATCATTATAGCTAATTTTTTAATACTTTTTATGAAATTTTCCGATTTAGCGATGTCAAATAAATTTTAGTGTTTGTTTTAAATTTTGCAATCGTTCGCGAATTGTAACCATTTTCTCGATTAAAGCGATTTTTTCCTATAAGTGTCAGATTTTTTTTAAGCTTTTACGATTTTTAATAAATATTAGACTTTGCTATCATACCGCTGTAACCAAATATTTGGGAATTTCCGCTAATTTAGCAATTTTTACCTCTTGTTTTCATTCCTGTTAGGGCACTCTCAACACTGTCGATTCAAAAGGGGGCGAAAAGTTCAATACCTTTTGCCATTATTAAGGCCGAATTTTTTTTGAAAGAAACATGCTACTCTTTAAGAGAGTAAAACACCAAATTGCATTTTTTTAATAAAATGTCAAATTTTTGTTTTGAAAAGAAACCATCGTAAAAAATAACAATATGTATATGAGTTATGTTTGCTTTTAGGGAAATTGTACTTTACTATCAAAATCAAAGAGAAGAAAGCATGGAATTGTAAGTTTATACTTTGAGTCTGTTCCATATCAAGCAATGCTTATTTCGAAAACATTTGTTTAGCACTTCTGTTCCGCAGTGTTGACAAAAAACAAAATGTGAGAGATATTTCCAAAAAAGGGTCAAAAAGTGTCACAAAATGGGTGATAATGATACAAAAGTATAATTTAAAAGAAGGGTCATAAAAGGTATCAACACCGTCGAAAAAGGGTCAAATTGATACTTTAGTATCACAACGGTAACGCTGCTCCCAGCTTTGATATAAGTAAAACTGTTTTAATATATGTAAGCAAGTTTATATGTTCTTTTCTTGTCATGCGTGGTTAGCTGAAAACCGGTTGAATCAATTTTCTATAAACCTGTTTTGTTTATTTTGAATAAGGGGGTAAAGATATCTCGCATAAATATGTATATTGGTCGTGAAGCAGAAACCGAACTGTAATTGACATTAAAAGTAAAATCTAAGTTTTTACCAACATGAATTTAAACTTCTAGAGAGTAAATGACACGAATTATGAACACATATTTAAAATTTCGAATGCTGAAGAGTTTTGGCGTGAAATTGGAACATTTAAAAATAGATTTGATGAGTATACCTGTATATAAGAGCGACTCAAGTTGTATGGAAGCAAAATTCGTGCTCGATGTACCCTCCTAAAAATGAACCTTGGACTTTTTTAAGATGACATTTTGAATATTTCGGCTCAAGCTTTGACCTCTCGTGAGCTGGACCAGTTTGAAAAAGGGTCTATTTTTGCATGTTTTGTTAGTTTAAGAATCTGTTTCCTTACCAACATATACAAACTGGGTATCATAAGAAAGGTTTTTTTAAGGCGCGTCCAACTGTGTATACAATCTGTCCAAGGACGATCATCCATGTCCTTTTTTTAAGGATTTTCTGTAAAAAACACGGTTTTTTAATCTTTTGTTCGGGGTTGTTTGTAATAAAAGTGCCAAATTAACATATTTTAATCTTTAGTCGATTTAATTAAATACGTGTCTCAGCTTTTTTTGAAAATCGTGCTAGTTCGCGTTTTGACAAAAATGCGATGGGGTGGCAACCCTTCGTTTAAAATAGGGCAATATGGGTATCAAATTTTATCTTTTGGCAAGTATATCATCTTTGTATGTAAATAGTTTAGATTTTTGCAAATTAGATGCATTTTACACGGTGCTCTGGAATATATATAAATGCAATTTTGTAGTAACTCTAATATGATACTGGATTTAGTTTCTAGATCATGTATGGATGAAAATAGGACTAAAGAATGAAAAAAAGAAATGATCCACGACTTGAATTTTTTTTTTAATTTGTGAAAAAAATATGCCGCCAAAAAGTCATGGATCATTTCTTTTTTTCTTTCTTTAGTCCTATTTTCATCCATACATGATCTAGAAACTAAATCCGGTATCATATTAGAGTTACTACAAAATTGCATTTATATATATTCCAGAGCACCGTGTAAATAAAATGCATCTAATTTGCAAAAATCTAAAATATTTACATACAAAGATGATATACTTGCCAAAAGATAAAATTTGATACCCATATTGCCCTATTTTAAACGAAGGGCTGCCACACCGTTGCATTTTTGTCAAAACGCGAACTAGCACGATTTTCAAAAAAAGCTGAGACACGTGTTTAATTAAATCGACTGAAGATTAAAATATGTTAATTTGGCACTTTTATTACAAACAACCCCGAACAAAAAATTCAAAAACCGTTTTTTTTTACAGAAAATCCTTTAAAAAAAGGACATGGATGATCGTCCTTGGAAAAATTGTATACACAGTTGGACGCGCCTTAAAAAAACCTTTCTTACACAGAAAAATTTTTCACCAAAATTTTTTCAATTAATTCAATAAAGCTGTTTCAAACAATTTTTTTAATTGTTCCAATTAATTTCCCTTAATTGAAAATAAAAATTATAATGTTTGTTTGTATATTTGCAAATATGAAAACATACACACAAACTTTAAAATATTTAAACTTTTCAAACAATTTTTTAATTGTTTCAATAAACTGTGTTGATTGAAAAAAATATTTTAATTTGTGTTTACGTTTTATTTAGCCTCTTTTGCTGGTGGTCAAATTTCAATTAAACCTATTGATTGAAACTGAACAGCAAGAAAAGCTCAAACTTACAAATGTGTTAATTGATATGATCAATTTGTTTGCTGGCGGAAAATCAGTACGGAATTTAATTGATAGTACACATTTCTAACAAATACGTTAATTGAAGTTGGTTTTTCATTTTTTCTGTGTACGATATAAAATTTGTATATGTTGGTAAGGAAGCAGATTCTTAAATTAACAAAACATGCAAAAATATACCCTTTTTGAAACTGGTCCAGCTCACGAGAGGTCAAAGCTGGAGCCGAAGTATTCAAAATGTCATCTTAAAAAAGTCCAAGGCTCATTTTTAGAAGGGGACATCGAGCACTTTTTTTGGTGAGTCGCTCTACTGTATATATATTCACACTTGTACAAATTGATCTCTCATATTTTTACATTGTCACACAATAGATCTTCTGCTGAGCGTGTTTTTACTAAGTAAACTTTAATCAAAAATTAAGTAACAAAAAAGTTAAAAGTAAATACTTGCGAAAGTATAGAAGTCGTTTTAAGAACAATTAATTGTAAAAAATTTGTATCAAACTGACCATTAATATATAATACAGGACGACATTGAAAAATATTGTTTACCATTCGAACTGATTCTTATATATTTTGGAATGCTAAAGACGAATATGAGAGCAGTTTTATCCCATCGCTTCATATTTATCAGATATACCAATTATTGTAATTTCGGAAGATGTTTTGTACCACAATTAATAACAAAATCCAGTTTTATAGTTTTGGTCTATAAACCTGATTACAAAAATTTTAAGCAATAATAGACGAAATTGGATAAAAACTAAATATGCTTTAGTAAAGAAATTAAAACAATAGCACTTAAATTCAGTAGCATGTATGCATTCATTTGTATTAAAGGGCGGAACTGATTATATAAAAAGTATTTGAAAAAGTGATATTTTCGTTTTTTTGTTATAGGATTTCTTGTTATTATCCGATTATAGCTAAGCTGCCAGGCCCACGGTTTCGACAAGAACATTTCTTTCACATATTTATAAAAAACTTAACTTTGTTTTTGTTTTCAATACAAATAAACGAAGGAAATGTTTTTGTCGACATCGTGGGCCTGGGCCTATAACTTTTGTAATTAGGTTGACTGTAAAATAAAATTATAAAACTATGGATTTTGTTATTAATTGTACCACAGTTACAGTAATTGGTGTATCTGATAAATGTGACGTGATGGGAGAAAACTGTGCTCATATTCGGCTAAAGTATTCCAAAAAATAAAGTTTTTAAGTGCAGGTAGACATGACTTTAATTATTAAAGACATGTATTAAAGTTTAATACAATGTCTTTAATAAGTCAAAGACAATGTATTCAGAAGGAAAAGTACAAGAAATATATTAATAAATGTATATACTAGGGATGCCAATCGGGACTGGTTTTCGCAAATCCCGGGATTCGGGATTTCAAAAAATCAAATCCCGGGATTCCGGGATTTTTCGGGATCCCGGGATTTTACGGGATCCCGGGATTTTCCGGGATATCGGGATTTTTCGGGATTCGGGGTTTTTGAAAATTAGAAGATAAATGCTTTTTATAGATATTTATTAAAAAAAAAAGTCATTAAAAGCGGTTAACAAGCAAAAGTTTTATATTAATTTGTTATTTTAAAGTTAAAGATAATGTTATATTTATTACTTACATTAAAAATTGTGATTTTTTTCTTAATTAATGATTGATTTAATTAAAAATATGATAATAAAAAACAGCGTACGATTTCTAACAATTTGTTAATTGATTCAACTAAAAAATAATTACCATAAAATTTATATTTTATTCAATTACCTCAGTTGATCCATATTAATTTAAAACAATATTATATATATTGTAATTGAATAGAGCAAACTTGTATGTAATTGATTTATTTGTAAGATTCTATTCAAATTTTTATTAAGTAATTAATTAATTCGAAATTAATTATCAAAATCAATTTATTTAGTTAACCACAAAAATCTAATTTAAAAAAAAACATTTTTATACCCACCACAAAGTGGTAGGAATTGTGTAATGTTTAATTATGTATAATCGCTCCATAAATTGCCGTAGTTCCTATGCCTACTCTCGTGCAACACTTTTATATTTCTAGCCCTGTGAAGAGTAAAGTTTTAATGTAGAATTTGGTGCACCATTGGAATGTTTTGTGCATTTGAAAAGACATTTTTTTCCTTTATTGATTTTCTTCTTTAATTATTTTTTCACTACTCGTTAAAATTTCTTAATAATTGTTGGACATGCTTAAAACAAACAAAGTTTAACTTTTTTGTTTGGTTTTTAATGACAGTATTAACAGAAATAATCATGAAGATGAATTTCTTTTTATAATAAAAGGTAAAGCAAGAAAATTTTGTTAACAATTTCGGGATTAACTAAATCCCGAAAATCCCGGGATTACAAAATTTAAATCCCGGGATTCGGGATTTGCTGAATCCCGAAAATCCCGGGATTTTCGGGATCGGGATTTCGGGATTGGCATCCCTAGTATATACATATAAAACACATTACATAATTACCTTCTATTTACTGCAACAATGTCATAATATAAAAAACATGTTTGGCAGAAAACAAGTTTAACGTTTTTGAATTACCAAAACATTAAAGAAAATATTTTATAAAAATTACTTCTCGAGAGAAATATTAACAAAATTTTTAAATCCTCTTTTTGGTGCCACTTTTTTTATAGATATCCCCTTTTTTTGGTACTTTTTTGGAAATATCCGACGGTAACACTGATTGTGGCCCCACTTATTCCTTACGGATTTTTAATTTCTTGTGTTTTATATTCACTTTTTTTATTTGAATTTTAAATTTGAATTAATTTTTTCACAAAATGTAAATAAAGCTTGACATTCAGTATACACACAAAAAAATAAACAATAAACAGATGACTCGAAAATGTCACCTTTATGAATTCGCCTTGCCTTAACCCCAGTATTTACTCTCGGTAGTTAGTAGTATTTACCCGAGCACCTCGCTCTCGAATTCTGTAGGTGCCCGAGTAAAACCGAACCAGTATTTAGTCGTACACCATGCTCTCGCATTCCGTTGGTGCCGAGTAGTTAAACCAGTAGTTAGCCGTATTTACCCGAACACATCGCTCTCGAATTCCGTAGGTGCCCGAGTAAAACCGAACCAGTATTTAGTCGTACACCACGCTCTCGCATTCCGTTGGTGCCGAGTTGTTAAACCAGTAGTTAGTCGTATTTACCCGAACACCTCGCTCTCGAATTCCGTAGGTGCCCGAGTAAAACCGAACCAGTATTTAGTCGTACACCACGCTCTCGCATTCCGTTGGTGCCCGAGTAGTTAAACCAGTAGTCCACGTATTCTTACCAGTAGTGAACAGGGTTGTCAGATGTGGCGATTTTCAAACATGTTTGGCGACCTAATTTTTGATTTGGCGACATGGCGATTTATAAAGTAGGTAAAATCGCCAACTGGCTATTTTTGATGACCTAAGAATTTGTTTTGAAATTCGTTAAGTTCAATACTTAGAAATAATATTGTTTTAATTCTCGTATTTTTATGAATGAAATATCAGGTAATCATATGTATGATAGGTATTTGATGGTACGTTCAAATGGCTGATGAAGTTAATGAAAATCTTCTAGAAGTGTTTTTTTATATATAAAATTGCTCTTGAAAAAATCAATAAATAGAATTCCCTAAAACACGAATATGTTTTAAGTCTATAAACATTTTCACATTATACTTATATGTATGTGGCAATTTATTGTCACAGATAACATATGTTGTTGTTAGTGATATTTTAAAGATTTTTATGAATCCTATCATACCTTAGGACGTTTATGAAACACAATGGAAAAAATAAGCGTTTGTTAATTGGAAAGATAACTAAATAAGTTTAGGCCAACATTTTAAAGCTACAAGGATACGGCAGGTACGTAAAATTGTGAGGACTTTACTTTGGTTGTCCTTAATATGCGGTTATAACAACTAGTAATGCCTGTGTTAAAACTATGAACTCCACTAAAACTCGCCTTCGAATTAGAATGCAATACGAACTTCTAGACACGTTATTAGGAGTTATACAGGCATGTTCTGTAAATCACGAGATTTCAAATCACTTGTGATTTTGAAATCACAATTGTGATTAATGGGTGTTTTGAAAACCACAAAAGTTTTAACTTGGTTAAAAATGGTGGAAACAAATAAGCAAGTAATTTTAAATCGGCGGCCACGTAGCTGACTGGTTTAAAATCAAAATTATGAAAAAAGCTTTTTGCCAAGAACACTTTTTTTGTGATTTCAAATCACTTTCACAAAAAGTAATTTTCAGAACATGCCTGATAAGTTATATGAATGGGAATATTACATGTTGCACTTCTTTTTTACTTTCGTTCATTAATGTTATACCCTCACAATGTATTCCAAATTAGAAGACAAATAGCGAGTCTTGACGGGGAGTTTTTAATATTAGTTTAGTATTAGCCACAAAAAATCATTTTTTTTTTTTTTGCTTTAAGTAGACTTCTATTAATTATTTTGTAGTAAACATCGTACCTTTTTTGTGTTCACTTACTATTTTTATTTCGTTCTAAATAAAAATTAAGCAAAATATTATGGCGAATTTTTTTGAATTTTTGGCGTATTTAAGCGATACGGCACTAATTAAGTTTTTAGGATTTATAAAAAATATTTTTAATAATTTAGAAAATATGTATTTTATTGTCAAAAACTTGTAAACAAAGGCTTTGGTGATTTTTGATATTGAATTTGGCGAAAAAGGTCAAAATCGATCTGACAACCCTGGTAGTGAATACGAACCAGCAGTCAACCCGTAGTATTTAGTATGGTACCCGAGGTATTCTACCAGTATTTAACCGAACCTGATTAACCAGAACCGTATTTAGCCGAACGCCAAGGCCTCCTTAATCTCTTGGTGTCCGAAGTATTTTTAAGTAGTTTCTAGTATTTAAGACCGTAGTTAGCCGAACGCCAAGGCGTCCGAAATCTCTTGGTGTCCGAAGTATTTTTAAGTAATTGCTAGTATTTAAGACTATAGTTAGCAGTGTGGCCATATCCAAAAATATTTTACAGCTAAATCGGCTTTCAAATAATGCTAAAAAATGTCAAAAAAAATCCTAAACTGCCAAAAAATAATGCTAAAATTTAATTTGTATTATTGTTTTGTTATTTTAGTTAATATACCTTTATATATGATTTATTTTACATAATTCTTCCCTATAATCATATTAATAGAACAAACTGATTCAAAAATAATAATAAAATAAAATATTAAATATAAAAAGTCTTAAAATTATAAAACAAATATATTTCAGTCTTCATATACGTATGTACATAAATGTTTTCAAACAAAAGATACCATACCATAACAAAAAATCAAAGAAACTTGACGCATAAATGGCTATTATTTAGTATTGCAATAAAACCTATTTTAACTTCCACGTTGCTAAATGGCAAATCCAACAACTTCGTTGCAAAAGAATTTAATTCAATGAATGGATTTTCATTTAATGCATTTTTATATCCATATACATTTATCCAGAAATCAACTGTTGGGATCTTATTTAACAATTCATATGAATTTTGTTTCCGCCGCTGATGTTCCAAAGTCGTTATTTCTTCTATAGTGAAATCAATAATTTCTTCTTCAAAATGTTAGCTTAGTCTGGGATCACACTATGAAAGTTTTCTTTCAGAAAGTTTGAGTTTTTTGGTGACAGGGGAAAAGAACATATTCTTCTCTCTTCTCTCACCCATAAACTCAGACTTTCTGAAAAAAAACTTTCATAGTGTGAACCTAGACTTAATTTGCATTTATTAGCATTTTCTGCACAAAAAATTTAAGTATTTGTTAAATTATGATAATTGTTTGGCAACCGTTGTCTAAGTTGACTTATTAATTGAGCTATAAAATCGCGGCATGTAATTCGTATTTCTTTTTTCTATTTTAAAATTATGGTATCTCTTTTCGTTTCCAAAAATTTTTCAAAATCGTAATTGAGGGAAAAAATCAGCTTAACATAAATTTAATGGATCAAGCTGTTCAAACTTTAAAACAATTTGATATGAAAGATATTTTCAAAAAAAGATTACTTGAATAAATTAAATAATGCTAAAAAATGCTAAATATGTAGTTGAAAAATGCTAACTGCTAAATGAAAAATTTGCAGCTAAATCAGACAAAAAAAATGCTAAATCTAGCTGCAAAAATGCCAAAATGGCCACGCTGATAGTTAGGCACACCATGGCCGGACAACCGTCAGCCACCGACTTATCCGAGGCCGTAGTTAGCCGAACACCCGAGGTTGCGAGATCCTCCTGTGTTCGAAGCGCTCGGCCCAACTAGTCGAAGTAGTTAGTCGTGTGTACAGCCAACTACGGGGCGCACCGAATGTTCTGTACTCGGCATAGTTTCGATCGTAGATGTAGATACTAACAACCTATAACCGAACCCCGTTTATTTTCATCTTCTCTGACAGATCGAATACTCCGTAAATTAACGCGGCCCCACAGATCGCCACCGTACGTGCTTAATGCCAACAACATCTAGCCGTTCCTAACGTCACCAGCCGTACGTGCACGAAATTACGCTGCCTCAGCACCCGTTCCCGTCCACAGCCGCGCCGAATCCGCCGAAGGCCGTCGTAGTTCTAAGTATTTAGAGTAGATTAAGATTTCGTAAATAAAGCTTTGTTAAAATTATTGTAAGCGAACATACACGAAAACATCCCGTGTTTCATTTCAAAGGAAGCAGACCTTCGAATTGACCCTGGACAGACTGAGTCATACCTCAGCTGGAAAAGTAAACTGCGTTACAGCATCTCTGGAATTTCTCATTTTGCATCCCTGATGAAAAGGGTATACTCTCTAAAATTTGTTTTTACCAACATAACACATGTTATTAATAATTTACCGACTACCTTTCGAGCAATATTTATGCCATAAAACTATTTCATTCAAAAGCCAAATAAATGGATATTCAAAAGGCTTTTCTCTATTTTATTTCAAACTAGCTTAACCCGGTGCGTTTTGCTACCCCAATCGAAATAAAATTAGTAAAATTTTTTAAAACGGATCGTGTATTGATTACAAAGCATCTTGTACTAAATTTATTGCTTTTACAGTAACCGTTTTGCAAGTGTATTCGTATGGGAGGTGTAATTCGTGCTTTTTCCATTGTACATTGAAGACTTTTGTCTTCAGATATTAGGGGAGGGGAGCAGTACCCCACTCCTCTGTCTACCTCGCCCATTATTATATTGAAATTTAAAGTTTACCACAATAGTAGCTTTAACCATGTTTGAAGACTCTCCCTTTTATAGTTCTTCAGTTGAGCGATATTTAATATATATGCTTCCTATGGGAGGTATTTGCCCCCTACGCCTACTCGCTTTATTTTTATTTTCAAAAGTATAGTATACCATAAGAGTGACTTCTACAACGTTTGAACATTCTCACTATAACAGTTCTTAAGATATGCGATATTAAACATTGGGGTCCTTTGGGGGGTACCACTTCCCCGCTGCTATTTTATTTCAGAAGATCCTACTACCAAAAGTTCAACAAAATGCGTGTAGGGGGCTCTTAAGATATGCGATATTTAATATTGGCATCCTATGGGGGTACCAATTCCTCTGCCCCTATCGGAAAAATAAGTAGCCTATTTTATTTTTAGGCCTCACGTTATGTTACTGTAAAAATTTCATCAAAATCGGCCAAACCATTTTGGAGTCCATACGTTACATACACATCCTATTTTATATATATAGATAGATAGAGATAGATGGAAGAAGATAAAGATTAGGGTGGTCGTTAACTATATGGAGCATATTTGTTTTCTATTTTTCCCATGATCTCACCCCCCCAATTTGGTGGGTATTGATAAAAAACGACACCAAAAAAGTTGTAGGACAATCGGCAAAGGCTAAACCGTCCCTCACGCCCGCCAAAGTTTGAGCAAAATCGTTAAGTCCGACTGTCCGTAGTTGTTATAAGTGAAGTTTCCAACAACTTAATAAGTTTTCTCTAACTATTTTTTTCTTACACACGTCTGTTCAGCTTCAATATTTGCGTTTGTGTGCGTTTGATAAAAAAAGTCAAACGCATATCATTTGTTTCTACCATATCTACCCGCTGTCACTATTCATTAAGGGGGCTCCCATACAAAGTAAATACAGACTAGAAATATATTGAAGAAAAAGGGCTATAACTGCTAAGGAATTGACCCTAGGGACATAAAATGTATTGACATTTTCACCAATAAACTCGGACTTTCTGAAAGAAAGCTTTCATTGTGTGATCCCAGACTTATTTTGTTTAATGAGAGATTAAGGAAAATCTTGTTAAGAATTATTCTACAAAATTAATATTTTGTAAGTTATGAAACATAAAGGTCAGATTTAATGTAAAAATATAATTTTTCTCAAACTTTGGTGGGCGTGAGGGACGGCTTAGCCTTCGCCAATCGTTCCCTTTTTTTTTTGTTTTTCTTTGTTTTTTTATTAAAACGGCTGTTGGTTAGTCTGCCAATGTACGTTTCGGGTTTCTTTACTGAATTTGTGTTACGAAAATAAGTTTATTTAAATTAACTAGTGTTCGCCTTATGGTCAAAATTCGACCATAATTTTTTTTTGTAAATATGAAGAAAATATAATTCATCTAAGTATATATGAATTTATTTGTTTCGAGCATTTATTTTTTCCTTCAAAGTGGATCGATTTGGCGATTTTATCTTCTACGTGAGTTAATTTAATTTTGTAAGTTCAGTATAAAACGAAAATTATTCAAAGTACCAAATGTAGAACGAAAAAGTACCAAAAAGCTCACCTTACATGTTCTTATTCACCCAGTTTAATGTATAATTTTATCTTTATAGGTCGAATATTAACGAAAATTCAAAAAGTTCCAGATGAAAATCAAAAAATACCAGCATTTTGTATCTTATAGGTTATCACTCACTCAGGATCCTACACCTTTAATATTATGTTTCTAAGTTCTATATTATAGCAAATTTAAAAATTATCACAGAAAAGTAAAAAAAAAAAGAAATTTTGTCTCTCATATTTCCCCTTCTTTCTCCCCATAGAGGTTCGGTTAACAAACAAAGGAAGAAAACGTTCTTAACTGTCTGATTTATATAGTCGAAATATTCGAAAACCGGTTTCTGAAAAATGTCGAATATTCGATCACCCTAACTTTTTATTATTTGATAATTGAAAAGAAATTTTTATTTATTTATTTTCATTCGAGCCACGTCAAGAATGAAAGATTATCAATAGCAATTTTAATTGATTTTCATGTTGTAAAATTCCTTTCTTCATAAGAATAATTTAATGAAAATTAAATTTCATGAACTTAAGCCTAATTAAAAATATTAAAAATCTGGATTAAAAACCATAAATAGTTCAACAAAATAACCACAATACTAATTTTTATTTATTTTGCATTTTTGTTAGTAACAATTTTGAATTGAACGCTTATAACTCTGAAATTATTGAACCGATTTTAATAAAATATACATTGTGCACTTCTTTGAGTAAATGGTGTATATTTTGCTCAAATCGGTTGGCATACAGAGGAGGAAAATATTCTTAACTGTTTTGCCTTAGCCGATTTATATATAGATTTATTTACATATGTATATATGAATATTTAATATACATATTGTAAGTAATAACAAACGCAAAAATCACTGAAAATTGCACGGCCCCATATGCCATTGACATTCACATTTTGCTGAAGAAGCTTCGGTTTTTAGGATTCCTCTAACAAACACTAATTGGAAACCGTTCTTCTCCGCGCTGCATATTATACGGTCCTTTTGATAAAATGCAACACGCTTATTATCCAATAACTCAATGCTCCATGTGCTACCTTCAGGTGGTGTACTTGCTTCCTAAGCACTAACTGCATACCCCGATTCTTCCGAGTCCATATAGTAAAACCAGTTATAACGGGTACCTTTTAAAATTACTTTTACTTTTTCCCCACTATTTGAATGAAATTCTTGAATTTTAGGCTTAATGCGGCCTGTATCATCCATCGATTTATTTAAATGGTTACCTAAAACATGGATTTCAGCGTTAGTGCGTAAAACGGCTAAAGAGTTTTGTACTATTGATTCAAAAAAAGATTTCGTGCATTTTTCTGAATTTTATGTGTTGTTTTTTTAAAAAACTTTCCTATAGCTCTTAAAAAATCACCCGATATGTTGCTAGTATCAGAAGTAGCTGATACCCCTGATCAAAAACCTATATAGCTTTAATTTTTTGAGGGTCTATCAAGCAAAAATTTACCAGTAGGAAACGGCTACACACACAGTTGCAAGATATAAGATATTATGCGGCGAATATTGAAAACAAAGAAATCATATTTGGCAACATAGTTGAAATATTAAATTAGGATGTATTGGACGGTATTTTTGTTAATTGTTTACGTTTTTTAAAAAATGTTCAGAAGAAAATCAAATATATTAAATATATTATATTATCAAAAAAATTTACGCCCCCCTGAAAAAGTAGATGAATACCCTACGAAGCGTTGGGAAAAACTGTAAAAAATTACTGTTTTATTTACATTGAAGCTCCAGGACTAACAAGCTTAACAATAATTAAGTTATCGTTGGATACTGTTTAAAAAAAATAGTTATAATAATAAGATACATACATATGTATTTCATCCCTGATGCCAAAGACAAAAACAAATTTTTACGAGTGGATGTTTGATGAGATACAAATATTAAACGATTTAATTTTTAGTTCTTTTATATGTTTGTGGTTTCCAAAGCAAAAAGGAACTAAAAACATTTTGCTAATGTGACTCAAACGCTAATAATTTGCTTTATTTTTTCCTTTGCCAGATGCTGATAGATGGAATATATCGCTAAATGGACGATAACGTAAATACTTTATATTAAATTTACCTATAGCGGCAGAAAATACAAGTGCAATGGACTATATCGCTAATGTGACTAAAAACGGTAGTGATTATAAACGAAAATTACTGTATCGCTTTTCCAAACTGAACTTGTTACCCAAATAAGTTTATTTTATCAAAATTATTTACATATGAATTTTTAACATATTGTAAGTATGTATTCGCATTCACAAATATTTTATTTGATTATTCGCTAAACACATATTCGACGCTTTGCTTATATTTACAAGTGGCATTAAAAACATTCATAATTTTCTTTTATTTATTTTATAAATTTTATTATTTTCTTTTTTTACATATTTTTGATTTGAATAATGAATTCTAAATAAAGAACAATTAACTATGTATATTCTATATATAATCACAAATCACTCAAAATCGCACGACCCCAAACGCCATTGACAATTAGGATTATCTGAAGAAGTGTCTTCTTTACGGATTCCCATAACATACCATCTTTCGGAATCGGGAAACTGCCCGGCGCACATTCTATGGTATTCTCGAGATAGTACAACATTATTTGTATTCAAAAACTCAATGCTCCATGTGCTTGTTTCAGGTGGTTTACTTGCCTCCGAAGCAACAATTGAAAACGATTCCAGCTCCATAAACAAATACCATTTCAACTGAGCACTCTGAAAAATTACTTTTACTTCTTCCCCACTATTTGAATGAAATTCTTGAGTTGTAGCCATAACGCGAGATGTAGTATTCGTTGATTTTTTGTCGGCCGACAGCTCAACTAGGGGACGGTATTGGTACGTATCTGAATCTTTGGATGCTTGGGTGTTGACCTTAAGTCCAACATTCTTAAGACAAAAGTCGGACTTAAAATATATAGATTTCATATTTTCAGGGAGATCTTTTTCAATTAAATTTTCCACATTTAATTTTAAGCTCGCAGGTATGTTTTCGTACAGTGGATCATTTTTCAATTTAAATAATCTGTATAAAATTTTATGGAAAAACTCGTGTATATAAATATTATTTTCTCTGATAACAGTTTCGCAAAGATCAAGTTCTGCACGTAACAACTTCTCAAAATATTCCTCACGATTTTGCTCAAACAGAGTCCATAAAGTGTTTTGGGTTTCAATTCTTTCTTTATAAAAATCCTGTTTCGGCTGTATATTGCTTTCAGTGGCATCCTCCCGCTTTTTTGAGACACTGGTACCACAGCCATAAACTGGCATTAATTGTAGAGACCAACTGAGCAGAACGCTCAAAATTATTTTAGTTGTTTTCATTTTTAAAAATGATACTTAACTGAATGAGATATTGCTACGTGCAGTATTTATAGTGAAAAATAATCCATTAACCCTTTATGGGTTGCAGAAAAGGTGGTTTATTTAACTGTGTTTATTAATTTAACTTATTCCTACACCTAGTACTTAAGGCTAGTTTACACGGTAATACAATGTATTACGACATTGCAAAAAATGATGAAGAATAACCTTAAAGCTTAGCTGTAGTGTGGAACGCAAGAGTTTCCGAACAATGATCCCGTTTTCCCGAATGAAATAGCTTTGTTTAAATGTTATCGGCAAAACTCTATTATACGTCTTCTATTTACGCAATTTATTAATGGCTTGTTTCGAGTTGTTCTTTTATAAAAATTTTCCTCAAAAAGAACTCTTTTAACAGTTTCAGGGTTTCGGGGCTTACATACATAAGTACTTATTTATTTTGTTAGCTAAGATCAGATTTTTATTTAACTTGGCGAATAGTTCCTTCTTATCTGCATCATTAAATATTTTATTTAACGCAAATCTACACCTGTTTACGATTATCGCTTCGTGGCGAAACCTTTCGATGGACAGTTAGACAGTTGAGGAACTGATTACAACAAGTTCAGCAATTTTTGTGTTGGCTTTTATCCTCCCTAAAAAGGCGAATTACATCTTCCCTTGTTTCAATAGGTAAAAAAAAAAAGTTAAGCTGAATACTTTTTTACCCTTTCTTGTCTAAAAATAATTTAGACGCTGAACTGCACAACAAAATTCACCTTGTACCATTACTTCATTATGAGAGAAATTCTTATGCACTGCATCATTTAAGCTGTGAGCATATTTTTGTGAAAGCATTGTATGTTTCTTTCATATCTCTTCAAAACGCAATTCTTAAATTTTATAACAGGATCCCTCTAAAATCCCTCTACCAGAACAGTGTTACTGAGTTAAACAAAAATTCACTTTACCAGATCTGGCCTTGAAGGTAAAACTTAAACAAATAAAACAATTCAAAATTATTTATTTTTTAATATGACTGTTTGTTCTTTTAAAACAGGGGTAAACACAACTAAAAATGAGGTTAGATTAGTGAGAGAGGATTACCCAACAAACACAAAGTGAATATTTTAAATTTTTTCAAATTTTTTTCTGCCCTTGCTTTGTTTTGATCAACTGCAAGTAGCCATTTTTTAATTTTTTCTACATAAATGTTTTTTACCATATCTAAATGATCCTTTCTTTTCTTACCTTCAAAACTTTTCATGTCACTATGAAAAGAATCGTAATGCCTTTTATTAACCCATTCCCTATTTTTTTTTTTTTTTTTTTTTTAACATTTGGTAACATAGAATACATTGCATGTTACCAAATGCATTATTTAGCATGAAATATTTTTCACATATCATTCTGACTTCAAAATGTTCGCTGGAAACAGATTAATGAGAAAACAAGAAAAAAGCTGGAAAAAATTCGTAAGCATCCGCACACGTGTAGCCATCAATACCTAAACGACGACTGGATACAAGAGCGTAAAATTATACGTGTGTTTGCTTTAGCACAATTGTGCTATGAAATGTTGACCTCTTTTAAAATTTAAAACAAACTAAATAGAAAATTGCCTTAAAAGGTATTAAAATCTTGTCTCTGTTCTATTTTTCACTGCCAGAATTTGCATAGCAACTAAATACAAAAGACAAAATATTTTTGAACTCCATTTGTATAAACAAAAAATAACAAAACAAAAATGTTTTTAAATAAGGCGCAATTTTCAGAAACTAATGGATGTTAAAGAAATACAGCGCAAGATGGCGCTATGTGTTGTATTGTATTTGAGACATCTTAGAGCAGGGTTGATAAAGTTGGTACAATTGTACTTTTTTTGGTACAATTAAAAACTAAAAAGTACGCTGGTACCCCCGTGATTCATTTGGTACTATTTCCAAATTTTTCAAACCTACATATGTATAATTGATATCAAATGGCAACTTCTATTTACTGTCCAATGAATATAAGCGGAGTTAAGTGTTTGGTGCAAATAGCCTTGCGAAAATGCAAAATGGAAATTCTATTTTCTGTTGTTGGATTTAACAAAACAGCTATGATATTTTGCATTTGCTTTTTTGCAAGACCATTTGCACCAAATACTGAACTCCACTATTGTGAATAGATTTTTGCACTTGTTCATTGAACGCTTGCTTATGCCACATACTAAATATATGATGATATTGACAAGTTGTTAAAAGATATAGGAAACCACTTCTGCAAAAGCTCTATATTCATTATAAACAAAAAAAGACGATAAATTCTAAAAAGTGTATGAAAACGCTCTGTGGCGACAATCAAAAATATAAATAAATGGATTTCTCGACCCTAAAAACAGCATGATTCAGGTTCGGCTAGACCAAATACTATGTGTTTGTCTCTATTCTTGAATATTTTGGAAAACTAACCATTTTAAAAAATCTGGGGATCGAAATTCATTTTTGACCTATGGTTATTTGGCAAAGTTTCTTGAAATAATTTATAGAAGTGTGATATGATTTTGACGCGAAAAAATTTTACCCACCCTATTATTATGTATAATTAATGATCATGTATTTTTTGATATCTATTCTTTACATGTACAAATTAATTTTAAGTACACGCCTTTTGTTTTTGTTTTTAAAAATAAAATTAAAAAAAGGATTTAGTACTATTGGGGCTAAAAAAGTACAATTTTAAAAGTTCGTTGGTACGATATTGGTTTTCTATTTATCATCCCTGTCTTAGAGTGATGATCGTAGCCAGTGTTATAAAACTATGCTTTTTGCAGTTATAAAAATGTTTCTAGAAGTGAAAATTTATGTATTTATTTTTAATAATAACAACTCTTTTAAAAGATAAGCGTATCAATATATTTTTTCGAGCAAAAATAACAGTTATTTTTTAATTTTATCGAGCAAAAATTAAAGTTTTTTTTTTTTTTTTTTTTTCAAGAAATGTGCGTGTTTTAATAATTTGGTTGACTTAATAGGTATACATTTGTTAATGTGCTTAAGAAATATCCATGATGACCACGCATTGAAATAAATATTTGAAGTCAACCTTATTTTTTGGAACATTTATGTACATTTCTTTAGAAAATATGTTTTATTTTTGCTTGAAGAAATCAAACAATAACTGGTATTTTTGCTCGAAAAAAATCTAAAAATTACTTTTATTTTTCATCCAGTGTGCCTGACTTGCGTTCGATACAAGAAGCTAACATTGACTCCGCAGCCAGGGTAAGAACATGTTTAAGCGTTGTTCGTAACAAAGCTGCGGACACAACAGATAGCCACCGCCTTTTTTACACAAACAGCCCAATTGCTTAGAGAGAACACTCCTTGTCCCGGCGATATTTGCGCACTATGGCAACATATTTCCCACTCCATAAAGATTGCTGCCAAATCCGTATTTGGGTTACAATCCCAAAAAAAAAACTCTTGTTACGATGAGCAGTGCCGCAAAGCTACCGCAGAGAAGAATGAAGCATATATGGCAACGCTGCAGACAGTAGCTACGCGAAGTGCGCGGGAGAGATATCGGGAGGAAAGGAGAAAAGAAAAGCGTCTTTACCGACGCTCAGTGGCTGAAACTTTTGAACCGATAAAGATAATTTTACAATTTTTCTTTTGCTGGAGAGAGGACTTCTTCAACTTTCCTACAGTTTTAATTTTATTAAAACCGGTTTAGCAGTTTGTAAGAAATTTAAGATCAAAGTTAAACTTTTGATGATTTTTAGCATTTTGAGTGAGATTGAGAATTATGGTCCTTTTTTAATCAAAAAGGGGGATGTTTTTAGGTGCACCGTTTTAAGAACTTCTTAATCTACACAACTGCCAAATTTCATTATGATATCATTATTCATGTCAGATTTATAGAATGTCAAAACTTAAAATTACTACTTTTTTACTCATATGAAATTCTTGAATTTTAGGCTTAATGCGGCCTGTATCATCCATCGATTTATTCTCGTACCACAGAAAAACAAAGCGACGTGACGTGTTTAAAACTTATTTGAATTTTTAGATGTATACATGTAAATCGATTTTTTCATTCTTAAGACAAATATCTCATATTTTCAGGGAGTTGTTCAATTATTTTTTGCACTGCTGATTTTAAGCTCGCAGGCATGTTATTGTATAGCGGATCCTTTTTCAATTTATCCTCTTAAGA
Organism: Pollenia angustigena; assembly: GCA_930367215.1. NCBI lineage: Eukaryota > Metazoa > Arthropoda > Insecta > Diptera > Polleniidae > Pollenia > Pollenia angustigena. The sequence goes on along the minus strand of OV884056.1, from coordinate 54,460,252 downwards.
CCCGAACATTAACCCATTGAATTTTTACATTTCTTATATATTGTTTACACCTTTTGGGGAGGAAATAAGAAAACTGTATATTTTTTTTTAAACATTTTATTTGAATTCTTAGAAATTAAGGGTGCACATATGTGTACCTCAGGTCTTAAAATATGAAAAATTTCAACGTAAATTCTTAATTTCTTAAGATCAGAACTGAACCGATTAAGTAAAGGGCTTATTAACTATTTGTTTTATCTTATGAGGTGTAATTTAAATTTCGGTTTTTATTATTTTTTTAATTTTTTTATTTAAACTGGTAGAAAAAGAGGTGCACATATGTGTACTACAGGTCTTAGCGATTAGTTATTGAGGAAAAATATCCCAACAGTATGGTTTTTTCAAACAGTTAAATTCAGATGCAAAAATAATGGCTAAAACTTCTAAACCCTGCCATCTTTTGATATTGTTTTGAAGCGCAGTAGCTTAAAGCAAGTAATTAAACTGTTTCTATTGGGCACACGATGCACAGTGCTTTGTCCCTATATAACGAAGGGACATAAATAGAAGGAGTTGTCAGAAAGTTTTGAAATTTCGTACACTAGCATAAAAAAGCTTAGTTAAGAAAAATATGAATTTTTGGAGAAATCGGTTCAAGGACACGCCTACCTCCCATGTGTCCTGAAATGGAAAAAAATAATTTTAGCTTCAATAATGCCCACAAAACTACAAAAAATGGTCAGGCTAATGCACACACAACTAGCAACGTGTGTGCAAATTTTCATTTAAATCGGAACAAGGACTCAAGGTCCTGCCATATATCCTTTTTCTTAAAAATGCTATAACACTTGCAATCGTAATAAAATTTGGTATGGAAATTGATATTTGTTAGATATATATGTGTGCCGAATTTTGGTAGAATCGGATTATTAATGTGAAAAATACAAACACATCATTTAATAAAAAATGAGTTAAAAACGCTTAAAATGCTCTTGCAAAAATAACAAGTAAGAAAGTATAATCGGTCAAGCCCGACCATGTGATACCCTATAGCATAGTATTTAAAAACAAATTTCCTAGAGTGTAATGTATTTGGGACCCATGGGCAATCATGGACCCGCCAGAACAATATTATGTTATGAGGTTAAGATTCGTTTAAAAGTTCTTTCTCCCGAATATTGTTTAGATATCTTAAGCTCCGTATATGAGTTTTTTGGATGAGGGTTTATATGGAACCTATAGTTTATTTTGGACCTATCTGGACAACATTTTGTCATGACTTAGTAGCTATCGTAAAAGTCATTGTCGCCAATTTGTATGTAAATACTAATATTTTTAAGGAAGCTGGCATAAAAAGCTTTTTCGGGAGAATGATTTGTATGGGAGCTATGTTCAAAAATAGAAAGATTCCAATACAATTTGATAAGCTGATTTTGATTGCAATAAAATTAGTTTGGTTTGGACCAAATTTAATCTTGCCGATGTAATAAGATGGCTTTTGTAAAATTATGGACCGATTCGTTCCATTTTTAATAGGCTTGGTCCTTGTACCAGTCAGAGCCTCTGGGACAAATTTCATCAAATTGTCTCCGAATTGGCGATCTGTATGCACAAGGTTGCATGGACCGCCAGCCGGCCGGACGGACATCGTTAGATCGACTCAGAAAGTGATTCTGAGCCGATCTAATGAATTATTTGGAATTATTTCTTATTATATTCCTAATTTATTTTCTTTAAACTAATTTATTTATTATTTACATATGTATGTTCATATTTTTTAATTACAATAAATCATCTTCAGTACTGAATTCTTCCAAAAAAATATTGCCGCTCAACGAAACATTTGTTTCGTCATCTTTAACTGGTACATTTTCTCTCAGTATATATTTCTCAACTTCTTCAAAAAATATATTTTTTTTAGTCTTTAAATTCCTGTTTGAAGATAACAACGGATCTGAGGAATGTATTAAATGAGTCATTAAATCTTTATGAGTGTCGTCGTGACGTTTTTCTCGTATGGGAAAGTCTGGTTTTTCTCACGATTTTGTGGTTGGCTTCCAATGCTTCTTCGGACAAGCACCCTGAAATTTATTTTAGTTATTAGTAACGTTTCATTATAATTACATAAATCCACTTTAATGCCTTAATATTTCTTATTATGTTCCTAGTTGATTTTTTTTAAACTAATTCAATCTATGAAAATTTGAGCGAAAATCACGAAAATAGCATTTTTTTTAAATAAATTTTTTTTCATATTTTTTTCTTGTAGTTATTAGAAAACAGTCTAAATATTCGAAATCAGAAAAAACCCATAGACGGTATTTCTCTTTTTTTTTAATATTCCATCCAAGTTAGGAAATTTTTAGAGCTTAAGTAAATAATAAGCATTTTTCAAACCATTAAAAAATATGTATAGGAGCATAATTCCCCTAAAGTTTTTTTTATAGTTGGTTTAGAATATAGTTAGGTGTTACAGAAAAAAATTTGAATCTCGTAATCCAGAAAATGAATTTTTTACAATTATTTTCTTGAAACTTATCAAAAAGTAATTTCAATTTTTGGGAATACAAAATTTTAATTTCAAAAGATTTTGTTATTCGTGCTTAATTCCCAGTTTTTATTCTTGATAAAAACACTTGAAATTTTTTGTTGATGGGATAAGCTATTCCTATGCATTTCACTGGTTGCTTAGGCCAGATCATCAGGAAACTTCATCCATAAAAATTTTAGAAAAACTAAAGATATTAAACCAAATAAAACTGTTAAACGTATAAGACTTATAGCAACAGTTTTACTTGTAACAATATCAAAGCTTTAACAAAACACATCAACAATAAAAAAGTGGGTTTATCTCATCTTACATTCCCCCCTACAATTAGTTGAAATTCTCTCAACATTAATTGTAGTTGTAAGTAGGTTAAGAAAAACAAAATAACAAACAAACAACAACTTACAAAAGATGTTGTCAATTAAGTGTTTTTTTAGGCCGTGCACTTGCCTGTTTATTATCAAAAAGTAATTTCAATTTTTGGGAATACAAAATTTTAATTTCAAAAGATTTTGTTATTCGTGCTTAATTCCCAGTTTTTATTCTTGATAAAAACACTTGAAATTTATTGTTGATGGGATAAGCTATTCCTATGCATTTCACTGGTTGCTTAGGCCAGATCATCAGGAAACTTCATCCATAAAAATTTTAGAAAAACTAAAGATATTAAACCAAATAAAACTGTTAAACGTATAAGACTTATAGCAACAGTTTTACTTGTAACAATATCAAAGCTTTAACAAAACACATCAACAATAAAATTGACAACATCTTTTGTAAGTTGTTGTTTGTTTTTTATTTTGTTTTTCTTAACCTACTTACAACTACAATTAATGTTGAGAGAATTTCAACTAATTGTAGGGGGGCATGTAAGATGAGATAAACCCACTTTTTTCTTGTTGATGTGTTTTGTTAAAGCTTTGATATTGTTACAAGTAAAACTGTTGCTATAAGTCTTATACGTTTAACAGTTTTATTTGGTTTAATATCTTTAGTTTTTCTAAAATTTTTATGGATGAAGTTTCCTGATGATCTGGCCTAAGCAACCAGTGAAATGCTTAGGAATAGCTTATCCCATCAACAATAAATTTCAAGTGTTTTTATCAAGAATAAAAACTGGGAATTAAGCACGAATAACAAAATCTTTTGAAATTAAAATTTTCTTGAAACAATAAAAAACCAAGGGCATTTGTGATTTCAGCGCCCTCTTATGCCGTAAAATGCAGGCAAACACAAAAAATTTTTTATACATATTTTGATTTTTGTTGTTTTTTATTGAACGGTATAAGTTTGAATTAATATTTCACAGTATTTATAGTTAATTGTCTTTTAAACTCCTGAAAACTATCAAAATTTGAGCAAAAATCATGAAAATAGCCATTTAAAAAAAATTATTTTTTTTTTTCAAGTTGTGGTAAAATTTTTTCAATTGTTTTTCTTGGAGTTATTAGAAAACAGTTTAAATATTCGAAATCAGAAAAAAACCCACAGACGGTATTTTTCTTTTTTCTTTAATATTCCATCAAAGTTAGAAAATTTTTAGAGCTTAAGTAAACAATAACAGTCTAATTCATAAACACTTCATTGCAGCATTATAAGTCGTTTAATAAACGTTTCATATATTTGAAATATTTATCGTAGCCTTTACCCTACTTTAAGCGTTTAATAAACTGATATTTCAATGTTTGTTAAAATAAAATTTTAATAATTGCATGAAAAATTAAACATTTTTGTCTTTTTATTTATTTTAATAAAAAAGTTTAATACTAATATTTGAATTAGTTTTATATAATATAAGCAGCTTGATGGATTTTTTTGTAAAAAATAACGTGGGTCGCGAGATACTTATGTTTGTTCTCTGTTAAAACTAAAAGTCGTTATAAGTTTTTGCATAAAAAGCTATTAAGATTTATTTCAAATAATGTAAACCTCTTTTTTTTACCATTCATTACACTTATATTTTAAAATGTCTTTCAAATAGGTATAGATAGTATTTGTTAAAGTAAACACAAAGTAGAAACCACAAAGTATATCGTCTGTTGGTTACTGGTTTGCCGCACGGAACAAAAATGTTTTGTCCTACATGCTTTGAATATAGCACAAAAAGTGACAAATGAAGCCAATGAGAACTGTAAAATTAAGGATATCAGGAAATGCTAGAGCTAGATATCTCTAAATATATTCGAGACATCAAAAAAGGTATTAAATGTTAAAAAAAGGGTGTCACTATTAGTATATAGAATTGATTTAAAACTACATTTTTGTAAAAATGTGTCTGCTAGAAATTTAAAAACTAATTTTAGCTATTACCAAAATAACGATAACAACAAATTAAATTGAAGTTAAAAAAACAATTCGTAGATTTAAGATGATGCAGCCGATCTTCATGGGTTCTCTCAAGCAACAGTGTGTAGAATTTCAGCCAGAGTGGCTCGTGCCTTAGCTCGCTGGGGCAATAGAAAAATTAAAATGCCTTCATCTCTTATAGAGGAAGCAATCCTTATGAGAGAATTTAAGACATTTAAAAATTTCCCAAACGTTATTGGTACGCACTGAAATATGATTTGCATATTTCGCTTCTATTTCAATAGTATGTATTTTATTAACAAAAAAAACATAAAATTAATTCAAATATAACGTTTTAAAAAACAGAAATTCATTTTAAATTGAAAACAAAACAGAAATTCACTTAAAATTCGTTCGTTGTATGATATTTTTATTTACTCGTATCGTTTCATCCCTAGTTGTATGCATCACTATTACAAAAATTACAATTAAAATATCATGATGTTGCCAACATAATAATACAAAAGTAATATAAACGTTTAATTGTTAATCCACTCCTATTAAGCGTTTATAAATTAGATTTTTTATTAATGGTTTATAAAACAAAAAGTGTTTGATAACTATTGTATTCATTAAAGCTGAAACAAGAAATTTTTATGAATTAGACCGTAAGCATTTTTCAAACCAATAAAAAAAACACTTATGAGAAAATAATTTAAAAAAATTTTAATTTCGTGCTTTAAACAACAACGGTTTTACAGCAGTTTTCCTAAAGCATGTAAAACTCAAGTAGTTGTTTGGTCATTTTTACTATAAATTCTCAAACTTTGGCGCCCTCTAGCGCCGCCAAAAAGAGTTAAATCTTGAAAATTCTTCAAAATTCATTTTAATTATTTTGTTATCTATCGATCTGTACATTTTTAAGTACAATATAAGACTTGTTTTTTTTTTTTTTTGATTTATGACTATGGGCCAAAGCACTGTGCGATGTCGCAAGTCTTTAAAACTTGTACTATTTTAAGGTGCACATATGTGTACCCATGGTCTGCAGAGGTTAAACAATCTTTACGCAAATTTTTGGAAAAACTCGTGTTATCAATATTATTTTCTCTGATAACAATGGCGCATAGTCGAAGTTGTGCACGTAACACAATCTCATAATTTTTATCACGATTTTGCTCATACAGAGTCCAGAAAATGTCAGACAATAAAAGGAGTTTATTTTTTAAAATAACACTTATACTGGCTTCTGTCACAAAAAATTCAAAAACCGTTTTTTTTTTACAGAAAATCCTTTAAAAAAAGGACATGGATGATCGTCCTTGGAAAAATTGTATACACAGTTGGACGCGCCTTAAAAAACCTTTCTTACGATATAAAATTTGTATATGTTGGTAAGGAAGCAGATTCTTAAATTAACAAAACATGCAAAAATATACCCTTTTTGAAACTGGTCCAGCTCACGAGAGGTCAAAGCTGGAGCCGAAGTATTCAAAATGTCATCTTAAAAAAGTCCAAGGCTCATTTTTAGAAGGGGACATCGAGCACTTTTTTTGGTGAGTCGCTCTACTGTATATATATTCACACTTGTACAAATTGATCTCTAATATTTTTACATTGTCACACAATAGATCTTCTGCTGAGTGTGTTTTTACTAAGTAAACTTTAATCAAAAATTAAGTAACAAAAAGGTTAAAAGTAAATACTTGCACATCCATGCTTTTATCTTTAAATTTGTTAGATACTAGCCTTGAAAATTGGGTTGCAAGTGATGACATTTTGCGAAAGTATAGAAGTCGTTTTAAGAACAATTAATTGTAAAAAATTTGTATCAAACTGACCATTAATATATAATACAGGACGACATTGAAAAATATTGTTTACCATTCGAACTGATTCTTATATATTTTGGAATGCTAAAGACGATATGAGAGCAGTTTTATCCCATCGCTTCATATTTATCAGATAAACCAATTATTGTAATTTCGGAAGATGTTTTGTACCACAATTAATAACAAAATCCAGTTTTATAGTTTTGGTCTATAAACCTGATTACAAAAATTTTAAGCAATAATAGACGAAATTGGATAAAAACTAAATATGCTTTAGTAAAGAAATTAAAACAATAGCACTAAAATTCAGTAGCATGTATGCATTCATTTGTATTAAAGAGCGGAACTGATTAAATAAAAAGTATTTGAAAAAGTGATATTTTCGTTTTTTTGTTATAGGATTTCTTGTTATTATCCGATTATAGCTAGGCTGCCAGGCCCACGGTTTCGACAAGAACATTTCTTTCACATATTTATAAAAAACTTAACTTTGTTTTTGTTTTCAATACAAATAAACGAAGGAAATGTTTTTGTCGACATCGTGGGCCTGAGCCTATAACTTTTGTAATTAGGTTGACTGTAAAATAAAATTATAAAACTATGGATTTTGTTATTAATTGTACCACAGTAACAGTAATTGGTGTATCTGATAAATGTGACGTGATGGGAGAAAACTGTGCTCATATTCGGCTAAAGTATTCCAAAAAATAAAGTTTTTAAGTGCAGGTAGACATGACTTTAATTATTAAAGACATGTATTAAAGTTTAATACAATGTCTTTAATAAGTCAAAGACAATGTATTCAGAAGGAAAAGTACAAGAAATATATTAATAAATGTATATACATATAAAACACATTACATAAATACCTTCTATTTACTGCAACAATGTCATAATATAAAAAACATGTTTGGCAGAAAACAAGTTTAACGTTTTTGAATTACCAAAACATTAAAGAAAATATTTTATAAAAATTACTTCTCGAGAGAAATATTAACAAAATTTTTAAATCCTCTTTTTGGTGCCACTTTTTTTATAGATATCCCCTTTTTTTGGTACTTTTTGGAAATATCCGACGGTAACACTGATTGTGGCCCCACTTATTCCTTACGGATTTTTAATTTCTTGTGTTTATATTTTATATTCACTTTTTTTATTTGAATTTTAAATTTTGATTAATTTTTTCACAAAATGTAAATAAAGCTTGACATTCAGTATACACACAAAAAAATAAACAATAAACAGATGACTCGAAAATGTCACCTTTATGAATTCGCCTTGCCTTAACCCCAGTATTTACTCTCGGTAGTTAGTAGTATTTACCCGAGCACCTCGCTCTCGAATTCTGTAGGTGCCCGAGTAAAACCGAACCAGTATTTAGTCGTACACCATGCTCTCGCACAGGGTTGTCAGATTTTTTTGAGCTCCATCGCCATACCGGATGTCAGAAATCGCCAAAAATCGCCAAATGTCGATTTTGTTCAGTTTTTGTAAAATTGTCTTTTTTTTAAATTAAATTTTGCATACAAAAAACGCTAGTATAATTTTTCAGTCAAAAATCGCCAAAAACTGAGAAAAAATACAAAAAAGTCGCTCCCAATTTTTCATATTTGATAAATACACTGAGATTTATTGTTGAGGGAAAGCTAGCTTCTATGCGCATTTCACTGGTTGCTTAGGCCGGCTCATCAGGAAACCTTTTCCAAAGATTTTTTGTTTTGTTTCTGTAATTTTTTTTTAGAGATCATATATGTGTTCAGTTAAAAACTTAAACTAAGTACACAAGTCTATAAGATCGTACACTTCAGCCTCACCGATTTCATTACTGGAGTTTTGACCTACATGCTATTAGAATTACATACATACTATTAGAATAAAATAGTGGCTGAATATAAAATTCACTTAATATGTTTTTTTATATTAGTAATGATAACAAAAATGCCAAGTTGTTAAACAAAATTGCTGAAATAATATAAATGGTAAAAATAGCCAAGTTAATCGCCAGTTATATCAGAAATCGCCATAAAAGTCGCCAGTCGCCAAATGGGAAATCCCATCGCCAAACACTTTTCAAAATCGCCACGTTTGGCGAGAAATCGCCATATCTGACAGCCCTGCTCTCGCATTCCGTTGGTGCCGAGTAGTTAAACCAGTAGTTAGCCGTATTTACCCGAACACATCGCTCTCGAATTCCGTAGGTGCCCGAGTAAAACCGAACCAGTATTTAGTCGTACACCACGCTCTCGCATTCCGTTGGTGCCGAGTTGTTAAACCAGTAGTTAGTCGTATTTACCCGAACACCTCGCTCTCGAATTCCGTAGGTGACTGAGTAAAACCGAACCAGTATTTAGTCGTACACCACGCTCTCGCATTCCGTTGGTGCCCGAGTAGTTAAACCAGTATTCTTACCAGTAGTGAACAGGGTTGTCAGATGTGGCGATTTTCAAACATTTTTGGCGACCTAATTTTTGATTTGGCGACATGGCGATTTATAAAGTAGTTAAAATCGCCAACTGGCTATTTTTGATGACCTAAGAATTTGTTTTGAAATTCGTTAAGTTCAATACTTAGAAATAATATTGTTTTAATTCTCGTATTTTTATGAATGAAATATCAGGCAATCATATGTATGATAGGTATTTGATGGTACGTTCAAATGGCTGATGAAGTTAATGAAAATCTTCTAGAAGTGTTTTTTTATATATAAAATTGCTCTTGAAAAAATCAATAAATAGAATTCCCTAAAACACGAATATGTTTTAAGTCTATAAACATTTTCACATTATACTTATATGTATGTGGCAATTTATTGTCACAGATAACATATGTTGTTGTTAGTGATATTTTAAAGATTTTTATGAATCCTATCATACCTTAGGACGTTTATGAAACACAATGGAAAAAATAAGCGTTTGTTAATTGGAAAGATAACTAAATAAGTTTAGGCCAACATTTTAAAGCTACAAGGATACGGCAGGTACGTAAAATTGTGAGGACTTTACTTTGGTTGTCCTTAATATGCGGTTATAACAACTAGTAATGCCTGTGTTAAAACTATGAACTCCACTAAAACTCGCCTTCGAATTAGAATGCAATACGAACTTCTAGACACGTTATTAGGAGTTATACAGGCATGTTCTGTAAATCACGAGATTTCAAATCACTTGTGATTTTGAAATCACAATTGTGATTAATGGGTGTTTTGAAAACCACAAAAGTTTTAACTTGGTTAAAAATGGTGGAAACAAATAAGCAAGTAATTTTAAATCGGCGGCCACGTAGCTGACTGGTTTAAAATCAAAATTATGAAAAAAGCTTTTTGCCAAGAACACTTTTTTTGTGATTTCAAATCACTTTCACAAAAAGTAATTTTCAGAACATGCCTGATAAGTTATATGAATGGGAATATTACATGTTGCACTTCTTTTTTACTTTCGTTCATTAATGTTATACCCTCACAATGTATTCCAAATTAGAAGACAAATAGCGAGTCTTGACGGGGAGTTTTTAATATTAGTTTAGTATTAGCCACAAAAAATCATTTTTTTTTTTTTGCTTTAAGTAGACTTCTATTAATTATTTTGTAGTAAACATCGTACCTTTTTTGTGTTCACTTACTATTTTTATTTCGTTCTAAATAAAAATTAAGCAAAATATTATGGCGAATTTTTTTGAATTTTTGGCGTATTTAAGCGATACGGCACTAATTAAGTTTTTAGGATTTATAAAAAATATTTTTAATAATTTAGAAAATATGTATTTTATTGTCAAAAACTTGTAAACAAAGGCTTTGGTGATTTTTGATATTGAATTTGGCGAAAAAGGTCAAAATCGATCTGACAACCCTGGTAGTGAATACGAACCAGCAGTCAACCCGTAGTATTTAGTATGGTACCCGAGGTATTCTACCAGTATTTAACCGAACCTGATTAACCAGAACCGTATTTAGCCGAACGCCAAGGCCTCCTTAATCTCTTGGTGTCCGAAGTATTTTTAAGTAGTTTCTAGTATTTAAGACCGTAGTTAGCCGAACGCCAAGGCGTCCGAAATCTCTTGGTGTCCGAAGTATTTTTAAGTAATTGCTAGTATTTAAGACTATAGTTAGCAGTGTGGCCATATCCAAAAATATTTTACAGCTAAATCGGCTTTCAAATAATGCTAAAAAATGTCAAAAAAAATCCTAAACTGCCAAAAAATAATGCTAAAATTTAATTTGTATTATTGTTTTGTTATTTTAGTTAATATACCTTTATATATGATTTATTTTACATAATTCTTCCCTATAATCATATTAATAGAACAAACTGATTCAAAAATAATAATAAAATAAAATATTAAATATAAAAAGTCTTAAAATTATAAAACAAATATATTTCAGTCTTCATATACGTATGTACATAAATGTTTTCAAACAAAAGATACCATACCATAACAAAAAATCAAAGAAACTTGACGCATAAATGGCTATTATTTAGTATTGCAATAAAACCTATTTTAACTTCCACGTTGCTAAATGGCAAATCCAACAACTTCGTTGCAAAAGAATTTAATTCAATGAATGGATTTTCATTTAATGCATTTTTATATCCATATACATTTATCCAGAAATCAACTGTTGGGATCTTATTTAACAATTCATATGAATTTTGTTTCCGCCGCTGATGTTCCAAAGTCGTTATTTCTTCTATAGTGAAATCAATAATTTCTTCTTCAAAATGTTAGCTTAGTCTGGGATCACACTATGAAAGTTTTCTTTCAGAAAGTTTGAGTTTTTTGGTGACAGGGGAAAAGAACATATTCTTCTCTCTTCTCTCACCCATAAACTCAGACTTTCTGAAAAAAAACTTTCATAGTGTGAACCTAGACTTAATTTGCATTTATTAGCATTTTCTGCACAAAAAATTTAAGTATTTGTTAAATTATGATAATTGTTTGGCAACCGTTGTCTAAGTTGACTTATTAATTGAGCTATAAAATCGCGGCATGTAATTCGTATTTCTTTTTTCTATTTTAAAATTATGGTATCTCTTTTCGTTTCCAAAAATTTTTCAAAATCGTAATTGAGGGAAAAAATCAGCTTAACATAAATTTAATGGATCAAGCTGTTCAAACTTTAAAACAATTTGATATGAAAGATATTTTCAAAAAAAGATTACTTGAATAAATTAAATAATGCTAAAAAATGCTAAATATGTAGTTGAAAAATGCTAACTGCTAAATGAAAAATTTGCAGCTAAATCAGACAAAAAAAATGCTAAATCTAGCTGCAAAAATGCCCAAATGGCCACGCTGATAGTTAGGCACACCATGGCCGGACAACCGTCAGCCACCGACTTATCCGAGGCCGTAGTTAGCCGAACACCCGAGGTTGCGAGATCCTCCTGTGTTCGAAGCGCTCGGCCCAACTAGTCGAAGTAGTTAGTCGTGTGTACAGCCAACTACGGGGCGCACCGAATGTTCTGTACTCGGCATAGTTTCGATCGTAGATGTAGATACTAACAACCTATAACCGAACCCCGTTTATTTTCATCTTCTCTGACAGATCGAATACTCCGTAAATTAACGCGGCCCCACAGATCGCCACCGTACGTGCTTAATGCCAACAACATCTAGCCGTTCCTAACGTCACCAGCCGTACGTGCACGAAATTACGCTGCCTCAGCACCCGTTCCCGTCCACAGCCGCGCCGAATCCGCCGAAGGCCGTCGTAGTTCTAAGTATTTAGAGTAGATTAAGATTTCGTAAATAAAGCTTTGTTAAAATTATTGTAAGCGAACATACACGAAAACATCCCGTGTTTCATTTCAAAGGAAGCAGACCTTCGAATTGACCCTGGACAGACTGAGTCATACCTCAGCTGGAAAAGTAAACTGCGTTACAGCATCTCTGGAATTTCTCATTTTGCATCCCTGATGAAAAGGGTATACTCTCTAAAATTTGTTTTTACCAACATAACACATGTTATTAATAATTTACCGACTACCTTTCGAGCAATATTTATGCCATAAAACTATTTCATTCAAAAGCCAAATAAATGGATATTCAAAAGGCTTTTCTCTATTTTATTTCAAACTAGCTTAACCCGGTGCGTTTTGCTACCCCAATCGAAATAAAATTAGTAAAATTTTTTAAAACGGATCGTGTATTGATTACAAAGCATCTTGTACTAAATTTATTGCTTTTACAGTAACCGTTTTGCAAGTGTATTCGTATGGGAGGTGTAATTCGTGCTTTTTCCATTGTACATTGAAGACTTTTGTCTTCAGATATTAGGGGAGGGGAGCAGTACCCCACTCCTCTGTCTACCTCGCCCATTATTATATTGAAATTTAAAGTTTACCACAATAGTAGCTTTAACCATGTTTGAAGACTCTCCCTTTTATAGTTCTTCAGTTGAGCGATATTTAATATATATGCTTCCTATGGGAGGTATTTGCCCCCTACGCCTACTCGCTTTATTTTTATTTTCAAAAGTATAGTATACCATAAGAGTGACTTCTACAACGTTTGAACATTCTCACTATAACAGTTCTTAAGATATGCGATATTAAACATTGGGGTCCTTTGGGGGGTACCACTTCCCCGCTGCTATTTTATTTCAGAAGATCCTACTACCAAAAGTTCAACAAAATGCGTGTAGGGGGCTCTTAAGATATGCGATATTTAATATTGGCATCCTATGGGGGTACCAATTCCTCTGCCCCTATCGGAAAAATAAGTAGCCTATTTTATTTTTAGGCCTCACGTTATGTTACTGTAAAAATTTCATCAAAATCGGCCAAACCATTTTGGAGTCCATACGTTACATACACATCCTATTTTATATATATAGATAGATAGAGATAGATGGAAGAAGATAAAGATTAGGGTGGTCGTTAACTATATGGAGCATATTTGTTTTCTATTTTTCCCATGATCTCACCCCCCCAATTTGGTGGGTATTGATAAAAAACGACACCAAAAAAGTTGTAGGACAATCGGCAAAGGCTAAACCGTCCCTCACGCCCGCCAAAGTTTGAGCAAAATCGTTAAGTCCGACTGTCCGTAGTTGTTATAAGTGAAGTTTCCAACAACTTAATAAGTTTTCTCTAACTATTTTTTTCTTACACACGTCTGTTCAGCTTCAATATTTGCGTTTGTGTGCGTTTGATAAAAAAAGTCAAACGCATATCATTTGTTTCTACCATATCTACCCGCTGTCACTATTCATTAAGGGGGCTCCCATACAAAGTAAATACAGACTAGAAATATATTGAAGAAAAAGGGCTATAACTGCTAAGGAATTGACCCTAGGGACATAAAATGTATTGACATTTTCACCAATAAACTCGGACTTTCTGAAAGAAAGCTTTCATTGTGTGATCCCAGACTTATTTTGTTTAATGAGAGATTAAGAAAAATCTTGTTAAGAATTATTCTACAAAATTAATATTTTGTAAGTTATGAAATATAAAGGTCAGATTTAATGTAAAAATATAATTTTTCTCAAACTTTGGTGGGCGTGAGGGACGGATTAGCCTTCGCCAATCGTTCCCTTTTTTTTTTTTGTTTTTCTTTGTTTTTTTATTAAAACGGCTGTTGGTTAGTCTGCCAATGTACGTTTCGGGTTTCTTTACTGAATTTGTGTTACAAAAATAAGTTTATTTAAATTAACTAGTGTTCGCCTTATGGTCAAAATTCGACCATAATTTTTTTTTGTAAATATGAAGAAAATATAATTCATCTAAGTATATATGAATTAAATTGTTTCGAGCATTTATTTTTTCCTTCAAAGTGGATCGATTTGGCGATTTTATCTTCTACGTGAGTTAATTTAATTTTGTAAGTTCAGTATAAAACGAAAATTAATCAAAGTACCAAATTTAGAACGAAAAAGTACCAAAAAGCTCACCTTACATGTTCTTATTCACCCAGTTTAATGTATAATTTTATCTTTATAGGTCGAATATTAACGAAAATTCAAAAAGTTCCAGATGAAAAACAAAAAATACCAGCATTTTGTATCTTATAGGTTATCACTCACTCAGGATCCTACACCTTTAATATTATGTTTCTAAGTTCTATATTATAGCAAATTTAAAAATTATCACAGAAAAGTAAAAAAAAAAAGAAATTTTGTCTCTCATATTTCCCCTTCTTTCTCCCCATAGAGGTTCGGTTAACAAACAAAGGAAGAAAACGTTCTTAACTGTCTGATTTATATAGTCGAAATATTCGAAAACCGGTTTCTGAAAAATGTCGAATATTCGATCACCCTAACTTTTTATTATAATAACAAAATATTTTGGCTAATGAAAAATCCTATAAAATAAAGATTTTTTAAAAACTAAACTTATTTTTATCTTATCTTACATACATAATTAAACTTATTTTCATTATTACAAACTACATACATACATAATTAAACTTATTTTCATTATTACAAACTAATATGTATATCGTGACCTAAGGACAAGAAGGTCCTAGTTTTCATGTAACAAATTGAACCCTCTTGTTCCAAGGCTGCGATAGGTACCTATTTTTATATTATTTTATCTAATCTTCTATCCCTTAATAACTAAATTCCTATAATTATTCGCTATATGTTCTGTGTCTGCTTTAAAATTTATTCTCTGTGCAATTGGTGTATTAATTATGTGTAACATTTCTAATATATATCTGCGTTTGTAGTTAGTTTCAGTGTTTAAAACCGACGCTTCTTCAAAATTTGGATAGTGATTAGATAGATGACAATGATGACTTAACGCTGTCTTTTTAGAATTAATGTCCCTATATTTTTGATCGGATTTATGTCCCGCAATTCTTGTCCTCAATTTGTTCTTCGTTGTACCTATGTAAACCTGGTTGCATCTTTCATTATCATTTCCTTTACAAGGAATTTTGTAGACAATGTTAGACATATCCCATTTATCCCAGTTCTATCCTTTGTCTTGCTAAATAAACCATTCAATGTATTATAAGCTTTGTATGCTATCTTATATTTATTAGTGTCAAAGATTTTTGATTCTTTTATCCTTTCCGAAACATTTGATATGTATGATAATGATTTGTATATCATTGGTTCTGTTGTAATCATATGTCTAGCATTCCCATTACACCTATCTCTATATTGATTAATTAATCCATAACTCAAACTATTTGGAAAATTGTTATCCCTTAATATATTTCTAATTCTAATAATGTTTTTTCTGTGATAAACCTTGTCACTAATTGTTAGTATCCTATTTATTAAATTTCTAGCAGTATTTATAATAATCCGTCTACTGTGTCCAGAATAATAATTCAAAATTCTGCCTGATGCTGTTGGTTTTTGATACCAATCTATTAATAAATTATTTCCCTTTCTTATTATTAAAGTATCTAAGAAAGGTAATTTTGAGTTACTTTCCATTTCTAAAGTGAATTTAATATTACTATTAAACTCATTAAATGTGTCCAACAAGTTATTTACCCCACATTCATTAATAATGCAGAAAATGTCGTCAACATATTTTATCATTATCTTAGGTTTAATATTCAGTTTTCCAATGGACGTGTCAAGTAACGTTTCCATTACAATATCCGCTACAATTGGAGAAGCAGGAGATCCCATTGGAAGTCCTTTCAGTTGTGTATATACTTTCCCATTACAACTAAAATATCTGTTGTCCTCTATACAAAATTTTAAAATTCTTAAAAACAGTCCCTTGTCAATTTTCGTATATTCCTCTACTATGCTCCATTTTTCCTCTATTATTTCAAGTGCCAAATCGACTGGTAGACTAGGAAATAGCGATACCACATCTAATGAAATTAATTTTTCATTGTTTTGTATACTATAATTACTTAACTTATCTTTGAATTGCACTGAATCCTTAACATTATATAGAGAATGTTCAGTTATTCTTTTTAAAATATTCGTCAAATATCTACACAATTCATAAGAGGGTGAGTTTATAAAAGAACATATTGGTCTCAAAGGAAAAATCGACCTTGTGAATTTTTGGTAAACCATAAAGTTTAGGAGAAGTAGCAATATTTGTTTGGAGTTTATGTCTTTCGGATATGGATATAATTTTCTGCCTAAAAAGTTCTTCTACAATTTCATTATTAGTTTTTTCCAATCTACCCGTAGGATCCCTATTGATCACCTTATATTTTGTATCATCTTCTATGATATTATTAATTCTTATGTCATAATCTCCCTTATACATAGCCACGGTTGTGTTGCCCTTATCTGCCTTTAATACTAATATATCCCTATTTCTTCCTAAAAAAGTTTTCGTCTTATTAAATTTATCTAATATAAACTTATCCCTGTTATCTAATCTCATTTTGTTTAAATGATTGTCCAAAATAGTAATACTAAATAACATAATTGAAAATAAATTTTTATTTATTTATTTTGCATTTGTGTTAGTAACAATTTTGAATTGAACGCTTATAACTCTGAAATTATTGAACCGATTTTAATAAAATATACATTGTGGACTTCTTTGAGTAAATGGTGTATATTTTGTTCAAATCGGTTGGCATACAGAGGAGGAAAATATTCTTAGCTGTTTTGCCTTAGCCGATTTATATATAGATTTATTTACATATATATGAATATTTAATATACATATTGTAAGTAATAACAAACGCAAAAATCACTGAAAATTGCACGGCCCCAAACGCCATTGACATTCACATTTTGCTGAAGAAGCTTCGGTGTTTAGGATTCCTCTAACAAACACTAATTGGAAACCGTTCTTCTCCGCGCTGCATATTATACGGTCCTTTTGATAAAATGCAACACGCTTATTATCCAAAAACTCAATGCTCCATGTGCTACCTTCAGGTGGTGTACTTGCTTCCTAAGCACTAACTGCATACCCCGATTCTTCCGAGTCCATATAGTAAAACCAGTTATAACGGGTACCTTTTAAAATTACTTTTACTTTTTCCCCACTATTTGAATGAAATTCTTGAATTTTAGGCTTAATGCGGCCTGTATCATCCATCGATTTATTTAAATGGTTACCTAAAACATGGATTTCAGCGTTAGTGCGTAATACGGCTAAAGAGTTTTGTACTATTGATTCAAAAAAAGATTTCGTGCATTTTTCTGAATTTTATGTGCTGTTTTTTTTAAAAAACTTTATTATAGCTCTTAAAAAATCACCCGATATGTTGCTAGTATCATAAGTAGCTGATACCCCTGATCAAAAACCTATATAGCTTTAATTTTTTGAGGGTCTATCAAGCAAAAATTTACCAGTAGGAAACGGCTACACACACACATCCTTAAGTTGCAAGATATAAGATATTATGCGGCGAATATTGAAAACAAAGAAATCATATTTGGCAACATAGTTGAAATATTAAATTAGGATGTATTGGACGGTATTTTTGTTAATTGTTTACGTTTTTCAAAAAATGTTCTGAAGAAAATCAAATATATTAAATATATTATATTATCAAAAAAATTTACGCCCCCCTGAAAAAGTAGATGAATACCCTACGAAGCGTTGGGAAAAACTGTAAAAAATTACTGTTTTATTTACATTGAAGCTCCAGGACTAACAAGCTTAACAATAATTAAGTTATCGTTGGATACTGTTTAAAAAAAATAGTTATAATAATAAGATACATACATATGTATTTCATCCCTGATGCCAAAGACAAAAACAAATTTTTACGAGTGGATGTTTGATGAGATACAAATATTTAACGATTTAATTTTTAGTTCTTTTATATGTTTGTGGTTTCCAAAGCAAAAAGGAACTAAAAACATTTTGCTAATGTGACTCAAACGCTAATAATTTGCTTTATTTTTTCCTTTGCCAGATGCTGATAGATGGAATATATCGCTAAATGGACGATAACGTAAATACTTTATATTAAATTTACCTATAGCGGCAGAAAATACAAGTGCAATGGACTATATCGCTAATGTGACTAAAAACGGTAGTGATTATAAACGAAAATTACTGTATCGCTTTTCCAAACTGAACTTGTTACCCAAATAAGTTTATTTTATCAAAATTATTTACATATGAATTTTTAACATATTGTAAGTATGTATTCGCATTAACAAATATTTTATTTGATTATTCGCTAAACACATATTCGTCGCTTTGCTTATATTTACAAGTGGCATTAAAAACATTCATAATTTTCTTTTATTTAATTTATAAATTTTATTATTTTCTTTTTTTACATATTTTTGATTTGAATAATGAATTCTAAATAAAGAACAATTAACTATGTATATTCTATATATAATCACAAATCACTCAAAATCGCACGACCCCAAACGCCATTGACAATTAGGATTATCTGAAGAAGTGTCTTCTTTACGGATTCCCATAACATACCATCTTTCGGAATCGGGAAACTGCCCGGCGCACATTCTATGGTATTCTCGAGATAGTACAACATTATTTGTATTCAAAAACTCAATGCTCCATGTGCTTGTTTCAGGTGGTTTACTTGCCTCCGAAGCAACAATTGAAAACGATTCCAGCTCCATAAACAAAAACCATTTAAAATGAGCACTCTGAAAAATTACTTTTACTTCTTCCCCACTATTTGAATGAAATTCTTGAGTTGTAGCCATAACGCGAGATGTAGTATCCGTTGATTTTTTCTCGGCCGACAGCTCAACTAGGGGACGGTATTGGTACTTATCTGAATCTTTGGATGCATGGGTGTTGACCTTAAGTCCAACATTCTTAAGACAAAAGTCGGACTTAAAATATATAGATTTCATATTTTCAGGGAGATCTTTTTCAATTAAATTTTCCACATTTAATTTTAAGCTCGCAGGTATGTTTTCGTACAGTGGATCATTTTTCAATTTAAATAATCTGTATAAAATTTTATGGAAAAACTCGTGTATATAAATATTATCTTCTCCGATAATAGTTTCGCAAAGATCAAGTTCTGCACGTAACAACTTCTCAAAATTTTCCTCACGATTTTGCTCAAACAGAGTCCATAAAGTGTTTTGTCTTACAATTTTTTGTTCAAAACACTCCTGATTCGGCTGTATGCTGTTTGAGATACTGGTACCACAGCCATAAACTGGCATTAATTGTAGAGACCAACTGAGCAGAACGCTCAAAATTATTTTAGTTGTTTTCATTTTTAAAAATGATACTTAACTGAATGAGATATTGCTACGTGCAGTATTTATAGTGAAAAATAATCCATTAACCCTTTATGGGTTGCAGAAAAGGTGGTTTATTTAACTGTGTTTAATAATTTAACTTATTCCTACACCTAGTACTTAAGGCTAGTTTACACGGTAATACAATGTATTACGACATTGCAAAAAATGATGAAGAATAACCTTAAAGCTTAGCTGTAGTGTGGAACGCAAGAGTTTCCGAACAATGATCCCGTTTTCCCGAATGAAATAGCTTTGTTTAAATGTTATCGGCAAAACTCTATTATACGTCTTCTATTTACGCAATTTATTAATGGCTTGTTTCGAGTTGTTCTTTTATAAAAATTTTCCTCAAAAAGAACTCTTTTAACAGTTTCAGGGTTTCGGGGCTTACATACATAAGTACTTATTTATTTTGTTAGCTAAGATCAGATTTTTATTTAACTTGGCGAATAGTTCCTTCTTATCTGCATCATTAAATATTTTATTTAACGCAAATCTACACCTGTTTACGATTATCGCTTCGTGGCGAAACCTTTCGATGGACAGTTAGACAGTTGAGGAACTGATTACAACAAGTTCAGCAATTTTTGTGTTGGCTTTTATCCTCCCTAAAAAGGCGAATTACATCTTCCCTTGTTTCAATAGGTAAAAAAAAAAAGTTAAGCTGAATACTTTTTTACCCTTTCTTGTCTAAAAATAATTTAGACGCTGAACTGCACAACAAAATTCACCTTGTACCATTACTTCATTATGAGAGAAATTCTTATGCACTGCATCATTTAAGCTGTGAGCATATTTTTGTGAAAGCATTGTATGTTTCTTTCATATCTCTTCAAAACGCAATTCTTAAATTTTATAACAGGATCCCTCTAAAATCCCTCTACCAGAACAGTGTTACTGAGTTAAACAAAAATTCACTTTACCAGATCTGGCCTTGAAGGTAAAACTTAAACAAATAAAACAATTCAAAATTATTTATTTTTTAATATGACTGTTTGTTCTTTTAAAACAGGGGTAAACACAACTAAAAATGAGGTTAGATTAGTGAGAGAGGATTACCCAACAAACACAAAGTGAATATTTTAAATTTTTTCAAATTTTTTTCTGCCCTTGCTTTGTTTTGATCAACTGCAAGTAGCCATTTTTTAATTTTTTCTACATAAATGTTTTTTACCATATCTAAATGATCCTTTCTTTTCTTACCTTCAAAACTTTTCATGTCACTATGAAAAGAATCGTAATGCCTTTTATTAACCCATTCCCTATTTTTTTTTTTTTTTTTTTTTTAACATTTGGTAACATAGAATACATTGCATGTTACCAAATGCATTATTTAGCATGAAATATTTTTCACATATCATTCTGACTTCAAAATGTTCGCTGGAAACAGATTAATGAGAAAACAAGAAAAAAGCTGGAAAAAATTCGTAAGCATCCGCACACGTGTAGCCATCAATACCTAAACGACGACTGGATACAAGAGCGTAAAATTATACGTGTGTTTGCTTTAGCACAATTGTGCTATGAAATGTTGACCTCTTTTAAAATTTAAAACAAACTAAATAGAAAATTGCCTTAAAAGGTATTAAAATCTTGTCTCTGTTCTATTTTTCACTGCCAGAATTTGCATAGCAACTAAATACAAAAGACAAAATATTTTTGAACTCCATTTGTATAAACAAAAAATAACAAAACAAAAATGTTTTTAAATAAGGCGCAATTTTCAGAAACTAATGGATGTTAAAGAAATACAGCGCAAGATGGCGCTATGTGTTGTATTGTATTTGAGACATCTTAGAGCAGGGTTGATAAAGTTGGTACAATTGTACTTTTTTTGGTACAATTAAAAACTAAAAAGTACGCTGGTACCCCCGTGATTCATTTGGTACTATTTCCAAATTTTTCAAACCTACATATGTATAATTGATATCAAATGGCAACTTCTATTTACTGTCCAATGAATATAAGCGGAGTTAAGTGTTTGGTGCAAATAGCCTTGCGAAAATGCAAAATGGAAATTCTATTTTCTGTTGTTGGATTTAACAAAACAGCTATGATATTTTGCATTTGCTTTTTTGCAAGACCATTTGCACCAAATACTGAACTCCACTATTGTGAATAGATTTTTGCACTTGTTCATTGAACGCTTGCTTATGCCACATACTAAATATATGATGATATTGACAAGTTGTTAAAAGATATAGGAAACCACTTCTGCAAAAGCTCTATATTCATTATAAACAAAAAAAGACGATAAATTCTAAAAAGTGTATGAAAACGCTCTGTGGCGACAATCAAAAATATAAATAAATGGATTTCTCGACCCTAAAAACAGCATGATTCAGGTTCGGCTAGACCAAATACTATGTGTTTGTCTCTATTCTTGAATATTTTGGAAAACTAACCATTTTAAAAAATCTGGGGATCGAAATTCATTTTTGACCTATGGTTATTTGGCAAAGTTTCTTGAAATAATTTATAGAAGTGTGATATGATTTTGACGCGAAAAAATTTTACCCACCCTATTATTATGTATAATTAATGATCATGTATTTTTTGATATCTATTCTTTACATGTACAAATTAATTTTAAGTACACGCCTTTTGTTTTTGTTTTTAAAAATAAAATTAAAAAAAGGATTTAGTACTATTGGGGCTAAAAAAGTACAATTTTAAAAGTTCGTTGGTACGATATTGGTTTTCTATTTATCATCCCTGTCTTAGAGTGATGATCGTAGCCAGTGTTATAAAACTATGCTTTTTGCAGTTATAAAAATGTTTCTAGAAGTGAAAATTTATGTATTTATTTTTAATAATAACAACTCTTTTAAAAGATAAGCGTATCAATATATTTTTTCGAGCAAAAATAACAGTTATTTTTTAATTTTATCGAGCAAAAATTAAAGTTTTTTTTTTTTTTTTTTTTTTCAAGAAATGTGCGTGTTTTAATAATTTGGTTGACTTAATAGGTATACATTTGTTAATGTGCTTAAGAAATATCCATGATGACCACGCATTGAAATAAATATTTGAAGTCAACCTTATTTTTTGGAACACGTATGTACATTTCTTTAGAAAATATGTTTTATTTTTGCTTGAAGAAATCAAACAATAACTGGTATTTTTGCTCGAAAAAAATCTAAAAATTACTTTTATTTTTCATCCAGTGTGCCTGACTTGCGTTCGATACAAGAAGCTAACATTGACTCCGCAGCCAGGGTAAGAACATGTTTAAGCGTTGTTCGTAACAAAGCTGCGGACACAACAGATAGCCACCGCCTTTTTTACACAAACAGCCCAATTGCTTAGAGAGAACACTCCTTGTCCCGGCGATATTTGCGCACTATGGCAACATATTTCCCACTCCATAAAGATTGCTGCCAAATCCGTATTTGGGTTACAATCCCAAAAAAAAAACTCTTGTTACGATGAGCAGTGCCGCAAAGCTACCGCAGAGAAGAATGAAGCATATATGGCAACGCTGCAGACAGTAGCTACGCGAAGTGCGCGGGAGAGATATCGGGAGGAAAGGAGAAAAGAAAAGCGTCTTTACCGACGCTCAGTGGCTGAAACTTTTGAACCGATAAAGATAATTTTACAATTTTTCTTTTGCTGGAGAGAGGACTTCTTCAACTTTCCTACAGTTTTAATTTTATTAAAACCGGTTTAGCAGTTTGTAAGAAATTTAAGATCAAAGTTAAACTTTTGATGATTTTTAGCATTTTGAGTGAGATTGAGAATTATGGTCCTTTTTTAATCAAAAAGGGGGATGTTTTTAGGTGCACCGTTTTAAGAACTTCTTAATCTACACAACTGCCAAATTTCATTATGATATCATTATTCATGTCAGATTTATAGAATGTCAAAACTTAAAATTACTACTTTTTTACTCATATGAAATTCTTGAATTTTAGGCTTAATGCGGCCTGTATCATCCATCGATTTATTCTCGTACCACAGAAAAACAAAGCGACGTGACGTGTTTAAAACTTATTTGAATTTTTAGATGTATACATGTAAATCGATTTTTTCATTCTTAAGACAAATATCTCATATTTTCAGGGAGTTGTTCAATTATTTTTTGCACTGCTGATTTTAAGCTCGCAGGCATGTTATTGTATAGCGGATCCTTTTTCAATTTATCCTCTTAAGACCCGAACATTAACCCATTGAATTTTTACATTTCTTATATATTGTTTACACCTTTTGGGGAGGAAATAAGAAAACTGTATATTTTTTTTTAAACATTTTATTTGAATTCTTAGAAATTAAGGGTGCACATTAGTGTGTCCCAAAAAAATTTTTTTTTAAGATTTTTATAGGTGCCCCAGCATTTTTTTATAGCTTATAGAGTAAAGTATTTTTGTGATTTTTTTCAGATTTTTGGGAAGAGGTTTAGAGGTCGCTAAAATCGAATTTAACCCAAAAATCGAGTTTTCTCGACTTTCTTTGAATTTTTGTCATTACTCGGCCCATAAGCAAGATTTTCTTTGTAACTTAGTCAATATTTTTAATGAAAACTTCTCAAACTTTAATTCTCTGTGCAGGTTTTATAGGGTTCGCTTATTTTTTTTGCTCATTTGGGTCCCCTTAGTGACCTTTTTGTGTAAATTTAGTATACATTTGAAAATTAATGCTTCTTAACTTTTAAAATTTATATTGAAGTTAAAAAAAGTAATGATTGAGTTGAAAAGATAGATAAATTTTGATTCATTTAAAAAAAAAAAATAATTGAATTTGCTCTTACTGTTCCAAAGTTATGCCCTTTTTAAGTTTTGTACCCATTTTGTGAAAATAAAAATACCCAAAAAAAAATTAAAAAACTAGTTTTTTTAAGCTTTCAATTATTTATTACAGCTTTTACGATGCAGCTCTATGCTCTGCAATAAATTCTGAAAGTCTGTTTCAGAGGTTGTTAGATTAATGTAAGTATTAGCCAAGGCTACGCCGCGTTCTGCGACATCATTTACGACGTGCAATTGCTGAACTTTGTTCTTTGCTTCATTAAATGATTTGTTTGTATGCCATTTTTCTGGATCTGTTTGTAAAAAATCAACAGAAATGTTGCTGGCTTGAAAAAACGCTAGGCTAGCTTCGGATATGAAATCTTGAATTTGTTTGTTTTGAAGGCTGTTTTCTGATAATTCAGCTTTAACTAATTCTTTGCCGTTACTTGGTGCGTGTTAATTTTGGACCATTAAACGCAAAGTTTTGGTGTCGATACGTTCATCAAAAAACGCTAAGGCAGCCAACTTACCGGATAGGTACCACTGATGCCGCAGAAAAGTTTTCAACGTGGCGCGTGCGATTGATTCGTTTAAACTTTTGTAGTCATCCAATTGCTTCAATAAACTTAAATCATTGAGAGGAGCGTATGTAGGGCATTGACATAGGTACCACTTTTTTAAGTATATTCTCAAAATAAATGAATTAAATTCAAGCAAGGCGTCAATTTTTGAAGCGTTTATGAAGGATTGCAGCTGGTTTTGAAAAATGCATATTTTTAAAGAATATATAATTTTCATCATCCAGCGTGCCCGATTGATGGCTCCAGGAGCTTTTATTGTCGGAAGGGGCCCAGATGTATCACCCAAAAATATAAGGCTCAGTTGAAGCAGTTCTTTGTAATCTTCTCTCGGGTGCATTTCCCGAAGTTGCGTTTTTATAAAAATGTTTAAATCTTCGCGTATATATTTCGGTATAATTTTTTTAACAATTTTGTGGTTTATGCAATCGGAAATTTTGTCCTTGTCAATGGACTCCCAAGTTTGCTGAAGAGTGGAGAAAACTTTGATTTGTGGTGATGTAGTGTGTTCTTCAATACCAAGTTTTTTAATTTTTTTTTTGGGTATTTTTGTTTTCACAAAATGGGTACAAAACTTAAAAAGGGTATAACTTTGGAACAGTAAGAGCAAATTCAATTATTTTTTTTTAAATGAATTAAAATTTATCTATCTTTTCAACTGAATCATTACTTTTCTTAACTTCAATAGAAATTTAAAAAGTTAAGAAGCATTAATTTTCAAATTTATACTAAATTTACACAAAAATGTCACTAAGGGGACCCAAATGAGCAAAAAAAATAAGCGAACCCTATAAAACCTGCACAGAGAATTAAAGTTTGAGAAGTTTTCATTAAAAATATTGACTAAGTTACAAAGAAAATCTTGCTTATGGGCCGAGTAATGACAAAAATTCAAAGAAAGTCGAGAAAACTCGATTTTTGGGTTAAATTCGATTTTAGCGACCTCTAAACCTCTTCCGAAAAATCTGAAAAAAATCACAAAAATACTTTACCCTATAAGCTTCCAAAAAACGGTGGGGCACAACAAACTTTTTTTTTTTGGGACACACTAGTGCACATATGTGTACCTCAGGTCTTAAAATATGAAAAATTTCAACGTAAATTCTTAATTTCTTAAGATCAGAACTGAACCGATTAAGTAAAGGGCTTATTAACTATTTGTTTTATCTTATGAGGTGTAATTTAAATTTCGGTTTTTATTATTTTTTTAATTTTTTTATTTAAACTGGTAGAAAAAGAGGTGCACATATGTGTACTACAGGTCTTAGCGATTAGTTATTGAGGAAAAATATCCCAACAGTATGGTTTTTTCAAACAGTTAAATTCAGATGCAAAAATAATGGCTAAAACTTCTAAACCCTGCCATCTTTTGATATTGTTTTGAAGCGCAGTAGCTTAAAGCAAGTAATTAAACTGTTTCTATTGGGCACACGATGCACAGTGCTTTGTCCCTATATAACGAAGGGACATAAATAGAAGGAGTTGTCAGAAAGTTTTGAAATTTCGTACACTAGCATAAAAAAGCTTAGTTAAGAAAAATATGAATTTTTGGAGAAATCGGTTCAAGGACACGCCTACCTCCCATGTGTCCTGAAATGAAAAAAAATAATTTTAGCTTCAATAATGGTCAGGCTAATGCACACACAACTAGCAACGTGTGTGCAAATTTTCATTTAAATCGGAACAAGGACTCAAGGTCCTGCCATATATCCTTTTTCTTAAAAATGCTATAACACTTGCAATCGTAATAAAATTTGGTATGGAAATTGATATTTGTTAGATATATATGTGTGCCGAATTTTGGTAGAATCGGATTATTAATGTGAAAAATACAAACACATCATTTAATAAAAAATGAGTTAAAAACGCTTAAAATGCTCTTGCAAAAATAACAAGTAAGAAAGTATAATCGGTCAAGCCCGACCATGTGATACCCTATAGCATAGTATTTAAAAACAAATTTCCTAGAGTGTAATGTATTTGGGACCCATGGGCAATCATGGACCCGCCAGAACAATATTATGTTATGAGGTTAAGATTCGTTTAAAAGTTCTTTCTCCCGAATATTGTTTAGATATCTTAAGCTCCGTATATGAGTTTTTTGGATGAGGGTTTATATGGAACCTATAGTTTATTTTGGACCTATCTGGACAACATTTTGTCATGACTTAGTAGCTATCGTAAAAGTCATTGTCGCCAATTTGTATGTAAATACTAATATTTTTAAGGAAGCTGGCATAAAAAGCTTTTTCGGGAGAATGATTTGTATGGGAGCTATGTTCAAAAATAGAAAGATTCCAATACAATTTGATAAGCTGATTTTGATTGCAATAAAATTAGTTTGGTTTGGACCAAATTTAATCTTGCCGATGTAATAAGATGGCTTTTGTAAAATTATGGACCGATTCGTTCCATTTTTAATAGGCTTGGTCCTTGTACCAGTCAGAGCCTCTGGGACAAATTTCATCAAATTGTCTCCGAATTGGCGATCTGTATGCACAAGGTTGCATGGACCGCCAGCCGGCCGGACGGACATCGTTAGATCGACTCAGAAAGTGATTCTGAGCCGATCTAATGAATTATTTGGAATTATTTCTTATTATATTCCTAATTTATTTTCTTTAAACTAATTTATTTATTATTTACATATGTATGTTCATATTTTTTAATTACAATAAATCATCTTCAGTACTGAATTCTTCCAAAAAAATATTGCCGCTCAACGAAACATTTGTTTCGTCATCTTTAACTGGTACATTTTCTCTCAGTATATATTTCTCAACTTCTTCAAAAAATATATTTTTTTTAGTCTTTAAATTCCTGTTTGAAGATAACAACGGATCTGAGGAATGTATTAAATGAGTCATTAAATCTTTATGAGTGTCGTCGTGACGTTTTTCTCGTATGGGAAAGTCTGGTTTTTCTCACGATTTTGTGGTTGGCTTCCAATGCTTCTTCGGACAAGCACCCTGAAATTTATTTTAGTTATTAGTAACGTTTCATTATAATTACATAAATCCACTTTAATGCCTTAATATTTCTTATTATGTTCCTAGTTGATTTTTTTTAAACTAATTCAATCTATGAAAATTTGAGCGAAAATCACGAAAATAGCATTTTTTTTAAATAAATTTTTTTTCATATTTTTTTCTTGTAGTTATTAGAAAACAGTCTAAATATTCGAAATCAGAAAAAACCCATAGACGGTATTTCTCTTTTTTTTTAATATTCCATCCAAGTTAGGAAATTTTTAGAGCTTAAGTAAATAATAAGCATTTTTCAAACCATTAAAAAATATGTATAGGAGCATAATTCCCCTAAAGTTTTTTTTATAGTTGGTTTAGAATATAGTTAGGTGTTACAGAAAAAAATTTGAATCTCGTAATCCAGAAAATGAATTTTTTACAATTATTTTCTTGAAACTTATCAAAAAGTAATTTCAATTTTTGGGAATACAAAATTTTAATTTCAAAAGATTTTGTTATTCGTGCTTAATTCCCAGTTTTTATTCTTGATAAAAACACTTGAAATTTTTTGTTGATGGGATAAGCTATTCCTATGCATTTCACTGGTTGCTTAGGCCAGATCATCAGGAAACTTCATCCATAAAAATTTTAGAAAAACTAAAGATATTAAACCAAATAAAACTGTTAAACGTATAAGACTTATAGCAACAGTTTTACTTGTAACAATATCAAAGCTTTAACAAAACACATCAACAATAAAAAAGTGGGTTTATCTCATCTTACATTCCCCCCTACAATTAGTTGAAATTCTCTCAACATTAATTGTAGTTGTAAGTAGGTTAAGAAAAACAAAATAACAAACAAACAACAACTTACAAAAGATGTTGTCAATTAAGTGTTTTTTTAGGCCGTGCACTTGCCTGTTTATTATCAAAAAGTAATTTCAATTTTTGGGAATACAAAATTTTAATTTCAAAAGATTTTGTTATTCGTGCTTAATTCCCAGTTTTTATTCTTGATAAAAACACTTGAAATTTATTGTTGATGGGATAAGCTATTCCTATGCATTTCACTGGTTGCTTAGGCCAGATCATCAGGAAACTTCATCCATAAAAATTTTAGAAAAACTAAAGATATTAAACCAAATAAAACTGTTAAACGTATAAGACTTATAGCAACAGTTTTACTTGTAACAATATCAAAGCTTTAACAAAACACATCAACAATAAAATTGACAACATCTTTTGTAAGTTGTTGTTTGTTTTTTATTTTGTTTTTCTTAACCTACTTACAACTACAATTAATGTTGAGAGAATTTCAACTAATTGTAGGGGGGCATGTAAGATGAGATAAACCCACTTTTTTCTTGTTGATGTGTTTTGTTAAAGCTTTGATATTGTTACAAGTAAAACTGTTGCTATAAGTCTTATACGTTTAACAGTTTTATTTGGTTTAATATCTTTAGTTTTTCTAAAATTTTTATGGATGAAGTTTCCTGATGATCTGGCCTAAGCAACCAGTGAAATGCTTAGGAATAGCTTATCCCATCAACAATAAATTTCAAGTGTTTTTATCAAGAATAAAAACTGGGAATTAAGCACGAATAACAAAATCTTTTGAAATTAAAATTTTCTTGAAACAATAAAAAACCAAGGGCATTTGTGATTTCAGCGCCCTCTTATGCCGTAAAATGCAGGCAAACACAAAAAATTTTTTATACATATTTTGATTTTTGTTGTTTTTTATTGAACGGTATAAGTTTGAATTAATATTTCACAGTATTTATAGTTAATTGTCTTTTAAACTCCTGAAAACTATCAAAATTTGAGCAAAAATCATGAAAATAGCCATTTAAAAAAAATTATTTTTTTTTTTCAAGTTGTGGTAAAATTTTTTCAATTGTTTTTCTTGGAGTTATTAGAAAACAGTTTAAATATTCGAAATCAGAAAAAAACCCACAGACGGTATTTTTCTTTTTTCTTTAATATTCCATCAAAGTTAGAAAATTTTTAGAGCTTAAGTAAACAATAACAGTCTAATTCATAAACACTTCATTGCAGCATTATAAGTCGTTTAATAAACGTTTCATATATTTGAAATATTTATCGTAGCCTTTACCCTACTTTAAGCGTTTAATAAACTGATATTTCAATGTTTGTTAAAATAAAATTTTAATAATTGCATGAAAAATTAAACATTTTTGTCTTTTTATTTATTTTAATAAAAAAGTTTAATACTAATATTTGAATTAGTTTTATATAATATAAGCAGCTTGATGGATTTTTTTGTAAAAAATAACGTGGGTCGCGAGATACTTATGTTTGTTCTCTGTTAAAACTAAAAGTCGTTATAAGTTTTTGCATAAAAAGCTATTAAGATTTATTTCAAATAATGTAAACCTCTTTTTTTTACCATTCATTACACTTATATTTTAAAATGTCTTTCAAATAGGTATAGATAGTATTTGTTAAAGTAAACACAAAGTAGAAACCACAAAGTATATCGTCTGTTGGTTACTGGTTTGCCGCACGGAACAAAAATGTTTTGTCCTACATGCTTTGAATATAGCACAAAAAGTGACAAATGAAGCCAATGAGAACTGTAAAATTAAGGATATCAGGAAATGCTAGAGCTAGATATCTCTAAATATATTCGAGACATCAAAAAAGGTATTAAATGTTAAAAAAAGGGTGTCACTATTAGTATATAGAATTGATTTAAAACTACATTTTTGTAAAAATGTGTCTGCTAGAAATTTAAAAACTAATTTTAGCTATTACCAAAATAACGATAACAACAAATTAAATTGAAGTTAAAAAAACAATTCGTAGATTTAAGATGATGCAGCCGATCTTCATGGGTTCTCTCAAGCAACAGTGTGTAGAATTTCAGCCAGAGTGGCTCGTGCCTTAGCTCGCTGGGGCAATAGAAAAATTAAAATGCCTTCATCTCTTATAGAGGAAGCAATCCTTATGAGAGAATTTAAGACATTTAAAAATTTCCCAAACGTTATTGGTACGCACTGAAATATGATTTGCATATTTCGCTTCTATTTCAATAGTATGTATTTTATTAACAAAAAAAACATAAAATTAATTCAAATATAACGTTTTAAAAAACAGAAATTCATTTTAAATTGAAAACAAAACAGAAATTCACTTAAAATTCGTTCGTTGTATGATATTTTTATTTACTCGTATCGTTTCATCCCTAGTTGTATGCATCACTATTACAAAAATTACAATTAAAATATCATGATGTTGCCAACATAATAATACAAAAGTAATATAAACGTTTAATTGTTAATCCACTCCTATTAAGCGTTTATAAATTAGATTTTTTATTAATGGTTTATAAAACAAAAAGTGTTTGATAACTATTGTATTCATTAAAGCTGAAACAAGAAATTTTTATGAATTAGACCGTAAGCATTTTTCAAACCAATAAAAAAAACACTTATGAGAAAATAATTTAAAAAAATTTTAATTTCGTGCTTTAAACAACAACAGTTTTACAGCAGTTTTCCTAAAGCATGTAAAACTCAAGTAGTTGTTTGGTCATTTTTACTATAAATTCTCAAACTTTGGCGCCCTCTAGCGCCGCCAAAAAGAGTTAAATCTTGAAAATTCTTCAAAATTCATTTTAATTATTTTGTTATCTATCGATCTGTACATTTTTAAGTACAATATAAGACTTGTTTTTTTTTTTTTTTGATTTATGACTATGGGCCAAAGCACTGTGCGATGTCGCAAGTCTTTAAAACTTGTACTATTTTAAGGTGCACATATGTGTACCCATGGTCTGCAGAGGTTAAACAATCTTTACGCAAATTTTTGGAAAAACTCGTGTTATCAATATTATTTTCTCTGATAACAATGGCGCATAGTCGAAGTTGTGCACGTAACACAATCTCATAATTTTTATCACGATTTTGCTCATACAGAGTCCAGAAAATGTCAGACAATAAAAGGAGTTTATTTTTTAAAATAACACTTATACTGGCTTCTGTCACAAAAAATTCAAAAACCGTTTTTTTTTTTACAGAAAATCCTTTAAAAAAAGGACATGGATGATCGTCCTTGGAAAAATTGTATACACAGTTGGACGCGCCTTAAAAAACCTTTCTTACGATATAAAATTTGTATATGTTGGTAAGGAAGCAGATTCTTAAATTAACAAAACATGCAAAAATATACCCTTTTTGAAACTGGTCCAGCTCACGAGAGGTCAAAGCTGGAGCCGAAGTATTCAAAATGTCATCTTAAAAAAGTCCAAGGCTCATTTTTAGAAGGGGACATCGAGCACTTTTTTTGGTGAGTCGCTCTACTGTATATATATTCACACTTGTACAAATTGATCTCTAATATTTTTACATTGTCACACAATAGATCTTCTGCTGAGTGTGTTTTTACTAAGTAAACTTTAATCAAAAATTAAGTAACAAAAAGGTTAAAAGTAAATACTTGCACATCCATGCTTTTATCTTTAAATTTGTTAGATACTAGCCTTGAAAATTGGGTTGCAAGTGATGACATTTTGCGAAAGTATAGAAGTCGTTTTAAGAACAATTAATTGTAAAAAATTTGTATCAAACTGACCATTAATATATAATACAGGACGACATTGAAAAATATTGTTTACCATTCGAACTGATTCTTATATATTTTGGAATGCTAAAGACGATATGAGAGCAGTTTTATCCCATCGCTTCATATTTATCAGATAAACCAATTATTGTAATTTCGGAAGATGTTTTGTACCACAATTAATAACAAAATCCAGTTTTATAGTTTTGGTCTATAAACCTGATTACAAAAATTTTAAGCAATAATAGACGAAATTGGATAAAAACTAAATATGCTTTAGTAAAGAAATTAAAACAATAGCACTAAAATTCAGTAGCATGTATGCATTCATTTGTATTAAAGAGCGGAACTGATTAAATAAAAAGTATTTGAAAAAGTGATATTTTCGTTTTTTTGTTATAGGATTTCTTGTTATTATCCGATTATAGCTAGGCTGCCAGGCCCACGGTTTCGACAAGAACATTTCTTTCACATATTTATAAAAAACTTAACTTTGTTTTTGTTTTCAATACAAATAAACGAAGGAAATGTTTTTGTCGACATCGTGGGCCTGAGCCTATAACTTTTGTAATTAGGTTGACTGTAAAATAAAATTATAAAACTATGGATTTTGTTATTAATTGTACCACAGTAACAGTAATTGGTGTATCTGATAAATGTGACGTGATGGGAGAAAACTGTGCTCATATTCGGCTAAAGTATTCCAAAAAATAAAGTTTTTAAGTGCAGGTAGACATGACTTTAATTATTAAAGACATGTATTAAAGTTTAATACAATGTCTTTAATAAGTCAAAGACAATGTATTCAGAAGGAAAAGTACAAGAAATATATTAATAAATGTATATACATATAAAACACATTACATAAATACCTTCTATTTACTGCAACAATGTCATAATATAAAAAACATGTTTGGCAGAAAACAAGTTTAACGTTTTTGAATTACCAAAACATTAAAGAAAATATTTTATAAAAATTACTTCTCGAGAGAAATATTAACAAAATTTTTAAATCCTCTTTTTGGTGCCACTTTTTTTATAGATATCCCCTTTTTTTGGTACTTTTTGGAAATATCCGACGGTAACACTGATTGTGGCCCCACTTATTCCTTACGGATTTTTAATTTCTTGTGTTTATATTTTATATTCACTTTTTTTATTTGAATTTTAAATTTTGATTAATTTTTTCACAAAATGTAAATAAAGCTTGACATTCAGTATACACACAAAAAAATAAACAATAAACAGATGACTCGAAAATGTCACCTTTATGAATTCGCCTTGCCTTAACCCCAGTATTTACTCTCGGTAGTTAGTAGTATTTACCCGAGCACCTCGCTCTCGAATTCTGTAGGTGCCCGAGTAAAACCGAACCAGTATTTAGTCGTACACCATGCTCTCGCACAGGGTTGTCAGATTTTTTTGAGCTCCATCGCCATACCGGATGTCAGAAATCGCCAAAAATCGCCAAACGTCGATTTTGTTCAGTTTTTGTAAAATTGTCTTTTTTTTAAATTAAATTTTGCATACAAAAAACGCTAGTATAATTTTTCAGTCAAAAATCGCCAAAAACTGAGAAAAAATACAAAAAAGTCGCTCCCAATTTTTCATATTTGATAAATACACTGAGATTTATTGTTGAGGGAAAGCTAGCTTCTATGCGCATTTCACTGGTTGCTTAGGCCGGCTCATCAGGAAACCTTTTCCAAAGATTTTTTGTTTTGTTTCTGTAATTTTTTTTTAGAGATCATATATGTGTTCAGTTAAAAACTTAAACTAAGTACACAAGTCTATAAGATCGTACACTTCAGCCTCACCGATTTCATTACTGGAGTTTTGACCTACATGCTATTAGAATTACATACATACTATTAGAATAAAATAGTGGCTGAATATAAAATTCACTTAATATGTTTTTTTATATTAGTAATGATAACAAAAATGCCAAGTTGTTAAACAAAATTGCTGAAATAATATAAATGGTAAAAATAGCCAAGTTAATCGCCAGTTATATCAGAAATCGCCATAAAAGTCGCCAGTCGCCAAATGGGAAATCCCATCGCCAAACACTTTTCAAAATCGCCACGTTTGGCGAGAAATCGCCATATCTGACAGCCCTGCTCTCGCATTCCGTTGGTGCCGAGTAGTTAAACCAGTAGTTAGCCGTATTTACCCGAACACATCGCTCTCGAATTCCGTAGGTGCCCGAGTAAAACCGAACCAGTATTTAGTCGTACACCACGCTCTCGCATTCCGTTGGTGCCGAGTTGTTAAACCAGTAGTTAGTCGTATTTACCCGAACACCTCGCTCTCGAATTCCGTAGGTGACTGAGTAAAACCGAACCAGTATTTAGTCGTACACCACGCTCTCGCATTCCGTTGGTGCCCGAGTAGTTAAACCAGTATTCTTACCAGTAGTGAACAGGGTTGTCAGATGTGGCGATTTTCAAACATGTTTGGCGACCTAATTTTTGATTTGGCGACATGGCGATTTATAAAGTAGTTAAAATCGCCAACTGGCTATTTTTGATGACCTAAGAATTTGTTTTGAAATTCGTTAAGTTCAATACTTAGAAATAATATTGTTTTAATTCTCGTATTTTTATGAATGAAATATCAGGCAATCATATGTATGATAGGTATTTGATGGTACGTTCAAATGGCTGATGAAGTTAATGAAAATCTTCTAGAAGTGTTTTTTTATATATAAAATTGCTCTTGAAAAAATCAATAAATAGAATTCCCTAAAACACGAATATGTTTTAAGTCTATAAACATTTTCACATTATACTTATATGTATGTGGCAATTTATTGTCACAGATAACATATGTTGTTGTTAGTGATATTTTAAAGATTTTTATGAATCCTATCATACCTTAGGACGTTTATGAAACACAATGGAAAAAATAAGCGTTTGTTAATTGGAAAGATAACTAAATAAGTTTAGGCCAACATTTTAAAGCTACAAGGATACGGCAGGTACGTAAAATTGTGAGGACTTTACTTTGGTTGTCCTTAATATGCGGTTATAACAACTAGTAATGCCTGTGTTAAAACTATGAACTCCACTAAAACTCGCCTTCGAATTAGAATGCAATACGAACTTCTAGACACGTTATTAGGAGTTATACAGGCATGTTCTGTAAATCACGAGATTTCAAATCACTTGTGATTTTGAAATCACAATTGTGATTAATGGGTGTTTTGAAAACCACAAAAGTTTTAACTTGGTTAAAAATGGTGGAAACAAATAAGCAAGTAATTTTAAATCGGCGGCCACGTAGCTGACTGGTTTAAAATCAAAATTATGAAAAAAGCTTTTTGCCAAGAACACTTTTTTTGTGATTTCAAATCACTTTCACAAAAAGTAATTTTCAGAACATGCCTGATAAGTTATATGAATGGGAATATTACATGTTGCACTTCTTTTTTACTTTCGTTCATTAATGTTATACCCTCACAATGTATTCCAAATTAGAAGACAAATAGCGAGTCTTGACGGGGAGTTTTTAATATTAGTTTAGTATTAGCCACAAAAAATCATTTTTTTTTTTTTGCTTTAAGTAGACTTCTATTAATTATTTTGTAGTAAACATCGTACCTTTTTTGTGTTCACTTACTATTTTTATTTCGTTCTAAATAAAAATTAAGCAAAATATTATGGCGAATTTTTTTGAATTTTTGGCGTATTTAAGCGATACGGCACTAATTTAGTTTTTAGGATTTATAAAAAATATTTTTAATAATTTAG
This sequence comes from Pollenia angustigena, assembly GCA_930367215.1. Lineage (NCBI taxonomy): Eukaryota > Metazoa > Arthropoda > Insecta > Diptera > Polleniidae > Pollenia > Pollenia angustigena. The sequence goes on along the minus strand of OV884056.1, from coordinate 54,423,863 downwards.
AAAAATAATTTTAAAAAAATAAATATTGTCAAAAACTTGTAAACAAAGGCTTTGGTGATTTTTGATATTGAATTTGGCGAAAAAGGTCAAAATCGATCTGACAACCCTGGTAGTGAATACGAACCAGCAGTCAACCCGTAGTATTTAGTATGGTACCCGAGGTATTCTACCAGTATTTAACCGAACCTGATTAACCAGAACCGTATTTAGCCGAACGCCAAGGCCTCCTTAATCTCTTGGTGTCCGAAGTATTTTTAAGTAGTTTCTAGTATTTAAGACCGTAGTTAGCCGAACGCCAAGGCGTCCGAAATCTCTTGGTGTCCGAAGTATTTTTAAGTAATTGCTAGTATTTAAGACTATAGTTAGCAGTGTGGCCATATCCAAAAATATTTTACAGCTAAATCGGCTTTCAAATAATGCTAAAAAATGTCAAAAAAAATCCTAAACTGCCAAAAAATAATGCTAAAATTTAATTTGTATTATTGTTTTGTTATTTTAGTTAATATACCTTTATATATGATTTATTTTACATAATTCTTCCCTATAATCATATTAATAGAACAAACTGATTCAAAAATAATAATAAAATAAAATATTAAATATAAAAAGTCTTAAAATTATAAAACAAATATATTTCAGTCTTCATATACGTATGTACATAAATGTTTTCAAACAAAAGATACCATACCATAACAAAAAATCAAAGAAACTTGACGCATAAATGGCTATTATTTAGTATTGCAATAAAACCTATTTTAACTTCCACGTTGCTAAATGGCAAATCCAACAACTTCGTTGCAAAAGAATTTAATTCAATGAATGGATTTTCATTTAATGCATTTTTATATCCATATACATTTATCCAGAAATCAACTGTTGGGATCTTATTTAACAATTCATATGAATTTTGTTTCCGCCGCTGATGTTCCAAAGTCGTTATTTCTTCTATAGTGAAATCAATAATTTCTTCTTCAAAATGTTAGCTTAGTCTGGGATCACACTATGAAAGTTTTCTTTCAGAAAGTTTGAGTTTTTTGGTGACAGGGGAAAAGAACATATTCTTCTCTCTTCTCTCACCCATAAACTCAGACTTTCTGAAAAAAAACTTTCATAGTGTGAACCTAGACTTAATTTGCATTTATTAGCATTTTCTGCACAAAAAATTTAAGTATTTGTTAAATTATGATAATTGTTTGGCAACCGTTGTCTAAGTTGACTTATTAATTGAGCTATAAAATCGCGGCATGTAATTCGTATTTCTTTTTTCTATTTTAAAATTATGGTATCTCTTTTCGTTTCCAAAAATTTTTCAAAATCGTAATTGAGGGAAAAAATCAGCTTAACATAAATTTAATGGATCAAGCTGTTCAAACTTTAAAACAATTTGATATGAAAGATATTTTCAAAAAAAGATTACTTGAATAAATTAAATAATGCTAAAAAATGCTAAATATGTAGTTGAAAAATGCTAACTGCTAAATGAAAAATTTGCAGCTAAATCAGACAAAAAAAATGCTAAATCTAGCTGCAAAAATGCCAAAATGGCCACGCTGATAGTTAGGCACACCATGGCCGGACAACCGTCAGCCACCGACTTATCCGAGGCCGTAGTTAGCCGAACACCCGAGGTTGCGAGATCCTCCTGTGTTCGAAGCGCTCGGCCCAACTAGTCGAAGTAGTTAGTCGTGTGTACAGCCAACTACGGGGCGCACCGAATGTTCTGTACTCGGCATAGTTTCGATCGTAGATGTAGATACTAACAACCTATAACCGAACCCCGTTTATTTTCATCTTCTCTGACAGATCGAATACTCAGTAAATTAACGCGGCCCCACAGATCGCCACCGTACGTGCTTAATGCCAACAACATCTAGCCGTTCCTAATGTCACCAGCCGTACGTGCACGAAATTACGCTGCCTCAGCACCCGTTCCCGTCCACAGCCGCGCCGAATCCGCCGAAGGACGTCGTAGTTCTAAGTATTTAGAGTAGATTAAGATTTCGTAAATAAAGCTTTGTTAAAATTATTGTAAGCGAACATACACGAAAACATCCCGTGTTTCATTTCAAAGGAAGTAGACCTTCGAATTGACCCTGGACAGACTGAGTCATACCTCAGCTGGGAAAGTAAACTGCGTTACAGCATCTCTGGAATTTCTCATTTTGCATCCCTGATGAAAAGGTTATACTCTCTAAAATTTGTGTTTACCAACATAACACATGTTATTAATAATTTACCGACTACCTTTCGAGCAATATTTATGCCATAAAACTATTTCATTCAAAAGCCAAATAAATGGATATTCAAAAGGCTTTTCTCTATTTTATTTCAAACTAGCTTAACCCGGTGCGTTTTGCTACCCCAATCGAAATAAAATTAGTAAAATTTTTTAAAACGGATCGTGTATTGATTACAAAGCATCTTGTACTAAATTTAATTGCTTTTACAGTAACCGTTTTGCAAGTGTATTCGTATGGGAGGTGTAATTCGTGCTTTTTCCATTGTACATTGAAGACTTTTGTCTTCAGATATTAGGGGAGGGGAGCAGTACCCCACTCCTCTGTCTACCTCGCCCATTATTATATTGAAATTTAAAGTTTACCACAATAGTAGCTTTAACCATGTTTGAAGACTCTCCCTTTTATAGTTCTTCAGTTGAGCGATATTTAATATATATGCTTCCTATGGGAGGTATTTGCCCCCTACGCCTACTCGCTTTATTTTTATTTTCAAAAGTATAGTATACCATAAGAGTGACTTCTACAACGTTTGAACATTCTCACTATAACAGTTCTTAAGATATGCGATATTAAACATTGGGGTCCTTTGGGGGGTACCACTTCCCCGCTGCTATTTTATTTCAGAAGATCCTACTACCAAAAGTTCAACAAAATGCGTGTAGGGGGCTCTTAAGATATGCGATATTTAATATTGGCATCCTATGGGGGTACCAATTCCTCTGCCCCTATCGGAAAAATAAGTAGCCTATTTTATTTTTAGGCCTCACGTTATGTTACTGTAAAAATTTCATCAAAATCGGCCAAACCATTTTGGAGTCCATACGTTACATACACATCCTATTTTATATATATAGATAGATAGAGATAGATGGAAGAAGATAAAGATTAGGGTGGTCGTTAACTATATGGAGCATATTTGTTTTCTATTTTTCCCATGATCTCACCCCCCCAATTTGGTGGGTATTGATAAAAAACGACACCAAAAAAGTTGTAGGACAATCGGCAAAGGCTAAACCGTCCCTCACGCCCGCCAAAGTTTGAGCAAAATCGTTAAGTCCGACTGTCCGTAGTTGTTATAAGTGAAGTTTCCAACAACTTAATAAGTTTTCTCTAACTATTTTTTTCTTACACACGTCTGTTCAGCTTCAATATTTGCGTTTGTGTGCGTTTGATAAAAAAAGTCAAACGCATATCATTTGTTTCTACCATATCTACCCGCTGTCACTATTCATTAAGGGGGCTCCCATACAAAGTAAATACAGACTAGAAATATATTGAAGAAAAAGGGCTATAACTGCTAAGGAATTGACCCTAGGGACATAAAATGTATTGACATTTTCACCAATAAACTCGGACTTTCTGAAAGAAAGCTTTCATTGTGTGATCCCAGACTTATTTTGTTTAATGAGAGATTAAGGAAAATCTTGTTAAGAATTATTCTACAAAATTAATATTTTGTAAGTTATGAAACATAAAGGTCAGATTTAATGTAAAAATATAATTTTTCTCAAACTTTGGTGGGCGTGAGGGACGGCTTAGCCTTCGCCAATCGTTCCCTTTTTTTTTTGTTTTTCTTTGTTTTTTTATTAAAACGGCTGTTGGTTAGTCTGCCAATGTACGTTTCGGGTTTCTTTACTGAATTTGTGTTACGAAAATAAGTTTATTTAAATTAACTAGTGTTCGCCTTATGGTCAAAATTCGACCATAATTTTTTTTTGTAAATATGAAGAAAATATAATTCATCTAAGTATATATGAATTTATTTGTTTCGAGCATTTATTTTTTCCTTCAAAGTGGATCGATTTGGCGATTTTATCTTCTACGTGAGTTAATTTAATTTTGTAAGTTCAGTATAAAACGAAAATTATTCAAAGTACCAAATGTAGAACGAAAAAGTACCAAAAAGCTCACCTTACATGTTCTTATTCACCCAGTTTAATGTATAATTTTATCTTTATAGGTCGAATATTAACGAAAATTCAAAAAGTTCCAGATGAAAATCAAAAAATACCAGCATTTTGTATCTTATAGGTTATCACTCACTCAGGATCCTACACCTTTAATATTATGTTTCTAAGTTCTATATTATAGCAAATTTAAAAATTATCACAGAAAAGTAAAAAAAAAAAGAAATTTTGTCTCTCATATTTCCCCTTCTTTCTCCCCATAGAGGTTCGGTTAACAAACAAAGGAAGAAAACGTTCTTAACTGTCTGATTTATATAGTCGAAATATTCGAAAACCGGTTTCTGAAAAATGTCGAATATTCGATCACCCTAACTTTTTATTATTTGATAATTGAAAAGAAATTTTTATTTATTTATTTTCATTCGAGCCACGTCAAGAATGAAAGATTATCAATAGCAATTTTAATTGATTTTCATGTTGTAAAATTCCTTTCTTCATAAGAATAATTTAATGAAAATTAAATTTCATGAACTTAAGCCTAATTAAAAATATTAAAAATCTGGATTAAAAACCATAAATAGTTCAACAAAATAACCACAATACTAATTTTTATTTATTTTGCATTTTTGTTAGTAACAATTTTGAATTGAACGCTTATAACTCTGAAATTATTGAACCGATTTTAATAAAATATACATTGTGCACTTCTTTGAGTAAATGGTGTATATTTTGCTCAAATCGGTTGGCATACAGAGGAGGAAAATATTCTTAACTGTTTTGCCTTAGCCGATTTATATATAGATTTATTTACATATGTATATATGAATATTTAATATACATATTGTAAGTAATAACAAACGCAAAAATCACTGAAAATTGCACGGCCCCATATGCCATTGACATTCACATTTTGCTGAAGAAGCTTCGGTTTTTAGGATTCCTCTAACAAACACTAATTGGAAACCGTTCTTCTCCGCGCTGCATATTATACGGTCCTTTTGATAAAATGCAACACGCTTATTATCCAATAACTCAATGCTCCATGTGCTACCTTCAGGTGGTGTACTTGCTTCCTAAGCACTAACTGCATACCCCGATTCTTCCGAGTCCATATAGTAAAACCAGTTATAACGGGTACCTTTTAAAATTACTTTTACTTTTTCCCCACTATTTGAATGAAATTCTTGAATTTTAGGCTTAATGCGGCCTGTATCATCCATCGATTTATTTAAATGGTTACCTAAAACATGGATTTCAGCGTTAGTGCGTAAAACGGCTAAAGAGTTTTGTACTATTGATTCAAAAAAAGATTTCGTGCATTTTTCTGAATTTTATGTGTTGTTTTTTTAAAAAACTTTCCTATAGCTCTTAAAAAATCACCCGATATGTTGCTAGTATCAGAAGTAGCTGATACCCCTGATCAAAAACCTATATAGCTTTAATTTTTTGAGGGTCTATCAAGCAAAAATTTACCAGTAGGAAACGGCTACACACACAGTTGCAAGATATAAGATATTATGCGGCGAATATTGAAAACAAAGAAATCATATTTGGCAACATAGTTGAAATATTAAATTAGGATGTATTGGACGGTATTTTTGTTAATTGTTTACGTTTTTTAAAAAATGTTCAGAAGAAAATCAAATATATTAAATATATTATATTATCAAAAAAATTTACGCCCCCCTGAAAAAGTAGATGAATACCCTACGAAGCGTTGGGAAAAACTGTAAAAAATTACTGTTTTATTTACATTGAAGCTCCAGGACTAACAAGCTTAACAATAATTAAGTTATCGTTGGATACTGTTTAAAAAAAATAGTTATAATAATAAGATACATACATATGTATTTCATCCCTGATGCCAAAGACAAAAACAAATTTTTACGAGTGGATGTTTGATGAGATACAAATATTAAACGATTTAATTTTTAGTTCTTTTATATGTTTGTGGTTTCCAAAGCAAAAAGGAACTAAAAACATTTTGCTAATGTGACTCAAACGCTAATAATTTGCTTTATTTTTTCCTTTGCCAGATGCTGATAGATGGAATATATCGCTAAATGGACGATAACGTAAATACTTTATATTAAATTTACCTATAGCGGCAGAAAATACAAGTGCAATGGACTATATCGCTAATGTGACTAAAAACGGTAGTGATTATAAACGAAAATTACTGTATCGCTTTTCCAAACTGAACTTGTTACCCAAATAAGTTTATTTTATCAAAATTATTTACATATGAATTTTTAACATATTGTAAGTATGTATTCGCATTCACAAATATTTTATTTGATTATTCGCTAAACACATATTCGACGCTTTGCTTATATTTACAAGTGGCATTAAAAACATTCATAATTTTCTTTTATTTATTTTATAAATTTTATTATTTTCTTTTTTTACATATTTTTGATTTGAATAATGAATTCTAAATAAAGAACAATTAACTATGTATATTCTATATATAATCACAAATCACTCAAAATCGCACGACCCCAAACGCCATTGACAATTAGGATTATCTGAAGAAGTGTCTTCTTTACGGATTCCCATAACATACCATCTTTCGGAATCGGGAAACTGCCCGGCGCACATTCTATGGTATTCTCGAGATAGTACAACATTATTTGTATTCAAAAACTCAATGCTCCATGTGCTTGTTTCAGGTGGTTTACTTGCCTCCGAAGCAACAATTGAAAACGATTCCAGCTCCATAAACAAATACCATTTCAACTGAGCACTCTGAAAAATTACTTTTACTTCTTCCCCACTATTTGAATGAAATTCTTGAGTTGTAGCCATAACGCGAGATGTAGTATCCGTTGATTTTTTGTCGGCCGACAGCTCAACTAGGGGACGGTATTGGTACGTATCTGAATCTTTGGATGCTTGGGTGTTGACCTTAAGTCCAACATTCTTAAGACAAAAGTCGGACTTAAAATATATAGATTTCATATTTTCAGGGAGATCTTTTTCAATTAAATTTTCCACATTTAATTTTAAGCTCGCAGGTATGTTTTCGTACAGTGGATCATTTTTCAATTTAAATAATCTGTATAAAATTTTATGGAAAAACTCGTGTATATAAATATTATTTTCTCTGATAACAGTTTCGCAAAGATCAAGTTCTGCACGTAACAACTTCTCAAAATATTCCTCACGATTTTGCTCAAACAGAGTCCATAAAGTGTTTTGGGTTTCAATTCTTTCTTTATAAAAATCCTGTTTCGGCTGTATATTGCTTTCAGTGGCATCCTCCCGCTTTTTTGAGACACTGGTACCACAGCCATAAACTGGCATTAATTGTAGAGACCAACTGAGCAGAACGCTCAAAATTATTTTAGTTGTTTTCATTTTTAAAAATGATACTTAACTGAATGAGATATTGCTACGTGCAGTATTTATAGTGAAAAATAATCCATTAACCCTTTATGGGTTGCAGAAAAGGTGGTTTATTTAACTGTGTTTATTAATTTAACTTATTCCTACACCTAGTACTTAAGGCTAGTTTACACGGTAATACAATGTATTACGACATTGCAAAAAATGATGAAGAATAACCTTAAAGCTTAGCTGTAGTGTGGAACGCAAGAGTTTCCGAACAATGATCCCGTTTTCCCGAATGAAATAGCTTTGTTTAAATGTTATCGGCAAAACTCTATTATACGTCTTCTATTTACGCAATTTATTAATGGCTTGTTTCGAGTTGTTCTTTTATAAAAATTTTCCTCAAAAAGAACTCTTTTAACAGTTTCAGGGTTTCGGGGCTTACATACATAAGTACTTATTTATTTTGTTAGCTAAGATCAGATTTTTATTTAACTTGGCGAATAGTTCCTTCTTATCTGCATCATTAAATATTTTATTTAACGCAAATCTACACCTGTTTACGATTATCGCTTCGTGGCGAAACCTTTCGATGGACAGTTAGACAGTTGAGGAACTGATTACAACAATTTCAGCAATTTTTGCGTTGGCTTTTATCCTCCTTAAAAAGGCGAATAAAAAATTTAACATTATGAGAGAGATTCTTATGCACTGTATATTTTTGTGAAAGGGTTTTTTTTTTGTTGATACCTTTTCAAAACGCTAAGGTTTTGTAAATGCTGGTTCTTAAATTTTATAACAGGATCCCCCTTAAACGACTACCAGACGTTAACCTTTAAAGTTGCGATAACGTACATATTATTTTTGGTCCCTCTACCAGAATCACTACTTAGAACCAAGGCGAATTCATACAAGGTGGTCTTTTTTTGAAAACGTTTTACAACACTGTAAAATATTTTAACGTTGTGGCAAAAATTCAAACAAATATTTGATTTTGTTTTTATATTAAACTAGCTTAACCCGTGCGCTTCGCTACACTGCTTTAACCACTTCTTCAGTTGAGAGATACTTAATATATGCATCCTATGGGAGGTATTTCCCCCTGTGCCTACCGGCTTTATTTTTATTTTCAAAAGTGTAGCATACCATAAGAGTGACTTTTACAAAGTTTGAACATTCTCACTTAACAGTTCTTAAGATATGCGATATTAAACATTGGTGTCCCATGGGGGGTAACACTTCCCCCGCTGCTATTTTATTTCAGTTTTGGGGCTCTGAAGATCCTACTATCAAAAGTTCAACAAAATCCGTGCAGTGGCTCTTAATTATATTTCTATCTATGAGGGGTACTGCTCCTTCTCTGTCAACCCCGCCCATTTTTATATTGAAATTTAAAGTTAACCATAATAGTAGCTTTAACCACGTTTGAAGACTCTCCCTTTAATAGTTCTTCAGTTGAGTGATATTTAATATATGCATCCTATGGGAGGTATTTCCCCCCCTGCGCCTACCCGCTTTATTTTTATTTTCAATAGTGTAGTATGCCATAAGAGTGACTTCTACAAAGTTTGAACATTCTCACTATAACAGTTCTTAAGATATGCGATATTAAACATTGGTGTCCTTTTGGGGGTAACACTTCCCCCGCTACTATTTTATTTCAGTTTTGGGGCTCTGAAGATCCTACTATCAAAAGTTCAACAAAATGCATGCAGCGGCTCTTAATTATATTTCTATCTATGAGGGGTACTGCTCCTCCCCTGTCAACCCCGCCCATTTTTATATTGAAATTTTCATTTTACCATAATAGTAGCTTTAACCACGTTTGAAGGCTGTCCCTTAAATAGTTCTTCAGTTGAGCTATATTTAATATATGCATCCTATGGGAGGTATTTCCCCCCTGCGCCTACCGCTTTATTTTTATTCTCAATAGAGTAGTATACCATAAGAGTGACTTCTACAAAGTTTGAACATTCTCACTGTAACAGTTCTTAAGATATGCTATATTAAACATTGGCGTCCTATGGGGGGAACCACTTCCCCCGCTACTGTTTTATTTAAATTTTGGGGCTTAGAAGATCCTACTACCAAAAGTTCAACAAAATGCGTGCAGCGGGTCTTAAGATATGCGATATTAAATATTGGCATCCTATGGGGGGTACCAATTCCCCTGCCCCGATTTTGGATTTCAAAATCAACTAACCATCATCACTCCTCCCTGTACCTTCCCTAAAAATTTTATGGCAATCGGTCGAGCCGTTCTCGAGTTATGGAGTGACAATCAAAATGTACACTTCTTTTTATATATATAGATTGTGTTTTTTTTTTAATCCCCCTTAAACGACTACCAGACGTTAACCTTTAAAGATGCGATAACGTACATATTATTTTTGGTCCCTCTACCAGAATCACTACTTAGAACCAAGGCGAATTCATACAAGGTGGTCTTTTTTTGAAAACGTTTTACAACACTGTAAAATATTTTAAAAATTTGCAAAAATTCAAACAAATATTTGATTTTGTTTTTATATTAAATTGTGTTTTTTTTTTTAATGTTATAACTTAAAAATTTTAAATTTCACAATTTTAATCGAAAATTATAGAATTTAGTTAAGATTCCCCAGAACCAACAGTACGGTATACCATTTTGACACAAGGTTAGTAATCAGCTGTTGCTTACGTAGCAAGATAAGTTCACCTGGTGTATATTCTCCTTGGTTAGAATATTGTTAATATTATTTTTTTAGTGTTGAACAGTGTCTTTGAGTTAACAAAAAATTCCACTTTAACAGATCTGGCCTTGAATGTTAAACTTAAACAAATAAAAAATGTAAAATTTTTTATTTTTTAATAAATAAATAGTTTTTGAATACGACTGTTTGTTATTTTAAAACAAAATAAATAGAAAATTGCCTTAAAAAGTATTAAAATCTTGTCTCTGTTCATTTTTTCACTCCCAGAATTTGAATAACAACTAAATACAAAAGACAAAATATTTTTGAACTCCATTTGTGTAAACAAAAAATAACACATCAAAAATGATTTAAAATAAGGCGCAATTTCAAGAAACTAACTGATGTTTAAGAAATACAGCGCAAGATGGCGCAATGTGTTGCATGGTATTGGAGACATCGTAGAGTGATGATCGTAGACAGTGTTATAAAACTATGTTTTTGTGCAGCTATAAAAATGTTTCCAGAAGTGAATTATTTTATATATTACTAGCTGACCTGACAGACGTTGTCCTGTCCAAATTAGGAAAAATGTTTGCGTTCGATTTTTAAAATCCGTTAAAAAGATACGAACGTTTGAAAAATTAGTCAAATCGATGGAGCCGTTTTCTGATTTGAGGTAAAACGAAAAAAGTGGGCGTTAAAGTGGGCGGGGCAACATTTTCTTTCCGTAAAAACCTAAGTTGGGCCATGGCGATTATTTTAAAGAAAAAATCGTCCAAATCGGTCAAGCCGTTCTCAAGTTATGCGTTTAATAGAAAAAGTGGGCGTAAAAGTAGGCGTGGTAAATGTTTCTTTCGATGAAAACTTAAAATGGATAAATACGAACATTTGAAAGAAAAATTTGTCAAATCGATGGAGCCGTTTTCTGATTTTAGGTAATTCGAAAAAAGTGGGCGTAAAAGTGGGCGGGGCAAAATTTTCTTTTCGTATAAGTCTAAGTTGGACCATGGCAAATTATTTAGAAGTCATTGGTGGTGCAACATGAAAATTGGATTTTGCCACGCCCCTCCGCCCGCAGACCGAAAGTCAAAAATCAGACTTCACAGTGTCACCCGCCTGAATATTCTGAAGATTCCCTGAAAATTTCATCAAAATCGGCCCAGCCGTTTTGGAGTCCATACGTTACATACATACATACTTACATACACACATCCTATTTTATATATGGGCAAATCCTGTGTGACGAACGCTATATTCGCACGCGTTTTTTGATTAAAATATAAAAATTTTTTGGTCTTTCAAAAGAGATAGTATAGTATAGTATAGTATAGTAATATATTTTGTCAAGCAAATATAACAGTTATTTTTTAATTTTATCGAGCAAAAATTCGTTTTTTTTTTTTCTTTTCAAGAAGTGTGCGTGTTTTAATAATTTGGTTGACTTAAAATACATTTTGTTAATGTGCATAATAAATCCCCATGACAACCACATATTGAAATAATTGTTTGAATTCAACCTTATTATTAGAACATGTACATTTCTTTAGAAAATCAGTTTTATTTTTGTTTGAAAAAATCGAACAATAACTGGTATTTTTGCTCGAAGAAAAATTTTAAAATTACTTTTATTTTTTTTCCAGTGTTCCTGACTTGCGTTCGATACGAGGAGCTAACATTGATTTCGCAGACAGGGTAAGAAATCGTAAAGTGTATTTCGTAACAAAGCTGCAGACACAACAGATTACCACCGCAAAACACAAACAGCCCAATTGCTTACAGAGAACGCTCCTTGTCACGGCGATATTTGCGCACTATGGCATCATATTTCCCACTACAATGACTGCTGCCAAATCCGTACTTGGGTTATATAAATATATATGAGTCGTTTATTTTGAAAGTGGTTTAAGTCCATTTTTTCTTACATTGAGATATTAAAGGGTTTGTCTTTGATTTGTTTCAAAAATATTGTTAAGTGGTATTAATTTTTGTAGAATATATAACGTAATACATTTTGTAAACTTTACTAGAAAAATAAGCTGTGTTTCAGAACCTAAAATGGACTTAAAATCACTTTGTTGTTTGTGAAAAGGAATAAGTCCACTTTAAAATAAGAAATTAAATAATACAAATTGTAAATATTTGATGTTTGATGTAGATGAATGTAATAGCTTTACAATAAATAGGGAAGCTTTCAATTTAGATCAGATTTTTATTTATATTATTAAAAAATTTTTTTAAAAATAAATATGAATTCATTTATTAAAAATTAAATTATATAATATTCATTTATTAAGCATAATATTAAGGATTTTGCCATATTATTTCTCCTCATTTAGATCATGTGTGAGGTTTTGTTAAAATATTCATGGTGCATAGGTGGTATATACCTTAGTAACTCCATCATATCATTATACTTAGGAGTTGAAATGGGGCGTACATTTTTGTATAATGGTGTTAATTTTATTTTGTTGAAGTTCCTTGGTCTTCCCCGACAAGGTTATAAGTCAAGTATTTTGAACTCTTTATCCACTTCCATAGATTCTTTACAAAACATTTTATAGGGTTCACTTTTTATAAATCGCATCCAACTTATCCTTAGCCAATTTACAGGTTCGCCACTAGTGTTTTTTAATCTCTTATGAATTGCTTCTTCCAGAGGTTTTGTATAAAAAATCTTTACGTTTCATGTTAGTTAATAAAAATTTGTGGACTTCAACCGGTTTCAAAATATTTTTTTTTTGGATTTTGTTAGCTTACTTATTTTCAAGTGCCCAAAATCATAGCGATTTTAATGATACTCGACTTAAATTGTTTATAAAAAAAAAGATTATATAAGATTGCGATTAGTGTTATCATTAACTACTTTAAAAAAAAAATGGACCTAAACCACTTTCAAAATAAACGACTCATATGTCCTTTATTTATTATTTAATATTTCAATACATACATATTAGGGTGATCGATTATTCGACCTTTTTCAACAACCGGTTTTCGAATATTCCGAATAGTTGCTATTTTAAAAAACCGGTTTTCGGTTAAGCATTTTAAAAATAACCGGTTTTATTTCGAATACATAAAAATACAAAAATCAAATTAGATTTTGTAATAAAAACTTAGGCCCTGAATTTGTAAAACGCAACGCAATCCCAAAAATAACATTGAAAGCAAAAACAATGTAAAAAATATCAACGCCACAAGATATGCAGCGTTTAAAATTTAAAAATTCAATATTCATTTCTATAGAGAACAACAACAAAATTATGAAATATTGTCGATTTTGTTTTTGCTTTCAATATAATTTTTGGCGTTGCTTTTGCGTTTTACAAATTTAGGGCCTTAATTAAAATAAAAACAAAGCAATTCACGAAGGTAAGGAACCAACAAAATACATGGATTTGACTTAACGTTTGTTCAGACCTAACAATTATTTGACAATAAAATCCAAAAAAGCGTGATTAGTAAATTGATCAAACTTGGGCTTTATTTTAAATAATTTCTGTTTTTTTTTTCTACCCAAGGTTAAAATACAATTTGGTTTAAGGATTGATGTTTGACTATTGACGTCAGCAGTCGTCGATGTGTAAGACGGCAAACCCCTCTGAGATCAAGTGGTAGCGATCGAAACATGTCAGGGTAACCAGCCGCCTGGGTTCGAATCTCAGGCCAGCCGTCTAGGTTCAAATCTCAGGTCAGTCAAGAATGAATGATTATCAATAACAATTTTAATTAATTTTCATGTTGTAAAATTCCTTTCTTCATAAAAAACAATTTAATGAAAATTAAATTTGATGAACTTAAGCCTGATTAAAAATATTGAAAATTTGGATTAAAACCCATAAATAGTTCAACAAAATTACCGCAATACTAATTTATTTCTGTTTATTTACTTAACTTTATTCCCAAGATGATAATTGTATAATGTAATTTAGAAACTGTTAAATAATGTTTGCACTAGCCTAACATTTTGCAAAAGCAAACAATTCTTTAAGAAAACTAGTGGTGGCGTGTAAGACATCAAATATTTAATAGGTGTGAACATAGCTGTAGAAGTTTTGAAGCACTTTGGTTTTAAGAAATTTTAGAAATTTAATAAATTTATTATTTGAGATATTCCCCCAAATTTATTTTAAATGAGTTTTAATTGATGGTGGTTAAGCATGTCTATATGAATCAGTAGACTTCAATATATTTTTGAAAAGTTGCAAACAAAACCTCTTATCCAGCAGCCGTATTTTGTAATTCGCTTAGCTAAAGCTAAATCTCGATCGCTAAAATGCCTTAGAGAACACAAAATTGAAAAATTTTAGCGATGACATTTAAAGCTAAAATTGCGGTGAATTAAATTTGTATGGCATTGCCAAATTTAGCAATGCACGTTACAGAATTGCATTCGTAGCCAAAAACCGCTGAATCAATTTTTTAGATTTTTAGCGATAGAGATTTAGCTTTAGCGAATTACAGAATACGGCTGCAGGATTATAAAAACGAATTGTAAAATGAAAATGCTTTTTGTATGAAATATCTGTCAATTCGTCGATCACAATTTATACCCTTCCATGAGATTTTTTGATTCCTTAAATTTTGCTTTAAGTTGTTGGTAGTTTAAAATAAATAAAACTTAAGAATTTTTCCAAATCGTTGATTTCGCCGGTATGTTGTAGTTTTTAGCATGAAGATATGCTAGAACTACTTAAAAGCCGTACCACAAAGCATACAGAGATGAAAAAAGTGACGCATGAAAAATGCCTAAATCATTTGCGAGGGCAGCTTTCGAAGAAAGAGAAAGAAACCGTTTTTTGGTGGTGAAGTGGCAAGGTGGTAAAACAGGCCGCTACTTTCAACACAAATTGCGTAATCAAAACAAAAAATGTTAAAAGGGCAGCTTTCGAAGGAAAACACAATATTTTCTGTCTCGCGACGCCTCTGTGTGCTCTGTGGCCGTAACAAGAGAGGAAGGTGGGACGTTTTCATCCGTTTACGCTGATATGCCATACCCAAACAAGACCATCAACGTTGTGTCCCAAACAGTAGTGTTAACTTTCTTGTTTAATAAAACCCACATAATAGAAATAAAAAATAAGAGAAAAACCCGATAGATTGACGAAAAAATAGCTAAATTGACATTATTTATTAATAAAGCGGCCAACTTCACTATTAAGCGCGCTGTCAAAATTGTAAAGCGTTGACGCCGCGCTATTTAGGGATGCTTCATACAAATTGTATGGGCATTAGAATTTTTGACAGCTAGAATACGCTTTCCGCTCTTGTTTAGGTATGGCTGTAAGAGTTTTTCATTCTTTATTGGCAGCAAATTTGGTAAATTATTATTTGCAGTCTCTTAAAAACTACTTAGAGCAGAGTTAAGTTTTACTTGGCGTTTATTTTTGTCAACCTTGTGGACTAATTAAAGGTGATTAAAAAGTCGTGACGTTGAAGAACCTTTGCAACTTATCATTTGAGGGCCCTTTAAACACATTTGTCTTTAAAATAACTCCGATATATCACTGAGATGATATCTTTATAAATATATATGTAAAATTGTAAGGGCCGATGTTGAATGTGAACCACACCTAAACGCCAAGTTTTTTTCCGAATTTTATTTGACATTTCTCTATTTCAGACTTACTCAATTTGAACCATGGAGAGATACACAATCCAACAACGTGTTAAAGTTATCCAGACTTATTATGAAAATGGGCGTTCAAATCAAAATGCATATCGTGCACTTCGTGATTTTTTTGGTCAATTTGATCGTCCAAATGTGCGTACAATCGCAAAAATCGTGGAAAAATTCGAGCAAACCGGGTCTGTAGAAGATGTGAGAACACCAGTGCATGCTCGTACAGCTCGTACTGCAGGAAATATTGCTGCTGTTCGCGATAGTGTGGCTGAAGAGCCGTCCACCTCAACTCGTCGTCGTACCCAACAATTGCACCTCTCACGCTCGTCGTTGATGAACATTATGCATAAAGACTTGCATTTACACGTTTACAAGGTGCAATTGGCTCAAGAACTAAAGCCTCTTGACCATTCCAAACGTCGTGAATGGGCAGAATGGTGGCAAGAAATGGCAACAGTGGATGATCAATTTTCGAAGAAAATCATCTTCAGTGATGAGGCACATTTTCACCTCAGTGGATTCGTCAATAAACAGAATTGCCGCATTTGGGCGAATGAGAATCCAAGAGTGATTGTCGAAAAACCAATGCACCCACAAAGAGTGACTGTTTGGTGCGGTTTATGGGCTGGCGGCATCATCGGGCCGTATTTTTTCCAAAATGAGGCCGGTCAGGCAGTTACTGTGAATGGTGTTCGCTATCGTGAGATGATAACGAACTTTTTATGGCCCGAATTGGAAGATATGGATGTGGACGATATGTGGTTTCAGCAGGACGGTGCCACTTGCCACACAGCTAACGAAACAATGGCTCTTTTGCGCAACAAATTCAATGGCCGTGTTATCGCACGTAATGGCGATGTCAATTGGCCGCCAAGATCATGTGATTTGACACCGTTGGACTTTTTTCTTTGGGGTTATTTGAAAGAAAAGGTGTACGTCGATAAGCCAGCAACAATTCAAGAGCTAAAGGATGAGATAATTCGGCACATTAACGGCATAGAACCTCCATTATGCCTCAGGGTCATCGAAAATTTGGACCATCGGATGGAGGTGTGCCGCCGTGGTCGCGGCGCCCATTTGGCCGATATTTTGTTCCATACATAATTGAATAATACCAATATATCATAATAAAATAAAATTACAATAATTTCCTAAATAGTTTGTGTTTTATTCAAAATCAACATCGGCCCTTAACCACCCTTTATATACATTAGGGCGGGTCGATTTGTATGGATGAAAAAAAATTAAAAATCGTATAGCAAAAACGTAATCTACATACAATTCTAACAAAATTCTCCAAAGAAGCCATGGGTCTAAAATAAAATCCTAATCCGCGCCTCTCGAGTTGAAAATTTATATGCCCGCCTTTTTGAAAAAAAAAACTGTGTATACAATTTGTCCAAGGACACGGATGATCCTTTTTTTTAAGGATTTTCTGTAAAAAAAGAAAACGGTTTTTGAATTTTTTGTTCGGGGTTGTTTGTAATAAAAGTGCCAAATGAACATATTTTAATCTTTAGTCGATTTAAGTAAATATGTGTCTCAGATTTTTTTTGAAATTCGTGCTAGTTCGCGTTTTGACAAAAATTCAATGGGGTGGTAACCCTTCGTTTTAAATTGGGCAATATGGGTATCAATTTTTTTCTTTTGACAAGTACATCATCTTTGTATGTAAATAATTTAGATTTTTGCACTGGAATATTTATAAATGCAATTTTGAAGTAACTCTAATATGATAGCGGATTTAGTTTCTAGATCATGTATGGATGGAAATACGACTAAAGAAATGAAAAAGATGATACCCAATTTGTTTATGTTGGTAAGGAAACAGATTCTCAAATTAACAAAACATGCAAAAATAGACCATTTTTCAAAATGGTCCACCTCACGAGAGGTCAAAGCTGGAGGCGAAATATTTAAAATGTCTTCTTAAAAAAGTCCAAGGTTCATTTTTAGGAGGGTACATTCAGCACTTCTTTTGGTGAGTCGCTCTAATATACATATATGTATATATTTATATCAGTGAAGTAAATAAAGATCAACAAATTGTCAAATACTCCACAAAAATAATAGTCACACAATAAAAAAAAAAAAAAATGATAACTATTGTTTTATCGGAACGTGCCCTCTGTTATTATCTTGCGATAGCGAATGCCATTCCCCGTAAATGCTTGGCCGACTTCAATTTCGAAAAGTTACGGCCCGAGGACTCCGCCAGCCCAAAAATCCCACCAAACAGTCACTCTTTGTGGAAGCATCCGCTTTTCAGCAATTACTGGTGGATTCTCATGAGGTGAAAGTGTTTGTCACGAAGTGCACGAAATACATTTTGATTTGAAGACCCATTTTTGTAAAAGACTTCAACAATCTTTACGCGCTGTTCAGTTGTGTACATCTCCATGGTTGCATTTGTCAAACACCGAAACAAAGAAATATCAAATTAAGTTGGACAAAAAACTTGCATTATGTTTGGACCTCCCTTTACACAATGTAGTAAAGCTAATTAATCTCAATATTTAGTAAGCAAAAACCATGTTAAGTAACTTCAAAAATGTATTTTATCTTTTCCAAATACATTCAAAATTGCCGAACTTGGTCCAGTGGAAAAATACATAGAGAGACAGCGGTTGTTCTATAGAAGAAACTGTATGCAGAATTTGAAGATGGAAGGTCTGCAAAGGCTTTTCGAAAATCCAAAATAATATCGGATTATTTAAGAATTAAGGTTTTAACGATGTGTTAAAATAATACAACGATATGGAGTTAAGATGAAAAGTTTTACGCATTAAAAAAGAAGATATGAGAAAAAACGATTTATGCACGACATGTCTTCTATCACTTAAGACTTTTCGAAGACAATTTTGAGGAAAATGTCGTGGACGACAAAATACTCGACATTGTCTAGTGCACTGTCTTTTAAAGAAGTTAATAAACGACGAAATGACCGACATTGTCTTTCAAGTTGTCTTTTGTTAAAGCTTATCCACGACAACATGACAGACATTTTCTTGTAAGGTATCCTCTATCAACAACTATACACGACAGTATGAGCGACAGTGTCTTGTATGTGCTATTGTATATTTTTATTTATTCATTTATGTTTATAGGCGACATTGTCGTGTAAGCTGTAACATCGACATTGTCTTATACGCAGTCGTTGACGACAAAATAGAATCCATCGTCGTCTATATAGTCATCAAAGACAATACAAACGACAATCACCCCTATCGCGAATGTTATGGGAATATGATATATGGAATCAAACTTAAATTCCCATCCCCAACAAATCGGTATCGCAAATATTTTGGGAGTAAAAATGTCTATTGTGAATTATTTGTCAGTGGTTTGTAAACAAAAGTCTCTATTGTGAGTTACTTGTCAGTGCTTGTATTGTGAAAGAAAAATATACAAAATAAAATACGAATAAAAATATAATAAAATAAATAATGAATAGTGTTTATCTTCATTTTTGTATGTACACTCCTACAATAAAAGGAAAAAGTAATTTAATTTAGTCCTACTTTATAATACATATTAAAATTTACGTGTTCCCTTCTCGTTCATATCAACACTTGTTGGGAATTTATTCAGTAAAAAAATTCGCGGGAATAAACATTGGCGATGCCAAATTTTTAAAGTTTGGGAATTCATTCCCAAAAAATTTGTTATGGGAATCATTCACAATACGAAATAAAAAAATATGGGAATATTTTCATGGGAGTAGTTGTTTGTGATAAGGGTGAATGTCTTTCATGTGGTCATTAACGACTATATGGACGACAATGACGTGTATGTGGTCATCAACGACAGGCTGAGCGACATTGTCTCTCTTCGTTACGTGCACGATTTACGCGACACTTGTTTGAAAATGTCATCGACGATTTGCATTAGTTGAAAAGCAACAGTTTATTTTTATCCCATGAAAATTGAAAAAGTCGAAGTAGAAGCAATTTTTTGATTTTGACTGCAGTTTTTTAAACACTGTTCATAAGTATGTAAATACTTGTGATGGAAAATTCAGTAATTTGGTACTTTTTTCAGTACCTTTCCATTGCTTATATACCACGGTACCCCCACGTCAGTTTTAGTACTCTTTCCTTGTTGTGTTATGGAATTACAGACAAAATTGTAGACGTTTTGAGGAAAAACAATATTCCTCTGGAAAAAATTATTGGGCTTACGGCTGATAATTGCAATGTCTGGGATTACACTTTGAATGTTTTCTTTCAGAAAGTCTGAGTTTATGGGTGAGAGGGGAAAAAGGAACAGCATGTTCTCTTCCCCTCTCATCTATAAACTCAGACTTTCTGAAAGAAAACTTTCATAGTGTGAACTCAGACATAGTAATGATGGGGCAATTTAGCGGTGTTCAGGCCAGATTAAAAGAATTGTTACCAAATTTTAGTGTCCGACCGAACGTTCGGGTTCGGTTACGGAGTTCGGCAAAAAATGACGTTCGGTCAAAGTTCGGTGTTCGGCGAAATTTTTACCGAACTTTACCGAACACCGAACTTTTTTATGAAATAACATATTTATTATACATAATTTCAAATTATAATTTGGCATCATTGTTTTTGAAAATAATACGAAATCAATTCAACTATTTTTCTCTATGATTATTAGTTCGATAAAATACAGCGATGACTTAATAAAATGCTTAAGTGTACAAAAATGTCTTTATATGTGTAATTTTTAGAAGACGGTAAAAAATACAACAAAAAAAACGGTTAAATTTTATTTGGCAAAAAAAAAAATACTCTCTATTTATATTCTGCGAATGGTAAAATAATCTATAGTTTTGGGTGAACCACAAACCAAACTTTATAGTATACATATTTCCGGATAAAAATGTCATCCAAACCATTTTGGAGTTTTTTTTTTTTTTTTTTTTTTTTTTTAAATTGAGCAAGCGCTCATTGCAAATGTTGCGCCAAACAAATGTCAGTGGGGAGTTTAATTGCCAAGCAAACAAACTACCGCCAATATTAAACGCCACTTAGAGAAAATACAACCCAACGAATTCAAAAAATACATTGTTGAGGTTTGAGTACTAATATGTATACTAGGGCGATAACCAAATTATTGGCATAGTACGACGGAGTGGCCAAGAATATTTTAGTAATGAAAACACCTGTCTCCCGCCGTTTTGCGAAAATAACCTCACGCAGGGAAGCAAATTTATAAAACCTTCTAAGAAATTTTGAACCGCGATGAATTGTAAACCGTAGGAAAATTTTTAAATCTAAAGCAGTGGTTAAATGCCAAAATAGCATTTAAGTGATACGTATAGGAATTTATACAAACATCAGGTGTATATTTTTTAAAATTTCCGTGAGATAAAAATGGGTTCTTTCAAACTTCAACCCGATCCCTGCGTGAAGTTTCTTAACAATCCGAACAAATTATCATATTTTTTATTAATAACTTTTAATGTTTTACACGACTATACTATGCCGTTTTTGATTTTCGCAAAAAGTGTGAAAAAGTTATAGCCCTAATGTATACTGTATTAAACTTGAAATTTATTTTTTATTTTTTGTCTTAAAAAAAAAGCAATTACTAATTATTTTTGAACTATAAAATAGTTTTGAAGACTATAAAGTGCAATTTATCTTTTCATGTTGCATCCTTCCAAAAGTGTAAATGTAATAATTTCCTGAAATTTTATTTTTTTTTTTAATAAATACATTAAAAAAGTACAATTGTTCAGATTTATTAACAAAAAGTTCGGGTTCGGGTTCGGCCGAACTTGTCAAAATTTACCGAAGTTCGGGTTCGGGTTCGATCTCAAAAAGTGCGTTCGGTCGGACACTACCAAATTTGTTCGTAAACGGCTGTGCATGCCATAATTTAAACTTAGCTTCGTCTGCAGCTTATTTATGTCCACTTAAAAAAATCAATAAATTTATGAAGGAAATAATTTTTTACTTTAGTAATAGCTCAAGCCGAAAAGAAGAACTTCAAAATTTTCAAGACTATTTTGGAACAGAAGTTCACACGTTATTTCAAGGTACGCCCAAACTAGATGGCTTACGAGATAGGCTGTGGTTGAAAGATTTTTGGAGCAATGGGAAGCGCTAACGTATTTTTTTAAATTTACATAACTCTGAAAGCGGACATAAAAATGAACGCCTTAAATTTATTGGAACTTAAATTTTAAACGTTGAAACATAGATGTATTTTTTAATTTTGTCATACATTTTAAGAATCTATTCCCAATTTCGTGGTTTGGGGATTTGCCAGAAATAAAACATTTAAAAAATTTATATATTTCGATTTTTTGGAAAAATGTAAGCCAATTTAAGAACGAAATGGACGAACTTATGTTTCCTGATATTTCACGCATTGCTATCGAAATACTGTCAATATCCCATTCATCAACAGCAGTTAAGCGCACGTTTTTAATTCAAAAGAAAGAAATCGTTTTCAAGTACAAACTCTCTCCAATTTAATTAAAACTAAAGATTTAATAAAATCAGCTAATAGACGACTTCACAAAGAGACTGAATAACAAATATTACGAAAAAGTAGAAAATTCGTCTTATCAACTGATAAGAGAATGTAGGCCTAAGGGTAGCTTTAAAACAAAAATCACCAACCTGAAAATGATATGTTTGTTATGCATTGTTACTTTAGATAATGCAATTGTATACATATACATATATTTTTCAAACTATATTTGAATACATACCTTTCTTTTGTCATATAAAGGTTTTCCTATTTTTCATTTAACAATTTTAGTAGATATAATTACATACTCAATATCTGTGATTAAAAATATAATTCGCTGTAATATCTATAGATAAAATCTCGAAAAATGTAAATATGTATATAATCAAATAATTTAATAAAGATGAATTTAAAAAAAAAAAAAAAAAAAAAAAAAAAAAAAATAAAATCAGCTGATTCTCGTTGTTACAATTATAATATTACAGTAGTTCCCGCTTAAATGCACCTCGCTTAAATGAATACCCCTCTTAAATGCGCAAAATGTGCTGGCAAGAAACATTTTCACATAATTACATGAACAAAATCCCGCTTAAATGACCTCGCTTAAATGCGTTCCCCGCTTTAATGATTCATTATTTTTGTCCGATATTACATAAATTTGAACAAAATAAATCACTTAAATGCGTAACCAAAAAAACTTGAAATTTTTTTAAATATCCATCAAGGCATTTATAAAGTTAGTAAAAGTATTTTTGTACTTATATGATGGCAACACAAACATTTAAAAGGGCAGTTGAAGTAAAAAAGTAAATTTCTCTTGAATTTCAAAATTTATAGAGAATAATTTTAAAGAGTTATCGGAATCTTCCGATGATGAAAAAGAGGAAAGAATTAATAAGTTGGAGCCTAAATATGGGTTCGAATAAACATTTACGCCTGTATTTATAAAAAAAAATTTAAATTTAATAAAGGTTTACAAAACAAATTTTGTATGAAAATTCTCCTTAATAAACGTTTGTTAAATTTAATAATCGTTTATAAATATGGGGGTAAGTTTTTAAAGAAAGACCTAAAGACCTATTAATACTTGAAAATAATAAAGGTCGAATAAAATACATATTATAAACAAAACATATTTATATTTTTAATAAAAATGTATGTCCATAAGTATTTATGTAAGAATGTTTATTGAATAAGTTTTAATATTATATGTATTTAATTTCGTATGAAAACTATGTACCTATAATAAATTTTATTTTCCCTTATATGTAACTAAAGAAGTACTTTTAAATGATTATTAAGTTTTTTAAGCGAGGTTTTTATAAATGCGTTGATTGCGCATTTATCCGGGTTATTGGTTAAATGATTCCCCGTTTAAATGCGTAGAAAACTGAACATTTTTCGATGCGCACTTAAGCGGGAACTACTGTACTAATGATCTCATTAAGTAAATTAAACAAAATTGTTACTAGTCAGATAATCATCAGAAGATTCTTTTAGGAGTTTCATATTAAACATAATCGTGTAACAAACAGCCTATGCTATCTGCACAGAAAAAATTATTGGCAGTTTTTTTTTTTTTTTTTTCAATTAATAGTGATATTTGAATGTTAAAATAAATTTGATTACGTTCTTAATTGATTGAATTAAAAAAAAATATTTTTTTCAATTAAAATTTTACTTGATTTTAAGCTTTATTTTAATTATAAGTTTAATTGAATCAATCAACTCGGTTGTTTGAATTGAACACTTTGTTGCTTTCTCCTTGTTGCTTTCCTCCCTCATCAACAGTTTGCGAAAAATGTTGCAAGTGCAACCAACATCTTTATAAATTTATTGTCTTTGCCCTTACATGTACATACACACATGTTTTTGTCATCAAAAAGAACAGTAAGCGTCGCGTGCAAAAAAACAACTATCAACAAGTAAAAAATGAACTGAAATTTGTTATAGACGAATTACAATTATGACCACCAACAATGTCAATAATGAGCCTACATACATATGTAATTATGCGTAAAATAAAAAGTCGCCTTGTGGCTGACCACAGTGGTGTTTATTTTCTTTGTTTGTTAATTCTTGAATTATTTTTGGCGTCATTTCATGTTGTGCGTTAAAAGTGAATAGGTGAAAAAAGTGTACAGCCAAATTACACAACAAAAACTGTTTTTTGTTTTCAATCTTGAATACCCTGAAGAATCAGAGTTATTCAACAATTTTATACAAAGTTGTATGAATGAAATTCCTCTGTCAAAAAATCTTCCAAATTTTGTACAATTAAGCATGAGCTATTACAATTAAACAAATAAAACAAGTTATTTTTAAACCATATTTAAATAAAAAATATATTTTAAATATTATTATTTTGCTTCATTTAACCATCAACTGAATTGATTTAACAAACTTATTCCATTAATAATATGTTTGATTGAATAATTTGCGTAATTGAATTTAGAGTGTATTTCAAATACACCGTTTAATTTATTCAATTAAAAATTTAATCGATTTAATGCAAAAATTCAATCACTGTTTTAATCAATACAATTATTAATTAATTAATAAAAATAAATTACGTTAGTAATTCATTCAATTAAAATATTGATTTTTTTTTTTTTTTTTCAATTAATTTGTTAATTCATTCAATTAAAATATTGATTTTTTTTTTTTTTTTTTTTCAATTAATTTGTTAATTCATTCAATTAAAATATTGTTTAATATTAAAAATTTTTTCAATTATTTTTGTAATTAAAATGTAAAAACTTTTTAATTGGAAAAAAATCCTTGTTTTGCAATTTTTGCAAATTTGAGTAATTGGTATAATCATTTCGGTGATAGGTGCAATATTAAACAATTTTTTGCTTGTTTCAATTATTTTGGTGATCAAAACCGTTTTTTACTTTTTTCTGTGTGGTTATATTTAGAGTTTGCTAAAAACCGTAAAAATGTGAAACCGCGGTTTCGGTTTTAAAATGATTAAAACCGGCCGGTTTCGGTTCGGTTTTCGGTTTTCGGTTTTAAAAATATCAAAGTTAAATTCTTACATTAACATATACAGTATAACCCGGTTAATTACCCCACGCTTAAATGCCTTTCACGCTTATTTACCTCGAGTTTTAAATCCCCGTTTTTTTCTTCCATTTTTAAACAAAAATCCTCGTTTAATTGGCATCCGCTTAATTACTCGATTCGGATAATTGCCTTAAAAATTTAACTCCCAAAACAAAATTATACCTACATTTCATTCGTTTAATTGCCTTAGTACTATTTGACAAAAACACAGCAAGTAATGCAACCAAGTTTTACTTGTTAATAATTTGAAAATATGCACTAAAATTTTTTTTAAAAATATGCCTTAAAAACAAAATATGGCTTGATTAAAAGCAAAATATTCAACAAATTAAAAGTCAAGATTCATATAAGGGTTATATATTATCTAGATACACCAAATTTATGAGATATTTTGTCTTAAAGAGATTAAAGTTTGAAGTTTGCATGGGGACTATGTGATATTATAGACCGATTCTTACAATTTACATAGGTTTCGTTCTTATGACAATTAAACGTATTTACCCAATTTTATCAAATTATCTAAAAACTGCTACCTTTACTTTTTGCACAAGGTTTACATGGACATACAACCAGCAAGATGGACGGCCGGACACGAAAAGATTACATAAAAAAGTGTTTCTGATTCGATCGTTTACTAAACGATGCGTCTAGGTTTCTATGTTATAAGTTGCGAAAAACATTTATCTTCAACAAAAACTTGCTTTGGGTTAAAATTGTACAGTGAAAATTTAACGTAGGTGGCGAAATTAAAGCAACAGAAAATTCACCTGTTAACCAGAATTTTAAGCAATTTTTTTTTGCTTAACATGTATTAAAATATGTTTTGAAAACTTAAAATATGTGTGCAATAAAAATGCAGCAATGGCTAAAATATGGAAATTATTTGCAAACAAATCGATACCAAAATTCATTAAAAGCTCTTAACGCATAAATATATTGTTTCTGCGTTCATTGGTCGCCCAAGAAAAACCATGTAATTGCATATTTACGGCTTCCATGAGTAGTATTAGGATATGACAGGACATCTCAAAAAGCACTACAGATCAAATTTAAGACAACAAATCTCATTGTTTTTTATTGCTATCTCTTAAGATTTAGCTGGTACATGTAAAAATTCCTTTCTTAAATTTTTTCATACATCAAAGTTAAGTTATCTTGTAGATAAATACGTCTAATTACCTCACTGAGGTATTTAAACGAATTCGCTTTATTACCTCAATGAGGTAGTTAAACGTATTCTTATTATTACCTCAACGAGGAAGTTAAGCGTATTCGTGTAAATGCTTACCCCGCATAATTACCCAACAATATTGGCATTTTTGTCGAGGTAATTATCCGTGGAATACTGTATATTTTTTTTTGCAAGTTTTTTAATTGTTTCAGTTCAGGTACTTTTATTCGCCCTTAAGTGTATACCTTGGCCTGGCCAGGCATTTTTTGACTTTTTCTAGTTTTTTTTTTATATAATTATTAAGTATATTAGAACGTAACTTTATGTATTCCTCAATTCCGCAACTGGCCAAATGAAAATTTTGTGCATATTGTATCCACCTGGGCCTGGTCAGGCCCTTCCCTATAATATATGTACTGCAGTAAATAAAATCAAAATGAAACGTTTCAAAAGGCATACACAACACATAAGAATTCTTCCTTTTCTGTTTTTTCGAAAAATTATTTTATTTCCCAACAAAATGTTCCTGCTATAGCTATAAAACTCCATACATATAAAAGTAGTCCCAGCCTTGCCCAGGGGTTCGTTAGTGTGAGTTTTTTCTATAGCCACAAAAAACTCCATACAAAATTCAAGTGGCCCAGGTGGCAGTTTATGCCTCACAAATTAGGTGTGTACTTGAGAGTTATAAAGATAACATTTGTTCTTCTTAGTACTTATTTTGAATTTTAAGAATTTTGAAATACCTTGTCATTGTTGAAGGCTGTTATGTATAAAGTTTTTGTATATTAAGTACGAGTATGATGTTTAATTTGCAATTTCTTTAAGCATAAATATATTGTTAAAGTTAAAGCTAAAACCGAGGTTTTTTTGTCGGTTTTCGGTTTCGGTTTTTAGGCATTTAAAACCGCGGTTTCGGTTTCGGTTAAAACCGAACAGCAATCCCTAGTTATATTATATCACAAGCAAATACATAGTTTGTATGTAAATCAGAGATCAGCAATGAGTAGTGAAAAAGTGAGTAGAGCTAAATCATGACTCATAAATTCTTGTACTTATACGCACTCATAAATATTCCCACTGTTGCCAACTTTTTTTGAACCTTTCCCGCCAAATTGGACTTCAAAACCGCTAGAAACCGCTAAAAATTTAATTTAGCGAGATTTTTTTTAAAAATACCGCTAATACTTAAACATTTTTAAAAGTTTTATATAAATCTTGATATACAGGCCTGTTCTGAAAATCACATTTTATGAAAGTGATTTGAAATCACAAGAAAGGTGTTCTGGGCATATTATTTTGTGATTTCAAAACGTTCAGCTACGTAAACAACTTTTTGAAATCACTTTGTTATTTTTGCGACTATTGTAAGATGGCCGTCATAATAAATTACTTAAATAAAATATTCAATGTGTTGTTTATTAATTGTTTATGCAATAAGCTATTTTATTTGCAACAAATCTTTTAAAAATAAGAAAATTCTACGACACTAAAAAATGATATTTGCTTTTGAGACTTCTGTTGTGATTTCAGTTTGTTTTTTTTTTTTTTTTTTTGTTGAATTAAAGATCGCTAATTTGCTAACAGCGGCATCAAAGCAAAGTGTAATATTTATTAAAAATCGCAAGAGCTGTAAAGAATCACAGGAAAAAATCGCTTCTATCGCGAAAATGGCTAAATTCGAGCAAAATTGCAAGCTTGTAAACAAGCCCACAATTTTATTTGAAAACGCTAAATGGGTAATAGCTATTTTAATGCACTCCCCTACAATATAGGTATAAAATGAAAAGGATTGCTAAGAATAACTCGAAAAATAAAGTGACGCCACTCTAAATCCAATATGGCGGTCTTACTTCTTTTTAATGCTTGTCTACAATAAACGTATCAAATGAAAGGACTAACTAAGAATACGTATGCGAGTTTTACATAAATTAAAGGAAACCCCCTTTTTAAAAACAAGCTTTTATTTCTGCCAGAAATAATGCATTAAAAAAATGTCGTTGACTTTTTCTTCTGGCTGTCCCTCACATGTCGTGTGAGATTTAATATTGTCGTACAGACGTGGCCAACTGGGTATGGTTAGAAAAAAACCTCATTAGTATTTTAGCATTTGAAAATTTTAGTGAATTTTTAGTATTTTCGCGACACTTCTTCTGGCTGTCCCTCACATGTCATCTGGGATGCCCGGGTAGGCTAGCTAGTAGTGAGCTAGTCTATTAGCCCCGGGGTTGCGGTTTCAATTCCCGCCAGAGACACTGGTTTCTTTCCTGCAGACAAGCGTAGAGCTACGCGGGGAGTACCTCAGGGAATTAAAAAAAAAATTGCTGTGCATCCGTCTTCGAAAATATCTTACAGATGTGGCCAACTGGGTATGGTAAGAGAAAAACCTCATTAGTATTTTAGCAATTGAAAATTTTAGTGCATTTTTAGTTTTTGTGTTGCTTTTTAGACTTTTTTTACAATTTCTTATAATTTTGCGGCTGCTGTTGTTCGATCACAAATATACTTTCCTGGGAAATACGATCTAGATGATGAGATGGTCTGCGCCTGGCTGCCATTTCACTATCAACAGCAACAACACCATTGCAATCTCGGTCAAATCATCTAAAACATCTCTCTTAAGTGGTGTTATTACGTATTAATATTATAGTTATTTTGAGGATTTTATTTTCCACATTTTGTTGCAAGTTATTACAAATATTGCAAGTAGAAGTAGTTTTTGCTTAAAGTGTTGCAGATAGAAAAACCAGAAGCATTTTTTTTTTTTTTTTTTTGCTAAAGTCTTAAGTAAATATCCAAAGGGAAAATTTAGAAGGAAAAAAAATGAAATAGCGAATAATATTGGCCTGAAGCATTTGGATTATTATGTATATTTGTAGCATTTTTGTGTTAATCTTAAGAAAAATGAAGCATAGAGCATTTAGGCTAGAAAGAGAAACAACAACAGACAAGTGTTGATTTAGTTTATCAAAACTTATTTATCACTTCAATACTTGATCCTATAAATGAAGAAATGTGGAAATGAAGAACAACTGATTTCAAGTGGAAAAGTTTTTGGAAATTCAGTATAATTTTGAAAAATAATGAGTACTAAAAGATTTGAAAAATAATTGTAAGTAAAATAGATTCGTATTTATTTATCTAATATGAAATATTTTATATATATTCGTTAGCCAAAGTCTTCATAAATATTTAAAAAAAGTTTCATAACAAAATTTTTTGGAATTGCAATATTTTTTCCAAAAATCTATTTAGAAAACGATTTTTTTTTTTATAAAATAGCTTATGTATTAACACTATGCGTTCCCAACAAACACAAAATTTTGATATCAAATTAAAAATGAGTTGATATCAAAGCCATTTTCAAATGTTCATTATTAAAAATTATATTAACTCGAGAAAAATTTGCTATAGTCATAAATTGTGAAAAAATAAACTCAAATATTATCTTCTAAAAAAAAGCAGAAAAAAGTTAAAATATTTATTTGCCTTGAGAATAGTTTAAGAAGTTACGTTTGATCTTAAATTGAGCAAAACGTTATTTTCAAAATGATTAGAAAAATATTGGGTTTTCTCTACAACATTTTCGAATTGTTCTTAAAAAAACCCATTTTTTTTTCATTATAAATATTTACCTTAAATTCAAACACTTTTTAATGTCTGAGAACGGCTCGAGAATTATTATTGATGCGCATTGTAAAATTCTGGTAACCTGACAAAAAAAAATATTTCAAATCAAATTCTCCCTCAGATATCAATAGTTTTAACTTTAAGGACTTTTTTTTCTTTAATCTACATGTAATTAAATTCAATGGTAAAAAGAGAGAAAGAAGCTTTGAAAATGATTTGAGTTAACTTTGAGCTCAAAATATAAAACAGTCATATTGAGAATTCTATTTTCTAGATTAACTGCCTGTTTTTTGGTGACAAGCGCAAAACTCACTTGTTTAACTTATATTCAAAACGAAAACAAAGTTTTAAATTTGTTTTAAATTAAACTAGGGAGTTTTGCACTGGTCAGCAAAAAACAGGCAGTAAACTTAAATTTTAGATAAACAATATTTTAGCTATCCAATATTTTGCTTAAGTCGACATAAATTAAATATCAAATATAATGCTGGAAAGCCATTTGAGAATTACGGCTAACTACTTCGGTTCTTTACATCAAAAACATATGAACTTGAGAAAAATATTTGCTATTAAATCGAGAAAATGTTTTTTGTGAAACATTTTTTCAATTTCACATACATACATAGAATTTTAAATCAAAGATAGAACTAAAACATAAGTTTATGGTTAAGATTAATATTAAAGTATCATTTGATAACAAATCGAGAAAATATTTTCTGTTTAATTCAATCTGAATGTTAGGTCTGAGAAAGGTTTGAGAAAAAATAAGATATCCAACTGTAAAAAAATGCTATTTAAAAATTGATATCCAATACAAATTTTAAAAATTTAGTTAACTTTCGGAAAATTACAAACTCTCAACTCAACATCAAGTCGAGATACCATTTAAATAAATTATAAGGTTTTAATTAGTTTGTTATCAAAGAATAACTAATGTTTAAAACATACGATATTGCGTTTATTTAGTCCCTTAAAAACAATAGTGTTCTTCTTTTTCAAAAATTTTTCAAAGTTCGAAACCAATGGTCAGCTTTGAGCAAGATTTGAGAATTATATTTGAAGGCAAAGTTTGTTATAAAACTATTAATTTTTGAAGTTCGAATTTGCATTAATTGCAATTTTTATTTTATTCTGCTTAGATAAACATTCGACTATTTGTTTACTGCAGAGTTGCCAATTTAGCGCCTTTGGTGCTAGATTTAGCGCTTTTTAACTGTCGAAAAGGCGCATTATTTTTCCTTAGCGTTTTTTTTTAAAAGAGCGCTAAATTAGCGCTTTTATTGGTACCCAACATTTGATAAATGATAAATCAACTAAATTATAATTTATACAATTGTTGCGTTCTCGAACATCACACAATATGAGTGAGGCGAATATTTGGTTTCGCATTCGCATTTGCAAACTATTCGCTGATTTTTGTCGTATGCACAGAGTTGCCAATTTAGCGCCTTTGGCCTTATTTGCATGGAAAAATTAATTAAGAAATAATTTTGAAAATAAATATTTGTAAAAGATCAATATCGTTCGCAAGTTATGATAAAATGTATGTAGAATAAATGCCTTATTTCGGTCAAAATATAAGTCTAGCCCATAAAACATGATAAAAAAAACTGAAAACGGATTTGAATTTAGCGCAGTAGTATCTTTGTTTTTCATATATTTTTATTTAAAACGATTTTTTTTGACGGCCAGTGTAATTAATAAAACTTGGTTCTTAAACATTTCATTAATGGCCTGTTCGTCGATAGCGAATGAAGACTTCGGTCGCTTAACTTACATGTAAAACAAAAACAATATTTTAAAATTTGTTTTTGTTTTAAATGTAATTTAAACGAACGAAGTCTTCATTCGCTATCGACGAACAGGCCTTAAGTTTTTTATTTAAATTTTATTTAGCGCTTTTTAGCGCTTTTTGATTATGAACACGGCGCTTTTTGATTAGAAATAGTTCACAACCCTGGTTTACTGGTTTTCTTGCTATGCTCTCCGCTCTCTTTCTCTTTTTGGATTCGAACATTAATCCTCTTAATCATTATTATGATCAGGGTTGTCAGATCGATTTTGACCTTTTTCGCCAAATTCAATGTCAAAAATCGCCAAAATCGCCAAAGCCTTTATTTTTAACTTTTTGACAATAAAATATATTTGATTTAAATTATTAAAAATATTTTTTATAAATCTTAAAAAATAAATTCGTTCCAAGTCGCTAAAATCCGCCAAAAATTTTAAAAAAGTCGCCATAATATATATTCTATTTAGTTTTTATTTAGAACCAAGTAAAAATGATTAGTGAAGACAAAATAGGAACATTGCACTATTAAATAGTTAATAGTAGTCTACTAAAAGCAGAAAGAAAGAATTTTTGTGGTTAGTATTAAACAAATATTGGATATATGTATGTATGTAGTGGAGTTCTATTATATGTATATCTAAAACGCTATACACTTCAGCGCGAAAACTCCATTCTATCTTCTTTTTTGAAATACATTGTAAGTGAATTAATTTTTTTCAACGAAGGTACAAAAGAAGTGCATCATGTAGTATTAACATTCATATAGTAACTCGTAGCACCGCGTCAAGAACTGCATTCTATTTAGAAGGAGAGTTTTAGTGAAGTTCGTTATTGAAAATACATTTTCAACACAGTCAATACTAGTTGGATTTAGCACCATATAATGAACAGCCAAAGCAAGTACTTTAAATTGGCACGTACCTGACGTGTCCTAATAGCTAAAGACTTTTGGCCAAAACTGATTAAAATAAGACAGAATATCATTCAATTACAAACAGTCATTTTGTCCATTGTGTTCCATAAACATCCAAAAGTACGTTACGATTCATTAATATCTTTAATAACAGCGAATTTTGTTTGTGATAATAATTTGCCACATTTTATAATGGAGAAATGTTCGTAAACTTGAAAAAGGTATATTCATGCTCTATTAATTTTCTCCTGGATTTTCAATATATTCGTCAGACATTTCAACATAACATAAAAATTATTAAAATTATGTTTTGTATTTGTATGCTCCTGAGTGCATCAAAAACTTTTTAATGTGATTAAATTTCATATTGTAAGTCTTTATTGTTTATTAGTATTGGGCAAAATCTTTCATTTATGTGAATCTTTCATTCTCTTTCAGAAAGGTTAAGTGAACTAATTCATTCTTTTCTTTCACCTTTCTAAATGACACACAGCTTTCAGAATGAAGTGTCTAGTGCTTTTGAGGAATGACTAAATTTTTATTAGAAAAAAAACGTGTTTTTATAGTAAATTGAAATTAGATTTTAGTTTCAATATTTAAGAGTTGTTTTAGAAATATGTTAAATACGCACACATTTAGGATGCTTTCGTATGTAAAAATTCAGATTGGTTTTGAAAGATGTAATTTTTGACGAAGTAATTAAAAAAACTAAATTTCAATAAATGACAAATAGAAGAGAAAAACATAACAAACGAAAGATGAAAGAAATGGAAAGAAAATACGGAAATATTTCATTCTTTCACTTAAGTGAATCATTCAGTTGAAGTAATTCATTCAAGAACGACACAAGCCTATTGTTTATGTGTGACATTATTGTACTTACTTTATTGTTTTATAATTTTTAAATAGACAATCCCTTGAAAAAGTCGACAAACAATCGACGAAACGTCGGGAACAAAATATTGTAATTAAAAATTGAATTTTGTCTACAAGAAATTTAGGCCCTATTAGCTTTACAAAAATAACTTTCATAAATTCATCACTCTGGCCAAAGATACAACTACAGCAATTACATAATTTAGTTTCAAATACATACTGACTATAAAAGCCTAAAATTTCATACATAAAACTACTAGAATAAAAATAATATAATTTTTCGTATTGAATTTAACGAGTTTCAAAACAAATGCATGGCTCACCAAAAATAGCCAACAAAATCGCCAACTATTTTAAAATATCGCCAAAAAATCGCCATGTCGCCAAATCGAATATTAGGTCGCCAATCAAGTTTGAAAATCGCCACGTTTGGCGAGAAATCGCCACATCTGACAACCCTGATTATGATGGCCATACAAAATATGTTTTCATTTCGAAATCTTACAACAAATCAAACAGTAATCATAGGAATTTAAAGATACATCTTAAAAAAGAATCCAAAATGGACATTATTAAATGCAAGAAAAAAAGACCAAGCAAAAGTTTTATTTCAAAACCAAAGCTCAATTTACTTGATAACACAAAAAAAAAAAAAAAATTGAAGAAAAGTTAATTGTAAAAATATTATGATTTATAATGACAGACAATGAAAGATGACTTAAAATGCTGCTCAGTTTGATCTTTCTATAACTCACTTTCAATTCTAAAAGATATTTTGAAAATGAAATAGAAGAAAAAACATCTAAAACGCACAGCTGCATTTTGAAGTAGCAGCAAAGAAGTCGAGAATTTTAAACCCATTTGGTAAACATTAGATCAATTGATAAGCAAATTTAAGAGAGATTTAAAAAAAAAAAGAAAGAAGAATAATGAAAAAGAGTTTTTGTTAAGATTTAGTTTATAAACTTTTGTAAGTATTTTTTTCTGTCTGTAATCAAAAGATTTTCATCAAGTGTGAATTTGTGTTTTGAAGTAAAAAAAAAAATAAAAAAAGAAATAAGAAACATTATTCAAGTTTCAAATGAATTGGGTCGCTGTAAAGAAATTGTTATTAGCGGTACTGGTTATATTTTTTAAAGCCTCTACAATAATTCATTTGCCTCGTGTGTGTGTGGCTCGAGCTAATAAAGAATACCCAGTCATTGTTTTTTTTTTTTTTTTTTTTTTTTTTTTTTTAAGCCGGGTTCAACAAAAACAAAATATAAAAAAAAAAATTTATTTTATAATGAAAAATATAACGTGTGAGTTGAAATATCTTCAATCATAATGAAAATAGTGTTTCTTTTAGTGATTTTATAATTAAAATGGAATTGAAACGAATTTAAATGAAATTTGGGTTACAGTTTATACGGAAAAGAAATTTCAGGTTAAAGATCAGTTAAGAAAGAATTTTATTTAAGTTATAAAGGGTCCGCCAAATAACTTCTTTTTTTTTTTTGAAAATGCTATAAAAAAAAATAGTGAATATTTTCTCAAATTTCTTTTTTTATTTGAAAGTACAATCCTTCCGGTTAATAATGGAAAATAATTTCATTCAAATGGCTGCGTCGCCTGGCCATGCAGTAGCCTACACGATCGGTCCAATTTTTAAGCACATTATCGATTGTGTACAGCTATATTTCACCAATGGCTTCACGAATATTGTCCTTTAAAGCGTCAATTGTCTCTGGCTTGTCGGCGTAACAATTATGTATTTTTGACGGCATCCCACAAATAATAGTCCAACGGTGTCAAATCGCAGCTCCGAGGTGGCCAACCGACATCAGCTCTGCGGCTGATAATGTGATCTTCAAAAACAGGGCGCAAAACAAAGAGTGTAGCTTCGGCTGTTTGGCACGTAGCGCCGTCCTGTTGAAATCAAATGTTGCCAATATCCTCCTCTTCAATTTTTGTGTACAAAACTTCGTTCAAAATTTCTCGATAACGATCGCCATTGACTGTAACGGCCACTCCTTGCTCATTTTCGATAAAAAAAAAATGGCCCAATTATGCCTCTGGACCAAAATCCGCACCAAACAGTGACTCGTTTTGGATGCATCAGCTCTTCAATGTATGCGTGCGGGTTTTCTGTGCCCCAAATGCGACAATTTTGCTTGTTTACATACCCGCCAATATCAAAATGAGCTTCATCTGAAAAGATGATGTTTTTTGGCAAAATCGTCATCTTCTGTAAGTCGATCGCAGGCCCACTAAGCGAAGCGAAAACGCATTAGATGGTCAGTTGGCTTCAACTCCTGAACCAATTGGACTTTGTATGGCGTCATACCAAGGTCTTTATGCAAAATTCGTCTCAATGATGTCTCCGAAATGTTCAATTGTTGAGAACGACGGTGAATTGATTTCGATGGCGCTTCACGCACACTTCCTGCCACAGCAGGTTTATCGATGAGGATGCCAGTTTCTTTCACTTTTTTCGCAAGATAACGAACATACGGAGCTGACGGTGCTTCTCTTCTTCAAAATCCGTACTTAATTTTCGCACACATTTTGCAACATTACCATGATTTTCAAAGTAATGTCGCAATATTTCCCAGCGTTGTTCAAGCGTATACACAACCATATTCGTTCAGCGAAAGGATAAAACTAATTATCTGTTAAATCAGACATGAGCTAAGTGTTACCATTCACGAAATAAGCATTAGTTGGAAAAAAACGCTAGATGGCGGACCCGTTATAAAAGGTGTTTTTCTTTTAAACGTTATACCTGTTTTTTTTTTTCAAATCGCCATGCAGCGACTTAGACCAAAATAATGTTTACAAAATTCGCGGTCTGTGCGCCATATTAATAGAGTACTTCGTGAAGTTTGTGGCATACAGGGTTCCCGGTTTTATTTTATACCTTAACCCCAATTTACGATTTTTCATCCCCAAAATAGCTGTTTTCTTATCCCCACAAATCCTATTTACCATTTATTTATTTAATCAAATTCATTTGTATGTATAATATTATTAAAACTAATTTATTTCTACTTTGAGTTCTATCTAAATATCCCCTGGGGATTTTCACGAAAATTTCATCCCCAATTACAAAAAAAAAATCCAACATTTTTGGTTTTTCGAATTTATTCTATGAGCTAAATTGAAGGAATAGAACTATTACAAAAAAGCTTTATAAAAAACATAACTGAAATTTAGCTCATAGAATAAATTTGAAAAATCAAAAATGTTGAATGTAATATAAAGTAACCTTTGGAAGGAAATAATTCCCAGTTTCTATTTGTTAAAAAAAAAATCCCCAATTTGGAGATAAATCCCCAAAACTACGAACGCTGACGGCATAATCTTCTACTGGCGCAGCGTTGCTTCACCTACTATTTCAAAAAAATAAAACTCTCTTATCCTTTTATTTTCAATTACGATTACAAAAACATCATGAAGTTAAACAATTACAATGTTGCCATACACTGGTCTTAAAGGTTGACAATTGATCAACTTTATTAATGCATTTTTTGTTGGCACTTTTTGGCATTTACACGTAAAAAATTGGTATTTATTTTCACAATTAATATCATATTTAAATAATTGGCCAGACACCTTGTTGTCTATAATAAAATAATAAGTAAATTTAGCTCTACCACGCCCTTTAAAATAATTTTCAACTAAAAATATTCAATTTAGATTTTTTTTTTAAACCCAAATTTCTTTAACTGGCTTTACTGGCAATAAATTTTGTTTCGTTTGATTGTATTAAACAAATTAATATTTTGATAGTTTTTCTTAGCATTAAATTACACATAAAAAAAATAATGCCGAAAAAAAACCAAACTAATCACTGCACGTCATAATAATCGTAAATTTCTAAAAATGAAAATTTATGCGCATGTGCGCATATGCACGGCCCAAAAATGCATGTGCCACCGCAGTAGTATTTTTTTAATTTATTAATGTCTGTCTTTCTGTGCACACACTCCAAGTGCTTTAAAATTTTGATTGCGAGGAGTGTGTCAGGGCTTTTGCGGACAGACATTCCTCACAAATATTTAATTCTGCTGTGACATTGAAATTAATGCTTAAATAAAATCCTTGGCTTCTTATTAATTTTAAAAGTGTTTGAAAGTAATAAAGCGTTCAATTTTTAAGTTTTTCAAATAAATTTAAAATCTTCTTAAATTTAAAATTATTTACGTGAAATCTCCCGCGCAGAGACGCGCCGGTGCAATTTGCCCGCTTACTAAAAGGTATCCTCCTAAGGGATCATTAGTTATAATGTGTGGAGAGGAAACTTAGAAAACCATGGGTCTTCCTAGAAAATCGTCCCTTTAAGACATCTCTAGAGCTTTCACTGTACTTGTATTTTAAAAAGATAACTTGATATTTTTCTTAAAAGAGATTTATAGAGTCTACTCCCTCAGTCTCCCTGCCTTCTTGTCATATGACCAGAAAAGACATCACAACAACCACTTTAGACAGGGAGTAGTGAGTTGAAGACTGGAATTCATCCACCTCTGAGGCAGCCAGCTACTAGATGATTTAACTAAATGTGAAATTGTGGCAGAGTGAGTGATAAGCTATTTAGCATTTTGATGGATTACATTTGAATTGCATTTAAGTTGCACTTACATCTACATAATTTTTTTTTTTTTTTTTTTTTTTTTAGTTTAAGCTTTTTTCATTTCTTAATGTCATCTATCATAAAAGTTTTTACTGCAGAAATGGAAACTAGTTTTTTTTTTCAAAACCAAATTACTCTGCGGATAATTTCAAATCTTCAGTTACCAACACCGTTATTAATGTTGTTGTAAGCAATTATATTTGAAAATTTTCCTTGGCCTGAAAATGACATTGACAAAGTAATTTTAACACTGTCTTAATTTATATTTTTAAGTAAAATGTATTTGTGGCCTTCTCTTTTCTAAAAAACAAAATAATATAAATTTTATAATCACTACTGAGCCTGTAAAAGAAGTTCATTAAACTCGTTACACTTTAGATTACTTTGGGGTAGAAAAATCGACTTATTATCTTAGCAAATACAGCAAATCTTTCATGACACTAAAACAAAGGGTCAATTTAGCCAGACAAACGGCTACACAATCAAATGAAAAAAATTAAGGTGCATGTTTGTGTGAATATTTAAATATTAGAATATGTATTTTTAATATTCATATAAACATCCTGTTGTTGTCAAGCTGCTTGAATCGTTTAATTGGCCTATAAACCAAATCAAGCATTAGAAAGTTATATCAAAATCATTTGGGAATGGAGTTCTTAACAAAAGGAGAAAAATTATTTTTATTGAAAGGTTAAGATATCAGAGAATGGATTTGTGCGATTGCAAAATAATCGCAGTAAATGAACACCAACAAATACACTCGCTTGCGGTCATACAATCAAACTTGCGCAACCGCAAACATTCGCTGCTGGTTTCCAGTCATTCAAATAATACATATCGTGCTTTGTTATTTATTCCATCGTTTAGCTTCGTTTTTCAATTAAGATGTTTGTGTGTTTGGTCCGACAATGATTGTTTTGGCAAACAGAAGACTTTTTTTAATCATCTTTAAAAGTACAGTAGTTCTGTATGTACAATGTATTCTTGTTATTGTTGTTAATTTTAACAAAGCATCTCATCGAGTGGTTTATTGTTGTTATTGTTGTTAATGTTAACAAAGCGTCTCATCGAGTGGACAATAATGACTACTTAAATGCAAAAGTATAAGCATCAGTGCCTTTTGAATTTACACAGTTGTGTTATATTGCGTGCGCAACAAAAATGCAAACAAAGCACTTTCAATAAAAAACGAACACATGCAAAAATCAAATGTGTACGAAACGATGTAAAAATTACCAACGTTGAACTTTGTTTTGCAGGCAAAGAGTGAATGTAAATTTGAGCGTATGAATAAATCAAGAAAAATAGTGATTTTGCAGTTCTCTGTAAGATATACACATGTTTACATAGTATATCTATAGAAAACCCTTAACTTTTGTTTGCAGAAACCCAAAGATTAGACATCAAAGATTAGAAAAAGATAATGGTTACCAATATAAGCAGTTTTTACAATTCAAAGATTAAAAAAAAAAAAAAAACAAAAATTGATATCAAGTAAAATAACTTAGAAAGTATAGTCCTTCAAGCCCGATAATTTGATACCCTACGCCACAGTGTATAGATACATTTTTTAAATTGTACTCTATTTGGGATTCATGGCCAATCAAGAAGCCGGTAAAAGAAAATTATGTTATTTATATAAGAGTTCTTTGTTCCGAATATAATTTAAATATCTACTGAGATATCTATTGAGATTTGTTAGTCTAAAAACGATTTTAGAGAGAAGTGTTATTTAGATTATATTTAAGAGTGCCCCGGTAGGCTAGCTGATAGCGAGCTAGTCTATCAGCGCCGAGGTTGCGGGTTCGATTCCCGCCAGAGACTCTGGTTTCTTTCCTGCAGACAAGCATAGAGCTTCGCGGGATTAGCTTAGGAAATTAAAAAAAAAGATAGGACCCATGGTCAATTTTTGACCTTTCAGTAAAAAATGTTGCTATGGAAAAGTAGCAACTATAATAAATATCGTTGGGAAATGTATACCAATACCAAGATTTATAAAGAAGTTATGTCATTGGAAGTTATTTTCGGAAGTTGTATTTGTATGGGAGCTTTTGGTAAGATGGTTTAGATTGCAATACAATTTAATCGTTATGCCAACATAATAAGATACTAGGTAATGGGCATAACTACTTTTATTTGCTTGTAGGGAGGTCATTTGAAAGAATAAACAAAAAGTGATTTAGAGTCCACCGGTAGACTAAAAGGTGGGTCTAGACTCTAGAACCAATATTTTTATGTTTTACATACACCAGTGGTATGGCGTACCTGCTCTGTACGTGTATATAGAAATACCGCTAGTTCAACTACAATCTACATTAAAAATCTACTACTGCAAGTCCTTACTTCCCTCACATCATTCTTGGGCGTTTACGAACACCACCCGTGTTTGGTTAAAAAAAAAAAATACATGACTTCCTGGTTTTAGTATGTACTTAACACCATATTGAGGGACAAGGTGAATATGTCATACAGAGCTCCGCAAGAGGGACCTTGAACATAAATCAATATCTAATCCGTCATCAATCAGGTTTTAATCCTGCAAAAGTGAATGAATGGGCTTAATGTGTTGGTTAACTAATGTGAAATTAAACTTTTTTGCATAAGAGGGTTAATTTTTAAGAAAGAAAAAAAAAACAGCTAACATGTTAAGTCCGAAGGGTTCTTACCATGGTGAAATAAACAGGTGGCAGCACTACGCCAGATGACGGTTTTTTGCTCTTGCATTGTTTGTCTAGGGTTATGTCAAAGTTTTGTTTATGTTTACAAAAACTCCACGTTTTGTGCTGTGATTAGTTTATTTTATTATAGTTTTTGATAATTTTTAATTAAAAAATAAATAAGATATTGACCATAATTAAATAAAAATTGGCTAAAAATCAATTTATTTCATCACGTTTAGGGACACGCTTTGATTATTGTTTAAAGTATTTTTGACGTAAACGGTGATA
Organism: Pollenia angustigena; assembly: GCA_930367215.1. Classification (NCBI taxonomy): domain Eukaryota; kingdom Metazoa; phylum Arthropoda; class Insecta; order Diptera; family Polleniidae; genus Pollenia; species Pollenia angustigena. Next base: position 54,382,627 of record OV884056.1, on the reverse strand, counting down.
TAATTTCGATTTTTGTTGTAATGTTGTATTTGTTGCCGTAACTATGCCACCTGTTTATTCCAGTCCAGCGCTTGTCTCTCTGGGAACTACTGTTTTCTGCGGTCCCAGGCAGGACTTTAAACTGTCCGAACATATTACAAATTGTTCAATAAAAAAGATAAGCTTGAGGTATTAGCTGCCTCCACACACCAGAATGCAAAGTTATGTTGTTTGAACTTTACAAAATGCCCAGCACAATTCTTCCGGAGGTGACGTATATTGTTTCTTTTTATTTTAGTCAACGTTTTATAAAACGATAATTTTAATAATTTTGTATTAAAAAAAATGTTCGACAATTTCCACAAATTATTATTTTTGTTTTCTTTTTTTTTTTTAATTAAATTGCCTGGCCCAAGGCGAATTCATAAATGTGTCCAAATGGTATACCATTCTAGTAGTTTACTTAAAATTAAGAAATTTAAAACGTTTTTAAATTATTACATTTCAAAACACACAATTTAAGATTAAGAACAAAATGAAATAAAATGTTTGTTTGAATTGTTTACTACAGTATGGTATAATTTGGTACAACGTTTATGCACTTTACAGTGTTGTATCCGTTTTCAAAATAAGACCACCTTGTATGAGTTTGCCTTGGCCTTGCCCAACATGAAAATTTCTATGGTTTTTATTTTTTTTTTTTTTTTTTTTTAATATAAATATATGAATGAAATGTCTTCGTCGACATTGTGATCCAGGCATTAAGTTTTATAAGGAATTTGATTGGAATATTTTTAATTGTACCAAAAAAACAAGTAGCGTGTAACTTTATTTACTCATCACTGTAATAAATGGAGAATTATATTGAAATTATTACATACATAGTTACCACCTGTCATGTTTACCATGAGGTGAAAACATGGTTGATTTAAAAAACAAACAGGGTTGTCAGATTTTTTTGAGCTCCATCGCCAAGCCGGATGTCAGAAATCGCCAAAAATCGCCAAACGTCAATTTCGTTTAGTTTATGAAATCTTTTATTTTTTTTAAATTAAATTTTGCATACAAAAAAAAAAGCTGATATAATATTGCATTCAAAAATCGCCAAAAACTGAGAAAAAATACAAAAAAGTCGCCGAAAGTAAATTTTGTTTAGTAACTGTTATTTTTTTTTAAATAACATAAAATAGAGATCATTTATTCAGTTAAAAAAAATAAAATTAAGCACACAAGTCTATAAGATCACTTCAGGCTCATCAATTTCATTACTATTGTGTTGACCTGCAGACGTACTATTAGATTTAAGCAGTGTTTAAAAAACTGCAGTCGAAGTTGAAAAACTGCCATCTCTTCCACTTGTTCATTTGTCACTGGCCAAAAAAAAACATTTGCTTTTACTTGCAATTCATTAAATGTAAATAGTCGCTGTCAAACCAAATCAAAAAGCGAAAAATTGTAGACGAAAATAATTTGCCAGATTTTTTTAAACTACACCATTTTTCATTGAAAATGAGAAAATTCTAAATGAAAATGAGAATTTAAATTTTAAATTGAGAAAATTCCAAATAAAATTGAGAATTTCAATTTGAAATTGAGAAAATTCCAATTGAAATTGAGAATATAAATTTGAAATTGAGAAAATTCCAAATGAAATTGAGAATTTCAATTTGAAATTGAGAAAATTCCAAATGAAATTGGGAAGTTTAAATTTGAAATTGAAAAAATTCCAAATGAAATTGAGATTTTTTAACTTTTCATTGATAAAATTTAAATATCTATATAATTTTTATTATATTCATTCAACAAACATGCATAACTAACAAGGATTTCATTTGGAATTTTCTCAATATCAAAATTAATTTCTCATTTTCAATTGGAATTTTCTCAATATCAAATTGAAATTCTCAATTTCATTTGGAATTTTCTCAATTTCATCTTGAATTTTCTCAATTTCATCTTGAATTTTCTCATTTTAAATGAAAAATGGTGTAGTAATGATAACAAAAAAGGACAAACTGTTCAAAAATCTATAAGTATGTATGTATATATTTAGCTGGAGAGGCCTAACTCCGCTTATGGAAATAAAAGTGCAAATTTTTTATTTCAAAATCGCTGAAATAATATGAATGGTGAAAATAGCCAAGTAAATCGCCAGTTATGTCAAAAACCGCCACAAAAGTCGCCAGTCGCCAAACGGAAAATCCCATCGCCAAACAAGTTTCAAAATCGCCACGTTTGGCGAGAAATCGCCATATCTGACAGCCCTGAAAACAAAAGCAAATTTCCACATTTCTCTCTCCAAGAAAAAAAAAATAAAAAAAAAGTAGCTCAGCTTGGTTCGCGTAATCAGGGGTGCCAGATAATTTTGATAAAAAATCGGCATATTTTGAAAAAAAAATCGGCATTATCGGCACTTTAATATAAAAAAATCGGCAAATTAAAAATATGTACCTATTTTAAATACAATAAAACCTATTCTTACTTACAAATAAGAACAATTCAGAATTATCTAATGTTTGTAACTTATGAAATTTCAAAAGAATCAATCAAAATAAACGTTTTACAAAGAAATTGTAGTTAAATATAAAGTTGTTTTTAACTTTCTTATAATTAAGTATATTCCATATACAAATATTTGAGTTTGACATTTTTATTAAATCCGTTTTTAATTAATATCAAAACAGTTTAAATTATTAATTTTTAAATAATCTTTAAAAAAACGAATAACTTGCAAAGATAAATTTTCCAGTGAACATCAAAACTCTGTTACATTAAAAAATTCTTTCCACATTCGCGGAAGAATGTGGAAGGACCAAAAATTGTACCAAATGCTGCCATAAAATGTTCACGTTATAAATCTGAAATTGGCTATTTGATTTATGTACTAATATCGTCCTCAATTACGTTATAATCTTAAAAAAAAAAAAATTATTTAATAATTACAGTAAAATCCCGATAATTCGTAATCGCAAGGGAACGGTCATTTCTTACGAATTATAGGGGTTTTCGATTTAGCGGGGTTACGATTTAACGGGGCTTAAAAAAAATAAATACGAATAAACGGGGTTTTTCAATTTATTTACTAAAACGATACAAAAAACATAAAAAACAATTGTTAAAAATAAAATATATTAAAATTATTCATGTAACAAACTGATCTTAAGAAAATAAATCCATACACAAGCAAAAACCCACGCAAAAGAAAAATAGTGGTAAACAAAAAAACTTTCTTTCTATGTTTTTGTTGTTTTTATTACGAATTATAAGTGGTAGTTAGCAAACATTTACGATTTATAAGAGGTAAAGAAGATTTTATTTAAAAAAAATTACGAATTAGCGAGGGGACCAAAATGTATGGAAATTTTACGAATTAACGAGATTTTTTCAAGGGACCGACAGTTTATTACGAATTATCGGGAATTACGATTTATCGGGGTACGAATTATCGGGATTTGACTGTATTTAAATTACATATAATCATTGATAGTGAATATAAATTTATCTTACCTTTATTCTTTTGTAAGTATTTATCTATCCATTTTCAAACACAAATATAAAGTGTTTTATATTTTCCTAATAGAAAAAAAAATTTTAACTGAATTATTTTAGGTTTAAAAATTATTTCTTTTTTAACTTTGGCCTTTAATTCTTCATAGTGGAATATTTTTCAAATAAAAATGTATTAACCCAACACACATTACAAACACTGCATTTAATATTCAATAAAACTAACCCCTTTTTCTTTAGTAGAAGCGCTGAATTAATAACAGTTGTCTGTTTTCAATGTTACAACTGTTTCAGTATCGCTTAAAGTTAGTGTATTATTATCAAACAAACAAAAAGTAATCGCCTTTTACGTGTTAATCAAAAAAAGGGGCAAAAAATCGGCAAAATGCCGATAAATCGGCAAAAATGGCAGACCTGCGCGTAATGCCACCTTGAAAGTAAATTCGCCATGGCTATACGATTATAACAGAATATTCAACATGATTTTTACCACACTCTAGACAACAACCTTTTTAATTCACCCCTCTAGATTAGACACAAACCGGCCATTCAATTTACATTTATAGTGTCTGTACTAGGAACAGAACATAATGCTTCAACATACAAAGGTGAATAAAACTGGTATAAAAAATGTGGTGAAAAATTGTCTGCTTTTTTAGTTTCAAACCAGCAAAAAATTACAACATTTAATTAACTCTCCACTAAACGAAGACACTTAAAAAGGTGAAATTTATATTTTGTAATTACTTGTTCTACGTTGTGATTACAAACTTAATGCATGCAACATTAGGGGTATTCAAAAACCAATGTAAATATATACTTATGTAATTAAATTCTTAAATTTATTTCGAAATGCAGGTAACTTTAAAAAAGAGTGCTTTTTTGAGAATATTGCAGTTTTTAGTTAATATTTAGGGGTGTTCTGAAAATCGAAATTGTTTTTAACACACTTTTGATCTAATTTTCATAATTTTTGTTATAAAATTCTGTTTATTAGCGAAATATTTGTATTATATTTGTCATAAAATTCTTTTATTACAGAAATCTTATAAAAAAAACGGCGTTTAAAATTCATGCCTTCTGCGTTTTCTATTTCCAGAACACCCCTGATTATAATTTTTAACAGAAAACAAACCCTTCTTGAAAATTTAGAACATGTACTTTGTTTAAACAAAAAATAAATTTTTTCCTAAAGGGTTTTTTTAAAAGAAAATATCTATGGTTAAAAAAATCATCTTTAACAACAAAAAGCAAACATTTTAAACAGAAAGTGCATTTTTTCAACAAAAAGTACATTTTTTTGCTATCAAGTTTTTTGCACATACTGCTTGTCAAACGTTGGCTGGACGCAATTTTAAAGAAATTTATTTTCGTCATCAAGAAGTATGGCAGAATATTTATAAAGACAGACGAATTGATCATTTAAATTGCAATCAGCTGTTTTCTTGACTAAAAATTGAAACAAACAATTGGAAAGGGATTTTGAAGGCAATTTCGCATCAAATTTTAAAAAGTATGAATGTATTCGTGAAATATATAGTTGAAACAAAAAGTATTTATTTGAACAAAAATAAGCATTTTAAACATTCTTAAGCCACAATAACATTTTAGAATAAAAAAAGCATCATTTTACACAACACAGCCTTTAAAACTGAAAGAAAACTTTGAAATCAACCAGAAGTATATTATTGAACAAAAAAATAGTGGCTTTTTGAAAAAACGTTTTTGGTTTCTAAACAAAAAGTACTTTCATAAACAGTCTTAAAAACAAACCGTGCTCTTAACACAAAAAGTAGCTCAAAGTGTTAAGTACAAAGACCTTTGCATAACAAAAAGTTAATTTAAAATTTTCAAAACAAGCCGTTTCAAATAATAAAAATAATTAACAAAATTTGCTTTTTCTAAACAAAAAAAATACCTTTTTATACCTTTTTTTTTTAACAAAAAGTAGTTGTTCTTAAAAAAACAGCGTTTAAAAAAGAAAAAGTACCTATGTCTACATTATTAAGTACCTTTATTTACAAAATACGTATTTAAACAGTTAGTACATATTTAAAAATTAAGTACCCTTTTTTACAAAGTACTTATTTGAATATTTTTAATTTAAAAGTACCTTTTTTAAATAATAATTATTTTCTTTTTTAAGCAAAAAGAACTATTTGAAAAAATTACTGCACTTTATATAAAAACGTATTTTTATATGTATATAAAAAGTACTTTTTGTTTAAAAATTCTCCATTAATATTGAATAAAAAAACTATTTATATCCACACCACAATAGTGGAGACGGTATTATGCATTTGTGCTGATGTGTGTAACGCCTTAAAATATTGGTCCTAGACCCACCTTAAAGTATACCGATCGACTCAGAATCACTTTCTGAGTCGAACTAACGATGTCCGTCTGGCTGGTTGGCTGGCTGTCCATGTAACCTTGTGCGTGCGCAAAGTACAGGTCGCAATTTTGGAGATAATATTATAAAATTTGGGCCATAGTTTTTTTTGGCACAAGGACCAATCCTATTGAAAATGGGCCGAATCGTAGGACCACGAGGGAAGATAGGGGGAAATTTCTTCCTCTCAGAAACTATCAAACCGATTTTAATGAAATTTTAAATATATATAGACCCATATCTATATGGACACAAAAGGTATGTACTTTTTAAATAATCGGACCACGAGGGGAGATAAGTGCGATTTCTGCCTCTCAAACAGATTCTAATGAAATTTAAAACATGGATAGATCCATATCTATATGGACACATAAGCTATACAGTTTTTCAAAAATATGATCACAAGGGGTGGTAGGGGTCAATTTCTGCCTCTCACAAACTTTCAAAGCGATTTTCATGAAGTTTATAAGCATAGATAAATCCATATTTATATGGACATATAAGCATGATGTGTTTTTTAATACTGTGGTGTAGGGTATTATATGGTCGGGCTTGACCGACTATACTTTCTTACTTGTTTTTGTTTAAAAAACGAAGCCCCTTTTTATAAAAATAAATTTTTTGAATAAAAAATAATATTTTGGAAAAAATCCTATAAACCAAAAAGTACTTTCTATCAAAGTTATTCTTGGGAGTCAAAAAATAAATCAACAAGGTTTCGTTTAAACGTGCTAAATTCTCATTTCATACTATTGATAAACTGAAATTTATTGTTGATGGAATAAGCTATTCCTATGAGATTTTCACTGGTTGCTTAGGCCAGATCGTCAGGAAACTTCATCCAAAGATTTTAGAAAAACTAAAGATATTATACAAATAAAACTGTTAAGCGAATAAGAACTATAAGCCCCAGTTTTACTTGTAACAATATCAAAGATTCAACAAAAACAACAACAATAAACAGTGAGTTTATCTTTTCTTACAGTCCCGCACTTTTTGTTCTATTAGATTGTTCTCCAAAAAGGTACTTTTCGTAAAAAAGAATGCATTTTTATACAAAAGCATCTAAGAAACCATAGAAATTTTAAATTATGCTTGAATTAAATAGATATTTAGAAGAGAAAAGAAGTTTTATGCTTTCTTGAAATGTAAGCTTTTTATGAAACTTTCGTTTTATCGTTTAACCTTAGTTTGATATTTTCTATAAATTATCGATATTTTTTTTTAAGCTTTTAAAATTTGAATCTTTTTTCAGCAAACCAAAAACTTTCAAGGAAGCTTATGTTTTTATTAATGAATAAATTTTATTATGGATTAAAGCCTTTACGATCAATGCCTTATTTAAAGCTTTAAGCTTTTTGAAAAGCGTTCCATGAAATCTTTTTCAATTCATATTCTCTTTGGAAGCTATTGTTAAGGCCAAAGCTTTTTCGCTTACATTATGAGCCTGCCTAGAAGCTTTTAAATTATCAGTTCCTTTAAGCTTTTGTACAGCCAAGTAGTATTCTTGGTAAGAATCTTGTTGGAAGTATTTATTAAAGCCGTAGCTACCAAAAAAGCTTTTTTTGTAATCTTTTGCAAGTTTATTTTATATTTTGAGTTGCTTTGTAAGCTTTTATACAATAATAAAATATTTCATACAGCTAATTTTAGACCTTAAGCCTGGCACTCTGTTCAACATTTCACGTGAAATGCTGTCAAAACGCATATGAAAAAAACTTGTGCGGAATATCTTTGAAATAATGTTGATAGAGTTGTACTCTGTTCATTATGTGAAAAAGTTCCGAAATGTTTCTGGCAACATTTTTTTACAACTGCGAAATAATGTAAGCTGCACTTATTTCACGTGGAATTTTAAGCAAAAGCAAAAAAGAATGAACTGATTATTGAATAAGAAATAAAAAATTAATATAACACAACCGGTAACAGCTTTTTATCCATATTTACTTTCTTTTTTATTAAAAAAAATTATTTTAAGTAAAATACATATGGGGTTTGTTTACATACGCAAAACAATGTCGCATACTTTGCAGGAATAAAATCGGCAAATTGTACAAACTCGCATGATAGGTGGTAACATCGATACATGTCAAAATTTTCGTGTGAAATAATAAATGTTGCTCAACATTTTTCACAAATTTGAACAGAGTACTAGGCTTTAAGCATAATTTAAACCAAAAGTTTTTGACAGCTTTTTCACTTATAAAATTCTGTTGAAATTTCTATTGAAAACTTTGTAATCAGCCGTTATTATAAGTTTGGTGTTAACTTTCAAAAACCTCTAATTAAAATTCTTTTCTCCTCTAATTTGTTTCCTTTAAAGTGTTTTTTTTTTAGATTCCACCATTTTTTTTTTTTTTTTTTTTTTTTTTTTTAATTTTTTCATAATTTGATTTTTTGCATGTCTATTTTATACTTTTCTCTCACCATAATTACAGTTGAATGAACTCAAGGAGGGGAAAAAAAGAATTTCTTGCAAATTATTTTATCTATTCAAACAAAATTTTATAATAAAATCCATTTTGGTTTGTTGTTGTTTTTTCTCTCTTACAGCTATTTGGAAATTTATGGAGTTTGTACACGAATAGAAAGAAGATCTAATCTAATCCATTACAAAATCATTGAATAAAGACAAGTCAATTATGTGGTCTAGCTCTAGCGGTTGTCACGTTGTTGTACAGAGAATGTACAACAACTTCTTCAATTGCAACGACGACTACTACTTCATCATCTTCGTCAACTTCATCAGCTGCTCCACTCCATCAACACCACTACCTCCTCTTCTAGGTTCAACTCTTCTTATTTGTTTTAAACTTGACATGAAGCAGTTGCCTGGATGGTCATCTATTGGCTTGATAGATAGAGATTATACGAGTCGAGAAGAAAGGCCACCCGTACATTTCTAACAAACTGAAACTCATAATTATCAATGATAAATTGTAAACGATTAAATTGCGGTATTAAAGACTGGATAAATGAATGACTGACTGACTGAATGAATGAAGAAAAAGATTGTCTTCTAAAGAAATAAAATAAAATGTGGCAACAAAATCAATAATAAAACAACAACTAGATACTTGCGGTAGCTTGAGATACAAAAAAAAAAAAAAAAACTATACAAAAGATTCACAACCAACTCCAGGATAGATGAATGGCTGAATGAATAGATATCGAGCGAGATGTTCGGAAAGATGGATGGGTAAGCAAGCAGACTGCTGCCGGCTTGATTGTCTAGAGTTGTCCTTAGCATCTTGACTGAAGTGGTGGGTTGGGATGAGTGTGTGTGTTTTAGCAGCCAAAGAATGAATGACATGACAATTTTTTATAAATTTAAAATTCCTCTACTTCTAGGAATTTATTAAGAAAATTGAACCTGTTTGCACCAAAAAAAAAATCTTGTTTCTTCATTTCAAAATTGTTTTTCTCTGCTGATTTAGTTAAAATTTGCTGTTTGTGGCACAAATAATTTCTTAAGCATTTAAAGATTTTTCTTATAATATTTTTCTTTCTTTCAAAATGCTCGCTCCAATACGCTTACGATGTATGTTTGATGATAAATAATTTAACGTTTTTGTTAAATAAGGAAAAGAAGAAGAAAAAAAAGTTGCTTCTGTTTCATTGCTAATCATGCTGATGATGACGATGATGATGGTGATTGCATGCAACAGCAACAACTGCTTCTTCATCATTACTGTTTGATTGCTACCGCTCGCGCTATTGGCATTTTTTCTTTCATTAAATAGAATTAATCCGGCGGTCTAGCAGACAGACGCACAGGCGTTTGAAAAAAAAAGCTGCCACAATCATCAGGGTCTTCCAAATGCGGAAAACAAATTTAAGTCTAGGATGAAAATCTTGTTTCAATGTCCCACCATCGTTAAAAGTTTAAAAACATTCTATAGCCAGCAGTTAAAAGAAACTTTAACCCACTGTTATTTAATAAAAATATAGAGTTTTTCATTAAGAGCAACAAAATGGGTTAGTCATGGAAAGGATTTTTAGTCTGGAATACGACATACATCCCATAAATGTCCGCCGCAGAAGACCTGGCCCAAGTGAATACGCTGAAACTTGTTCGCAGAAAGTACGCTTTCGTTGTTGGCCTGCAGCTCGTTTAAATGGCAATTTAATCTACCGTATCCCCAATAATAATAAAAAAAAAAAAAGTTAATTCGCACGAACGAGACAGCCATTCACGAGCACATGTAGTAAGATCACTCGTTTACTTGGCCTTCAATAATTCGATAATCCTTTTGAAACCACAAATTTCCTAAGTTCATATCATGGTCAAGTAGAGATTGCTGTTGACGGTTGTTGACGTGCCGCTTTCATCAAAAACTAAAAATAAACGATAAAGTGGTCGGCATGATCACCGCACCAAGCCAAGATATGTTGTTTCAAATGTAGTTGTGCAAAAAAAAAAAAGAGTTCTTTCGGCAACGTGAAAAATTCAGTTAATAGAGTTGTGCCTTAAGCATCACTTTAGGCTGCTCACTTTTTCATATGCAATAGAAGTTACCTTAATCCGAAAAAGATAAATTACTTGTAAAAGCCTTCGTTCGCAAAAAAAAAATGTATAATTTGCAAACGTTTTTGTATTTTGTATCTCTCCATGATTTAATGGCATAGACCAGCGTTTAAAAAACTTCAGTCAAAGCAGAAAAACTGCGATATCTTCCATTTATTCATTTGTCATTGACCAAAAAAAACTGTTGCTTTTACTTCTAAATACACAAATTTTCGTTTTTTGTTCGACAGTTTTCAATTTTGACTGCAGCTTTTTAAACCCTGGCATAGACTTCAAACTGTTAAATAATTGCGAAGCCAACTTCACCCCTATTCGGGAAATGTAAAAAAATGCATCGGACCTACTGGGAAAACAGGAAAAATAGAACATATCAAAGGAAGTTCCATAAACTTTCCGTCAGTTTCTAAAAAATAGTCGTGCCGCCGTTATGGCCTTGAACTCCCTGTGTCTGAGAACAGCCGCTCACCTCTACAACAGATATGGCTGATAAGTTTGGTATGAGGCTCATATGGGTCCCAGGTATTTACTGGATAACATAAGGGAGCATGAGCTTGCTAGACTTGGCGCTATATTATGGTTTCCACTGGATTTGGAAGGCGTTGGGGGGCATCTGCTCTCCTGTAAACTCAAACTTCGGCAAACGATTATCGTTTTTGCTAATAACAAATGGATCATGAACACTGAATGCGGGATTTTCAGGGAATTGTGTCCCTGCATGGATAACGGGCGAACCATGTCTCTACTTTCGATGACCAAAAGGTACGTATCATTTTTGGTATCTGTTGTCACGGAACACTATCTTATAGGAAGGCATGCACAGCGCATACTATGATTACTGCCGCAACTGCAACAACGAAAATGAGGAGGAGGACGACTTCTGTGTCACCGTCCTGTAGTAGCGGGAAGGACACGAATTGTATAATATCTCCGACTTTGAACTGGAGCACTTTTTAAACTTCGTTAGAAGTTTAGGTTGGCTCTGCGGTGAGGGTTCTGTATGGAGGAACTCCATGATTAAGGAACTGACTGGCATTTATATCTTACATAACCATACCTTAAAAAAAGAAAATGGATTAAAAGCGTTTTGATTACTAACGAACTAACTGCATCTTAATGAAACATTCTAACGAAAGTAAAAAGTCCTTTCCACTAAACCAGTGTTACCATTTTTAAATTTTCTTTGAACAGTTGATTTTCTTTTTAAACTTATTTTTCAATCGCTTAGATAAATTTAAGAAAATTTGGCAACTCTGTAGTAGCAACTGTAATTGCCAATAAAAAACTTTATTGATTTTAGTAAAACAAACAAAGCGCGAGTTAAAAAAAATATGTATATAAAGAAGAAATCGCACGAAAGGTATTCCTTCCTTTAAGCATGTGAACGTTTAAATATTTAGCATGATTCCATGGCATTCAGAGTTAGGCGGTTAGTCAGACAACAAGCAAAAAAAATAAATACAAGTAATAAGCAAAGAAAAGAATATGATGAAGAAGCAGCCAGTAATAAACAAGATTTCATAACTAGTTTTACAAAACGAATATAAAAGAAAAAAAAATTAAATATGAAGATGCCCTACATTAATTTAAAGGAACTGGAGAACTATTATCAAAGTAATTTTTGGGAATACAAAATTTTTAATTAATCAGCCTTATTCCGGTTGTTGTTGTCGTAACCGATCAAGTCGTTTTTTGTAAGAGATTAAAGTAACACACAACCAATGTTCTTCAATCTCTTGCAAAATCAAAAAACAACTTGATCGATTACGACAACGACAATCGGAATAAGGCTGAATAAGATTTTGTTTGTCGTGCTTAATTCCCAATTTTTAGCGGGAAGAATGTTTCCTGACGATCCGGCCTAAGCAACCAGTGAAATGCGAATAGGAACGAACTGGCTTTTCCCTCAACAATAAGTTTATGTATCGATGGGGAACAGAAAAGTTGATTTCTAAGTTAAAACGGTTCTGATTAAAATGTTGAAGTTAGCAACTTGACAAAGCTTACAATCACCTTAGTTTCATATACAAATTGAGGTAAGCAAATCGATTTGGTCAGATCAAAAGGAATTGTATCCTATAACGTAATCCTGGGCTTGTTATCTCAAAAAATTTGCCAATCGAATACTTAATAATTAAGATTCGGGAAACACAGGAAATACGCGGTAACCCCCCACGTGGAGTTTCTACATTTTATTTAGGAATGACATACATGGAGAGCATAAACCATTGAGCTTCCTTTTTCAAACTCTTATCACCTGCAGGGTATTCCCCCCCTAATAGGGCCCATACACAATACCATCATAATTGTGCAATCAAGTGATTGTGCAATTAAGGTTGAAGCACACAATACACCAGCATGCTGGTGCAAAATTAATTTTCTACCAACAAATGTGTGGAAAAGGTCGTAATGAATGACGACAAAATGTTCTATCATTTTATTGTTGTATTGGTTTTTAATCCACATTTGCAGTATTCCGTACTTTTAACTTTCCATAGGCAAGGCATTGTTTTATAAAGTTTGACAATTTCTCCCCAAAACATTTTTTTTTTTTGGCATTCATATTTAAAATTTTTTATTTTTTGACGATTTAACTTTTATGAGCTAACTTTACACCACACGATTCAATCATGCTGGTGCAATCAAAAAAATATTAAACTATTTCTGATAAAGCACCAGCAAGCAGCTGGTACAATCACACCACAAGCTCATACACGGTCAATCAGCTGGCACAATCACTTGATTGCACAGTCATGATGGTGTTGTGTATGGGCCCTATAACTCATACATCATGCGCGATAAATAATTTTTACTTTAGAAAGAAAGAAGAAAAAGACACACTTAGTTTCTAAAAAGCGTTAATGTGTTTTCTTTTCGTTTGCCCAGTTTTCATATGAGTTTGTATTTTGCGGTCTATATATCATACCAGCACATACTCTAAGATGGGAGTTAAATTTAGTATTAATAGTAAGACACACCACAAATACTCCAGCGGCGACAAGAACAAACATCACATTGCCAAACGCTTAGCCCAAACTCTCAATGCAAGCAACCAGTTAGAACATCCAGCAAAAATTATGATGTGTAAAAGATAAGAAGTTTTTTTTTCTTAATTCATAAAAAACATTCAGGTTTCGTAGCCTCTTTTATATTTAATTGAAATTTTTTTCGTTCAGTGTATCGAAGAAAAAATCGCAGTTATTGGTCGCTTTAAATTTTGCCACCTGTGCTAAACAAAAACATAACATAAACTTTAACTTTCAAACAAAAAAAAAAAAAAAAAAAAGAAAAAAAGTCAACCCAATTTTTGTTATTTTTATTCTTTTTTTCATAAATATTAATTTATTTTCTTATGCACACAAGAGGTTTCAGTCTTCGAGTTTGTGAATTAAAACTGTTTTGAAACGGTTTATTTCGCTTTGGCCATGGATGGATGATATTTCAAATTTATTAATATTTAATTTTATTGAGCGGGAACAAGTTTTTTTTGCAATTGGGTTTTTCGCGGTCATTTGGCTACAATTTGTAAAAAAAAAAAGTTAATGACCTGTTTCGAAAGATTTTTTTATTTTGGAAGATTTTTATTTTGAGATAATGACTGCTGGTAAGGGAAATTACAAAAAGAAGCTGTGAAGAAAAAACATCATTAATCTGGGAAATTAAATGCTGTGTCATATGAATTGTTTATAAAATGTACCACTTTTAATCTTTAGAGAGAGATTGATTTTTTTTGCTTTTGGAAATTAATATTAGGGTTAGTGAAAAGGTCGAAAAAACTGAGTGAGAAAAAAAAACATTTTTAATTTGCATGTAACGAGTTTAACTTTCATACGTTTTTTGGATCTGGCAACTCTATTTCTATTTGTTCTAATTTTAGTGGCTGACTAAGTTAATTTAAATACAACAACTTTAGAATTTGAATGTAAAGTTTTAATTTTCTAAAAGGGATTAAGCTGTCAAAAGGTTGTTAGATCTGGCAACTTTATAAGGAATTATTTTCAGGTTTAATTTGAACGTAAAAGCTTTGCATGATCTCGCAACTCTATTGCCATTTGTACTCCGTTGTTATTTATCATGCAATGCTAAAAAACGTCGTGTTTTTTCCGTTGAGTTTGCGTGCCGAATGTTCGTTTTATATGTAATCCACATCACTGTTGGGATCTGACAATCTTTAAATTGTACCGTCTCAATGACAAAATTGTACCAAATTGACATAAATTGTACCAAGACTTCGCTGTAAAATAAAATAGCAAACATAACACTTTTATTCAAGAAAATTAAAAACAAAACAAGTAAAAAACTATAATCGGTCAAGCCCGACCATTTGATACCCGACAGCACAGTATTTAAAGACTCTATTTCGGACCCATGGGCAATCATGGACCAGCCAGAACAAAATTATGTTAGGAGTCTAAGATTCATGTGAAAGTTCTTTTTTTTTTAATATTATTTAGATATCTTCCTTCATCTATATGAGATTTGTTTGCACGTACGTATTTTAGGAAGGGCGCTTATATGGGACCTATGGTTAATATTAAACCTACCAGCACAACATTTTTAAAGATATAGCTATCTTAAAAGTTATTGTAGCCAATTTTTATGTCAATACCAAAATTTATAATGAAATTACGGTATTAAAATATTTCTGCGAGTAGTATTGTCAAATATGGACCAATTTCAATTAAATTTTGTTAGATGATTTAGACTGCAATAAAATAAGTTTTGCTAAAATTGATTCAAAATACCAACATAATAATAGAGTTTATTGTCACAAACACTATTTCGGAAAGTAGTTTGTATGGCGGCTATGTGAAATTACGAACCGTTTCTCACCATTTTTAGTAGGCTTCGTACTTATAAATTAAAAGCAATGTACAAAATTTCATCAAATTACCTTTAAAATTGCGACCTTTATTTTCGTTAAATCGACTCAGACAGTGATATTGAACCGATCGGTATACTTAAAGGTGGGTCTAGGCTCTAGAACCAATATTTTTTAGTATTCACCCATCAGCACAAAAGCTAAATACCCTCCACTACTGTGGTGGGGGAATACAAAAGGAATAAAGAATTTGTCTTTTCTTGTCAAAGGCACACAAAAGTGTAGACAGTGTCACAAAACCAAAAGTGGAATTTGGAGACACTTGATCCCAGGCCTACAGGGATATACTACTATAACATCATAAGCACAATATTTGGTAGTTCTGGTCCGGGCTGGAGGTATGTTAATAAAAATTTTATTATTGAAAAGAAAAGTGAGTTAGTCCACCTAAGAGAAATGATAAAACTACATGGGTATTGTTTTAATTGTACCAAAAAAAGATGAATTGTACCAGTGTACCAATTAAGTTTCAATTGTACCAAATTTTGTACCAAATTTCGTACAATTGTACCACAAATCCCATCAGTGATCCACATAATACCATCCAAGGCAAGTTTATGTAAACGGTGGTGTCGATAGTACAACTAGAACAACACCAAAACCAAACATGGTATTTTATTTATGGGTTTTGTTGGTCGATATTTTAAAAACACAAGCAACTTTTGACATTCCTCTCTCTAACAAAAAAAAAGTAGCACAACCTGAAAAATTAATTCGCCTTGATACCATCTATCCGGAATAAAACCCAACGTTAACCCTTGTATGCCCAACAAACACGAAGTCAAACCTTTTGTATGAAATGACTTTATCGTTTGATATCAAGCATAATTCTCAAACCATTTGTAATTGTTTAATTTTAATATTGGAATTTAAATTGATATCAAATGTTAAATCAAAAATAAACTTGGCAGCACATAAGCGCAAAATAAATGTCAACATTAAAAATGGTGATTAAAGTTAAATATGCTTTACAATGAAAGAAAAAATAACATAAGATATAAATAAATCTATTAACTGACACGCCCACTGTTCCAACACCACCCATTTGTGTCGAATGTTGTCTATTGATAATCAAGTTTCTTGTACCTATTTTAAAAACTTTGGCTATTACTGTTTGTAGATATACAGATATCTATAAACGTCTTTGTATGGAAAGTTTCACGCCAACTTCTTTAAAACCCAAAACAATTTTTAGAGGTTGTACATTATTTGGAATCTTTGGATCTTGCAGCTTTGCAGATATGTAGGTATTAAAAAAACAAGGGATTATTGGTTAAAATAACAGGCAGTTTTTTGTTCTTGCCTCAGCCATTTTGGCCCGATCTGGTTGAGTTTTATTAGCCAACTTTTCGGGACAACCTAGTCCCCATTATATCTGGAGTTTTCGGAAAGCGTATTTCAACGGAAGCAAGGACAGACAGACATCGTTAAATTAAATTCGCTACTCAAAAGTATCAATATTGTAGAAATTACAAACGGAATGACAAACTTAAATATGTATGTATGTATACACACATTAGGGCTATAACTTTTTCACACTTTTTGCGAATAGCAAAAACGGCATATTATAGTCGTGTAGAAAATTAAAAGTTCATAATAAAAAAATTTGATAATTTTTTCGGATTGTTAAAAAAGTTCTCGCAGGGATCGGGTTGCAGTTTGAAAACAACCAATTTTATCTCACGGAAATTTTAAAAAATATACACCTGATATTTGTATATATTCCTAAACGTATCAATTAAATGATATATTTTGGAATTTATCCACTGCTTTAGATTTAAAAATGTTTTTACGGTTTACAATTCATCGCGGTTCAAAATTTCTTGGAAGGTTTTAGAAATTTGTTTCCCTGCGTGAGGTTTTTTTTTCGCAAAACGACGGGAGACAGGTATTTTCATGATTAAAACATTCTTGGTCACTCCGTGGTACTATGGCAAAAATTTGGTTATTGCCCTAATGCACATGTGTTGCAGAATATAAAAAGGGACAGCCAGTTTAACTCTCTTTTGCTCTTTCATTCTCTCTCTCTCTCTCTGTCTGGTACGGTCACCAGTGATGCCAGAAGTGCAGATTTATCAGCATTTTGCAGATTTTATACCCCAAAATTGCTAAAATGCAGATTTGACGAGGTTTGTCTAAAAAAATCAGATTTTTTAGCTCGTTGGAAACTTCTTTACATTTTCACTTATGATTGTACTATTTCACCTGCTTGCATTGAAAAAAGTTGCTTGTGTTTTTGACATATCAACCAAAGAAAGCAACAAATAAAATACCATATCGTGTTATTGGTGTTGTAGTATCACCAAAACCGTTTAAATGAATTCGCTAACTTAAAAACTAAAAATTCGCATTGTCTTGACAAATCAATATCGCCGGACTTATATGTCATCTGATTTTACACGAAATAATATGCATATGTACGTATATTTTCATAAGTAATTTTATAAAAATATCTTCAATAATTGTATTCCTGTACATTCTCAATAAGACTTTTGATAGTTTAAATAATATATCAAACAATAAACTTTAATTACTAAGATGTGATTAATCCTTACTCAGACTGAGTAACTAAATTTGGATAGATATTTAAAGCGTAAAAATATTGAAAAATTATCAGCCATATTCTGAAAATCGCATACGAGTGAAATTAAATCAAACAAATTTTGAAAACTTTTCTGTGTCGAAAGTTCAAAAAAAAATATTTCCTTTTTTATATTTTATGTTTCGAGTACTCACCAGAACTTTTTTTAAAATCAGGAAAGCTACCTATAAAAAAAAATTAATTTAAAATCTCCATCGATGTCAAATTCCAGAACATGGCCGTAAATTTTAAAATTAATTGGCATATATTTTTCTAAAAAAAAAACTGCAAAAAAACATTTAATAAAAAAATTATGTTTAAAAGTTCTGGCAACACTGGCGGTCACCTGAAGAATTCGCCTTGTTGAAAACTCTATTTTAAATTCAAAAATTTACTCAATGTGCATACAGTCACACAGATAATAGTACGTACCCCTTAAAAATTCTTAAATTTCCCTAAATTGGTGATGTTCAAAAAAAGTAAGTAAACCATAAACTTTTAAATGAAAGCTAATTTTTTGGCTTGCTTGCTAGGGATTGAGTCTCAGACAAATATTTTATTACAGTCTGCACTGTAGTCATGGCACGTCGAACAATTATAGAAACTGAACTCAAGGAGTTCCCATCGTTCCTTTATTTTAAAATATGTTAACGCATTTTGGTACAAGTGTCCTTTGTTTTCTTACATATTTTAACAAAATAGTAAATTTTTTTTTTTTTCCTAAAATTACTGCAGTCTTTAAGAATTTGCTTGCAAATTTAGCTTGTACAACTTTCCGTACATTATTTTTTTTAAAAATGTACTTAATTTAAAAAGTACCGTTTTGTATTTGGCATCGTACGTTTAATTATCTGTGCTGTCAGAACTTTTTGTAGTTTGATTTTGACAGTGGGTCCTTACCATAGATAGACAATTTCAACTCACACTTAGTGATAGTGCAAAAATATTGCAATCATTTTGTTGATATTGACTGATGAATTGAAAATTGGCAGCCTCGCTAAACATGAGTGATAATGATGTTAAAAAATTTTGCACTCAAAAAAAATAGTTTGATTTAAAAAAAAAGCAATCATCAGCTTATTGCAACTTTTATTTTCTTCACTCATTTGAGTGGAACTCAAATTGTTGCACTAATTTTAAAATTAAAAACTGGTTTTTTCATGATTAAAGCCAATTAATTATACCGTTATTGACAAAATTTCATTTTGTTAAATGTTCTTTACTTATGCATATGGGTAAATTCAAAGTGTTGAACGTGACAGTCGTGCGCATCAAAAATGCAATAACATTTTAAACAAAAAATATTTTTACGTTCTCGTATCCCTTAAATTATAGCACTAAGAAATCACTGTTATCTATGCTAAAGTTTATGAAGGGCGCGCCCTTCAAAAAGATAATCAAAGATAATGGCAGAAGAAGTAGCGGTTCGAACGTGAAAAAAACAGGAGTAGTTTTTGTGGCCATGTATAAAAAGGCGTAATTCAGCGAAACCTGGCACAATTTTTAGTCAAAGTACTTTCAGAATTTTACTTAGCAATGTAACATTAAAATGTCTTTGGTTTGATTTCAGAATCTTCTGCTTTTCTTTTTTTTTTAAGCCAAAATCTGGGTCGATACGTGACATTTCAAGCGTGAAATTTTTTCCATAATAATTTAACTGAAACATAACTAAAACAAAATAAAAATTTACCGTTAATCCGAATATCATATTTCTCTTTGAGCTCTTCTTTAGATTACAGACCATGTAAGAAAATTTTTTTGGAATAATTTTTATCAAATATCACCTCTTTTAAGAAAGATAAATATTAAAGAAAACATACAATAAAACATTCTCACAAATAAGAAATTACGTTTGCACAACTTTGCAGTCTGATTGTTCATCTAAGTGAACAAATTTATGAGTAAATTTATAAATTTAGTAAAATCTAAATATTTCTCTATAAGAATATCGTAAAATAATCAGCTTTTAATAACTTTTAAATTTTCGGTCACGGTGGACCTTTTGACGGAAATGCCCATATCCTTAAAAGAAGTCAAAAACGATGCACACACAAAGTTTCATTTTTTAAATTTTAGTCAGACAATAAATGTATGCAGTTTTTTTGATTGCATGTCCAAATTTTGCACTGTTTGAATTGAGTGCAGATTTTTGCATTCAATCTGCGTTTAGTGATAGTGAACAAATTTGCACTATCACTTAAAATTTTTTAGTGGTAGTTAAAAAAATAACAATCATCAATAAAGATGGTAAAAAAGAGTGCAAACTATTTTTTTTGCAGTTTTATTTAGTGATAGTGCACTGCTGATTTAAATCAAAATTTAGTGCACTACCCCCAACTATGGTCCTTACAAATGCAAGCAAAAATATCGATCAGAAATTCAGGGTTATTCTTAAACTCCAAGTTTAGAGGAAGTACGTACTATTATCTGTGTGACTGTGTGTAGTTTAATTTTGTTTTTATAAAATTCTTATTTATACATTTTATTTTTATTTTTTTTAATCAACGCGCGCAACATAAAAAAACAAACATGAGGGTCTCATAAATATCCATTTAATAATTAATCTCTTAACAAATCCCACATTTATTGTGTTACTCTTTGCTCATTTTAAGAAATTTATTGTTGTTAAAGAAAAAGTGAAACTAACTAAACCTGATAACACTAACCCTTAATTTTAACCAAAAACAAAAAGGTCACGTCGTAAACCCGCTTTGTTTATCAACAATTGTAAAAGGAAATTTGATACTCTATCAATAAAGAGTAAAGTACCATTTACTGATTTATCAGGGCAAGTTTTTCAACAAAATTTTTGAATGCATATCCTTGTATTTTTTATATTCATAAACATATAAACTGTGTATCTATATTTTTAATTTTAAGCATATTAGTTTGTTTCTTTAAAGCTTGTTTCCATAAATACATACGGGAATTCTAAAGTTAGATTTTTGAAAGTGGAAAATTCTTTTTTGCATTTTTTACTTACAATTGCTGATAGTTGAATATTACTAATAGCCCGTTTACATTGCACCAAAGACTAGTTCTTTAGAGATTTCGAGCAAAATCGAGATGTGTTTAGCTAGATTTATCAAACAAAACAAAATCATCTTCGTGACAATATTTTGGCGAATTTCTTGTAGTACTTAGTGATGCAACTATGTTTATTTCCATATAGTACTATAAAATACTTCCCTGCAGAGTCGGCTGTTTTTGGTTTTAAAAATAAAATCTTTTCAATTTCAAAAAGTTGCAAAGTAAACGCACTCACTAGATTTTGAAGAAGATTTCGAATTAAATCGACAAGATTTTGGTGCAATGTTAACGACCTATGAGAAGAATATTTGGTAGTGCAAACCGAAAATAAGATTTCTTTGTTGAAAACCGATTTGTATTAAGTTTTAAGCGTTTTGAAAAAATCAGTACATACCTGAAAAGAAACAAAAGAAATGGCAAACCATTAGTAATCATATCATTAAAATATAAAAAAAAAACAATTAAAAAACAAGTTAAGTGCTATATTCGGCTGTGCCGAATCTTTGATACCCTCCACCAACAGTTCGCATGTTTTAGGAGTAATATCTGTATGATGTCTATTTATTATTAATTAATCTTTATAACAATAGACATCTGCATTAAAATTGGTCGCGGTTTAGACATAAGTATATTAAATTATTGACCGACAATCCGAAAGTTTTATGCTTTCTTTTAGCAATTTTAAATAGCTTGAGTAAAATATCATAATTTTCTGGCCATATGAAGCTAAGTTGGAAGAAAGTTTACCGCAATATCTATTTGCTGCGGTTTTAGGCGTATTTAATTGTTTTACCAGAGGGGCCTATAGTAAATTATGGACTGATCATCACGAAACTTATATGATTTCTAGTCATATAAAACTGTGAAGTATAAAATTTTATTCTGATAGCAATATTTTGTACGGTTTAAGGCATACTAAACTGTTTTCCGGAACTATGGTTTATATGGGGCCTAAGGTAAATTATGGACCGATCTACACGAAATTTGACAGCGTCATTTCCAGTCCTTTAAAACAGTGACGTACCAATTTCTATTATGATAGCATTATAAATTACAATTTTAGGCGTACTAAACTGTTTTCCGGGAGTAGGGTTTATATGGGGCCGATCTTCACGAAATTTTATAGTCTTATTTCTTGTCCTATAAAACTGTGACGTGCCAAATTTTCGTATATATTATATACATATATATATATTATGTCCTGTGGTTCCTAGTAGGTACAAAGGGCCGCAACGAACTCTTTCCATTCGATCCGGTTTGATGCTAGATGTTTAATTTCCCTCCAGCTTAGCTTTGGTTTACTTCAGATACCATGGGGGATCCAGTCAATCGCAGATTTAGTAGGGTCGCCATGTGGTCTACGCAGCGAGTGACATATCCAGCGCCATTTTCGATTAAGGATCTCGATGTTAATTGGCCGTTGGTTTGTCCGTTGCCAAAGGTTTGTGTTGGATATGGTGTTTGGCCAGAATATCTTGAGGATCCTACGCAGGCAGCGATTAACAAACACCTGAATGGCGTTTATTTCACGTGATGTCGTGTTCCATGATTCGCAGGCGTAAAGGAGCACCGATTTGACGCAAAAATTAAATATGCTAATGTTAGTGTGTTCCGAAATAGAGGTAGACTTCCATACAGGGCGCAACATGCCAAATGATTGCTTGGCCTTTGACATTCGATAGACCTCATCATTGCTGCAGCCACCAGTATGTGTTAAAATGCTACCAAGATAGCAAAACGACTTGACTTCTTCTAGCTCAACATCCTGTATTTTAAAATTGCTGTTATTGAGGGTATTGCAACGCATTATCTTACTCTTTCTAATATTAATTTTTAATCCAGCTTTTGCAGCTTCGGTTTCGACAGATTTTAGTTTAGCTGACATATGACGATAGCTGTGAGATAGGAGGCAGATATCGTCGGCGTTCTCCAGACTCTCAAGTTGTTGAGTAAGCCCCCATCTTATACCTCTATTTGTTTGAGTGGCATTGCGCACTATGACGTCAAGGACAATGTTAATGTTATGTTTTAAGCTTATAGTATGTAATTAATAACTATCAAACTCTTTTTTTCTTATAAGCCTCCTATAAAAATTTGTATTCATAAACGTACATTAACAACTTTTTTACTATTAATTGTTTCTAGCGATTTTGTGTTTAAGTATGGCAACTTTCTTTTGCTGCCATTTTATTGCTGGTGATGCATGAAACTTTATTCGGTTCACATGATATGCTATATTAATTTTTTTTATAATTTTTTCTTAATTATTCTTATCAAATAAAACTACATATTATTTTAATTTCTGAACAAAATGTTGCCGAAAGGTGTCATAAAAACTTTTGTTTGAACCTTTTTTTAAATATACGATAAGATAGTATTCGAATAAAAAGTTTGTTTACTTCTTTTTAACATCACTATTATTATGATTTGTTAATTTTATTTTTCTTTTATATTTTTGAACAATAATTTGTTATTTTTAACAAAAAAACAACAACTAGTTGCAATAATTTAATGAATAATTAAAGAGAATATCTGCATTTGCCATTGAACTTATTCATTTAAATCATCTAAATTCTTTTTTTTTAATTAACAATAAAACTTTAAATTGGTTGTCTAAAATAAAAAAAAAAAAATAAGTAAAATATATTTAAAAGTCCATATTAATAAATAAAACATTTTTTCATTATTTTTCAACATATTTCACATATGTATGTCATTTTATTTTTGGTTTAAAGAAGGGCAAACCCAACAATCACCGTTATTCTATTTGGCGTCGTCAACAGTAAACAACGCCGTTTTTTTATGTTTTGTTTCAATTTCGTATTCCCGTTGGCAATATTGCCATATTTCGATGACTGTTAACATATGTTTGGTATTTTCTAAGAAAAATTGGCTTTGCTGTAGCCTTAAATTGCCCTTGATTTTGTCGTCGGCATTTTTAGTGTTGTCTTGTGCTGCTTTGTGTCATGTTTTAAAAATTGTACGTTATGGTTGGCTGCAATTTTGATTTATACGGCGGTTTTGATATTTTTCTTCAGTTGTGTTGTGTTTTGATATATTTTTTGTGGACATAATTGAAAAAATTAAAATAACAACTATGTAAGTGCCAGTTCGAGAAGCTAGTGGAAGAGCTGGTAAAAAATCCAGATCTAACCAGAGGATTATGCAGGGTCACTTTTCCTAATAAATTAAATATCCCTTGAGATTAACCCTTTCAGACATTTTGTCCAATTTATTGGACATTTAAATTTTTCTCTTTGAAGTCATGTAGAGTTGACGCAAATCAACCGATTTTTTAGTATTTACCGTTATAAAAAGAGTGTTTGTTATACTTTAAACACATGTGTTTTAGAAGTGATATTTTTCATTAATTTGTGTTAAATTGAGTGATTTTCAAAAGTTCCTTTGCTATTGTGAAATATACTATATAGTACTATATAGTACTCTTCAGTGCTAGTTTTAAGTGATAATAACGTTATTTTACGATTAGAAAAAAATTTGTTAGTATTACTTGAGTAGTTCTTAAGCTATTAGAATGTTAGTTCCATTTAATTTTAAAATAATATAGCCTTTAGACGCTTTTAAATGCATGTCAATTATATTGGACAAATAGACTTTGTGGTTGCAGTTTTTGGAATTGGCGAGAACATTTATTTTGCCAGTACTGGTGTTAATTTTACGAAATGGCTTTAAAACTACTACTTAGTGAAGAAGAAATCTTGAAACTTTTAGAAGAATCTTCTGATGTAAGAGATGCTAGAGTAGATTATGAGCTTTTCTCTTAGTAAGTTTCTTGAATTTAGTACAAACTCCTGTGGGGTTCTGTTGATGCACAGACGCGTCTGGACGGCCCTAAGCTAGGGGATAGAACGAGGGTCTATGTTGAAAACACAGTAACCGAGATATTCTACCGTCTGCCGGATAAAAGCAAAAGCTTCCAGGTGAAGTCCATGCTATTACGGAGCGTATGAGATGAATGGAATCGGATATGGGGCGATTAGATGCCAATATATTTACCGACAGTCAAAGGGCAATTAGGGCGATAGCAGTTAATAGTAGTTAAGTCCAGGAATCTGACGAGTTTAGAGCGTATGGTGAGGAGAGCGAGACGCTGAACACTTTTACAGCCACTGTCAGGACTTAGTCGAATTAAGATCGAAACACCTCGCGAGCGATGTCATGTTGGACTTAGGATCCCTGAGGAACGCTGACTGGAAACCCGTAGGAATTACGTCCGGGAAACTGAGTTTCTTAACGCCAGACGTTAATACCCTCCCTATAGGTGGTGGTAGCACTACCCACCTAAATCCCCATGTTTTCTAAGGAGTGCACAACAGGCCCAGTAGTGGCCTAGGTGTATATCGTACTGAAATGAGGTTGTATCCTTGATGCGTCGTCCTCCTTTCGACCTACCCTTACCTTAATTTCTTGAAATGGTGGTTCAAGACCATGAAGCATTTCCAGAAGAAATTGAAGATGAAGAAGGCTTAGGAGAATTGAGCTGACCCTCATTGTGGATTAAGTACCACAACCAAAAACTATGAAAGCACCAAAATGAAATTTACTGAAAATTTATTGTATGGAAGAATAGGCTCATGCGAAATCAAAAACTAGTCGAATTTGTTCCGCCAAATGATAATATTATTATAGAAACTCCATTTTAAATATTTCCAAAAATATGTATATCGACAATAATTTTTTGACAATGAAACATGTTACACAATTTTATATGCCGTTCAGCCGGGCAAGTCATCTTTTAAACCATCCAGCGCTGATGAAATACGTGTATTTTTTGGACTTCATATTATGATGAAAAATGGTCCGTAATTACCAGTTGCCCATGTAGGAAAATATTTACTTGGACGAGCAAATTAATCCATTTAAAGCAAAATGTATTTCTTTCTACTGAGCCATTGCAAAATTCAATCAAGCACAAAAAAAAAACAAGCGATGTTCACAACCACTAACCAATATTTAAGGAAAATACAAACACTGGTTGCTAAAAATAGTCGGTTATTCAAAAAAAATGATTTTTTATTTGCAAAACCTGCTTTGCTAACTATCACACAAAATAGATTTTTTTTTTAATACCTTTGTCTCATTAAATTACACCTTTTGACTTTAAGTTTACTTAGAAGAAACATGTCCACCGAGTAACTTTGTCCAATATATTGGACAACACCTTCCGGCCAGGTGAGACAACCTACCAGATTCTTAATCAGCACTCCCAAATTACCTTACACTGAAAATTTCAGATTTTTATCTCAACTGGTTCTATTTAATGTCTGAAAGGGTTAAAAAAGAGATGGTGGTCTTGTTTTTTTTTTTTTTTTTTTTTTTTTTTTTTTTGGATCTAAAATTTTGATGTGGGTTCCGTCCACACAGCCAATTAATTACACCTGGAAATGCTGCTTTACAAAGAAATGCAACTTTAATTTATCCATTGTGGACAAAGTTCTCTCTTCATGACTTCCAGAGTGTCAGACAAAAATTTTTAAACTAGTGGCTGGGACAGTCAAAAGTTGAAATAATTTCCAACGCTGAGCTGGTACGATCCCTGGGCCAAAAAACGCAATGTTGCTGCAAATATATTGTGTTTGGAGCAAACGTTCCCTTTATTAAATGAGGCACTTTTATTTCCAACACATGTTAAAAAGAAAGTTTATTCAGCCGAAAATAAAAAAAATCCATTAGGCACTTGGGAAAATTTTTATTTAACTTAAAATTTGCACAAACAGCACAGAATTTTTTTTTTTTTTTTAAAAAAAAACAGTAAACAAAATTAATCAGCTGATTTTAATATTAGAGATGTGTGCTGTATTTTATTAACATTATCGATAAATAGTAGGGTATTCATTTAATCGGCCTTTTGCTTTTGGTTTTGGTTTAATCGATTAATAATCAGTTAATTTTGTTCTTGATCGGTTAACCGATTAATAATGTTTTTTTATAAATTAAGTAATTTCAATATATAAAAACGCATTAATTGTTTATTATTTGGAGTTTTTAGTAAAAAAAAAACAATAACATACCAAACATAACAATTCTTGAACTTAAAAGAGCAAACAAAAAAAAAACAAATCATAAATATTTAATATGCATTTTTCAATTAATACACAAGGTGTGCTATCAAGTCATATCGCCATAATGGCTGTAGGAAAAATCGGCCAAAGAAAAATGGCCCAAAAAAATAAATGAAAAATCGCCCCAAAAACTTCCATGTAAAATTGGGCCTGAATTCATATGAAAAGTGACCCAACATTTTTAGGCTATTTTTCGTTATTATTGGGTGATTTTTCGTTTTTTTAAATTTCATAATGAAAAATCACCCAAAAATATTATATGAAAAATAGCCCATTTTTTCGGGCCATCTTTCATTTTAAAAATTTTGTCCAAATCTTAAATACTATTTGGCTAAATCATGTTTAAAATAAATATTGTAGTGTTTCAAACAAAATAAAAATGTTAATGCTGTGTTCATTGATTCTTCATAACTGTACAGTAGAAATCTAAAGCGGTAGCCCACAACAGTCATATCGTCGGCTTAATATCCTGCTAAGTCACTTTCAGCACATTTAACAGGAGATACGAAAAACTTCTTAATTTTCCTATTTGCAGCTTGATAGAAAATTAAAAATAAAGTTAGTTTGACACTCTTCAAGACTTAAATAGAATAAAAACCACATGCTGGTCGACTAGGCGTACCTTTCTCTACCAAACGGCATCAAAATCTCAATTTACATAAAAAGTGGATTTAGCCGGTTTGCATATTAAGCCAACGATATATATTTCTTGTAATTATTTAAAGACATAAGACTTTATGACTATCTTGTATATCCCCCAAATATGTATTTATAAAAAAATAAACTGACATAATTTCATTAGTTATAGGAGATCTTTTAAAATAATCTTTTAGAAAAGTTTTTTTTTTGCCAAAACTTGACTTGGAAAAAATTCTTTCACTTATCGTAGATGAATATCTAATTTCTCAGTCCTTTTCAAGGATTCTCTCAACATATAAAATACTCCATTATGCCATTAGAGTTTTTTTTTTTAATTTTTAACACTTCTAATTGTTTCTGTTAATTCTGTTAAAAGACTGATATGCGAAGATATAAGAAGAAACAAATAACTAAACACATACATAAAACAGAAAAAAACGTGTTGGTAATCAAAAATTTAGCCCATTTTTCGCTACATTCCTGTTGATCGATGATGAAGATAAAAAAAACATTGTAATTTTAGTCACCAGTCGGCGGAAAATGGGTTAAAATAAAGATCACGGAAAGAACCCAACCAATTGTGGGGGGATGTAAGAAAAGATAAACTCACTGTTTATTGTTGGTGTTTTGTTTAAGCTTTGATATTGTTACAAGTAGGACTTTGAGTGTTTAAAATTCTTATTCGCTTTAGGGTTTTATTTGTATAATATTTTTAGCTTTTCTAAAATCTTTGGAAAAGGTTTCCTGATGATCTGGCCTAAGCAACCAGTGAAATGCGCATAGAGGCTAGCTTTCCCTCAACAATAAATTTCAGTGTATTTATCAAATATAAAAAATTGGGAATTTAGCACGTCATACAAAAATCTGAACACCTTTTTTGTTTTTATGAAAAAATATTTTCTAAACACACACATACATTTTGTCTATAAGATGAAACAAATAATTAAAATCACAAAAAAATATGTTATAATACTACAAAATATTGAAAATTTTATCACATCGGTTAATCGGGTAATCGACTGAAATTAATCGGTTTAATCGTTAATCGAAAAAAGCCAATTTGAAATTAACCGATCAGTTAATCGGGTAGTTATTAATCGGTTAACCGATTGACGATTAACCGAATGAATACCCTAATAAATAGTCAAAGGCGTGATAATACTCTTACAAAATACCAATTTAACATAGAATTGATGTTGTCTTTGATAAGAATTGCTGTTGCCTTAAAATTGCCGTTGTTATTGCCGACGCCAAATAGAATAAGGGTGAATAAATTTTCTTACTTTATGAATGGTTTATTAAAGGTTTAATAGACTATTTTTCGTTTATGAATACAACTTAAGCAATTTTTGCTTAAATATGGTTAATTAATCATAAATAAGTTTTTATGAATACAGCTGTAATACTTTTATTTTCAAAAAAAAAAATTTTTTTAATTTTATTTATTTAGCAAACTTAATTCTCTAGCAAAAAATATAACTAAATTGATGATAATAAAAAAAACTGGTTCAAAAGAACAACAGAAAACATCAGCACCACAAAACAAAAATTTATCAAAACAAAGAATAAAAAAAGCATTAAATGATTCATTTTTATATTTCCTCAAGTAAAACGCGAGACACTTGAAATACGAGTAAATATATTAAAGATAAAATAAAATAATAAAAATAAAAAAGTTCAAAAAAATGGGAACAGTTTAATAGAAATTGCACATTATTGATTTTAGAACCCTTACATCATCATGATTATCAAACGTCGTTTCTTCATTAAAGCAAAACTACAGAAAGTGTACAGTCATTCGTGGCAAAGAGAAAAAAATAAAAAAAAATAAAAAAAATCAGTAATAGAAAGTAGCACAAAATAATATGTAAAGAAAAAGGAAACGAAAGAAAAAAATTACTATTTACTAAAGTATGATTGTTACGCACTACAAATCCCTGACCCCGCCATCGCGAGTGGATTGAGCAACAAACAAAAATGAGATTTTCGGTCTTGTTCAAAACTTAAGGAAGCAAAGCTGAGTGCTATCGAGCGCGTTTGCAGGTTGCATATATGTAGTAGAAAAGTCCGTAGATATGCAGAGCAGCTGATGAATGCAGTCCATGTGGAGTGTCTCTGGGTGGCAACGGAATTCTAGCAAGTTCTGAGTGCCTGCGATACTTGAAATATAAATGCGAGCGATTGACACCTTTAAATAACCAATAGCCAGCCTCTGTTCCCTTTGTTAGGGGCGGTTAGAAGCGGGCGTCGGATCTTGTTACAATGTCACAAAATTTAAAGTTAAAAACAAAAACTTTGCAAAAAAAAAAATATTTACAAAATATCCCGGCTTAATATTTCCTGGAGTTTAAACAATTTTATTTCCCGGCAATCTTAAAATACAGGCAAACTAATGATGCCAGATGTTTATGCATT
The DNA here is from genome assembly GCA_930367215.1 of Pollenia angustigena. Lineage (NCBI taxonomy): Eukaryota > Metazoa > Arthropoda > Insecta > Diptera > Polleniidae > Pollenia > Pollenia angustigena. The sequence continues at coordinate 54,352,594 of OV884056.1, read as the reverse complement.
TTATGAATATTTTACCATCTGACAATTCCCAACGATTAATAAAATTGGGCAAATGAATTATTTCTCTTAATAAGAAAGAAATTGGAATTCCTTTAAAATTTTTAAAAACCCAAGGATTTTGATTGTTCAGATTTCATCTCTGCTGCTAATAAAGTTATAGAATCAAATCCCTGCGGAAAATTTGTACAACAAATCCCGTGACCAGTGAACAAAATATTAGATTAAAATGAACCGAAACGTGATAGATGAAAACAAGATATGGGCATTTCCGTCAAAAGGTCCACCATGACCGAAAATTTAAAATTGATGATTGTTTTACGATATTCTTATAGAGAAATATTTAGATTTTACTAATTTTATAAATTTACTCATAAATTTGTTCACTTAGATGAACAATCAGACTGCAAAGTTGTGCAAACGTAATTTCTTATTTGTGAGAATGTTTTATTGTATGTTTTCTTTAATATTTATCTTTCTTAAAAGAGGTGATATTTGATAAAAATTATTCCAAAAAAATTTTCTTACATGGTCTGTAATCTAAAGAAGAGCTCAAAGAGAAATATGCTATTCGGATTAACGGTAAATTTTTATTTTATTTTCATCATTATTCAGTTAAATTATTACGGAAAAAATTTCACGTTCCAAATGTCACGTATCGACCCAGATGTTGGCTTAAAAAAAAAGAATATAGTTTGACTAAAAAATTGTGCCAGGTTTCGCTGAATTACGCCTTTTTATACATGGCCATAAACTTAAGAATAGATAACAGTGCCGGGGTTGCGGGTTCGATTCCCGCCAGACACTCTGGTATCTTCCTTGCAGACAAGCGTAGAGCTTCGCGGGATAAGCTTAGGGAATTAAAAAAAAAGAAAATTACGTGACAAGTTTGGTGCTAGTTCCCATTTCCCTTGGGATTGTTATCTAAATTGCCGTTATCTAAGAGTTTCTTGGAACTGTTAAAAGTCAAAATAAAATTTGCTACTTTATTGCTTTTTATTTTAACTGAAAGGCAATTAACATTAATCTTTTATTTTATTTTAATGAAACGTCCACGCTTCTCTTTTATAGATAAATATTTTTGAATACATCTTTCTAGATTAAATAAAATTATCTCCCATTAGTTTGCATAATTATTTTGCATACAAAATTAAATTGTTAAAGACAGAACTCAAATAGAATTTTAGAACAAAAGACAACAATAATGAGATGTAAATATTTAGTTATGAATAAAAAAAAGAATTAAAAGAAGCAACTGTGTATCACAATAAATATGCATGTGTTCTATGGCACCAGACTTCAAAGCCACTTAAAAAAATATGCCAATATTTGTTTGCATTTTTTAATCATTCAAATCCATTAAAACATAAATACAATACGAACTCCCTATAAGGGCTTATAAGCTTCTTTCTCACTTACCTTTTTGTAATGGAGGAGTCAGTCATTTCCATTACAAATTATTTTCTTTGAATTTTTTTTTTTTTTTTTTTTTTTTTTTTCATTTAAAAAAATTTGTATAAGAATTCTTTTTTTTTTAAGGGGAATAACGAAACATATTCAATTACAATTAAACCTCAAACTAAACAACTTAATCACCTGGAGCTAAAAAGGAATAGGCAAATGCTAAAAATAGTTAAAGTCAGCAAAAAGTATTAAACATTGTATCAGTGGAAATGTGTTTGTATGTGCGGCACAGACGATGCTGAAGGAAAACAAAACAATTAAGATTCAGATTAACGTCAAGCATACGTACACGTGTTTGAAGTCAAGCCATTTGACAATGTGTTGGATCCTTAAGCTGATTTTATACCCTAATCACAATAGTGAGGAGGGTATTATGCATTTGTGCTGATGTGTGTAACGCCTTAAAATAATGGTCCTAGACCCACCCTAAAGTGTACCGATCGACTTAGAATCACTCTCTGGGTCGAACTAACGATGTCCGTTAGTACAGTGCGCAAAGTACAGGTCGTAATTTTGGAGATAATTTAATAAAATTTGGGACATAGGTTCTTATTGCCACAAGGACCAAGCCTATTGAAAATGGGCCGAATCTGCCTCTCAGAAACTATCAAACTGATCTTAATGAAATTTAAATCATAGATAGAAATTTATTTATATTGACACATAAGCTATGTAGTTTTCAAAAATAGGGCCACAAGGGGAGGTAGGGGGCAATTTCTGCCTCTCACAAACTTTCAAACCTATATTAATGAAGTTTATAAACATAGATAAATCCATATTAATATGGACACATAAGCATGATGTGTTTTTAAATACTGTGGTGTAGGGTATCATATGGTCGGGCTGGACCGACTATACTTTCTTACTTGTTTTTTGTTGGATTAAAATAATTATAGAATTAACTATTAATTTAAGAAAACTTTTTTTCTTTTACGACACTTTAAGACTTTGTTTGAGTTAACAACACTTCAATTGCAATAGGCAGCAGGGTTGTCAGATCGATTTGGACCTTTTTCGCCAAATTCAATGTCAAAAATCGCCAAAATCGCCAAAGCCTTTATTTTTAATTTTTTGACAATAAAATATAGATGATTTAAATTATTAAAAATATTTTTTATAAGTCTTAAAAAATAAATTTGTTCCAAGTCACTAAAATCCGCCAAAAATTTTAAAAAAGTCGCCATAATATATATTCTGCTTAGTTTTTATTTAGAACCAAGTAAAAATTATTAGTGAAGACAAAAAAAGAACATTGCACTATTAAATAGTTAATAGTAGTCTACTAAAAGCAGCGAAGAAAGAATTTTTGTGGTTAGTATTAAACAAATATTGGATATATGTATGTATGTAGTGGAGTTCTATTATATATCTAAAACGCTATACACTTCAGCGCCAAAACTCCCTTTTGTATTCTTTTTTAAAATACATTGTAAGTGAATTAATTTTTTTCAACGAAGGTACAAGAGAAGTGCATCATGTAGTATTAACATTCAATAGTAATTTATAACTCGTTACACCGCGTCAAGAATTGCATTCTATTTAGAAGGAGAGTTTTAGTGAAGTTCGTTATTTAAAATACATTTTCAACACAGTCATTACTAGTTGGACTTAGCATTATATAATGAACAGCCAAAGCAAGTACTTTAAAATGGTACGTACCTGACGTGTCCTAATAGCTATAGACTTTTGGCCAAAACTGATTAAAATAAGATGGAATATCATCCAATTACAAACGGTCATTCTGGCCATTGTGTTTCATAAACATCCAAAAGTACGTAACGATTCATTAATATCTTAAATAACAACGAATTTTGTTTGTGATAATAATTTGCCAAATTTTATAATGAAGAAATGTTCGTAAACTTGAAATAGGTATATTCATGCTTTATTATTTTTTTTTTTAATATGAAAAATAATTTCAATATATTCGTCAGACATTTCAACATAACATAAAAATTATTAAAAATTATGTTTTATATTTGTGTGATCCTGAGTACATCAAAAACTTTTTCATGTGATTAAATTTCATATTGTAAGTCTTTATTGTTTACGTGTTACATTATTGTACTTATTTTATTGTTTTTTGAAAAAGTCGACAAACAGTCGACGAAACGTCGGGAACAAAATATGGAAATTAAAAATTTAATTTTATTTACATTGAAGAAATTAAGGCCCTATTAGCTTGACAAAAAAAAAAAACATTCATAAATTCATCACTCTGACCAAAGAAACAACTACAGCAATAACATAATTTAGTTTCAAATACTTACTGACTACCTATAAAAGCCTAAAATTTCATACATAAAAATACTAGAATAAAAATAATATAATTTTTCGTATTGAATTTACCGAGTTTCAAAACAAATGCATGGCTCACCAAAAATAGCCAACAAATTCGCCAACTATTTTAAAATATCGCCAAAAAATCGCCATGTCGCCAAATCGAATATTAGGTCGCCAATCAAGTTCGAAAATCGCCACGTTTGGCGAGAAATCGCCACATCTGTCAACCCTGATAGGCAGTATAGGCATTCATTTAAATAAAGAAACTTTGTAATTTTTTCGCCTTTAGTTGCGAGAGTGAGAGAGAGAGAGTTAAAGAGATAGTTTTCTTATACAAGGTGGCGCAAAATAAATCATCCAATTTGGTTTTTGAATAACTTGTTTACTAGGGAGATCGTTTATTCGACTTTTTTTAAACCGGTTCTCGAATATTCCGAAAAGCTGCTATTTTAAGAAACCCAGTTTTGGGTTAAGCATTTAAAAAAACCGGTTACCGGTTTTAATTCGAATACATAAAAATACAAAAATCAAATTAGTTTTTATAATAAAAAGTTACTTTGAATCAAAACAAAACAATTCACGAAGGCAAGGAACCTACAAAATACATATTTATGACTTAATGTATGTATGTTCAGACCTGACAAATATTTGACGATAAAATCCAAAAAAAGCGTGACCAGGAAATTGATCAAACTTACCGCCTGTTTAACGATTGACATTTAACATTTAAAACAAAAACAAATTTTTTGAATTTTGCTTTTGTTTTAAATCAGTGACGTCAAAAATGTAAATTGTAGTTGTATTGCTTTCTATTAGTGGGTAATTCCATGTCAAAACGACCAAGATTGGGACACGACCCCTTCCGATTTTAATGAAATTTGGTGATAAGGTTCCCGTTATCTTATAAGGAACATATATGAACGAAAAACAATTTTAAAATTTTAGTTATGTCATATTCAAAATGTCATAATTTCGCCGAATTAGCCGAATGTGTTGAGTTTATTTCTTCAATATCTCGAAAAATACTTGACATACGAAATGACATCAAAATCATCTTCGTATGTCAAGTAGTTTTCGAGATATTGAAGAAAGAAGCTCAACACATTCGGCTAATTATGCGAAATTATGACATTTTGAATATGACATAACTTTCGAATAACAAATTTTAAAAATTTTTTTCGTTCATATATGTTCCTAATAAGATAAAAGGAACCTTCTCACCAAATTTTATTAAAATCGGAAGGGGTCGTGTCCCACTCTTGGTCGTTTTGACATGGAATTACCCAGTATTAGTGAATAGAGACAAATATTCTTAATAAAAATACAAAAAATATGTAAGCATCCGCCGCATGTGCACTCGCCGCTTGGTAATCGACGACCAGGGCTGTCAGATATGGCGATTTCTCGCCAAACGTGGCGATTTTGAAACGTGTTTGGCGATGGGATTTTCCATTTGGCGATTGGCAACTTGTATGGCGATTTCTGATATAGCTGGCGATTAACTTGGCTATTTTTACCATTTATATTATTTCGGCGATTTTGTTTAACAGTTTGTCATTTTTTGTTATCATTACTAACACAAAAGAAAAACATGTGTTTTGTTTTGTTATCATATTAAGTGAATTTTATATTCAGTCACTATTTAATTCAAATATGTAGTATGTATGCAGGTCAAAACTCCAGTAATAAAATCGGTGTGGCTGAAGTGAACGATCTTATAGACTTGTGTACTTAATTAAAGTTTTTCAACTGAATAAATATATGATATCCATTTTATGTTATTTAGAAAAAAATTACAGAAACAACACAAAATTTACTTTCTGCGACTTTTTTGTAATTTTCTCAGTTTTTGGCGATTTTTTACTGAAATATTATACTAGCGTTTTTTGTATGCAAAAGTTAATAAAAAAAAAAAAAAAAATTACAAAAACTGAACAAAATTGACGTTTGGCGACTTTTGGCGATTTCTTACATCCGGTTTGGCGATGGAGCTCAAAAAAATCTGACAGCCCTGTCGACGACTGAATTGTGTACTCTCGTGGACTAAATGAAAGAGCGTAAGAATGTGTGTGAAGAATGTGTGTGAGTTTATTTCCACAATTGTGGTATAGGCTAGACACCAATGTTTTAAATATATTTTTCTATGCGAACGTTGACGATGAACAGGCTGTTAAGCTTTATTTTTAATAATTTATATTTATTTACTAAACTTTATTCCTAAAGGTGCTATCAGACGGGATGTACACATCGTGTGATACATATGAAACTTTGCATGTGTAAAATACGTGTGGAAATACATATGGAACTTTTTCGATTAGAGCACGCTCTACTTTCCTGTGGCAAACATAAACAAAACAGCTGGTTTGTTTTGAAACGTTAACAAAAGTCAGCTTTTGTTTACATTAGTTGCGTTCGAGAACACAAATGTTTTTACTATTTTTTACTAAACTTTACTGCATTTTACGAAATTGCGATCGAGTACACAGAATGCACTAAATGAGAACATTAATTGAGAGCGAAAAGTGACAGTTCTTGTCTTACAAATTTTTACTGCAGAAATTTTTGCAGTAAAATTTAGTAAATCAAAAAAACATATGTTTCAAAACGTAAACAAACAAAAGTAACAAATAAAAAGCATAAAAATTATGAAAAAATTGTTAAATTAAAGAAAAGTTGAAATAAAAATTAAACCAAAACAAAAAGTGAATTAATATTAATTAATTAAACTTGTTTGTGAAGCATTTATATGGCTAAATACAAACTTTTGAAATTTTTTTATGTTATGTTAATTTTTTAGAGTTGTAAAAGTGTGAAGTATTTGGGTACTTAAGTAAGCAATAGCAATACAATTATTCATGTTCTTTTAAATAATTTAACCCGCTACAAATTTGTAAAATCAAATAAAATAAAAAACAAACAAATATGAAAGATTACATAAAATAGTTTGTTTGTATTTTCCAAAAATGTTCATGTTATAAAAAGTATTTAATCGAGTACCGATAAGAAAACGAGTTAAGTAGTCAAAAGTGTCAATATTTTTCAACACTTCAATTATTTGCTATCAGCTGTTGCCTTTATTTTACGAATTTTTACAAATTTTGCGTTCGCGTACTTTTTTGGACAACAGCTTTTGTGAGAGCAAATTTTTTAGTTTACTCATTTACTGCATTTAACTGTAAAAGTACTCAAACGCACCTATTTATAGGTTATGTCATAAGGAAAAACATAAGCAGGTGTGATAGCAAAAATTATGAATCGTATGTAAAATGGAAATTTTGACATACATACGGAATTACATATGGGGAAGAAGTGACAGTACATATGTAAAATACATCCCGTCTGATAGCACCTTAAGATGTAGTTGTATAATGTAATTTAGAAACTGTTCAATAATGTTTGCTTTAGCCAAACGTTTTGAAAAAGTAAACCATTCTTTAAGAAAACTAGTGGTTACATGTAGGACGTCAAATATTTAATAGGTGTGAGTGAACATAGCTTTAGAATATTTAAGATATTCTCCAAAAATTTATTTTAAATGAGTTTTAATTTGTTGGTGGCTAATCATGTCTATATGAATCAGTAGACTTCAACCATGTTTTTAAAAGTGGCACACAAAACCTCTTAACCAGGATTATTTATTTCAAATTATATTGTTTCAGCATTATAGAAACGAATAGTTATATGAACATGTTTTGTGTATGAAATATAAGATTACTAGAGAAATTTTAGCCATAGGAATAATAAAATTACTGTTTTCCAAAGTAATCTAGTTCTTAGTCCCAATTCACACGTTGCAAGTCTTATTGATCAGCTTGCTACTTTATAACGAGAGTGACGAGAGGAAAAGAAACGTTTCTCTCTCACTCTCTCTCGCCTATAAGGTAGCAAGCTGATCAATAAGACTAGCAACGTGTGAATTGTAAATACGACGAATGAGGTCAAACTTTCTGTAAATAAGTCCGAGTTCATACGGCTCATGTCTTATTGACAAGATTGCTACTTTATAGGCGAGAGAGACGAGGGGAAAAGAAACGAGTACACAGATGCATGTACTGTCTTTACGTTTTGTTTTTTCATTCGTTGTTTAATTTTGTTATTGTTTTCAATATCAAAAACGCACATGTCGTCAACATGACATGAATCATTTGAACGCCAATTCATGTTCAAAGAAGAAAAAGGAAGAATCTTGTCAATAAGACAAGTGCCGTATGAACTCAGACTTATTTACAGAAAGTTTGACCTCATTCGTCGTATTTACAAGGCTGGCAGCTTGATAGAACCTGAATAAAGAGTTGCCACATGGTTTCTTTCTTTTTAGAAAATTTCATATAATTCTTATTGTTTTACAATTATATGAAATTCAAACCCGGTCACTAATTATTACTCATCCTTTGAAAACTATAGGGTGCAAGCCAACACATTTCTACACATTAAATGAAAGTTTCATATACTTATATGTAAAAGGGTTTTGCTACTGGCAATACGTGCTTTTGTTGCTGTGGCATTTCTGCTCCATGCGAAAATTTTTAATACAATTGTAATGTGTTGTAATCAAAATAGTTTCATAGCCAGTCGTCAATGTTGCAGCATGTTGCATATATAAGTATGTTATTGTTGTTGTATTGTACTAGGTAGTTATATAGTTGTTCTTTTTTATTTTTTTATTCGCTTTTAATTACATTACAATCATCGCCTATTATCGCCAACTAAAGTATTATTTAATAGATTACGATGTCTCGTATTGAAATTAAAACCTATAACAATGTTTTATACATTGAGGTAAGTCCATGTTTAAATACCCATGAAAGTAAACGTTAAAGAGGTTTTGAAATGGAGGGCCAGAGGTATTAAAAGGTACAATCAATCAATCAATCACATCAGCTAGTAAATGAAATGAGTGTTTGAATGAGCGAACACCTTTTTTCTGGTTTAATGAATTTTATTGAATGAACCATTTGCATTTTTTTTCTAATTTTTATTTTTTACTATGGCTTTCGGTTTTGTGGTCAACGATCTCTAACCCATATTATATAATTTGTATGTGCATACATTCATAAAAACATATAATTTAAATGTTATTGTTTATTAAATACTTTCATGTTTTATATTTAAAATTTGATTTGAGAAGAGATTGTGTTAAAACAACTTTGGAATTCTTGATAAATTCTATTTTAGCAGATAAAAAGTTATTAAACATTTTGTTTTTAATTGGAAATTTTATCTATAAAAATTGTTGTGTATAAAGTTTTTAAAACCATGTTAGCTTTTAAGTTTTTCTTTTAATAAATTATGAAGTTAAAAGATAAGATTAAACATTTTAAAATTTGTTAAGATTTTATTTTAGTTTTGCAAATTTGGTTTGAATTGTAAGAAATCAAATTACTTAAACTGGTTTGGAAAATTATATTGAAAATACACTGAAAAGAAAAATTTATTCATCCGTACTTAAAGCAATTTGAAGCAGTTTCAATAGTACGGTAAATACGGATGTCCTTAAATAGAGTACAGAATGCTTGATTTAAGTACGGATTATTTAAGTGTTCCGTACTTTAAACAATTCGAAAACGGGATTGACTTAAGTTAAAGTGGGATAAATATTAATCTCAAACTATGCATGCTTAACCAGAGACCAGAGAACCAGAGAGAGGGAGAGAAGGAATATTATTACTTACTAGCCCGCTTACACATATGTTTGTTTCACATTTCTTACATTCCCCCCTTTGTTTACAGAAGAACTCACAGCAGCATGCCCGATATGCGTTTCGTAATCATTCTACTTTGAAAATTTGAAGTATTTAACAAAATTATTTTAGCAAATAAAATTCGGGAACTGTTGCTTATTTTACTTTTTAAACATTTAGATAATGAATGTTTTTCTTCTTGTAGATTTGTTGTTGTTGTTGTTTCAATATAAAACAAACAAATCGTTTTACCTACTTTTGTAGTGTTGTTGTTGTTTTTATAAACAATTTTTACAAACACACGCGTATGCACTCATATGGAATGGAATGATTTTCGGAAGTTATCACATTTTGGATTGTTTTTAGTGTTTTTGGTTTTATTCGTACATGAATTTTTAAGTACGACTCTTACTAAAAGTAAGTGGAAAAAACAAAATTTAGTACGATTTTTTTTCTTTCTGTGTAAACTTTATTGTGATATGTTTTAAGAACCAAAAGTGGTAGGTAAATAACGCAAAATAGGGTGTAGAATTGAAGAAAAGAAGGTTATTATACAACTAACAAAAATTTTCGTCTATTTAACACACATTTTTAGTAAAATTTAAAATTTTATTAAAATAGTCAAATTGAAGAAAAATCATCAATTTGAATAAGTGCGTTTGTTGTTTTTCATGGTGTTAATTTGAATAAAATTTCGTTAAATTAAATAAAAAAAATAGTTAATTTAACAAAAATAATTATTCAAAATGAAAATTAATTCTTCATTTTAACTTTTCCCTTTTATTCAGTTCTACAAATATTCGTTAATTTATTAAACGTTTTAATATCCCGGTTGGAAATATTTATATTTGTATGCTTTATATCATTATACACAATATAACTATATCGATACTTTGATATAGAAAAGCCCTTAGTAATGTTTTCGTTACTTTATAGGAGAAGGAAAAAACTTAAAAAGAACTAAAGTTTTGCAGTCAAACAATTTTTTTTAAGCAATTTAACAAAAAACTGCGCTTAAAAAAATTCCAGAATGCAAAACTTGAGTTCTGATTAAGTTTTTTCCTTCTTCTGTAAAGTAAGGAAAACATCACTAAGGGCTTTTCTATATTAAAGTATCGATATATAACATAATGTTGTTTAAATTAGATAAAATTGCATTAATAATAAATAATGATATAAAAAAACTAAAACAAAAACTATTTCAGTGCTAGAAATTAACATTGTTTATTTATAAAAATTATATAAACATAAATTAAATTTGTATAATCTTTTATATTATTACGTATGCATGAAAATTGTTATACATATTAGAAGTCACTATACGGACCTATAGTTAAAACGTTGTTTTCTTAAGAAATATTACAATTTCCATAGTAAAAATATATCGATCGATGTCTTAATATAGATGCGTGTCTCGAGTTTTTTTTCAAAATGGAGCTTGTAATTACCAGATTTTAGTTTTCTGCGTTCAAAATTGACTGAACGCAATTATGTTAGGCTTCTATAATCAAACTTGTTGATTGTATAATAAAACTGTATTTTTCTTCTCATATAAATGAGATATGCCTTTTCAATATGAAGCCATCGATATACATATTTTTTCTGAAACCCGTTATTTGTTCCTTTCTGAGTCAGGCAAAGAATTACTTCTATTAAAGTATTGCCAAGACATAGACAATTTTCAAATTTGATTAGTATGCCTAATTTTATATTCCACTTGTTTCCAAGTTGCTTGAGATGATTAGGAGTAATTAACTTCATTGCATTAACCTGCAATATACAAATTAAAAATTGATTAACAAAATGTTCAGGTGTAAAGTTAATTGTATATATTACCAGAAAATAAAGAGAAAAAAATTCCAAAATTCCATTAATTAAGCAGTTTTTGAACTTATTCAGTGGCATTTGGTGTCATCCAAGAGTTTGAACGTGAATTAATATTTGTGGAGTCACTGGGTATTGTAGCAAATATTGCCAAATAGGTCTCACTTAGAGTTTCTACGCGGGAAAAAATTCCCGGGAATCCCGGGACACTTTTTTTAAATGAATCCCGGGAAATTGTTTTCCGGGAATTTTCGGGAATTTTCGGGAATTTTAGATTAAATTTTTTGAAATTTTAATTTCTTAGCATCGTTAAAACCAAAAACGAGCAATAAAAATATGTATAATATTTACTAAAATTACTAAAAACTACCTTCAAATCGAACTATTTTTACTACGCCAGTAAATCGACCGTCTTTTTAATTGCTGATGAAATGTCTAAAGAGCTTCTTGAAGTAGAAAATGAAAATGTACACGATACACCATCACCATCACCAACACCAGATGATGAACCATCTACAAATTCTAAAAAAATAAATGTAAAGAAAATACAAAAGCCTGAAAATATCTCTAAAAAAGAATTTGACGTCTTTGAAGTCACGGGTAACAGGCCAACAAATTTAAAATCTTTGTATGATGCGCTTCTTACTATAAAACCAACGTCTGTAGAAAGCGAGAGCATTAGAAATGCTTTAATAATGCTTAAAAATTTTTTCTTAAAAGAAAATTAATTTTACCAAGTTGCTATTAATAAAACCTACTATATATTAATAAGTTTTATTAATGCGTCATCTCCCAAAAAAAAAAAAAAATATATATATATATACATACATATATAATATGCAAAATGGGTGCATTGCACATGTACGTGTGAATTTAACAATTTATTTGGTTTTGTTGTGGTTTTCTGTGGAATTAATAAAGCTAATTTTTTGGACTGTTGTATATGTATGTGTATATTCTTTTAAAAAAGTAAAAACTTTCGTCTTAAACTCATTCAATGAAATCATTGTTTTATGCAAAGAATCCCGGGATTCCCGGGAATAAGATTTTTTTCGTTTCGTTTCCCGGGAATAGAAACAGTCCGGGAAATTAGAAACCCTAGTCTCACTGCATTCCGGGTTATTATTAAGAAATTGATAATCGTAATCAACAGTTCTTTCGTGATCTTTCAATAGGATATCTGATGCTTTCTCGCATGTGTTATATACGAGAAATTGTTCGTCCATGTTTACAGCCATTTTTTATTTATATATTTATAATTATTTTAGATATTTTAATTTAAAACACTGACGGTCTAATTCATAAAAATTTCTTGTTTCAGCTTTAATGAATACAATAGTTATCAAACACTTTTTGTTTTATAAACGATTAATAAAAAGTGTAATTTATAAACGCTTAATAAGAGTGGATTAACAATTAAACGTTTATATTACTTTTGTATTTTTATGTTGGCAACAACATGTTGTTTTAATTGAAATTTTTGTAATAGTGATGCATACAACTAGGGATGAAACGATACGAGTAAATAAAAATATCATACAACGAACGAATTTAAGTGAATTTCTGTTTTGTTTTCAATTTAAAATGAATTTCTGTTTTTTAAAACGTTATATTTGAATTAATTTTATGTTTTTTTTTGTTAATAAAATACATACTATTGAAATAGAAGCGAAATATGTAAATCATATTTTAATATCAAATTTTTACTGCTTTAACTCTGTATGTTCCAAAAGAGATTATACAGCTTTATGTTTAATGAATAATTTAACCAATTTTAACCAGATGTTTTGAAAATAAGTCCTCCTAGGTTTTAACAAAACATTTTTAGCCACATATAACTGCCAAAATATTTTAAGTTCAAATGTTTGCATTTACCTGAACATTCAGGGTATAGTAACCCTTGCTGTTTATATAATATTGGGCAAAATTCCCGCCGGTTTTTTTTTTTTTTTTTTTGATAGTTATGTGCGTACCAATAACGTGTCGGAAATTTTTTAATGTCTTAAATTCTCTCATTAGGATTGCTTCCTCTATAAGAGATGAAGGCATTTTAATTTTTCTATTGCCCCAGCAAGCTAAGGCACGAGCCACTCTGGCTGAAATTCTACACACTGTTGCTTGAGAGAACCCATGAAGATCGGCTGCATCATCCTAAAGCTACAAATTGTTTTTTAACTTTAATTTAATTTGTTATTATCGCTTTTTAGGTAATTGCTAAAATTAGTTTTTAAATTTCTGGCAGGCACATTTTTACAAAAACATAGTTTTAAATCAATTCTATATAATAATAATGACACCCTTTTTTAACATTTAATACCTAAATATATTCGAGACATCGAATTCTAGCATTGCCTGACATCCTTAATTTTACATTTCTCATTGTTTTGCTTCATTTGTAACTTTTTGTGCTATGAATCAAATTTTCGATGCAAAAGTTAAAATATTCAAAGCATGTAGAACCTAACATTTTTGTTCCGTGCGTCAAACCAGTAACCAACAGACGATATACTATGCGGTTTCTACCTTGTGTTTGCTTTAACAATTACTCTATACCTATTTAAAAGACATTTTAAAATATAAGTGTAATTTATGGTTAAAAAAGGGGTTTATATTATTTGAAATAAATTTGAATAGCTTTTTATATTTTATGCATAAAGCTATAACGACTTTAAGTTTCAACAGAGAACATACATTAGTATCTCGCGGCCCACGTTATTTTTAACAAAAAAATCCGGCTTATATTTAAAATTAATTCAAACATTAGTTATCGTTTTTCTAGAAAAAAATTTGTATGCGTATTATACTTTTTTATTAAAATAAATAAGAAGACAAACATTTTTAATTTTTCATGCAATTATTAAAATTTTATTTTAACAAACATTGAAATATCACTTTATTAAACGCTTAAAGTAGGGTAAAGGCTACAATAAATATTTCAAATATATGAAACGTTTATTAAACGTTTAATAGGCTATTAAACATTTATAAATACTCTTTTTTCGACTTTTGCTTATTAATGACTTATAAAGCTGCAATGATGCGTTTATGAATTAGACTGTGAATCTATATTGTTTTTCTTTGTGTTTTATGCACACTTTAAGTACGAAATGACAACTAAAGCAAACGATGCAGCTTGTCAACCGCATGTTTTTAAATATTGAAGAAGTTTCTTCAATTCAACATGCCTTTATTCAATGTGAAGAAATTTATTTAAATTGAAGAATTTTATTCAATTTAACTAAAATGATTTATTTAATTTTAACAAAATTTCTTAATTTTTACGTGCCTTTAGTCAATTTGAATTAATTTAGGTATGTTAATTTTAATAAATGCATGTGTTTTTTTAAATAAATATTTTTACGAATAGCTACCACTATTTTAAATAAATTTTTGCTTATTTGACAGAATTTGTGTGTTATTTTTAAGAAAATTCTATTCAAATTAACAAATGTGACTAAAATAAATTTTAACTAAAAAATTTTGTTGATTAGAATAAAAAATAGTTTATTTGAAGTATGTTTTTGTGTATGTATTTGAATAAAAACCCAGTTGATTTGAATATTTTTTTCGTTAAAAGTTACCGATGTTTTTTTGTTAATTTTACCTACGGAGATTTGGTTCAGTGTACATCTCAAGCTTGTTTAAGGGATTTAAAATTTGCAGATCGACAAAAGATAGCTGTTGGTCAACATTCACTCTAGCGCCCTAGGAATTATTTATTCCCAGAATTAAAACACAAAGCATTAAAAATCGAGTCTTTCCTAAATGAGTTGCCCCACATGATGTTATACTGCTCACAATCAATAATAATTGATGCTAACAATACTGATCAATAGAGATCTAAAATTTTTACCTCCCTCCCAGGGCTGGCGTAAGGTTCTTGGGAATGTCATACTATTATTGTGATTACATTTGAATTTTTTTTTTAATTCTCTAAGCTAATCCCCGTGAAGCTCTACGCTTGTCTGCGGAAAAGAAACCAGAGTCTCTGGCGGGAACCACACACAAAGCTGCTAGCTCACGCATTTCACCTACTTAGAGTTAAGAACACTTTAAAGTAAGAATACTTATAGCAGGTACTCATACCAATATTTAACACATCTGATCACATGTTTCTCGAACTAGCGGGATTATATACCTAATGCTTGCTTAAGAACCGGTTTTTTTCCAATAAAACTGCAATTGCCAATTTATTTGGTGGTTCCAATTCCTAAAGGATTTTAAATGATTTCATCAGGTTTTTGCCACATTTGTTATCTTTGCGTACAATTTCAGCACATGGGGTCTTAAAAGACGTATTGTATGTATTTCGTACTTAGAGCATATAGTTTCCGGGTCAGAGAAACTGCTAATTTTCCAGAGTTCCAGAGGACGGAGCGGGTAAGGTAAACCTTCCGATTTGCTGCTTTGTTTTTACTGATACTGGCAGCATTTTCAATACTCAAAATCTTTATTCGACATTTCTTATCTTCTATTCATACTTTTAAATGAATCTTGAAATGATGGATCTTTAGCCATGAGCATATGAAGAGGCATATTCTTAAGACACAAAAAAAACTTTACTTTTAAATCCTACAAACTTTTTTCGAATGGCAATTAGACAGATGCAATCATAAAAAAATAATAAAAAAAAAAAAAAAAAAATCATCAGTTTATAAGTACGGAAGGATTGCAACTTTGAAGCATAAGAACCAAAGTTGTGATGGCAACGTTGCGAAAATAATAAAACGAAGTGGTCATCTGAAAAGTGGATTCGCCTTGTTTACTGCGCGATTAAATACCGGAAGTACAGGAGCAAACCATTAGTTCATTTCATGAATAAAATCTTTTAAAAAAAAATCAAATATATCAACATTTCGTATTGTTAATATAAATAAACATTTAAAACAATTTTATAGCACTCGAGCACTTCATAAAACAAACAACAAGACATCATTTGAGTCAATAAACAATTCCTACGCGCATCATTTGGAGTCAATGGACAAAAACTCTTCTTTCTCTAAAGATCTTAGACACAACTTTCATAAAGAATAAAAAGATAAAATAAATTTTACGTTAAATTAAACACTTTGTCAAGATAAATACAGAGAAATTATCATGTTTGAATTGAATTTGTAAAGACAAAAACAGTAGAGGGCGAAAAAGGAGCACAAGCTGCCACAGAAGACATCAGCAGAAGTCCGGAATACTGAAAATATATTGTCTATTTTAGTTAATTCTACTAATTTAGCTTTTATTGAACAATTGTACTGGTATTTTTTTTTTTTTTTTTAAGTAATCAATGTAATGATCATGAATTAGTAGTTTTAGTTTTTTCCACCCATAACAAGTGTGTGGGAGTTGAATCTTTTATACAATACGTTTTAGTGAAGTTTTTTTTTTTTGTTTAACAAAATAAACAAATAATAAACATAGAAAATCTCTACAATCTACTTCCACAATTTGCATCAACCGCACAAAACACGAATCTGCCTGCTGCCTGACTGGCTGGTTTGCTGGTAACGTTTTGTGGCCAGAGTTTAATGACGGAAAATGTTGGTTTACAAAAGAAAAAAAAACAAAAATTGACACAAGCTTTATAATGAAAAAAACCAGATTTGAATATTTGATTCTTTGTTATTTTTTCTTTTTGTATTAAATCAGTCGTCGGTTTCTGGATGTATGGGATAAATGGAGGTATGAGGAGTTTCTGTGGTTTCCATAAGTATGAGACATATTTCCTGTGTGAGTTGTATTTTGTGCATACAACATTATGACGTTGATGTGGATGATGATAATAATTGTGATGACTTTGGAGGTGTGGTGTTGGTTGCTTGTTTTACACGTTGTTTGGAGTATATTGAACTTTTATGCGTTTTTTTTTTTTTTTTTTTTTTTTTTGGTTCGAGAAATTAGTTTTTTTGTGTGATTTAATTTATTTTCGTCTTGGTAAAACAAAATTCTCTTTAAAATTAAGAATTAAGGTTTCAAATGTGTTGTTAATATTTTATTTAAATCGGATAATATAAAAAAACATGTTTTAATTTGTTATGATTCATTGAGTTTAAAGGAGAGTTTTTCTTCAAGTATTCGAAATAAAAAGGAGTTGCCACCACACAAAAGAACTGTTAACAGAATTCTTTGAGAAAGAAGCGTTTAAACTTTAGGAGGTAGGGTGCCTTGGTAGGATTGTTTGTAGTGAGCTAGCCTATCAATTCCAGGGTTTCGGGTTCGACTCCCGCCAGAGGCCCTTGTCTGTTTTACTACAACGGGCCGGAAGGGTTACGTTACTTTTGCTCGGTAAATAAAGTTAACATATTTGTATTTGTTACATTTAATAAAATCTTTAAGGCCGAGTCATATAGAATCCGTTGTACTTTTATACGTCGGTTTTTTTCAACTGACACTACCGAAACAACGGAGGAGGGCACACAATGAATATTTAGTCAAGTCCTAGGTAATTTTATTTATTTTGAATTTTATTTTATTTTTGCTTTAGCTTTCAGTTACTCAAGGTACGTTAAAGTTGCCCATTGTATATAAACTTAGTTGTCTGTTGGAAAAAGCGACGTATAAAGTAAAAAAGATTATATGTGACTCGGCCTTTGGAATGAAATGAGGAAGACAACTAAATTTTAAGTTATCATTAAATTCCATGCATTTTCCGACTGAAAATTATGTGTCATACACATGTCAGATATGGCAACGCTATTAATATTGGTGCTCAGTTTGGCCTGTCACTTTTTAATGAATAGACTAAATAACTAAGACCCCTTCTTTCACAATCGGCAAGTTACTTGCGCAAGTCTCTTGCGCAACCCTTGGTTTGTAGTCGTCAGCGGTAAGGTCTGGGTAAGGAAAAAAAATTTGTGCAGACTTTGTTGTTGTCGGCAAGTAACTTGTCTGATGTGAAAGGGGTCTAAGCAACCCTTGTAAACAGTTCTTTTTATCGTAGTTCAATTCAAAGCAATAAACTAAAAACGATCAAATTATGCCACAAATTAGAAAAAATGGGTGGCACGGTAGAGGTTAATTAGAAGTAAGTAAGTCTACTAGTAGTGTGAGAGTTGCGGGTTCCATTTCCGGCAGAGACTTTGGTCCGTTTCACTATTTCTCAGTAAATTAAGTTCAAATATAATACTAATTATTGTTAAAGCTAAGGCACGAGCTCGATGTGTACATTTGTCCTTCAAGTTGTGCTGAAAAAGGTCAACAAGAAAAAGAAAGACAAACATGAAAAAACAAAAATGTACTTTGGACTTCAAGAAGAATTCTTGGCAAAAAGTACGAAAAACAGAGGTAAAGGAAAAACATGTAGAATCAATTAAAAATGGATAATCATTCAAAAAAGCAAATTTCGATCTACCAAAGGTTAAAATACAATTTAGTTTAAAGATTGATGTTTGACTATTGATGTCAGCAGTCGTCGATGGCTGCGAGTGTTAGACGGCAAATACCTCTGAGGAGATCGAGTGGTAGCGATCGAAACATGTCAGGGTAACCAGCCGCCTGGGTTCGAATCTCAGGTCAGTTAAGAATGAATGATTATCAATAACAATTTTAATTAATTTTCATGTTGTAAAATTCCTTTATTCATAAAAATAATTTAATGAAAATTAAATTTGATGAACTTGAGCCTGATTAAAAATATTGAAAATTTGGATTAAAAACCATAAATTGATATTGATGGTCCGCTATTCTCCAGCTAGGGAGCAAACGGTCTCAATTAATGACTTCCAACGGACTCTGTTGTGGGCTGTTCTTAATGCCTCGTTCCATGAAAACCCTGCAATTGTCAGCTCACGAATGGTTGCGATTCACCAAGTGGTTTTTGGACGTCCGCGACGCCGAGAGCCTTGGGGGTTGTACTGCAGCGCTGCCTTTGCTACCTCGTTGTCGGATCTCAGTGTATGCCCAATCCATCCAAATTTCCTTTTCAGGATGTCGCACTGGATTGGCTGTTGGCCCGTGCTTCGAAGCAGCTCAGCGTTAGTTATTGTGTTGGGCCAAAAACATCGAATAATCCTTCGTAAGCAACGATTAGTGAATACTTGCAGTCGTCGTAAGTCGCTTTTAGAAAGGCCCCATGTTTCACATCCGTATAGAAGTATAGGTTTCACACATGTGTTAAAAACCTTGATCTTCAGTTGTGTTGATATGTCGGATGATACCCATACTTTTTTTAAACAATGCATGGCATGACGGGCCTTGTTGATTTGCGCAGAAACGACTTCGTTTGCACCGCTGTTCGTTGTGATTGTGCAGCCAAGGTAACAAAAAGATTGTACATCCTCTATGGTATTATTATTGAGAGTTAGAGAGGTGGTATTAGTGGTGTTAATTCTCATTAGTTTGGTTTTACGCCAGTTTATTCTCAAACCAACTTTGAGAGCGTTGTTATGGAGAGCCTTCAGTTTGTTCTCTACATGTTCGAACCTATGTGCTAAGAGGCATAAATCATCAGCGTAGTCAAGATCGTTAAGTTTTGAAAAGGGCGTCCACTGAATGCCATCTGGTGCTTCAATGTTTGTTAATGACATGACATCATCTAGGACAAGCAGGAAAAGAATAGGTGACAGAACACAACCCTGGCGAACTCCCGCATCAATAGTGAATGTTTCAGACGTTTGACCCTTGTATAGCACCTGATTTTGGGAGTTGGAGTACATCACAATAAATAGGTCAACAAAATTACCACAATACTAATTATTGTTAAAATATAATTTTTTATTTGTAACAAAAAATAAATTAAAATAAGAATTTGGCCCAGGTCTTAAATTCATTTGTTTTGATCGCTTCGATACGACGCAACTTAAATATATGAGGGGTATAGATTCAAAGACTGCAAAGTCCACTTGCCATGCTAAAAAAGCAGCAATTTCCATTTGATTAGATCAAACACAGCAATGTCCAATTTTAATATTATAATTGCCAGCAAACCGCTATATCGATTTGGTTGAAACTTGCGCCATATCTCCATCATATTCTTATTTACTGAATAGCAGATATACAATACATAAATATGAATATACTTTGAGCTAGAGGTTTTTACTATTTATTATGAAAACTATAAATGTGGACTTTGCAGTCTTTGAAACTATACCCCTCATATATTGAACTTAATTCGATGGTTTCAAAAGTCGTTTAAAAGATAGAAGCAATTGATTTGGTTCAAAATTTTTCTATTAATTAAAAGATGAACAATTTTTGCAGATTACGATGTCAAAACTTTGCAAAAATATTTATCAAATATTGCCACCGAAAACTTTTTTGTATTAACAAATTTTGTTGTTGCCAGGGTAAACACACGAAACAGTGATGCCAAATTACCAGCTTTCACAAAGGTGAACAACCACAAAACAAATATAAACACAAAATTAAAAACAATACCCAGAACTATTCAATATTTTACATTATACATTTTGCCTAGACCTCTGCAATTGTAATCTACTTGTTGTCTACATTCCCTCTTTTATTGCATTCTGTACAATATTTAAACTCCAAAAATTACTTTTACAAGACATTAAATCCCGTAGTTAACATTAAACAGATTGTCCGTGTAACTTTTTAATTATCTTAAGAAACATTTATTACAAATAAATCCCATCAATGTCTTTAGACCAGTTGGTAGTTGTTGCCAGACAACAGCGACATTGCCATTAAACAGAAAATGATATTAAAATTAAAGATTTACGCGATCATTAACGTCATTATGCCAAGTTTGTTTTTTTTTTTTTTTTTGTAATGGATTAAAAGCGGCTAAAGAAAATGTTGAGAGAATGAATCACGTTGAAAACCAAGAAAAATTGTAAATTACATATATAAAATTAATATTTACATATAAATAAAGTAAAGGAAATTTGTTGTAATTCAAAGATGATCATAAAAACTGAAAATCATTAATTTTTCGAAATTACAAAGAACAGAAATGTAACCTTGACAAAGCAATTTTTTTTTAAATTTGTGGTTTTTTTTTAATAAGAAATGTCATTATCATTTTTTTTTTTTATTTGTTAAGTCTTTAATTTTCACAGTTTTAATGATAAATACTAGCAGCGTTGCCAGAAGATTTGGAAGGAAAATCTTCTTTTGGCAAACAAAAAATCTTATTTTGAAGAGAAAAATCTTAAAATTTTTTATAACAAGGGCAAAAAAGGAAAAAGTTATTAATTTTATAAAACAAACTACTTTTTATTATGGAAACTATTTAGAATCAAAAACGTAATTGCGGTATTTATACAAAATTAGATTGTAGGTTTAAAATTGTGTTTTAAGTGATATCTTCCAAAAAAATACATTTTAAATGAATTTAATTTATAATAAATAAAAACGTAAATAAGTCCATCTATATAAGGGTCGATGTCATGAATTGACTACAATCGAGGATTGAAAACGGCCAAGTGCGAAAATGGGTTTAAATAATTATTTTTCGGTCGATACTGTTTTATAAGACCTTTTTATATATTAATAAGCAATGGGCCATGTATATTTAAGGATTTTAATGATTTTTGCACCCCACGGGAATGACAATAGTCCAACGGAAATGATACGGTAATGTCTGAGCAGCATGGTGATGACGTTTTATCATGTATTGCAGCTAAATAAAACACATACAGCAATTTATGGAAACACATTTAATAAAATGCATACGTTATGTCCATTCTTTGGATTATAATTCCAGGTGTACTTTTAAAGTTTGGGGAACATCAAATTTCTTAAATAATTACCATAGATTGAATAATCTCAAATATACATTGAAAAGGTAATTCCCGTGTTCCTTTTGTCATTACCGTGGTTTAGATTATTCCCATGGTAATGACTGCACGGTAATGATGGAAACGTGAGTATTCTTGGATTTAAATGTGAAAATCTTCAAAAATTTTTATAAAATATATTAGAATCTAATAAAGACTTAAAAAATGAACAAACCAACACAACGAATTTGGAAAATATAATATAAATAACGGAAAAATATACTTACCACGTGAAATTTCAGGAGCATGCGCAAAAAACACTAAACACTTCAAAAGCTCTCAAACAACGGACTACATTTGTCACTTCTGTCAATACACTTTAAAACTAACGGGAATTGTCGTTACATTGACAGTTAACACCTAACCAAAAAACCGGTTTAAAGCATATTTTTTTAATAAACAAATTGGCCCACGGGAAATGACGAAAAAAATTAGCCACGGACTAAAATGTCTCAAAATCATAAGTTTTAAAATAAAATTATATTTATGAAATTAAAATTGAGTTGGTTTATTCTTCTCGAATAACTTGACGTACTTCATTTATAATATATATTTTGAGATACTAATTAAAATCTGTGTTTTTTGAACACAAAACGTTTGGACGCACACCATGGTAATGACGATTTGCACCGTGCGACCAAATTTTTTCATAAAAACATCTAAAATATTTTATTTTGATTTCCGCGCCTCGTTGAAGGACATTTTGTTTTATTTAATCCTGTTCTCAGAATTTCAATTTTGTAATATTTTTAATACAAAATGCGTCGGGCCACAGAATGTAGTCATTTCGTGATATCGACCCATAAAGAGTTTCATCGAAAGTAATTGTATTCTAATATTAGAGATGTGTAGATTTTGGGCAAAAAAATTTTGGTTTGGGAGCCATGAAGCTCATACATCATATGGAATCTTAAGGGTTCTAAATTTAATATTACAGTCAAATCCCGATAATTCGAACCCCGATAAATCGCAATTCCCGATAATTCGTAATAAACTGTCGGTCCCTTGAAACATCTCGTTAATTCGTAAAATGTCCATACATTTTGGCCCCCTCGCTAATTCGTAATTTTTTTTCAATAAAATCTTCTTTACCTCTTATAAATCGTAATAAAACAACAATAACATAGAAATAATGATTTTTTGTTTACCACTATTTTATTTTTGCGTGGGTTTTTGCTTGTGTGTGGATTTATTTTCTTAAGATCAGTTTTTTACATGAATAATTTTTATGTATAAATTTTATATATTTTATTTTTAACAGTTGTTTTTTATGTGTTTTTGTATCGTTTTTGTAAATAAATTGAAAAACCCCGTTTATTCGTATTTATTTTATTTTAGCCCCGTTATATCGAAACCCCACTAAAACGAAAACCCCTATAATTCGTAAGAAATGGCCGGTCCCTTGCGATTACGAATTATCGGGATTCTACTGTATATTCTTTGATACCGTTGTTATATCGAAGGCATTTTGAGAAAATTTAATTTAAAAAAAGCTCATTGAAAAATATGGATTTTCCTAAATATATTCAGAATGGAATTTTTATTAAAATAATGTTGGTATACTTTTTAAAAGATATTCTTAAGTACTTTGTTTAAAAATTATCATAAAATGGAATGTAGAATTTTCAAACTAAAAGCTTCTCAACCCTAGGATTCTCGGTAACTTTTTACAATTAAAACAGCTAAAACCCCCAATTAAATAAAAAGTAAATAAATATATTTTTTATTGATTGTATATTTATTATGCTAGATTATACGAATTTATTATATAGTTTTAATATTTTATTTTACATGCAAGTCATCAAATATGTAGTCCTTACTTTTGCACATTGCTTTTTCGCATCTACCACACATTTAATTCAAACTTGATTCATTCAATTTACATAGAACATATCATTTATAGAATTCACGTTTCTGTTTTTTGATATTTTGTCCTATTTGAAAAATATTGCAAAAAAAAAACAAGAATTCGGTCTGGCCAAAAGGGTAATTTCATAGACTTTTACATAAAAATAGAATTTCACCCCACTTGTTTGCGCCAATCTAATCCAAATTAGTTTCATTCGATTCAGCACGTATCATTCGCAATTTGGTCTGGCCAGACCAAAACGGTAATCCTAGGGTTAAGTTCCATTAGTTTTACCTTTTGGTACTAAATAAATGCACTTTTTTGTTCTTTAATAAATTAATCTTTATAAAAATACATTTTTTCTTTTCACAAATAATTTTTTTCAACAATATTCCCAAAATGAACAACCGCGAATCTATGATGCTTTTTTAATGTTTTGTATGCCCAGAAATAATGATGCATTTAAGTACAAAAGTGTGCAAAACCAATAGACAACAAGCTGATATAAAACCTAATTGTTTTAAAAATTTACTGTTAAAAAAAACCGTCAAAAAAATTATGTATGTTATACAAACTTAAAGTTAAAAATCTTTATTTCTAAAAATAAAAAATCTTAATTTGAGAAAAAAAATCTTCAAATCTTATTTTGTTCAAAAAATCTTCAAAAATAAGATAAAATCTCAATTCTGGCAGCGCTGAATACTATTGTCCGACCGAACGCACTTTTTGAGACCGAACCCGAACTTCGGTAAATTTTGACAAGTTCGGCCGAACCCGAACCCGAACTTTTTGTTAAAAATCTGAACAATTGTACTATTTTTAGGCCCGTTTTCACGACTAACCTTTAAAGATCGAAATAGTTAATGGTACCTTTAGCACTATTGAGGAATAAAGTTACCTTCAACTATTTTTCGTTTTCACAACTTCTGTATAAAATAAACTTAACATTTTTAAAAATGTGGCAATACTAAAGTAAATACCCATTAAAAAAAATTTTGGTTTTTTGAAGCACTTAAGAGAAAAAGCGCATAATCGAGCGCTTCTATAAAAGAGCTTTTATAAAGCAGTAAATGACATAGAATAAAATATATAAAAAAGCTGCTATTTTAGTGCTGACAACGAAGAAGGTTGCAAACCGAAAAAAAATAAAAATATGCGAAAATGATTGGAAAAAGGCATTTAAATAAAAGTAAAAGCAAAACATTAATGAAAATGTTAATATAGTCAGCCCCTAAAAAGCACTTTAGGAGTGCTTTGTTTGCATGTTAAAAGAAGCGCTTATTGTCAGCAGAAAATAGTCCTCCAAACCGGGAACACCCCATACAAAAATCAGGCATCCCATCAGCAGGTTTGAAGCGATTTGTGGTATGAATTCATACACAAAACCTGCTCCTTTTGGAGCTTTTTTTACTGGGTACCGATTATTTTTGCCAAAATAAAAATACGAACTGGCAACTACGTACTATCTTTTACTTTTCTTATATTAAATTTTCGTGTCCACAAATATTTTTTAATAATGGCAAATATTAATGAAGTACCGCATACAGGCGAATTTAACGTTTTGTAACTTTTTTGTCAAAATACGAGTTTGTTATTAATTTACAAAATATACGTATACTTGGAGTTGCCATATATATTAAATATGTGAATATAATATGGCAATCTCAAATCTAAACCTTACGTCAAAAGTTAAAGGTAGAACGTTCCTCACTTTATCTTATCCTTCACTTTTAGGTTAAAGGGAACTTGTGATAATTAAAAACTCATTATCTGTTCGATAACTCTCTACATTTAGCTATCGTTAAGTCGTGAAAACGGACCTTAATGTATTTATTTAAAACAAAATAAAATTTCGGGAAATTATTACATTTAAACTTTTGGAAGGATGCAGCATAAAAAGATAAATTGCACTTTATAGCATTCCAAACTATTTTATAACTAAAAAATCATTAGTAATTGCTTTTTTTTAAAGACAAAAAATAAAGTTCAAGTTTAATACAGTATACATTAGGGCTTTAACTTTTTTAAACTTTTTGCGAAAATCAAAAACGGCATAGTATAGTCGTGTAGAACATTAAAAGTTATGATTAAAAATTTGATAACTATTTCGGATTGTTAAAAAAGTTCACGCAGGGATCGGGTTGAAGTTTGAAAACAACCAATTTTATCTCACAGAAATTTTATAAAGTATACACCTGATATTTATATATATTCCGATACGTATCACTTAAATGCTATTTTGGAATTCATCCACTGCTTTAGATTTAAAAATTGTCCTACGATTTACAATTCATCGCGGTTCAAAATTTCTTAGAAGGTTTTAGAAATTTGCTTCCCTGTGACATTACTAATACATTCTTGCCCACTGCGTCGTACTATGCCAATAATTTGGTTATAGCCCTAGTATACACATTAGTACTCAAACCTCTACAATGTATTTTTTGAATTAGTTTGGGGTGTATTTTCTCTAAGTGGCGTTTAATATTGGCGGTAGTTTGTTTGCTTGGCAATGAACTCCCCACTGAAATTTGTTTGGCGCAACATTTGCATTGAGCGTATGCTCAATTTTTTTTCAAAAAAACTCCAAATTGGATGAAATTTTTATCTGGAAATATGTATACTATAAAGTTTGGTTTGTGGTACACCTAAAACTATAGATTATCTTACCATTCGCAGAATATAAATAGAGAGTATTTATTTGCCAAATAAAATTTAACCTTTTTTTGTCGTATTTTTCACCGTCTTCTAAAAATTACACATATAAAGACATTTTTTATACATTTAAGCATTTTATTTAGTCATCACTGTATTTTTTCGAACTAATAATCATAGAGAAAAAAAGTTGTATTAATTTCGTATTTTTTTTATAAACAATGATGCCAAATTATAATATGAAATTAAAATAAATATGTTTTTTCATAAAAAAGTTCGGTGTTCGGTAAAAATTTCGCCGAACACCGAACTTTGACCGAACATTATTTTTTGCCGAACTCCTTCTACTCATAAAATTCTGGTAAGAAAGAATTAACTTCGTTTTTCTTTTATTTATTTTGGTGTATGGATTACATGGCATTTATTGTTAAGTCGTCCATTTATTTTATTTCATTTAAGTGGATTTTTTTTTTTTGCAAACTTTTGCCTGTTTCCATAATTTTTATTTGGTATGCCAACCCATTTTTTTCTAACGCGATTATTAACGCTCTTTCTGTTAAGCTTAAAAGTCAAAAATGAAAAAAATTCTTTGAAAAGGGATGTAATTTCGTTTTTTGTTTATTTTTGTACAATTGTTCTTTTGTAATTAATCCACCAAAATATAAAATAAAGATGCAAAAAAAAATTCCCAAAATATAATAAAATCATAATGCATGTGCCAACATTTGTATGGTGGTATTGTTAAACATTGTCTTGGGGGAGGAAAACCACCACTGTTAAACAGTGGGAAGTAATTTTTGGTGTTTTTCAAAGATGACTTTAAATTTTTAACTAAATCGTACAATTTTGTTTGATTTTTGGCTCGTTTCAAAGAAATAGCAAATAAACAGAGTTCTCAACAGGTAGAAGAAACCCGTTTCAGATCTGTTTTTATAAAAGCATAGAGTTTCTTTACCAGCCTAAAATGATATTACAAAAGACATGTTAGTATTTTTAGCTTAAGCTTTATCTGGCAACTAAAATTTATTCGTAGCAAGATGGCAACGCAAATTTAGTTTGATTTCCTATGAAATAGTTAGGGGCCTGGGGGGTTACCGCGTATTTCGATTCGAAAGAAATCATTTACGGATTCGAACAATTTGTACTGTGTTTTACGATTTTCGTAATCGTTCGAAACGATGGCAGAGGTTGTATTTTAAAAAAAATGGGAAATTTGATGAACAATTTTTGTTCGTAATAGAGAGTCTCTTTTAAGAAAGTGATTTTTTGTTTTCAATAAAGTGTGAAAAACGTCCGTTTATTCGAAACAAATATTACGAAAATCGTAATACACAGTACAAATTGTTCGAATCCGTAAATGATTTCTTTCGAATCGAAATACGCGGCAACCCCCCTGATTCTGGCTGTCGTGATCGAGTACTTTCTCGATCATTCCTGAATGAATCGGAATTATTTTTTCAGTATTGTAAAGCATTAATTTGAGTTTCACAATACTGAAAAAATAATTTCGATTCGTTTAGTATCGACTGAAAGAATTAGAAATAAAATTGCTTTCGAATCGAGAAAGTACTCGATCACGACTGCCAGAATTAGGCCCCAGCTCTACATCTAATGGGTGATTTTTTAGCTATTATCTTTTTGGCAACACTGGTTTAAACAGCTGACGCTCGTTTCGTGTTTTTTCACTGTCAAACATCTTCAGTTTGGTCTATAATTTAACCATGAATCGTCTTACAAACGAACAACGCTTGCAAACTATTGAATTTTATTATCAAAATGCGTGCTCTGTTAAGAAAGTTCATCGCGCGCTTCTTCCATTTTTTGGTCAGTTTAATCGACCCACTGAAGCGGCTATTCGGGCTGTTGCGACTAAATTTCGCACCAAATTTAAATTGTTGTACATTAAACCACCAACACGCTTACGTAGAGTGCGAAGTGAATAAAATATCGCAGCCTTATCGGCCAGTGTTAATGATGACCATCAATTATCGATTCGTCGCCGTTCGCAGCAATCGGGCCTCTGTTACTCAACAACGTGAGATGATATCCAACTTTTTTTTGCCCAAAATGCAAGAGCTTGACTTGCGTGACATGTGGTTTCAACAAGACGGTGCCACATGCCACACAGCACGCTAAACAATGGACTTGTTGAGAGGCGAGTTCGGTGAACATTTTATTTCACGTTCGGGACCGGTCAATTGGCCGCCTAGATCGTGCTATTTAACGCGTTTAGACCATTTTTTGTGGGGCTATGTTAAAGCTCATGTCTATACACACATGCCCGCTTCAATTGACGCATTGGAAGACAACATTGAAGCATTTATTCATGAGATAACGGCCGAAATGTTGGAAAGAGTATGCCAAAATTGGACTAAGCGGATGGACAACATTTGCATGAAATAATCTCCAAACATTAAATTATATGGATATCGATATCGATTCAAATAAAGTTTTCATGCATTTTTCTGAATTTTATGTGTTTTTTTTTTAACTTTCCTTTAGCTCTTAAAAAATCACCCATTACATCCGATATTGAATTTCGATACTGCTTGTTTTACTGCTTAAAACTATCAGAAACGGCATCTGTGGACACAATGTTTACAAAATTGATAATTGAATGAGGCCAGAAATTAAACAGGCGTAGCCACATCTTAGTCTACCAGTAGCCAAGCACTATCAAAAAAGTTTTTAGGCTGGTGGTAACATTAACCGTCCATTGGATTAATTAGTTTTTCACTATCATCTTCAATAGATTGAAGGCAGAAAGAAACTTAAGTAGCGTACGAACTATCCAGATCTGGAACTGTGACAATTATTTAAACGACAGCTGCCGTATTCATAAAAAATTAAATTGATTTGAAATGAATTTTAAGAAAAATTTTTATGAAAATTTTGCCTTAAACCACATTTCAAACTTATTTTATTTTTTATGAATACGGCAGTAAAAGTTTTTTGGACAATCGTAAAGATTTCAGTAGATTAGTGCTGGTTCACACTCTTCAAGTTTTTGCCGTCAAGTCTTCAGTTTTCAGGAGTGTATTTAGGATTTGTGGACAATAAGTTTCTCCATCGTTGACCCCTTTTTCAGAAGTCTGGACTCATCCTTCATAACAGCGTTAACATAAGACCTGTTAAGTGGTTAACATTATTCTGTTAACATAACAGAATGTTGGTAGGGTTATAAATTTTAAATTCCCACACATTAAAATAAAATGTTCCTAGAAATATAGAAAAAACTTTTAAAAATTGCACTCACACAGAGTTTCTATAAGTAAAGCTAGAGATCCACGCGTTCTATATAGAAACTTCATGAGTTCGATACGTATATGCATTCTACACGTTTGCTGTATAACTTGTTAATAAATCTTTTTATATATAACACGGTAAAGGCAAAACAGATAGGAACACTTTCCTCCTCTGTTTGTCAACCGATTTGAACAAAAAACACACTATTTGAAAAGCATTTAATTACAAAAGTACACAATATATGAGACTGTCAGCGCAGAAGCGGTGTAACCCACAATTTAATTTGGTTCTAGTGTAAGATATGTTCTTTGCACTGTTCTTTACAGTGCAATAGTCGAGTAAGCCAACTGTTTGTATCTAAAGCAGATGGCGCCAGAAACATAGTTTTTGCACAGTCCGTTACAACCAAGTACTACAGTGCAAGAGTAGTGTTAACTTCTCATTATCTCATAAGTAGACTGGGGTTACACCACTTCTGCGCTGATAGCCTCATATATAAGTACATATTTTATTAAAATCGGAATGAGTTAAAAAGGGTAACTCGTGTTAATTTAGTTACCTCATATCTTTAAAATTAAAGGAGATACAAAACTAATTTAATACTCATTAGGAAAATAAGCGGACAGGTGTCTGGGACTTTTTTATAATTTGGCCCTTGGTATAACCTATTTTATGAAACTTTTTTTGTCATTCCATCTATTTTTTTAAACCAATAATCATAGAAATAAAGATTATATTAAATTCGTAACTGATCTAAAAAATACAAATATGAATTTGGTACTTTTTCGAAATTCGAACGCTTAAGGGGTAAAATCGTACCTATTTTTGGTACCTTTTTTACAAAACATTTTTCTCCATTCATTGACATGCTTACACGTTTCTAATTCTGGGCTCCCACTTCAATATTGAAATTTTTGATACTTCAGTGGTGAGAAAAAAGGATAAAAACAGGGAAATACAGGAAATTTAATTTCTTTCTTTTACTTTTCCGTCAATTTTCTTTTTGAGTTTTCTATAATATTATACTTAGAAACCTAAAATTATAGTTGCAGGGTCCTAAATAAATGAAAACCTACAAGATGCAAAATGTTGGTACTATTTTGTTCTTCAACTGGTCCTTTTTGAATTTTCGTTATATTGGACTAAGGCAGTAAAGGGCACACACATACTATCACATGTATGCTTGTGTTGGCGAAATAACAACAAAGCAACAGCAAAACGTACATTGTCACAGACCACACCAAGAAGTTTATAGTGTACATGTGTCGACGTCACACAAGCATCATTTTTATTCCTATGCACGCGTACATAGGGCATAAGATTAAACATGCAAGGTCCTGAGTGAATAAGAATCTGCAAGGGGAGCTTTTTGGTACTTTTTCGTTCTACAACTGGTACTATTTAAATTTTCGTTCATAGTGGACCTAAAACCATAAAATTAAACATGCAAGGTCCAGAGTGATTGAGAAACTATAAGAAGGAACTTTTTTATACTTTTTGTTTTTCAATTGGTACTTTCTAATTTTTTTTTTTTTTTTTTTAATTATTGAACTTACAAAATTAAATTAAGCATTCACGAACTTGAGTGAAAGATAACATATGCGGAGGCTGGTCCCTCGCCAAATCGATCCACTGAGACAAAAAAAAATCAATGCACAAAACATGTAAATTCATTTATGTATTACAACTTTATGTTTTTTTCTTCTCTTTTGCATAAATAGTTATGGTCGAATTTCGACTACTGAACACACACTAGATAAAGTAAATCTACTATTTTGACAGATGCATCAACGCATTAAACGCGTGGTGTCGACCTCCAGCTTAAAGCACAAAATAGATAGAATTCGAGAAACCAAAACTAAATAGACAATAAACAACTGTTAAAGGATTACAAAGGTAAAATTTTCAAATCTTTTTATACGGAACTCAGAAGCCAACGGATTAATTGTACATTTAAAGCTGTATATTTGAAATACCAGCTGTCGCACGCCCTGACGGTGTCTACACGTTTATGCTTTCAAAAAATCGTTGCCAGATTTATCAAAAAGAAAAAATCTTTCATAAAATTAGTTTGAAAAACAAATAAAATGAATGCTTAACAAAAACTACTCTTAAATCCTTCATATTTTTCTTTTCAAACCACTTCTATGTAGACTCTGCCCTGCAGTTAACTCTTAAAGTGTCCACTTACTTTGTCTGTTAACTGTAGGCAAAAGTCATTTTTCAAAAACGGGGGTATTTTTAAGGTTTACACAAGTAGCGCCAAACTTGTATAAATTTTGAAGTTTTGCATTTTATTTAGTAGTGCTTATGTATGCATATTATTTCTATGCATTTGCGTGTTGTTTTTGTTTTTTCATGACTATAGGTCTTCTTCTTTTATTTATGTTTTATTTAGCGTTTTTGGAGTGGGTGTCTCAGGCATGATAATGTATGCAAAAATGTGGTAGAGGTAAAGAACGTGTATAGAGAATTAAACCCTTCAAGCCTTTAAAAAAATTTCATCAAGAGTGTCAATAATGTCTGGCTTAACGAGAGAAGGCGAAGTAAATAATTTGCTAACTACAACGCATGGAAGAAGTAGAAATTACATTTTTCTGTTGGCAACAAAATGTTGAGGAAATTACTGCCAAAGGACATGTGGGAAATGTTCATTATGGACATTTGTTAAAAAAAAAACGTGCAAAATTTCACTTTTTCAAAAGCAAAAATCTTTGATAAAAGGGGGCTTTTGATATTTTTTTTTTTTTTGTATCCAGCTACTTTCTTCTGTAGCTGTGTAATAGAATAAATTAATGCAAATTATATTTTATAACACGCAATTGCAGTCGACCACTATAAAAAAAATATTAAGAGAAGAAGCGTTAAAATGCCTAAAGGTTTAAACAAAAATTTATAACGTTTCATTTCAAATGTTACTAACTTGTAGGCTTTTTAGTATTTTGTTTTGTTTTTCAGATTAATTACTTCAATAAAATCCTTAAAGCGACGTAATAAAACCAATTAAATTGGATTAGGGGTGGAAGACACATGCAGCAGCAAATGCAAGCCAGCAGGTTGGGTGGGTGCTAAATGGAAAACTTTACGACGGAAGTTGTATATTTAAAGTGTTAAAAGCGAATTTTGATTTATATGACGGAAACGAATACTGACATGGTCTTACATAATAGTTTAAGGGAGTTTTATAATAATAAATCTTTGAAAGGGTTTGACCCTGTAGCTATTGTTATAAATAAATGAATAGAAATATCACTTAAAAAAGGCTTTGTTTGAAATCTTAAAGTGAACTAAACTGATATTTATACAAATTATCGACAATTTCACCAAATTCAGTTAAAACTAAATATTACTTTAACTTCCAGTTAACAGTACGTTTTGCCAGTTATAACTGGTAGTTAATTATAACTGAACTTGCTGAAATTGGCCGTTAAAGATATAAAATAAATCGGAGGGTGTTGTTATTTTGTAAACCCCTTTACATTTTTCATATAACATTTTTTGAATTTTCAAAAACTAGTTTGAAAATTTAGCTGAGGTGAATGAAGTGTTTTACAAAATAAAGGGGTTCATCCGCAATTAATCATTATTTTTGGTGAGGTTTTTTAATAACTTTTTTTTTAGTCATATCTTATGTAAACATTATTTTTCTCCACCAGCTAGCTTAATGGCAACCTTAAAATGAAATCAGTTAACGTGGCAACATTGTTTCAAAATAAGTGATTACAAATTATGATCAAATAAACAGGTGGCAATACTACACTCCAGATAACGATTTATTGCTCTACTTACGGCCATTTTCTCAATGTATCGATAAACTGGCTATTACTTACAGCCAGTCCCATGATGTCACACGTTAACGTTCGCATAGAAAATTACATTTAAAACAAAAACAATTTCTAAAATTTGCGAACGTTAACGTGTGACATCGTGGGATTGGCTGTTAATGTCAACAAAAATTTATTAGAGCAATAAACTGTCCGTTAACGATTTTGGGTTTCTCAATATACTAACAAAAAACATTGTTTTCAGCTAGCAACACCTCTCAAAATACATGTTAAAGCTGGGAGTCAGCTGAATGAATTTATCTGTTCGGCAAATAAAAAGAAAATAACTAATTGGCAGATGAGTGCTGGTTAGCTTTGCGACAGAATATAAGCAAATTAGACATTGAGAAAACCAAATTTCTTTAATGTGCAGTTTTTCGTTGGGAAAATAGATAATCGTGTAGTGAGAAAACGGTCATTAGTCTAGTTTGTTTAGTCTTATGCCAAAGTTTTGTTTATGTTTACAAAAAGTCCCATTTTGTGTTGTGATAAGTGTAGTTATTTTATTATTTTATATACATTTAAAAAAGATATTAACTATAAAGAAATGAGAATTAATTCATTTTATTACGGTAAAATAATTTTGGACATATCGTTTTTTTTAATTTTTGCCCTAGTGCTGTCATTTATATTATTTAGAATTCTAAGTCCGAGTTTAGACGAGCGAACATTTGGAACAAAAACATCTGGAATTCTCTTTTGTTTTTTCATTCGCGGTCACACAGTCACAGACCCGTATTTGCTACCAAACAAAATGTTTCCCTGTCTAAATGGGTATTAACAAATCAAACGAAAACGAACAGTATTTATAGCGGTTTTGCAAAAAAAAAAAACTCTTATAGCAATGGCTGCAAAAAAAGTTATCCCTGTTAAATCCACGCGGATATAACGTTAAACACGAGGTGTAAATGATAAAATTGTCATATCAAAACGAGTTATCTGTTGTGAAACGAATTTTCAACAAAAAATCTTTTTTAACAACGAATGAGTCCACATGAGAACCTAAAGAATTCAACGCATTCCGATCAAGTTACTGTTTAGTGTGGATTTTGTTCTGGCGACCTCCATTTTTATTTGAGAATGACGTGGATCAGGCCATCAACAGCGAGCGCTGTAGGTAAATAGCTATCAACTTCTTTTGGCATGAATTAGATGACAGTTCATGCCGCATTTGACATTCTGTATAAACGATTTAAAGGAATGGAAATCTCACGTGGGGATCATGAAAACTGGCCACCAAGATCGTGTGATCTGGGGTCTAATCACCGTATTCGATACTATCATATCGAGTAAACTATCGATTTTTTTTGCATACGATAGACACTGACGTATCGAATGAAAACTCGATGAATGTGATGTCGGGTTACTCGAAACCGAATGCTATTGTTTAATTTTCAATACATTTCATTCGATATCGAGTTTCATGATACCAAAATAAGTAATTTCGATCAATTTTGCTCGATATCGTATGCGGTGATTAGACCCCTGACCCTGGCAGATATATTCTTGTGTGGTTTTTTAAGTCGCAGTCTATGCAAGTAAGCCACAAGCAACACTGGGCCTAAAAGTGAACATAGCCCATGCAATCGGTCAAATTAAGCATGACTAAAGCTGACCACATACCAGTGATTTGCGCGTGCGATCTGTTAGCGTTTAATTTCTCCACACACGACGAACTAATCATAATAACCTAAAACGTCAAAAAGAAAACATGAATTGTAAATTGATGCAATTGCACTTTTAATAATTTATTTGTGTACAACACAGAAAAAATTATTTTTCCAATTCAAACAAAAAATTTGTAGAATCAAAAAATTGTTTGTCTGAAATCGGTCCTATAAACAAATTCGCATATTCAAACAATTTATTTGCATTTTGTTTATTGAAAAAAACACCGATTTTTTCAAACAAATAATTTAACTGAATCAAACAAAAATTTTACTGAAATTCATATACTAAATTTCAAAATCAAAAAAAAAAAGGTTTTTGCACAAGCAATGATGCGCACACAAGCAGGCACTTTATAAGAAGATGATGGCAGAGAGAGCAGAGCGGCCGGCTGGCTTTAAGACACATTTTTTTGTTGGAATAATTTTTGAACGAAGTCTTTTTTTATACACACAATGTTTTTCGTCATCACTCACTGTTGCTGTATCCTTTCCTTTGCTAATGAAGAAGAAATGTAACCCAAAAACGGCGACAGACCGACTCGATATGTTTTTCGTCATCATTATATTTTTGTATTTAATGTATTTAAGCAAACAGTTTGAAAAAATTGAATACGGGATTTTGGTTTTTTTTAACCAACTTTGAAACCAACCAAAAATTTATTTTGTTTCTTATAATGTTGTTGTTGTTTCTGTTGTTTAAAAAGAGTGAAACGTTTTTTTACCTGCTATTTTTTTGTTTTTTTTTTTTTACTTCAAACCTTTTCATCTTTCTTATTGTTGTACTTTTTTAAAGTGTCCAAAAATAGACTGTATGTGTTTTTTGTTGTAGTTCTTATTCTTATGGCGATTTCTTTTCTGAAAAAAATATGTTACAGTATGTACATGTAACATTTTCTAATGTTACCTATAATCACTGGAAGTGTTACATGTTGTGCAATTTCAATAGAACACAATTAGCTGCTTTTATTTACAACTATTACACTTTCATCATTAATGTACTTCATGAGCGATTTTTAAAGCTATTTAAGCGGTTTCTGCACGCAATTATGGCTTGGAAACAAATATTGACATCACTAATGGCTTAAAAAAATTTAAATGATTATCATATAAATAGACTTTTTTTTTATTTTAATGTGTAAATATATTTATATTTTGTTTTAAAATAATTTTTTTACAAAATTATGAGCTTTTGAATTATGACAAACAAAATAAAACATTGGTTGTACAAACAAAGTAGTAAGTACCAAAATTGTAAGACAGGGCAGTATGAACACCTTAAGTAAAAGTAAGGGTAAAACATGCAACATGTTTTGCACGTTTTTTATCAACATATTCACAAAAGAACTTTAAAATTTTTCCCACAGTTGTATTTTTTGTACAAACGAACACAAAAATATAGAACATGTAACATTAATGCAACATTTTTCTCAGAAAAGAAATCGCCATTATATTTCACATTAGGAAGTGTTGCTTACGATCAAATAAAAAAATGCAAAAAGACGACAACATTAAAAAGCGTTAAATATTTCATACAAAATTATGAAAACTTGAAACTAATAACGCGTGTATTATATTTTTGAATGGTTGTCAACATTTTTGTTGGTTAAATAAAACTCAAACCAAAATTTAATTGAATCAGTAAAATAATTTGTAGAAATTAAAAAAATTTTCAAACAAGCGTTTGTTTGAAAATAATTCGGCAATAATTTTTTCTGTGAACAACAAAAAAAGTTTATAAAATAGCGAAGAAAATTGAAGAAGAATACAAAAAAATATTTGTATGGTTAACAACACCGCAATAGATATAATTTGACGTTTCGTTTTACACTGAAATGAAAAAATTTTAAAATGTTCGCGAAAATGAAAACTTTCCATTACTTGTGATTTGTGCGCGCACAGCCCCATTAACAAGTAACAAGACGTCATCTTTATGGGCAACAGTTATAGAATATTGGACATTTCGGATGCGTGCGGCTACGTGCCGCAGCTTCGTTGGCGACGGACATTTGCAATATGTTATATTCCATACATAATGGCATCGATAAGCCTTTTAAGCTAATAAGAATCTAAAAAATCGCCATATTCTTGAACACTTTTGCAACGAAAAAGTGCACTTTCTCTTTTCTTAAAACCACATATATGACGTTAATTCAAAGTGCAGCCAGCCGGGTGTATTATAAACGTGACCAATAATCCAAATCGAAGCCAAATTTGTATTCTTCTAAAGTATTGATAATAACGTCAATATTGAAGAATTCTTAAGGATAATAAAATGCTTTTCATGCTAAAGACCTTGCCGAATCATAAGGAACAACCTTTTGAAACTTAAAAAGCAAAGCAATTGGGTGCCAAAAAAATATGAAAGTCAATCATATATTTTGCCTGCAACAATGCAAAACAGGAGAATTTAACACGCAATTCATATTGGATGTTGAAAAAACTATTTTTTTTAGCAGTTATGTAGCAACCTTTGCAAAAAATTTCGACAGTTTAAAATGTAAACAAAACAAATCGTTGCCATATTGCTTAAATTTTTGTTTTATATTGTTTAATAATTTAATACGATAATGCAAGTATTTTTTCCCTTTAGAATAATTCTATTTTAAGACAGATGTGACAAAAAACTTTTAAATATATGATAAAAACTAAAATTTATTTCCTGTAAACTCTGCGTTTGCCACCAGACAGATTATTTTAAGTGAACACTAAACATATCAACGTTTTTTTTATATTAAAAATTGGTACTTTAAATGTCGCATACATGTATTCATCCGTCTATCTATCCATCCTACGGGTTTTGCGTAGTCACGACAATGAAATAAATATAAATTAAACCCTTTTATACCAATACTATTTTCAGATACAAGATTAAAGAAATTGTTTGGAAGAGAAAAAAAAACATGAAACAACTTATTACAAAAGAAATATGTCAATCAAAATTGTATAACAAATGCGTGGATGTCGTCTATAGAAATACATACATAAGAAAAATTATTATTTATCATTAATTCTGTTTTATAAAATAGAAGAACAGAAATTCTACTCAACTTAAAAAAAAAGGAATTTTAAAATTATGTTTTTCAACAGAATAAAAATTTAGTTCAGCATAAAGGGTGTTTTTTAATTCCGATAGAACTTTCGAAGGAGTTAGCTGTCAAACAAAGTGTGGTACTGCGCTCACTTTTTGACACTTATGATCAGTACACTCTGGCAAATCAATGTGAATAGATTCGCGCTTAAACAACGTAACCACATTATCTAAATTTATTATTAAAATCAGTCATCGATTCGAGCCACTTTAAGACAACTTTGTGAATTTTATTGTGTTCAGCGATGAGGCTCGTTTTTGGAGTTAAGGCCAATCCACAACAGACCCTAGAAGACATCTAGAAACATGCCCTGTTTGGTGCGATCATCTTGCCTTCTTTCTTCGAATATTTTGAAGAGCTTGGTTTTGGTAAATGGTGATTTTTACCGCACCATGATCAATTAATTTTTGTTTGAGATATGGATGACTTTGATCCGGGCGAGATGTTTTTTTTTTAACAGGCTGGCGCTATGTGCGGCGACGGCAACTATTGACTTATTGAAATCAATATTTGGCAATAAATTGATTTCAGAAAACTGATCTGTATTTCTCCTTAAAGGTTTGTTTATTCCTGCTTATACTTTGAGGCTGGAATTAAATTAGGCCAATTTTATTTATGTTCGACTGAAGACTTTTCTGCATCAATCAAAATTAATGGTAGTCAGACAGGGGTTTAAGGCGGTGGGGTCAAAACTTTCTGTTTCGGATTAAGTATCATGAGAACGAGCATTATTATGGTCAAAAGTTAAAGGTTATTGTCTGGCTCGGGATTTTTGTTGTTTGGTCACATCAAACGAAGCCATATTTTAATTAACAGTTTTGCTGTAATAGTTTGGTTTCAGCGGTTAACAATACAAGACTTCCAAACATTTATAGAACAACATTGTAGCGCTCCAGGTCCTTATACCCGTTCAGATTTTTCTGGTTTATACTTTAGTAAAATGGATTTATATTTTAGCTAAAATCGCAATTCTTATATTTGTAGCGATAAAGCAATATCTCTAATAGACAAAATCAACTTTCGAGAACTTTCTGCATCTATTCATGCGGCTCTGAAATTTCTTTCGATTGTGAAAGAATTCCAATGCTTTTGAACAAAAGAAAAAAACCTTTTATTTTAGTCCTAGTAAATTTGATGGATATTTTTTTATATATAAAATCAATGCCTTTAATACTTTAATGTATTTTTATACGAATACATACATACATACATATGTAAGTATTTTCCTTTGCTTATATTTTGTGGTATATTTACAATTAATTAGTTTTTAAATAAAACTATAAATATAAAGAAAACAGAAACCTGTTAAATATTTTAAAACTTCTATCATTCACCAAACTTCAATATCATATTAAATGTCAGTTGCCCCTTAAATTTAAATGTACTGATGAATGCTGAAGAGACTCGACAAAACACTAAAATAACGTTGCCATTTATTTTTGTTTTCTTCAAATATATTGGCAACCGTATTACTCGAAATTAAGTGTAGTATAATTAATCTTCTTTAACAGACACCTTCCCAAGGGCGACCGTTCACGTTTCAACTGTTCAGTTGAAACTGTCAGTTAAAACTGTGCGTGAGCGGGTAATAACTGACAGTTCAACTCAACGGTTCAGTTTAAGTGAGAAATATAAAATTTTTATATTTCAACTGAAGTGAACGTGTGTGGGGGTTCAACTGCACAGTTCTCAGTTCAATTTGTGTCGAGCTAGAGTGCGTATATGGCCAAACCGTGCTGCTCGTTCAAATCCATGTTAAAGTTTAAACTGTATGTGAATGGCCGTCCTTAAAACCCCTTACACTGTCGCCTGTTCCCCTTGAGAGTTCCATTAGTAAAGCATTGAATTCTTTTGAAAGGACGTCTACCTTACCTTGTTTGTATGCATATCAAAATTAAATGAACGAAACTTTTTTTATATAGAAATAAAAGAGGAAACGCTTACGATGTGAGATTTTTGTTACTACTTTTTTCTGTAATATAGTTTTATGGATCAAACTATTATTGAATCATATACATTCATACATGAGAGCAGAAGCAAAACCATAGTATGAAAAGGCTGTTTAAAAGAAATACAGGAAAGAGTCGCTTAATTGTCCAAAAAAAAACAATTAAGTAAGATGAGATAAACCCACTTTTTTATTGTTGATGTGTTTTGTTAAAGCTTTGATATTGTTACAAGTAAAACTGTTGCTATAAGTCTTATACGTTTAACAGTTTTATTTGGTTTAATATCTTAAGTTTTTCTAAAATCTTTATGGATGAAGTTTCCTGATGATCTGGCCTAAGCAACCAGTGGAATAGCTTATCCCATCAACAATAAATTTCAAGTGTTTTTATCAAGAATAAAAACTGGGAATTAAGCACGAATAACAAAATCTTTTGAAATTAAAAGTTTCCAACAATTGTGGGTTGATTTTTAAATCACTACGATTGATGTCACAGTATGTGGTTAATATAATTAAATGCTGACCAGTGTTGCCAAAACTTGGTGACCAAAAATGGCTAAATTTACATTAAAATACAATAACAAAACAGAAATAATTAATTTAAAGTTGTTTACGATGAAATTGTGAGTTAAGATCAATTTGTTAAATAAGAATAAACGTAAATTAATATTAAAATAAATTAATATTAAAAAATTAAATCACCGAAAAATTCGATGTCGTTATTGTTCATCTGATAGGAATCACTCATTAGTTTCAAATAATCATAAGTTTTAAATAATTTTAAGGTAAATCATAATCACGACAACATTTACCCAACCTTTTGAGTCCAGATCTACAACAAAAAACAAGTAGGAAAGAATAGTCGGTTAAACCCATCTTTATAATATCCTACACCACATTAGAACCTTTGTACCAAATTTTATCAAATAATCTCTAAATTGCGACCTGTACTTTGCGCACAAGGTTTACATGGACAGCCAGCCAGCCGGACAAACATCGTTAATTCGACTCAGAAAGTGATTCTGAGTCAATCGGTACACGTAAAGGTGGCCTAAGGTCCAATATTTTAAGGTGTTACAGACATCTGCACAAACGCATAGTACCCTCTCCACTATTGTGGTGGTGGTATAAATATTGTATTGTTATGGTGAAAATATTTACCTAATTGATAAAATCGAATTAACGGTTACTTAATGTAACCTATTTTTCAAATTACTTTTAACGATGTTTACTTGGCTAAACACCCTCTCTACTTCAGCATTAGACCATGGAAGTGAGAGCAACTTTATAGTCAATTCTGAAATTTCTAAAACAATTCTGTTGCCTCCTGCATCCCTTTATTGAAATACTTGCAACCATTTGCAAAGCGATGTTTGCTTTGATCGATTTTATAAATTTAATAGTGTTCCTTTATTTTGAAAGATGTTTTAGCGCCATTTTCAACATTTGTAAAAGTTGTGATTTAAATTAAAAGCGTTTTAATTGTTCAAATGTTTATTTTACTTTTATAAATTTTTATAACAAAATAAAAATTTATTCTTTAAAAAGAAAAACGGCAAAAAAATTTTATGGCTAAAAAAATGGCTAATGGCTAAACTCATTTTTAATGGCTAAACAGGGTGAAAATGGCTAAATCTATCCACTAAATGGCTAAATTGGCAACACTGATGCTGACACTAAAGTTAATATAAAATAAAAACAGATTAAATAACCCTTTACAAAGAGAGTATTGGGTGTTTAAAAAAATTTCTTATTCTTGCTCTATTTGCAACGTCATGTTTACGATGGCATCATAAGATTCATCTGTCCAACGGTCTCCAGATAAGAGTGAACGCCGATTGCCGATTCTTTTGAAATTTTAAAGATAAAAAGAATTGGCAATCTCAAAGAATAAGCTGAAGAATCAGATTCCAAACGTGATATGGATACATGGCAAGGACGAAAACTAGCAGAATCTTTGTAAGTAATACCACAGGGTATACAAAATTACCGAAGGGCTTTGTTATTATACTTTTTTTTTCAGTTTTTGTAAAGAAGACTTGGGGAATTTAAAATGGAGCAGTACTCAATTGAACAACGTCCCCAAATTGTTGAGCTTTATTTTTCAAATCAACAATACATTGTTTTGACTCAGCGTGCATATCGTCGTTATGAGCGACAAAGCCCATTTCCAATTAAGTGGGTTCGTTAATAAGCAAAACTGCAGGATACAGGCTACGGAAAATCCGAGAGTAGTTCAACAGCGAAAATTACACCCACCTAAGTGTACGGTACAGTACGGTACGGTGCGGTGTTTCATTGGAAAGAACAATTGGCCCTTATTTTTTGAAAATTAACACGGGGTCGCCGTTTCCGTCAATGGAAGTGTCAGATATCGGACAATGTTGGAAAAATTGTTAAGGCCAGCCGTGGAAAACCATCCGCAAGTATGGTTCAAACAAGATGAAGACAAAGCGCACACTGCAAGGGACACAATCGCTCTTTTACGTGACATCTTTGGTGAACGAATTACAAGTGATTTTAATTGACCTCCGCGTTCACCGGATTTAACCGCCCCAGACTGTTTTCTTTAGGGTTATTTAAAAGGAAAAGTCACATTCATAAGCCTAGAACCATCCAGCAATTAAAAAGCAGTATACGCGACGAAATAAACAACATAACACCTGAAGTTTTGCGAAAGTATATGGAAAATGTGTTGGAAAGAACACGCAATGATCATAAACATATCAAACTAGGGATTCTATTTTTTCCCCTAAACATAGTAAATTAGTTGGACAATTTTATAATTTAATTTTATTAAAATTTTTTCAATTGTAATTTCGAAACTAGTGTGAACCTTATAAACCAAGAAAGCAAAAAAAACAAGCATGTTAACCGATAAAACAAGTTTTAAAGTCAAATATCAATATTAAATTATTGTAAGACCATAAAAAGTGTAGCAATACAAATACCTACATATTAAATCTTAAAAAAAAAAATTACATATGGGCATTTCCATGTCATCGTACGTGACATTTGTACGCCTTTAGACTACATATATGTATATGAAAAAAAATTATTAAAATCGGAACCTTGTTGTTCAAAATATCGAGCAAAATAAGTGCATATCGTACGTGACATAAAACGGAAGTGAGTTTGAGGTGAATGTAAAAAATACGAAAATCGGCGAATCGTGGGAGGTTTTTTTTTTTTTTTTTTTTTTAATTTTTTACATTAAACCACATATTTTTCTTTATAATCCGTAATTGGAAAATTTTTTTTTGGATGGCTTTATAATGAACAAAATGTAATATCGTTCGTGACATACCGTACGTGACAGATTTTTCTCTTATAGTAATATTTACATGGCATGAAATAGATTTTTTTTTTTTAAATATATGTATATAAAAACTTAAAACAAACAAGTAATATAGTCGGTAAAGCCCGACCATATGATACCCTACACTATAATATTTAAAAAAAAAATTTTGAGAGTGTACCCTACTTGGGGCCCGTGACCAATCAAGATTGCCAGAACAGAATTGTGCTAAGAGGTTAAGAATTATATAAAAGTTTTGATTGTTTTTAATTTTAAGCTCCAAGTCTTTTTGAATTTGGTTTAAGGATAGCAAATGTTTTTTTCAGATTATATGAAATGTTATACTCTAGTTATAATACTTTTATTTTTTGTTATATGGGTTTTTGAAATTAATTTTATGACAAATAGGTTTTTGAATTTAATTTTTGAAATAATTTTTTCCATAATTATTTTTGTTTGTGTTATTAAAAATATTGTTAATTTAATTTCCTGAGGATGCTAACCAAAGGTTAGCGAAATATCGAAATAATAATTAAATAAATTAATCACCCTTATCGTGTTTGGCGTATTTAAAATACGCCTAAGACTGTTTGGTAATAGATTAAAGGAAATAAATTCACGTTC
This sequence comes from Pollenia angustigena, assembly GCA_930367215.1. Classification (NCBI taxonomy): domain Eukaryota; kingdom Metazoa; phylum Arthropoda; class Insecta; order Diptera; family Polleniidae; genus Pollenia; species Pollenia angustigena. The sequence continues at coordinate 54,308,412 of OV884056.1, read as the reverse complement.
TCTTTAATCTATTACCAAACAGTCGTAGGCGTATTTTAAATACGCCAAACATGATATGGGTGAATATATTGTATATAAAAAAAGACCTGGAGCTTAAAATTAAAAACAATCAAAATATTATTGAAAAAGGTCAATTAAAACTGAATTATAATTATATAAAAGTTATTTGTGCCGAATATTATTTAGTTATCTCCATCAATATGAGATTTTTTTGCCCCTAGCCGATTTAAGGAAGGGGGTTTATATGGGTTAATTTTGGCCCTACCCTACAACATTTTGTCATGACATAGGTAGTACCTATCGTAAATGTCATTGACTGGTTTTTAACTGAATTTTCGTTTATTTTATATTACAATTTCAGTTAATTTAACGTACAGAATATTGCGAGTGTACGACTTTTTGGTAATAGATTAAAGAGAACTTGAACTTTTTTCCTTTAATCTATTACTAAACAGTCGTAGGCGTATTTGAAATACGCAAAACACAATAAGGCTGAATATGATTATGGTAATGAATTAATCTTTTTGTTTTATTATAAATAAACGTACATATTTATAAATGCCTTAAATACCTATTTGCATACACGTTTTTTTAATATCGTTACCAATTCCCAAAAATCGTAAAATTACAGGGTGAACATAGTATGTAGACTTTTATCGTTCACTGTATAGGATATAACAAATGCTTAAGATTTGAATAAAAATTATAAACTAACTAGAAACAAATTATTATCAGTTGCATAAACACTAGAACAGAAAAAACAACAATCTTTATTGTTAAAGTTGCCATATTATCTAAAAACATGCCACAAATGTAGGTACATTCTTTATTAGGTTAAAGCAATGAAACAAAAAAAAATATTTTTAAAACCAAACACGACTTTTTAATTAGAGCGTTAAAACAATCACAAACTAAAAAATATTGCATTTTACTTAATTATTTATTAACAACATTAAAAATGTTTGTCATCATTAATAATTTCTAAGAGTTTGTAGTTGAAATAAATAAGACACACATACATACATACATACATATTTGAACCCGTTACCTATTTGTGTTTGTTGCTAAGTGCATATTTTTCTAGAAAAAATTAACAGTTTACTTCAAATTTATTTCGATCTACGTTTTGTTTGTTGTGAAAAAAACAGCGATAATAATCCTCCTGTTGGTTTCTTTAACATTTTTTTTCTCTTTGTCAAATACATACATATTACTCTCATAGATAATTTTTTTTTATTTGCGGTGTGTATTTTTGTATGTGTGTTTATTGGCATATGTTTAACGGCATAAACAATGTCTCGTTATACACTGAGCAAAAAAGTTGATGTAAAATTTTAGGTGTGTTTATTTTTCAACTTTAACCGGTAAAAATGTGATATGTAGATAATAGGGAGATCGATCGAATAGTATTCGACCGGCTTTAACCGGTTATTTTAGTTTTGCCCAAGTCGAATATATTAAATGTCTATTTTTCGAATATCGAATAAACCGGTTATTTTGGTAAAATAAACCGGTTATTAATAAATAATGTCTATTTAGCTATTTTTCGACAATCTAGCGGTTTTTTTCTCTTCTTTTTATTTCTATTATGTGGGTTTAAAAAACCAGAAAGCTAACACTACTGTTTGTGGCACAACGTTGATGCTCTCGTTTAGGTATGGCATATCAGCGTAAAAGCAAAGCGGAAGGTACGGCTGTTAATAAGTTCTGGCATATCTTCATGCTTGAAACTGCAACATAACAGCGGAATCAATGATGTGGAAAAATTCTTTAGTCTTTAGAACTTAGAGCAAAATGGAAGGAATTAAAAAATATCATGGAAGGGTTTAAATTGTGATCGACGAATTGACAGATATTTCATACAAAAAGCATGTTCATATAACTATTCGTTTCTATAATGGTGAGACAAAATAATTTGAAATAAATAATCCTGGCTAAGAGGTTTTGTGTGCCATTTTTAGCAAAACATGGTTGAAGTCTACTGATTCATATAGACATGCTTAACCACCAACAAATTAAAACTCATTTAAAATAAATTCGGGAGAATGTCTCAAATAATACATTTATTAAATGCCTATTATTTTTTAAAACCAAAGTTTATCAAAACTTCTACAGCTATGTTCACACCTATTAAATATTTGATGTCCTACACGTAACCACTAGTTATCTTAAAGAATTGTTTGCTTTTGCAAAACAGTTAGGCTAGAGCAAACATTATTTAACATTTTTTAAATTACATTATACAATTGGTGGGGTGTCATAAAGCCATAGGACATAAAGCCATATGGCGTCAAGTCCCATTCTATTGAAACATAAGGGCATATGCCATTAAGTCTCAACATAATGGGACTTAACGCCATAAATTTTTTCCGAAAAATGAGACAAAGCCATATTTTTGATAATGATGTATAAAATGTATACTATTCGATCGATCTCTCTAAATGGTTCCTTACCTTCGTGAATTGTTTTGTTTTTATTCCAATTAACTTTTTATTGCAACAACTAATTTGATTTTTGTATTTTAATGTATTCGAATTAAAACCGGTTAACCGGTTATTTTTAAAATGCTTAACGGAAAACCGGCTTTTTATAATAGCAACTATTCGGAATATTCGAAAAACGGTTATTGAAAAAAGTCAATTAATCGATCTCCCTAGTAGACAAGCAATTTGATAGAAAACGATAACGATCATTTAAACTTAAAAGGACATTAAAAAATTCACAGGATTATTACTGCCTGTTGAACGATTTCGAACGTTAACGTTCGCATAGAAAATAACACTTAAATATACATAATATTCTTTGCGAACGTTGAAGTTCGTAATCGATGATTAATATAACAACTGCTAAGATGCTTTTTAACAACAGCAGCCAACTTTACGACTTAAAGCGCTTTCAAAATTAGATTTTCCATTTGATTCATACATTTTGTGTGAGCACGAGAATTATTACAGATTTCGGTTAGTCTGAGACTTTTCTGCGCAAAAAGAACTATTTTTCTTTTGATTCGTAGAACCAATCAAACCAATTTCAGCCAAAGAAACACAGTTTAGTCGATCGAAAAGTAAGCCACGCAAGACAGAATCTAGCTTACAAGATGTGTTAGGTAAATTTTCCCATTTGCAGTTTCCCAAAAAGATTTTTGTTAATTAAAGCATTAGAGATCAGGCTTATTGGGCAGGTTCATTAGCATATTCTGTCATATTTCTTTAATAGATTATCTAAACTGATAAATTGTTGCCCACAGTTTGCTACTGTGATTGTCTAGATTTACTTCGGATTGTTAAATCTATTTTCGTCCCTAGTCATAATTAGATGCAAAAATTACTTTTTTAGCTTTTAAGAAAACTTTCGATATAATTTACATAGCTTTACTTTATGTGACAGCACGTTCTTCTTAACTTTTCTTGTCTTTAAAAAATCTTATGAATAAAAACAAGGATGCCATTATTTTTAATCCATCATAATTTTTAAAACAAATTTTTTTTATTCACCCCTACCGTGAATAACAAGTGGAATTTTTGTTCCCATGAAATTTTCATTCCCCTCGAAGGGAAAAAAGCAATCGTGAATCTCGTGTGAAAAATTTTTCACGCTATCAGTTCCAGTGAATGTAAAAAAAAGAAGAAAGATTAAAAAATATTAAAAATCCATGAAATTTTTGTTCAAAAATATACAAGTATATATTTTAAAGAAACGTTAAAGAAAAGGAGGGATAGTTTGATTACAATGTTAGTTTTTTGCACATTTTAAATTTTATGTAGTAAAATATTTTGCAAAATTCTGCCACCAAGTCAATTGAAAGCTTCACAAATCCGCAGGCAATCGACATGTTGTTTTGCATTTTGATGAACAATATCGGTTTGTGTCTTATTAACTTTTTAACCCTTAATATTCGATTTATAGGAGGAGCTACTTACATACATACATGATCTGTTCCCTAGCAAAAATAAAGTGAGAAAATTTAAGGGAAATGTGAACAAATTACGAGGGAAAACAGTCATACCTCTACAATTGGTAGGCTTTTTTACGACTCGAATTGTAGTTGTAAGTGGGTAAAAAGACAAACATTTTTTATTTTCAATTTTTTAATGCAATAAAAAAAATATGTTTGTTTTCTCACGAGTTAAATCGAGGTGAATATTGATATGTAACAGTTGTCTGAACATTCAATTCCATTTGTTGTGAAACAGTCAGAACTTTTTCATACCGTTATATTATTATTCTAAGTGTATCAAGATTTCTTTAATAGTCTATAATTTACCAACTATTAAATAATTTGTCTAGCATTTATTAATCAATAAATAATGTTGGTGTTTTTGTGTCTTACAAATGTATTTTAACTTCAATACCTCAACTAGGCTTAACAGACGTAACGTTTTCAGCAGTACGCGTACTTTTTTTTTTACTATTTGTACGCTTTCTGCATAACCATTTAAGAAGCACCGGAATAGTACTTTTTTTAGTTTTTGTACTTGATTTTGTATTTTTTTTTTTTGTTCACATTTCCCTTAGATTTTCTCACTTTATTTTTGCTAGGGAACAGAACATGTATGTCGTGTAGTTTCTCCTATAAATCGAATATTAAAGCCTAGATCCGTTTATAAGGCACAAACCGATATATTGGCCAACAAAATGCAAAATAACAGGTTGATTGCTGGTGGATTTGTGAAGATTTCGAAAGACGTGGTGGCAGAATTTTGGAAAATATTTTACTACATAAAATTTAAAAAGTGCAAAAAACTAACGTTGTTATCAACCTATCCCTCCAATACTAATTATTTAGCTTTATTCTTTAACTTTTCTTTAAGATATATACGTATATAGGTATTTATAAACAAAAATTTCATTAATTTTTTATTTTTTCTAATCTTTCTTCTATTTTTTATATTCACTGGAACTGATAGCGTGAAAAATTTTTCACATAAGATTCACGATTGCTTTTTTCCCTTCGAGGGGTATGAAAATTTCATGGGAACAAAAGTTACACTTGTTATTCACGATAGGGAAGATTACGTTTACAGCTTTTAATAACTTTTAAATTTTCTGTCACGGTGGACCTTTTGACGGAAATGCCCATAATGGTAATTAAAATAATTATATTGTTAAATTAGAAAAATTAAATTGTTTAACTTACACATGATATTCAACGGACAATTTTTTTGTTTTAAGTTATATTAATTATTTATTTTATGTACCTACTGATTTTAAGTTAATAAAATAAAAGAAATGTTCTTCTTTTTACATTAATGTACTGCCAATTTTTTAATTTTTTTTTTTTTAATTTACTGCTGTTGTGGATTTCATATCTGGCAAGCCTTACCTCAACACACTTCCTTCGCAATGTGGTGAGGAATTTGCAAAAAAAAAAAAAATAAATATAAACAGAAACTAAGTTTAAATCGTTAACTTTACACTCAGAGAAATTAAAGTTCAAAATGAAATATAAAAATTACGTTTAAGAATATTAAATAAATTCTTGTTGGAAATGGTTTTTATGTAATTGATAGTCTGATATTTCTTTCCTCAATTCTCAATTTCCATATTTGAATTTTTCTCTGTGTATTACTTTAAATATACCAATATTTTTTTTTTTTTTTTTTTTTGCTTTCAATTGCTTTATTCTTTTTAACTAATTGATTTAAAAAAAATAGTATTTTAGTTTTTAAAACTCGTTTAATAAAATGATTCAAATATTTATTAATTGATGTTAGGGATTTTAAATGAATGGAAAAATCTTTTGTTTATTTAAAAAACAAAAAGTTTTAAAACAAAATGTACAAAGAGTTAAAAAAACACCTAATTAGGTCTTATTTAGAGATAAAACTTGTTAAAGAGAAAAATAATAAGAAAAAAAAGCTTAAGCTTTTGTTTCAAATACCAACCCAACAAACACGGAGGTTTGATTTCAAATTGAAAATGATTTGAAATCAAACGTTTTCTCAAACGACAAACGTTTGATAATCACCCTTATTGTGTTTGGCGTATTTTAAATACGCCTACGACTATTTGGTAATAGATTAAAGAGTACGTGAACTTTTTTCCTTTAATCTATTACCAAACAGTCGCAGGCGTATTTTAAATACGACAAACACAATAAGGGTGAATGATTTGGAAATCATTTGAAAATCATAGCGTTCTCAACAAAAAGGGGAAATTATTTTCAAATTGAAAAATGCCTTTATTTGCAACTTGCTTTCAAACGTAATTCTCAAATGTTTTTCAAATGTGGATTACAAAACAATGTGGAATATAAATAAAAATATTTTATTTTTTTTAATTTAAATATATTATTTATTTAAATAAACTGTGAGATAAGCATTCGGCACCATATCTAAAAGATGAAATAATGTCCTTTCCGTCCTCTAATTCTTGGAAAGACAAACTACTTGGCTCCCTTTTATTTTGAGGATTGTAGCACCGCGATCGTTCAACAAACTTTCTTCACTTTCCCGTTTTATTTTCCTCTTTTTCGTATTTTTAATCATTGTAATTACTCAAAAATAATTTTTATTTTTCACAAGAAATAAGCTGTTCACTTAATATTAAAATTTATTTTTAATAGTAAAACACATGTAACCACAAATTAAAAAATGTAATTTTAATCGCCATTTTTAATGATAACATTTATTGTTCGCTTTAGTATTGCCAAGTTTATTTTTGATGTGAGTTTAACATTTGACAAACATTTGACATCAAATTGATAAAACATGTGATATCAAATGTTTATTTTCAAATCATTATCAATTTGAATTTAAATGTTAAATCAAACAATTGAAAAACGTTTGAGAATTGTGTTTGATGTCAAATGATAAAGTCATTTCATATCAAAGGTTTGACTTCGTGTTTGTTGGGAAGTACCTATTTCTGCTATTTAAAATTAGATTTTGAAACGCAAATCAACTGAAAATTTATAAATTTCTAATTTTTTAAGTTTCGTAAGCCCGTTCTTAGCTAATTTCAAATAAGTGTTTGAAATGCTGTTTCGCATTAAAAGTTTAGTTTACGTCTTAAATATGACAACGTTGTATTGGCAGATAAGAAGAATTAAAGACATTGAAAGTTACCCATACGATCATTGAACGATTGAAAGCTTTGAAATTTAATCAAATAAGGATGCCACATAAACAAAAATCGTAGGAATTTGAACTTTTACTGAATATGTTGGAAATGGTAAAATAACTTAAGTCTTTACCTCAACTTTCAATTAGGTTAGAAGAAATGTAGATTTGTATAGACAAATCCATTGCGTTGACCAGAATCAGTAAGAACTTATTGCTCTTTCGTAAACGTTTACGGATCAGATGAACCTTTTTCCTTACCAAGCTTAGGTATAATAAGGTACTTTTACGTCAACGTAACGTTGCGTTGCAGATGAACCTGATAAGATTAAAATTGTTCTCCCTTTTTACGTAACAGCTGTTAAAGAATTTTATGTTTGTTTATGTTTATTGATAAAGCGAACATTCCATCGAACGAGCAGTTTCAACATAAAAGCAAAATATTTATTGCACGGAGGTAAAGAGAAATCATAAGGCTGCTTTATGACCTGTCTAAAGGCCAGTTTACACGGTAATACATTGTATTACGACATAATGTAGAATGAGAGAAATCATATCATGTAAAAGCAAAATGCATTGAATAAGAGAGAATACGAATACAAAATCTGACAAGCGGTCGGTAAATGGTTTTTTTCTAAACCATTTTAGAAACTTGTGTATTTTCATCACACCAGAGGTGCATTTTAACGGTGTATATTGAAGGTGGTGGCATTTTAATACAATTACAAAAACAACTAAAATCAACTCAGGAAATTTTCATGTTGTTTTTGTAAAAATTGTAAAACTGCAACCATCTGCGTTTTTGTCATTATTTTTGATTTTACTTATACCATCCGTGTAAACATAAAGTATACTCTCAACAGACTTTTATTTTTTTCTTTTAAGCACGGAGAGAATTTCATATTATTTTGATTCTACAAAGTCGTAATACATTGTATTACCGTGTAAACTGGCCTTAATTCTGTTCACATTTTTACAGGAAAACAGTTTTTATAAACCAATTAAAGCATTTGAACAGAAAATTTTCAACAAGGGTTCATGTTTATAGACCTGATAAAACATTTTTTTGAAATGAATAAGATATCCCCATGACGTGCTAAATTCCCAATTTAAATTTTTGATATTAAACAAATAAAACTGTAAAACGAATAAGAATTACAAACATTCAAGTCTTACTTGCAAACGATATCAAAGCTTAGACGCTCTGTCTAAATAATACTCATGAATAATACTGAAACTTATCAGGTAATCGCCCTTATTGTGTTTGGCGTATTTAAAATACCTACGACAGTTTGGTAATAGATTAAAGGAAAAAAATTCACGTTATCTTTAATCTATTACCAAATAGTCGTAATAAGGGCGAATATTTAGGTAATATCAAAATACCAGTTTTAGTCGTTCGCTATGTCGATCGATAGCTACACTATCTTTGGTTTCTGTATTGGATATTGTGAATGAGCTTTTGGACATCACGTGGGTGGAACTCAAACCGGAGGAGGAAGATTAAAGTTATTATTAGTGAATTTTATTATTTCTACTGAAAATAGTAAAAAATTAGTAATACAACAAACTTCTTTCTTAGCAAACTGCCAGCTAATTTTCTTTTGCCAACTATTTCTCTTTTTACCTTTTTTTTTATTTCTTTTATTTTTTGTTTATTTAAGTCCACAATTTATATCGCGGATTTAATTCCTAACAAACTTCCGGGTAATTTCCTAAAGAAAATTATGTATTTGCCCTGCCAACTCTTTCGGTTTTTTAATACATTTCCAAGAACACATATTTTTTCTGCTTCGAACTTCAACTTTCCACAGAAAACAAAATAAAAATGTTTTGTGTTCAATAAAACGAAAAAAAAAAAACTTGAGTTTGATCGATGACTTTCGTAAATTTTGCAAATATTTTCCAAAAATAAAAAATTGTTCCTAATTTTACCAAAGGGCATATTTAATCACACACATGTAGAGTTTTATTTACATGCAAAAAAAGATTGTGACATTTTGTTTTTTTAAAACAAATGTCTTTGGCACTTGGCAAAGACTTATTGGGGACGAAATAAAAACTAAAATGCAGCAATAAATATAAAATGTTCCCGAAAATAAATGCAGCAGTTTTGCCATAAACGTGTTCAAGTAGTGAGTTTTTAAGGTATTTTTGGTATGTTTTCCCTTAAAACTATTTTTAAATTCAGGCAAATCTGTTGCGTTTACAAACAACCAACAGGGGGTATTACGCAGGGGATGAATGATAGATATAGTGTCCCTTGTAAAGGGAGTGATTTTTAATACATTTCCGATTGCTGATTTTAGATAATAAATGAAGATTAAACATTGTTTTGTTAAATCAAAAAAAAAACGCTCATATTAATATTAATGGGCACCTTTTTCAAATATTTGCAGTAAAAATGTTTTATTTAAGGGTGGAATTAAAAAAAATCTCAAGGACTTTTTTGCAAATGTTTGCTTAAGTGATTAACATTAATTGTCAGTCTGTATTTCGTTTAAAAGTGTGATGTGATTATTCCCTAACAAAGTTAGAAATGCTGCACACAACTGTTCGATTTGCTAGTAAATTTAACACGAGTGGTGTCAAAATGGGCGCATGCGTATTAACATCTGTTTAAAAAAAGAATTTTGTGGTTAACAAAACAACTAAAAAAAAGTTATTTTGGCCAAAAGTGTTTTCACCTAAGTTGAAATTCTACATAAATTTGACAGTTTGGTTTCGACTACAGTTTTTTAAACCTTGTTACTAACAAAGGACAGGTAAACAAAATATACAAAAAAAATTTTAAGATCAGTGGTGGGCAACTCCACAATATTAACGATTGTATGTGTAATATAGCAGAAACTTTACTTCAAAGGAATAACAACAAATTAACTGGTGAACGAAAGCAAGTTAATGTTTATTCAATTTAAAGGACCAAATAAAAAAAACGTCAACATTTTACGTTTGTACAAACCTTAAGCGTTGTTAGGTGTGCCGTTTGCTTGTTTGGACAAACACTGAAAGGATTTTTGTGGAAAAATCAGAAATTTTTGTTCTTCGTAAAAACATGTTTGATATTTGTCGGTTTGCACAGCTTTAATCATTTCAGTTAAAATTTTAACGAATAATAAGAACATTTAAAAAAAATTTGGCCCCCCCCCCTAGATTTTATCCTGGCTACGCCCATGTATTCGTGTATTGTCATCGGGAATATGTATTAACGTTACAAGATTTGAAAAAGAAGATACAATATTATAAATTAAATTTATTGAAAAAGTGTTTGTCAAGCAGTTTGTGTTGTTTATTTGACCCTATAATTAGTTTTGATTTACACACTTTGGGTTTTTGTCGTCAAGGGTTGAGTCTTTTGAATAGAGGGGAATATAGTGAATGGAAGGGATACAGACTTGACCGTACTTTCTAGAAGAGTTTAAGGTGAGGAAGAAGAATACATGTTCGGGCATGTTCTACAAATCGAAATGAAGCAGATGTAAAATCGAGCAAATTTTTAAAACGACTGAAAGTTCATAAAGATATTCCATTTTATCTATTTAATTTTTTCAGCTTTGCAAGACCAACTCTTAAGACTAGGAAAAACTACTGTAATTTTGTAAATAATTGAACTTAAAATCTCTTAGACATGGCCAATTGATAAAACAAATTGCCCGTCTATGTGTGCAAACTGTAACTTAGAAACAGAGAGATAAATAGATTTATAATGTTGCTTAAGCAAGCGAGCCAAAAAAAACAAGAAAGTATTACAGTACTTTTCGCTTATAGTCACATCCTTTAGTTGCAACCATAACGTAGACTATATCGCCAATGTGACTATAAAGGCTCAGTTAGGCGAACGTTGCTGTACCGTATCTGTACTGTATCAACCAGCTGTTCGCTTTTTGTTATATGAAAACCAATACAAAAGCTTACCGAAATGCAATGTACCGTAGTTGCAACGTACCAATCTGTATAAAATAAAATTTCATGCCGTTACTACGTGACATTTGTAAGAAATTGATGTTACATTGAATGCGGGTAATTTTGCACTTTTTTTTTTTTGTACTTTTTTCAGTTTATCTATGGAATTGCGACAAAACAACTTACAATACAACATATTTCCAAATATACAAATATACATATGTTTAGATGTTTAAAGTAAACAAATGCATTGACATTTTATTGACAATTTTTACATACACAAAATACTGTTTTAATACCATTTAAATCACGTGGTACCTTTTCTGCACAACGGTCATATTTTAAACATTTTTGATTGCCTTCAAACGTATACTATTGCTTTTTGTTTACGTATGGGAAAACATATGACACGTTTTTAAACGTTCTATAATGTGTAGTTTATAGAACACGTGTAGTTTATAGAACACGAGCGCCTTACTCGTCCGTTCAACTTACATTTAAAACAAAATTTCGAAATTTGTTTTTGTTTTAAATGTAATTTGAACGGACGAGTAAGGCGCTCGTGTTCTATAAACTACACGTGTTCTATAAACTACACATTATAGAACGTTTAAAACAAAATTTCGAAATTTGTTTTTGTTTTAAATGTAATTTGAACGGACGAGTAAGGCGCTCGTGTACACCACATAAGTGCACCAACGTGCTTACAGTATGGTGCGGTACATTACGGGTACAGCAACGTTCGCCTAACTGAGCCTTAAGGCTAATTCACATATATGCCACTATGACGTATATAACCGAATTCAAATATATTCAAGTTATGTGAATAATGGAATTAAAAAATGCATATAAATTACACCGACATCAGGCTTATGGTTTTACAACAGAGTTGCATACTGTATAACAAATAGTTAAAATAATAACAAGATATTTCATAGTTGACACCAACGGCAAAAACTAATTTTTTACGAGTAGATAGTTGATGACAAAAATTAAATGATTTAATTCATTCTTTCTTTGGATGGATTTCTGATTCGAAAACTAAAAAGAACAAAAGAAAACTATGGCAAATGTGCCTTAATCGCTAAATGGACTATAACGTTAATACTTTATATTAAACTAACTTAAAGCGGCAAAATAAACAGACAAAATGGACTATATCGTTAATGTGACTATAAGCGTAGTGACTATAAACGAAAAGTACTGTAATCAGTGGTTTAAATCAAAACTTTACACCCCGTCTAGACGAGCAATATTGTTTTATCGTCACCAAAACAAAGCGCTGATAGTTTTTCATATTCTTTGCTATTGGGAATACGTACGACACGACAATCAAAAACAAGTAAGAAAGTATAGTCGGTCAAGCCCGACCATATGATACCCTACACCACAGTATTTAAAAACACATCATGCTTATGTGTCCATATAAATATAGATTTATCTATGCTTATTAACTTCATGAAAATCGGTTTGAAAGTTTGTGAGAGGCAGAAATTGCCCCCTACCTCCCCTTGTGGTCCTATTTTTGAAAAACTGTATAGCTAATGTGTCCATATAGATATGGATCTATCTATGTTTTAAATTTCATTAAAATCGGTTTGAGAGGCAGAAATTGCCCCTATCTTCCCTCGTGGTCCTATTTTTTAAAAAAATGCATACATTTTGTGTCCATATAGATATGGTTCTATCTACGTTTTAAATTTCATTGAAATCGGTTTGATAGTTTCTGAGAGGAAGAAATTTCCCCCTATCTTCCCTCGTGGTCCTACGATTCCAAAATTGCGACCTGTACTTTGCGCACAAGGTTACATGGACAGCCAGCCAGCCAGCCGGACGGACATCGTTAATTCGACTCAGAAAGTGATTCTAAGACGATCGGTATACATTAAGGTGGGTCTAGGACGGGGATGTCAGCGTCATCCACTATTGTGGTGTGGGTATAACAACCATGTTATATATTAAGCATAAATAATGGAGATGGTATTTTTTTTTATATGACGACAACATTAGTGTTTACTGTTCAAACATAATGATGGCTTGTGAAGACAGGGGTGCTTTTGTACCAAGGTATAAAAAATTCAAATTCGTGTTAAGTTATAACTTACCTATTTTTTTGCTCAATTACTCTATTTATTGTTTATTTCTTTCTTATTTTCTTCACTCTAAAGTTCCCACTAGTCATTACAGAAGAATAAAATTCTGACTTACCCAACGTTGAGAAAATACATCTCTAATTTATTGCAGAAAAGACAAAAAACGTAAATTGGTTTATGTAACTTACCTAAAAAGAGAAGAAAATAAAAATTTTAATATTTTAATTAAATTACATTTCAAAATAACTAATAATAATTTGGAAAAAAAAATTACAAAAAAGCTTTTTTTTGACTAAAATTAATACCAAATATCCTTCTAGCTAAAATAGGAGCATTGTGCTAAAATCATTATTTCAGAAAGAAAAAGAATGTTATTTGTCTTTTACTAGGTTATTTATGAACGATTTTAAAGGTAAAAGTGAAAAAATAAATTTCATGATCAAGTATAAGAGGCGATTAAAATAAAATTTTGTTAGTGATTTAGGTTGCAAAAAAATATTTTTGGGTCGAATTTAATAAAAATATCGACAAAGACTTTAATCCGGAAATAAGCTTCTATGGGGACTATGTGAAGAAATTATGGATTGATTGTCACCATTTTCAATTAAATCATATATGTTACCAAATTTCATCAAATTATCTTCAAAATTACAAACTATATACATTGCGCACAGAGTTTACATTGACAGACAACCAAGCCTGCCTGTCTTGCCAGCAGGACATAAATCTTTAGATCGATTCAGGTAGTTATTCTCTGAGTCGGTCGGTATGCTAACAGGTAGGTCTAGAACTAATATTTTTATATGCTACACACATTAGCACAAACGCATAATACAAGCTGAACAGTGGCAACTATAATCCCAGCGAACACAGAAATACTCCTTATGTATTGCCAAACGTATTGCTTCAAAGAAAAATATTATTGCGGCAATAATCGATTTCGTATTGCGGAAGATACTTTCTTCGGGATGAAACGTGTCTCGATAGCAATACTCCAAAGCAATACGAAAGCGATTCTTCTAGATGATAAACTAGCAATATTGCCAGATAACCACTTATAAGAAAATAGGAAGATATCGCCAAAATAAAATTGGGATAATAAAAAGAAGATTTACCATTTTTATTTACATAAAGGCACAAATTTTTATTTTAAATTAAACATGTAAATTACTGTTACGAATAATACCATTTATAATTAAAATAAAGTAAAATAATATAACCAGCAAAAATTCAGAAACAAGAAATAATCAGAATGTATTTATATTGTTACAGAAACAACAAAACACTAACTAATATTCATATTTCATATTTAATTTAAATAATATGTAGTTATGAAAGTAAAGTAATACAAATAACAAAATTTCGAAAACAGCAACCAGTCAAACATCATCTTCATTAACAACATTACACAATATAAGCCACACTTGTTTATTTGAGTTTTTTGATAGAGGAAGGCCATCTACATTAAAATCTAGTTGCACTAGGTTATCATCATAGCCACTATTTACAATAAAATCTGTGGGAGCCTCCTTTAAGCCGTAATGTATATGTGTACCAGATCCCATTTTAGTTGCACAGACATGTCTTGGTGTCTGTTTGATTATTCTCACGTCTATTGGTACTAGAACGTCTATACTTCTTAGCATATCCAACAATTTATTCATAGCATTATTACTTATGGAATGTTTAATGGACCAACTACTTAGCTTACCTCTAATGCGCTCAAACTCTTCCAAAGGTACTTCTAACTCTCCATCGATTTCTTCAGAATCACTCAGAAATAATAAATTATTATGAACTTGATCTTGCTGTAAAGTCGAACAAACATTAAGGGTCCTCATGATATCGTTTATAAGTCTCGTAAACTGTGCAAACTGTGCATTCTTACGCCCTCGTAAATGAACTGTCAAAAATTGTATGAGAATTCATTTACACAAACTGCTTAAATTTGCCCAACAATTTTGACTCGTAAACTTACGCAGTTCAATTATGCATTTATACAGACAAATTTTTTTAATGCTTACCGCCGTTTTCAATGAAAACTTCAAGTGTAAATAAATCACAAACAATAAATTCTTGTAATAATATAAGCATATTAGTCTTTTGGCTTTCTTTATGCATGTTTAAAAACAAATTTCATTTATAATTTACAAATTCCAAGTTTTTTATTATATTTTTGATTATTTTTTTTTAATAAGGGTATTCATTTCAATTTTTTTTTGGTTGGAAAAATGGAAAAAAGAAAAATTACACTCTTATTGACGTGAACGGGATTTTTTTTTTACAAACTGTCAAAAAAAATCTGCCAAAAAATTCGTGTAAGTAATTGATATTTTTCAAGATGCCGAACAAAAGTGTTAAAATTGAATTAATTGATTATTAAATTTAAAACGAAGTGATTATTGTTATTTTCATCATAATATTCGAATACAAAAAGTTACTCAAAATGGCGATTGTCTGCCAAAAAGTCGAGTATTTTATTAACTTCAGCTTCTGACAATTTTTTTGACCCCATTTCTTTTTTTTTATTTCTTTTTTAATAACTTTTTTCATTGAACATATATTTAATATGAATTGTTCTTTTTGAAAGATTAAATTAAAAAATAAGTTATCTTTGAAATGTTGTAACTATAAAAAATAATTTTTAAAATCAGAGTTGTTCAATTCAAGAGTTTATAAAAAGAGATGCAATTTTTCGTACTTTGTATTAAAAATTAGCAACTTTTTATGAATGGCAACATCATTTCGTTTGACGTTTAAAGCGGAAAATTACATCTTTTTATCCTGACTTTTTTACACTTGGTTATAGACTGATAAAAATGTAACTTTTGGTGGAATTTTTTTTCTTGTGGTTGTTGTAACAATAATTATATTTTTCCACTTTTCCATTTTTCCAACAAATAAAAAAACTGAAATGAATACCCTTAATATATTTTTTATTGACGTTTCTGTTTGAAATGACATTAATTGTTTAAAATTACACAAAACTTAAACTTGTGAGTCTCGCAAGTTTACTCATTTGCACATATGGTAATTTTAAGCAACATCATGAAGACCCTTCTTATCTTGATTTACGCCACTTACGACACTTCAGCTAAATATTTCTTCGTTTTCCGTTAAAATTCGTCCATAAATTTTGAAGCTTGCCTTTTGCTTAGTTCGCTAATAGCTTTAAAATTCATTATCGTGGAGATTACGCTTTTTTATATTTTAATATTTTTAATATTTTATATGTATTTTAACAATTAATTTAATTTTTAAATAATTAATTTTTTTTTGTCTCAAACACTATAAAAAGAAAGAAAATAAAAAATTACTTTGATTTTTTTCCTCTAGGTGACAATTTGGGGATATTGCTAAACTATTGCCTTAGGGGATATCTTCTATTTGTTTGCAGGGAATAAGTCAAGTTAAGATACATATGTTAATTTAAGGTGTGCGCTAAGATAAATAACACATGTTTTGTTTGAGATTTATTACGGCAGCACTCAATTATTAGTATTAATTAGTAACATGTAATTACATTCGTTTGTAAAGTTAAGAATTTAAATAAGTTCAATATTAAAATAAAACATTGCATTTTTTGCAAATACATAGGAGACGCAAAAGGTTATGAAGATTTCTTATTTAAACCAATTAACTATTGTTTAACTTGTGATCTAGATTAAACTTTAGTCTAACATACATATCGTCGGTTGATTATTTAATTGTCGTATGTCGTATGTAATTTGTATCCACATACGACAATTAAATAATCAACCGACGATATGTATATTCCAGCTAATTACCTAATGGCATCATTTTGGCAAAAGTAATATAATTGCTTAAGATATTTCCAACAAGAGTGCACCTTGCTAAACGAGTTGTTATAGATGGGGTTTCGTCAAACGAGTTCAAGATTAATTTAGGGGGTGCCGCAAGGCTCCGTTCTTTCTACTACTCTATTTCTTATTTTTCTTAAACGACCTCCCATGTCAAACTTCCAAACCTATCTACTAGTGTATCAGATGTTTGTGATAAGAGGCAAAATACGAACCTTGTTATAATCTCGAAATGGGGTCGTGCGAATAGGGCCGATTTTAACGACCGAAAGAACCAGTGTTGCACGCTAGTATATACGGGTGGTATAATTATTCAGGAATCAGAACTTCTTGATGGTTTGGTCATGAGAATACAATGTTATGTCCAATGGACAAAACATATACAGGTAACCCTCGATTTACGCGGTCTGTTGGGACCGAAGAAAGCACGTGTAAATCAAATTCGTGTAAAACAAGTTTCAGGACGGGTACAAATTCCGTTTATGGGACCAGAAATTTAATATATCGTGTAAATCAAGACATGCGATTCATACAAAATTTAATTTTTGGGCCCAAAAACCGCGCTAATCAAAAACATATAGAATTAAAATTTGATGTTAAATTTAATGATATTTCATTATAATGATATGTATAAAGCTTTGTTATTATATTTTTATAAAACATTTGAATTAAAAGAGAACAAAAAACAATTATTGAAACACATTTAAATATTAAAATTGAAAATATAAGAAAATTTTGTCAATTGTAAAATAGTCAAAAACAAACTAAGCCAGGGCAGGGCGAATTGACTAAAACCCAATAAAATTTTACTGGTTTCTGAAAATAATTTAAAAAATGTTCAGGTTACTGAAAAAAATTGCAGTAACCTGTAATAATTTCCATTAAGCAGTAAATTTACATTGGTACATAGGTACATACATTGTAAAAAAAATCTTTTAATTTTTGTAAAATATGTCAGTATGCACTTGTGCAGATCTATTTTAGCACACAGTTGATAAAATTTCTTGAATCACAGTGCTGCAATTCCCGTAAAAAAAAGATTATTATAATTTTTTGAGCGTGTTTTATTAAAACCGCGCAAAAAAAAGCGCGTAATTCAAAAAAAAAGGTTACTATTATTGATCCGTGTTATATCTAAATCGCGTAAATGAAGTACCGCGTAAATCAAGGGATACCTGTATTCAAGTGCTTCGGTTTTTTAAAACGGAATAAAAGATACTTAACTCCATCTGATCTCCTTACTATTTATACCACACATATATCCGACTGAGAATGAAATATACAGCCCAATTATGAATAAAAATTTCCCGGGAGTTTTCTCTCTTCTCCCATTTTTCCTATGTTAATTCAATTGTAAAAATGGAATAGGGAAAAAACTTCCGGGAAATTTGTTTTCATAATTGGGCTGATAGAGTATGCCGGTGCTTCAAAGTCTTTTTTGGAGCTTCTCGACCGCATGCAGGAGAGGGCGAAATTTCTCGGTGGTGACAGAAGGCTATCCAATTCTATTGATTCCCTTGAGCACCGTCGGTTGTATTTCGCGTTTTATCGTTGCTACAATGGGATGCGTTCTGATGAAATAAGGGATCATGTTCCCAAAACTCGTACGTTTATTGGTTATACACGTTTTTTAAGAGCTCATCCTTTTGTGGTCGATTTGGCGGTGCATAGTTCAACGAATAACAGGGAAAATTCGTTATTGGGCCGGACTGTTCGTATGTGAAAAGACCTTCCTGCGAAAGTCTTACCTCACACTTTCAACATAAATAAGTTGAAATCAATGTCCACACGCACTTCTTCGTCTATCGTCCTTCCCATAATCTATTTTCCTAGTTCCAACACAATGCCAATGATTAAGTAGGGGATATTCCCTGAATGGTGGTCCCAACAAAAAAAAATACACCGTCATTGCTTTGTTCGGCCCTATGCTCCCCAGAGGAGTAAAAGGAACATATATATATATATATTGCTTTGTTCAAACAACAAACTATTTTTTGTGTGCACATGAACTTGGCTCGTAATGTCGATAATTTGTTTAGTTCAAAAAGCGTTGTTCAAACATTTGTTTGCACATTGTCATTATTGCTTATTATATGGGTTGTTATTCCCCACATAAATGACAATGAAAAAATTGTTCTGTCAACGTTTTGTTCTTCAGCACACAAAACAAAGGCTCGTCAAGACGGTGTGTAAGCTGCACTATAACCTAATGTCTTAACTATAGTCAGTCTAACTATGTAAATTTTAGACTAAATTTTCAAAGTACATACAAAAAGAAAACGATTATTTCGGAAAAAAATAATTTGAAAATTCTGTTATCGTATAAAATAACAATTATTTATCTATTAACTCCTGATTCCTAGTTCACATTGTCACTGGCAGTGTTATTGATCTTGTTGTTAAAAAAAAAAAAACAATACATAATAATTGTTAAATACAAAAGAATTTCTTTTTGCTGAAAAACTAGACTTGAATTTTAATTTTTATTAAAACCATTTGTCGGGAATAGTACAAGTTTTGCATAAATAATCAACTTTTGACGAAAATGTGTAGGAGTAAATAAAGAAAACAGACTGAATGAAAATATACTGCAAAATTAATTTAAAATTAAAGATATGCACACATGAATGTATGTATATGTAAATATGCATATGATGACCATATTTAAAAAAAAGCCAAGTGAAGACATACAAATTGTTAAAATAAGGACATTTTTATGACAGTTAGCTTTTGTTCTCTTGTTGGTTTTTGGCATATAAAGAATATTTTTTCAAAGAATTGCAATGAATTTAAAAAAAATAAAACAAATTTAATGTTAATGATTGAAATACAGTATTGAAACTGTTGGCTCGTTTGCTCGTGCACAAACATTTTACAATTATTCAACAATGTTTTGTTCTCTATTGTGCTCTAAGGGAGTCAGTCTATCTATGGCAGACACATACAAATAAATTTTCTCGTAATTGCCCGGTTATTGAACTAATGAAAAGTTTCTTCTCAGCTTTATTTTAAAAATCGTATTTCCTGGTATTAAATAAAATCTTTTGAAGTGTAATTGTTAAATTAGAGTTGGTTATGTTTTATCTTAAAACTGTTCTTTATTTTAATATTTATACATATTAATAACTTCAATTAATTTAATTTTCATTGTTGCAATAAAACAAAGTATCTATAGTGGAGACCGATGTGTGGTTGGTTTGCCTGCCTGATTGTGCTAAAAATCATGTACAATAAAAATTTTCTTCATATTTCTTTTGTCTTAAGTTCTTGAGTACTTTGGAAATGACTGATTTTGTCTGGCGTTTTCTTTATTTGTAAAGAATTTACTTTTGTGTTTAATAAATGAATTAATTAAACGCTTGACTGCCTGTTGATATATGAACTTAAGCTTCATTTTAATCATAATTATCATAAACGTCATGATTGAAAGATCTTGTTAAAAGATATTGTGGAATGAATAAAAAACTTTTTGGTTAAATATTTTTAAAATAAAAAAAAAAAATTACAAGATACTAGTATAAAAAAAGCGTATAATTAATCATATGAACCAAGGCGAATTCAATTTGCCTTAATGTGAATATTGTGTTCAACGAATTTTTTGTAACTAAAGCTAGAATTAAACAAGTAAAATGGTTATATTCGGCTGTGCCGAATCTTACATATCCTTCACCATATTATTAAAAAGCCAAATACTCCAAAAGCTTATGTGGTATGGCCGCTATTGTTCCAAAATTCTCATTCCAAATGCATAGTTGTATGAACGCTAAAAGGGATATAAAAGGTGGATTTGGCTAATTTTTTAAACCAAACAAATCTTATAAAGAATAAAAGTTTTTAGGTTTATCCACATATGTTGTTAAGTACTGACCCTATTGTACTAAAACCCTTCCCCCGAGGGTATAGAAATCATATAAGGCTATTTTAAAGTGATGCAACAAAAATCTAGAATGACAGGGCTCTTGAAGTTTTAGATTTATCGAGTTGCGAAGTTACAGCAGAGTACTTTCTCTGGTGGCATGGGAGGGAGTCAGTGGCCCCGGTGAACAGGCACTGGTCAGGGCATGGTCGAGGCCTCCTTCTTGAACGAAATAGTTCTTGTCTTTCGTGATGATTGCTATGAAACCAGCAATCCGGCACAACTGGGTGTGTAAACGGTGGGAAAAAGAAGAGTACTTTCATAACGGAGGTATATTTTGGGGGTTCACGTGGTGGCTGTGCGGAAAAGACGAATTCCACATGGCAGTCTGATTTTTAATTTTTTTTTTTTTTGCTAAAATTATGAATCTCGGAACCAATAAAATGAAAATCAATACAAATGTAAGGAAAATCGTGCTTCGGTTTGCGTCGAGTTTTACCGGTCCCAATAACCGACGCAAACCGGGGTATTGATGTATATATGTTTATACATTTTTTGAACAGGATAATTTTCAAAATTTGTTCGATTTCAATTTTGCTCGAATTAAATTTTGAAAACATGGCTTTAAAAAAATTTTCTTTTCTGAACTGCTTAAATTATGGTGTAGTCTAGTCCGTGGCCCAATTAGTAGGTCTGCGCGCAACTACAACAATCCAACAATAAAAAAGGCAACACGCATTTCGTTTGTGTAAAAAATGATAAAGATGTCAAGAACAAAAGCAATTGTTTGTGTAAAAAATGGTAGAAATGCAAAAAACAATTGCTACAACAACAATTGCACGTAAAAAACACAACTCTGCTAAAAATCAGCAGGCGTTTCCCGCAGACCTACTAATTGGACCATGATCTAGTCTTCATTATAGTCTGGTAATTAAAAAAACTAATTTTTTTTTTTTTCATTCTTTGGAATATTAATTTTTAGCAAAAACAATACATATTTAAATAACAAACAAAAATACACTTAACAAAAAATTTCAATTGAAAAACAAATATTTAACATTTAACAATATTTAAATTACTTTAAAAAAAAAAACTTTTTAAAGAAATTATTTCCCAAAAAAAGACATTGAATTTAAATTTGAAAAAAAAAACTAAAAACTCCAGCAACAGCATTGATCAATGATCCAAAGTCTCTTTAATGTCACTTTAAGCAACAAACATGTGGTGCCATATTAAAAAATTCACTGTTATATTCAATGCAATCTTATATAAAAAAAATCTGTTTTATTTTTTATTTATTGTAAAACTAATCATGACCATATTTGAGCTGTTTTATTACATATGAAAAAATAAAAGATAAACATAACACAAAATAATAATAGTTGTAATCATAAAATAAGTAAGAGTGCTATATTCGGCTGTTCCTCTCTGTTCTTTGATGCACTCCATCTAGAGATCGAATATTTCTGGATTGAACTTTTTATGGGATCTTTAAATTATAAACTAGTATTTAAAAAAATTTTACCTCACAGTATTACAATTCGTTGCCGTTTTAGTCATACAAAACTTATGGGTCGATTACGGATGACGACTGAACTGAAGTTGAGTTGCCAGCATCGAAATCAGGCAACGCCGCTCATATTAAAATAGTTATAAAAAAAAATTATCTTTCAGCACGAGCGGCGTTGCATAATTTCGCTGCTTGCAGCTCTACTTTAGTTGTGTTGCTATCCGTAATCGACACTATAATTTAACCTAATTTAAATAAAATATCATATATGAGGCGTATTTCAGTGATTTTCAATAGGGGCTATTGGACTTAATGTAAATTATGGATCGTTCATCACAAAATTCGGTGGAGTGATTTCTGGTATTAAAGGAAACCTGAATTATACCAAATTTGTTTAGCATTTTATGCGTCTTAAAGTGATTTTCAAAAGTCCGTTATTAGCCATAGCACCTATACTATGGTTAATTACGGACCTATCTTTACGAAATCTTCAGTGTGATTTCCAGTCATAAAAAAATTGTGGCATACCAAAATGTATTACAATAGCATTACACGTTACGGGTTTAGGCGCACTTAAATGTTTAGCAGTGTGATTTCTAATTTTATGAAACTATTGGCGATTTCTTTTCTGAGAAAAATGTTGCATTAATGTTACATGTTCTACATTTTTGTGTTCGTTTGTACACAAAATAAAACTGTGGGAAAAATTTTCAAGTTCTTTTGTGAATATGTTGATGAAAAACGTGCAAAACATGTTGCATATCTTACCCTTACTTTTACTTAAGGTGTTCATACTGCCCCGTTCTACAACTTTGGTACTTACTACTTTGTTTGTACAACAAATGTTTTATTTTGTTTGTCATAATTCATACCGCTCATAATTTTGTAAAAAAATTGTTTTAAAATAAAATATAAAAATATTTACACATTAAAATCAAAAAAAGTCTATTTATATTATAATCGTTTTAATTTTTATAAGCCATTAGTGATGTTAATATTTGTTTCAAACCCGTAATAGCGTGTAGAAACCGCTAAAATAGCTTTAAAAATCGCTCATTAAGTACATTAATGATGAAAGTGTAATAGTTGTAAATAAAAGCACTAATTGTGTTCTATTGAAATTGCACAACATGTAACACTTCGATTGATTATAGGTAACATTAGAAAATGTTACATGTATATACTGTTTTTTCTAAGAAAAGAAATCGCCATATGACACACCAAGTTTTACTAAACTAACATTATTTGTTATTATTCATTTAGGTTTTGGGCGGTACTAATTGTGTTTCGAGAGCGGGCTTTATTTGGGGCCTATGGTAAGTTAGTGACCGATCTAAATAGTACACTGATCGACAAATGCATCTTTATATTGATGATGCCCTAACATCAGAATTGTGACATCAATGTTACTACAAATGGCATCAATGAAGCTAAAAATAACGTCAATCCAATGACTAACGTACAATTTTGTAATTTTTTACGTGTCATCTATTTTATGACTATAGTGACATCAATTCGATGCCACATTTTGTATATTCTTAACATTATTTTCATGATTACAATGTATTATAGGAAGCAAAAATTCCTAAATTCTATTTTTTTAAATTATTTAGTTAAATACATCAAATTTTTAAAGTAGAATGATTACGAAAACCATATGGGTCATGGTTCTGGTGTCTTATTATTGAGAGTACTGCTGTAAACAAAGGTCGTAATTCAACAAACGTGAAACAAACATATGTAACGGGTAAGTAAATAATAATATTCTCTAACTTTGACTTAAGACAATTCCAATGACTTTGGCTTAATGACAAACTGTCATTAAATTGATGACATAGTTTAGTGTTGACCCTAATGACACTTTGGCTTAAGGTTGACATCGCCATGATGATAAGTGTCATGTGGTCAAAGACGAAGACACTTGTCATATTACTGATGTCAGAATACATCAGCGTTATGACGCCTTTTCTATCAGTGTATGATGCACAGTCATATAAAAAAACATTTGTGCAAAATTTAATGAATATTTCGTTACCAAATTATGTTAGTTTCTGTATCAATAATATAAATGTTTCAAAAGAAGGACATGGCTAAATGTACGGAATGACAAACTTAGTATACCCTTAAGTTATTATAGTACAATGGTTATTTATTTTTTGAGCAAATTGAAAGTGAATGTAATTTAAATTCAAATTGTCTGTGTTTATAACCATAAATGGCTCTTGTTACTCAACCAATAATTGTGAGTTAGAGCGAAAAAAATATTAATCAAAGAAGCAAAAATAAAAACCGAAATATTGGCAATTTTTTTTAAATTTTGTAGATAATAATAATTTGCAAAGTCAATGAACACTTGAATTAACTGTCTGATGGCAGTAATTCTCTAAGTTTTTCATTTGGCGACACACATTTTGTGTAAGCGATAACATTTATATGACCATTTTAAGTCCATAAAAGTTTTTTTTTTTTTTGTTGTTTTTTGCTTAAACTACTCCACATTTAAACACATTTGTGATGTTTGCTCACATACACAAGTTGTAAGATAATGTTATTGCAAGTAATTTTAAGAACAAAATCTTAACCTTATAATCTGACCATACGTGCTCTTTTTTAGAGGACAATCATCTATTTAAACAGGCTGTCATCTATAAAATGTGTGTCCTCTTTTTGTCATATTTTTTCATAATCCGTCATCTTTGTCATCTTTATTTTTAAAAGCATAATTAAGGCCTCTATTAGGGTTCACTGCTACACTCAGTTGAGTTGTAATTTTTTAATTTTTGTATTATGGTTTACAACTTTGCTATATTGGGGCGAACAAAAACATCAAAAAAATACCACTCAACACAACCAGTTTTTTTATTTACAACTCATCTGAGTTGAGTTGTGAACCGTAATAGGAGCCTAAATACTTGTTTTTATTTTTATAAATTATTATATCGTAAGTTAATTTTAAATCTTTGGATGAAGTTTCCTGACAATCTGGCCTAAGCAACCAGTGAAATGCGCATAGAAATAGCTTATCCCATGAACAATAAATTTCAGTTTATCAATAGTATGAAATGGGAATTTAGCACGTTTAAACGAACCCTAGTTGATTTATTTTTTGACTCCCAAGAAAAACTTTGATTAAAATAAATTTTATTTCACGGTGGTCACCGATTTTTTTCTGTCAAATCGCATGGAAAATGTCAAGACATGCTTATTCTGTCCATACCCCTACTGAACTCTCGCTTTTCAAAATAAATGGTAGCACTTTTTCTTTTTGTAAAAGTGGCCATAAACTTGTAGTATGAAATTTTGAATTTTTAAGTTTCGTTATTTGTTTAACGAATTTTACTTATTTATAAGTAAATGTTAATTTTTATATATATAATTTTTTTTTGTCTGTGAAATATGTAAAAAATCTTGAAGTCAAATTAATTTTTTATTTATTTTCAAAATCTGGTCGCCTTAATTGATGTTTGTGATTACTTTATGAAGAAAAATAAATGATCTTACAGTCTTGAATAAGAAGTAAAGACAATAATTTGTTTTTAATTGAAACGAATGAGTTTTGCAAAGAACTGTAAAGGACTTGTTTAAATTGAACAGGAAATTCATATTTTACAATTTTGAAGTCTAAATTAATGTTGTTCAATTAAAAATCAGTTAAATGTCAAAAATCGAAGTAAGAAAAACCATTTATTTCTAAGCATGACGCTACAAATTTTGTTTTAAATCTAGTTTTCGTCTATCTTTTTTATTCGTAAGTGTCAAAATAAAAAAAAAATACTTTGAAATAGTCAACGATTTTATCTACCTCGGCACCGCCATAAACAAAACGAACAACATCAGTTTTGAAATTAAAAGAAGAACTATACTGGCTAATAGATGCTACTTTGGACTAAGTAAGCAGTTTAAGAGCAAAGCCATCTCTCGACAGACAAAAATCACATTCTACAAGTCACTGATACAACCCGTGCTGTTGTATGGCTCTGAAGCATGGGTACTTGCGAAAGCAGACGAAGCAGTACTTGGAGTGGACCCATCTGCGTTGACGGAGGTGTCGTATGAACCATGAGCTGTATGCCGACATTGACATTGTGAAACGTATAAAACTGTACCGATTGCGTTGGCTAGGTCATGTTGTGCGAATGGAAGAAAATGCTCCAGCTAAAAAGGCAATCGAATACGCGCCTGGTGATGGTTCACGCAGAAGAGGAAGACCAAAACTCCGATGGAATGATCAGGTGGTGGAAGACATTTCAAAGCTTGGTGTAATAAATTGGAGGAGTGCGGAAGATCGAGGCGCATGGAAGAATATTCTTTGTTCGGCTACAGGAACAAACGTTCTGTAATAGCCATTTCATTAAGTAAGTAAGACAAAATAAAAAAAAACAATATATCGTCGGCTTAATATGCAAACCTGCTTGCTAACTCCTTTTTTGCACATTTTACAGGAGAGGAAAAAGCTTTTTTATTTCATATTTGCAGCTTGAGAGGAAAACCAAAAATATAGTTGATTTTACACACTTCAAGACTCAAATTGAAGAAAAACCACATGCTGGTCGACGAGACGTATCTTTCCCTGCCACGCGGCATCCAAATCTCAATTTACTTAAAAAATCGATTTAGCAGGTTTGCATATTAAGCTGAAGATATATATCTACTTATTTGCAAGAAGAATTTTTTAAAGTCATCTCATTTATTTCCCTCTTAATTGAGCCACCTTAATAAGAGCGTCAAGCGTTTTTTATTTTTGCATGCTTTAAGTTCCCATTTTTATACAGTTTATATGAAACAAACCTTTTAAGCGCGAATTCAACACCAACCGTTTGAAAAATCTTTGTTGGCAAAGAATTTTCATGTTTGAAACAGGCTTAACACTCTTATTTTGGTAGCTCTGTAAGACATCACCATTTATTTCAATTTTTAATCATCTGGTATCACTGCTTAAAATAATGGTAAACAAACACATTATTGTTATTACAATTGGAACTACTGGCGGCAAGCCACAACAACTGTTATCCAGGGCGGCGCAGATTGAGCTATATGATTTCAATTCTTTATAATTTTTTGCTCCTATTACGGTTTGCAACTTAACTCAGTTTAAATGTCGAATTACATGTATTACCCTGTAAAAATAGCTTATGGCGCATTTTCGACGAACGCATTACTTCGCGCACAAGCGATTTTAACTGGCCACCACGTTTACCGGACTTAACAGCTCCTAATAGTTTTCTTTAGAGATATATATATTAAAGGAAAGAATGTATGTTAACAAGCAAGAACCGTCCGTCTACTAAAAACAAGTAAGAAAGTATAGTCGGTGAAGCCCGACCATATAATTCACTACACCACAGTATATAAAAAAATGTTTGCTAGTGTACCCTATTTGGGATCCATGGCCTTAAAGATTATGAGATTAAGAGTCATGTAAGTTTTTTGTGCAGAATATTTGGGCATTTCACAAGGTAGTCATATGTCTTAAAATAATAACAAGAAATATATATGTCTGCTGTGGGAAAGCGCTTATAATTAAGATTTCTAATATACAGTTACGACGAAATAATGAACACAGCAATAAAAGTTTTATTTTGTTTCAAACACAACAATATTTTTTTTAAACAATTGTAAAATATTATTTAGGACATTATGACGATATGACTTGATAGCACACCTTGTGAATAGCCCAATTATTTAGATGTCTTTAATTCGTTAATTCAGAATTACTTTCTGAGCCGATCGGTATAGTTAAAAGTGGCTTTAGCACCAATATTTTAAGGTGTTACAAACATCAGCACAAATGCATAATATCCTCTCCACAATTGTGCTGAGGTGGAGATGCCCTCTAATCAATAATATCCCAAAAGTTAAAATAATTTGAAATTCACAACACAAAATTATAATAAAATATGGCAAAACAAACTCTAAACACAAATTTCATAGAATTACGAGTCCCCAGCTCTGACAACTGTAAAATCCCAGTCGGAAAGTTTAACCTTTAAAGACAATCAAATTTATTATGATTAACTGCAAAACAAAATTTATCTTTTTTTCTTTTATTAAAACTAAAACATTAAATTACCACTATATTTTTTTATGTTCATATATTTAGTTTTACAAAAAGTTCATTGTTCTCTTTATTATCAAATGACGTTTTATATTAAATACTAGTTTCATCAATCAACAGAAATTACAACAATAAAAAAAAGAAACAACTTTATCTTGTTGTAAAAAATTAGAAATAAAATTTAAATATCGCGTGACCGCATTGTTTTGTGTTTGCAAACATTCATTTTCAAAATAACAGTGAAAATAAAAAAAAAAAAAATTACTGTCCTTTTATTTGCAACAAACACTAACGTTTTCACATTATTTAGTATATCCTAAGGAAAAAAAGGACAATAAAATTAATACCAACCGGAAATATTAGTCATAAACATACATACTTAGAATAAAAGAATGCATTACAAAGGCTTTTATAACTTACTTTTAGTTTCTTTTAAAGTCGTATTGTTCGAAATATATGGCCTCATTAAAGAACACCATAACCTCAATAGGAGTTTTTCTTTTTTTGGAATTCAACAACTAAAAATTTATGAGCAAATTAATAAAAAAAAAACAAAAAAACAAAGTTTACAAAAGGTACAATAATAGTATTCATTCACGCCAAAAGTACTTGCAATATTGCGAAAAAGCAAAATTGTAAAAACATAACAACAACAACAACAACAACAACAACATAGACAATTATTTGTGCGAAATTATTGTCTATGAGTGAGTGCAATTTTTGAAGTGAATATCTTAAATATTTCCAAACTCGTTTATTTACAGCCTGGCCCACGATGTCGACCGCTACTGCACGCTTGCATTTTCCAAGACTGCCAGCTGATTTGCGCCCCACTTCAAATTTTCAGCACGACAAGCCGATGGACAATGCAAGCGAGCGATAACGTATTAATTTTCAAAAAATTTCCGCCCGACACATGTCAAAATCAATCACTTGTGTAGTGGTGGTGTTTTGTTGGAATATTAAACGAAATTATTTCCCTAATATTACTTGAAACACCAACTCTAAATATTGTTTTATAATAATATTTTTTAAAAGCAATTTACACAAAGTTCTACTGTTGAAAACAGATGATTTTTTTACTGATTTGCTGTCGTTTGTAAGATATTAAATTGCTTTCGAACCGAGAAAGTACTGGATCACGCCTGCCAGAATTAGGTCCCTGAGCTTAATTTTTATGACTTAACTTATATGTTTTGGCTGTTTTTATTTTTAAATTAACGTTTAAATTGTGGAATAGTTGTGGAAATATTCATAGTCATTTGACAATAAATAAATCGATTACGTAAGAAATGATAAACCTGACGACCGAAGAGTCGATGGTTAATGGGGCGCTTATCAGAACGATATTGAGTGACTTGTTGTCGCTCGCTTAAGTTGTCGATCGACATCGTGGGTCAGGATGTTACTTTTTTATATTTATATTTATATTAATAAATAATTTTAACGTTTATGGCATTCAAACACATTGAGCCCAGCAAAAGTGTTATGGGCTTAATTTATTTGTTTACTAATGTAAACTTTACCTTTTTCTTGCATAAGACAGATAATACTTTAATTCTTTAACTTCTCTCAGAGTTATGTTGCCAATTTAGATCTCAAGTTGGTCTTATTATGTTTAATGCGTCGATGTTCGCATATACCACTAAAAACATCGTCAGCGAATAAAAACAATTTACAGTTTTCATCAACAATTCGATGGAGTGCAGTGGTGAATAAATAAGAGTTAGGCTAATGCCACTTCCTTGAATTAAGCCTTTAAGAGTTCGATTACTTAGGAAAAGTGTAGAACAACTACTTCATAATTAATCATGCATTTACAATAATCATAATATTGCCACTAATTTGCAATGATTATAATGTTGTCAGAAATTTTTTTTGTTTTTTTATTTCAAATTACATAGATAACGATGAATTTTTTATAGTTAAAGCATTTTTTTGCCCTAAAGGTTTCACATAAGCTTTAAAAAAGAACACTTTGAAACCCTTTGTGTCTACTTCAAAATGTTTAACCTCAAAACATCCTGTTTTAAAGGATAGTCCTTTTTTTCAAGTATCTAAAATCATTTTAATGAGTCATATTTACTTAACAAAAAAAAAACGGAAATAATGTCTGAAAAACACAAACTGTGTAGAAAAAGCTCTAAATGACTTAAATATATGTACTTGAAAAAGGTCTGCTGAACACAAAACTTAAGCAATTATCAAGAGACAAACATCATGTGTCTGACAGAGTGTAAAACAAAGTTGCAAAAATTAATGGTTTTTTTTTTACATTTATCCACACTTTACAAGCGAATTGGTGAAACTGGCAGAACAAATTTAAAACTGCAATTTATTAGGGGTGCAAAAAAGACTCGACCATTAATAAGAAATTGGGTATTGGAAAAAAACCAGAGTTTAAAAAACTGCAGTCGGAACCAAAAACTGTCTTACCAAAAACGAAATTTTTTTTAACAATTTTTCGCTTTTTGAGTTGGTTTGACAGCGACTGTTTACATTTAATGAATCAGAAGTAAAAGCCACAATTGTTTTTTTGCTAATGACAAATGAAGAAGAGGAAGATATGGCAGTTTTTCTTCTTTGACTACAGTTTTTTGAACGCTGAAAAAAACCTTTTATCTAGTACGAATTTTTTTTTTGTAATTTTATTTAGTTCACCAGTTAAGTTACGTTGAATTATTTGAAATTTTCTTTCTGTTGGGACAAGTGGCTCTAGGAATAGAAATTTTAGATAAATACGTCAGAAGATGTACTTTTTCCGAGTTCGGTGTTATCAATAAGGTTGGTCGTCACATAAGGACGACTGTGTTTTATGTTGGTTTGCTATTAACTTATGTGTCCGGTTTAATATTCCCAATTATTTTCGGTACCAAACGTTAGTAATGTCTTCGTTCGGTAAAAGAAACTCATTAGATATACAATGCGAGCTAATTCTCCCAGGGAAGTACCTATGTGTTAAGAGAAACACGCCGTTTAAGGAAATACTTAATACTTTATATTAGCATTAAAATTTGTATTTCAAACATTGATCGCAATTCAACTAAATGGCTAAATGGCGGCTAAATGGCTTAGGTGCTATAGCATATCGAGGGATATATGTATATTTACTGATAGCAAGGCTGGCATTGCTCCCCTAGTGGGTGTCTATACGACATCGAGGTTAACTTTAGAATGTCAAATGTCTTTGAATGATTTTGCGAAGCATTCGATTCGGTCGTATGGATGACACATTAATTGATCAATTCGTTGGCCTTGCAAGACTCACTGTTGGATATCAAGCGTGAGTCTTAAAGGGTTCCGCAGATGCGATGGATTTGCAAATCCATCTGCACCATACTCAGGGCACTATTCTGTATTCAGGGCCAGCCTATTCTGAACGGAGAACTAGCTCTCTACTAAGGATCAATAGACACGAGATTAGGACATTGGTTTGAGTTTTATTTGGGCACTGGCCTGTGGGGTCTTATGCGAGAAGAATGGGTTGGAATTCAATGATTTTTATAGAAGTTGGCATGACGAGGAGGAAGAGGTAACTGTTTTTCATTTTCTCTTCATTAGGAAGACTAATTGGTTGAATTCTGCAGTGACGTCGTATGCGTAACTACTCTGTAGGATGGTACCACTGAAAAACCCAAGTTAGCTGCATCTCGACGGAGTCCTAAAGACATCTAAACACGGTACCTCGAGAAATGGTAGCCTCAGGACCTTAGAGTTTTTGACTGGTTATTGGTAATGCTAATTTTAAATACAAGTAACAATGTTTCCCCTTTCAACCGACCACTCTTTGTGCTGTTGCATCCATTCCAGGGAATGTGTTTTCCTCTTAACATCGCACTTCCTGGAATATTAAAGCAGCAACAAGAGCAATTATCTGGTACCACGAAAAATGGCTGTGTCTTAGTGAAAAAGTTCCCCCTGTCGACCAATAACTTTTTGTGATGCTGAATGCATTCCTCTGGAATGTGGCTTCCTAATATATGAAACCAGCAATAAGCGTCACAAGTTATGAAGCGTTTGAAATTTTAAAAGGCAATGTGAATTTCTGTCGAAAGCAACAACAAAATTACAAAATATTTATGACTTTGTTTTTGTTTTCAATGTAATTCTTTGGCACTGCGTTGCGTTTTACATAATAAGGGCCTTAAAAATTGTTAAGACAGGTGACTGACTTTTACCGTAGTGACAAAATTTTAGCCTTTGCCAGATGATTTTGTCTGCGTACCAGAAAGTAGTTATTTAATTTATGACAAATATTTATTTGTACTTACAATAGCAAATCTTACGCCAATACGAGGGTTGTTTTTAAAGATGAGAAGTTGTAATACTTAAAATATGAAATTTAATAACAAATGTATGTACCTACATACATACACATGGAGAATTTAATAATTTTCAAAGGTTTCCCTATTTCCGTTATATATGTATAAGAAATATTTCAAGGAAACAGTTGGCATATTTTAAAATGCTTCTTATTTTGTAAGGCTTCATTTGCTTACAGAAATATAAAAATATAAAAGGAAAAATTACAAAATTGTTTATCCTCCTCTAAAGTTTGCTTAAACTAGTCAATATTTTACTTTACGAAGTATTTAAAAAGACTTCCTACTCATATAACCAAACAAACTCTTATTAAAAAAAGAACAAAATCCTCTGCAACTCAGTTTTTTAGAGTAGGGTGTTTAACAACTTCCTACTCTTGTTTCCTACATCATGACAACCCCCACGACAAGTCATGCGTTGCCGTTCGTCATCATGCAAATTGTTTTTTTTTACTACTCAATATAAGTAAATCAGTCAACGTGTGTCAAGATTTGCACGACTAGTGCGTGGATCCTCTATAAATTTAAACATGACAAATGATTAAATTCAATCAACACCATTATAAAGGAGTTGGTTGGAATAAAATAAATAAAAGTTTTTTTTTTAAATATTTTCTAAACACGATAATGATGTGCCTGCCTTAAAGAAATAGAATTATTTTATACATTTAAGTTTTTTTGTATGATATTCCAAAGAATGTTTATTACTTTGTTGCCTACTCCTGTTTCAGATTTAACTTTTTAATAGAACAACTTAAGTATGTGGGTTTATTTATTTTTATTACAAAAAAAGAAGGAAGAAAAAAAAGGAGAAGGTTTTTCATATAAAATAATTTAAGAAAGTGATAATTTTTTTTTAGAAAACTTCCTACTGAAGTTTCTGTGTAGTTTATTTTTGTAACTTCTTTTCTTTCATTAATTTAAAAAAGTATTAAAATGTACAAGAAAAAGGTGTGTGATGGACATAAGCTCTTAATTAAACATTTGCATTTAAAACCAAACAATGATGTGAATGGTAAAATTTTTGAATTGAATAAAGGTGGGGTAATACCAGGTGGCGCAAAAGTCATTACCCTATCGAAAGATGCTATAATTTTTACAAATGGCGGTAAAAGACAGTTCTGCTGCCTTGTCATTTATGAAGAAAGCAGATACAAAATACACGTGATGAAGTTTCAATAAGAATGGAGCGATATATTCCTCAATAACGCAAAGCAATTGTTTCGATTTTATGAGGGCTGCATTTTCGGACCGCCTAATCTCTTGTTTTAGTTTTTTGCAATTCTAGTTATTTTTTTGTTTTTTTTTTGTGGTGATTCTTGAAGTTACAAGCCTATGTCATGCCGAAAATTCTGGCAAGACTGATGGGAAATTCCATAAATCTGGCCCGTATGGTCCTCGTCCTGCCGCTGATATAACTTTTTCTAGTTAGTAAAAAGCAAGTAAAAGTGCTACATCGGCTATCTTATATACCCTTCACCATGGTGCGATAAGAACAAAATGTTAAATAAAAATGTTCTTTAGATATAAATAAATCTATTTTTTGCCACGCCCACTTCTCCAATCCCGATGTTGCGTATTGATATCCAAGATGCTTGTACCTTATTTGTATTGTTTTACTCTTGCCGTTCCCAGGATATACAGGAGTTTATTATGGCTTTGTTTTGGAGTGTCACGCCCACTTCTCTTATCCAGCCCATTTTTTTCGAAAGGCTGTCTGTTTATAACACAACTATTAGTAGCAAATTTGGAGAATTTTTCTCCTACCGTTCTTTAGTTATAAATATACATAAATATTTTGTGCCTTGCCCACTTCTTTAATCACGCCCAAATTTTGTCGGATTTTGTTTATTGATAAGCAAGATGCTTGTACCTTATTTCAAAACTTGGGTTCTTGCAATTCTCCAGATTTACAGAATTCTATGTTTTTGTATGGGAAGTGCCGCGCTTACTTCTCCAATAGCGCCCACATTGTATCGGGTATTGTGTATTGATAACCAAGATGCTTGTATCTTATTTGGGCACGGCAAGAGCCGTTCTTCAGATATACAAAAATTACAAAGACAACTAGGGACTTATGAGTAAAATTAGAGGCAGTCGTGGGTTTTTGCTAATATCTAGGCCATTTGTGGACCGATCAGGTTAAAACTCAATAGAAAACTTTAAATGAGTAAAAATATGACATAAATATATGACAACCTATTCACCATTTCAACTAACACACGGACAACGTTAAAACAACTTTGCTACTCATAAGGACCGAGGGTATATGTACATATATACATTAGAGCGACTCAAGTTGTATGGAAGCAAAATTCGTGCTCGATGTACCCTCCTCAAAATTAACCTTGGACTTTTTTAAGATGACATTTTAAATATTTCTCTTTAGTTCTACTTTCATCTTTAAATCCTTAAAAAAAAAGGACATGGATGATTGTCCTTGGACAAATTGTATATACAGTTGGACGCACCTTAAAAAAACCTTTCTTACGATAGGGAAACAGATTCTCAAATTAACAAAGCATGCAAAAATATACCCTTTTTTAAACTGGTCTAGCTCACGAGAGGTCAAAGCTGGAGCCGAAATATTAAAAATGTCATCTTAAAAAAGTCCAAGGTTCATTTTTAGAAGGGTACATCGAGCACTTTTTTTTGGTGAGGCGCTCTAATATACATACTTTATAGGGTCTAACATCAATATCGTAGATCTCCATTTTGAATTTTTATGTAGTTTCGTCCTTTTGCATTTAAGGTGACGATATATTTAGGTATACCCTTTTACCTTACACAATCCAAAAGAAAAGCTAGAATATTTTATTTATTAAAAAACATTAAAGTTAAATACCATCCGCTGGCAACTTTTGCGCCACCTTGTAGTTTACACTTTATTTTACACACAAACATTATTAAGTTGGATCTTGAAAAATGATGTGATATTTTAAGTTATTAACTGAAAGTTTTCAGAAAATTTAATATTATCTTGTTCATAATTAGCTTGTGATTAATTAAACTTTTAAAAACTTGATTTAATCCTAAAATAAATGGTTTATTTGTTTTAAAAATTCTTTTTTCTACGGGTTTTCATAAAACCGCAAAAAAATTGCCATTTGTGTAAATGGGCAAACTTGTTTCTTGATGCCCCTTCTTAACTTTTGTGTAATTTTAGAAAATTAATGTCAGTTTGTCAAAAGAGTACTGTATCCCATTTCTACTTAATCTAATGATGTTGCAAACATTAATCTTTCTTTAGTTTAAAACCAAACTAATAAAAATCGAAATTTGTGTAAGGAAAAACCGTGAGAAACATAAAACAGGGGCCTAATTCTGGCAGTCGTGATGGAGTACTTTCTCGATTCGGAAGCAATTTTATTTCTAATTCTTTCAGTCGATACTGAACGAATCGAAATTATTTTGTCAGTATTGTGTAATTCAAATGAATGCTTTACAACACTGAAAAAATAATTCCGATTCGTTCAGTATTGACTGAAATAATTAGATATTCAGGGGTGTTCTGGAAATCGAAAACGCAAAACGCAAGAATTTTGAAGTTACTTTTAATAAACTTTTAATCTTAATTTTATAATTCTTGTTATAAGATTCTGTTTAATAGCGAAATATTTGTATAATATTTGTTACAAAATTCTTTTATTACAGACATCTTATTAAAAATCGACGTTTAAAATTCTTGCATTTTGCATTTTCGATTTCCAGAACACCCCTGATTAAATTGCTTTCGAATCGAGAAAGTATTCGATCACGACTGCCAGAATCAGGCCCCAAATAAAACGATTTTGAGTGAAGTCAACTACTGAGTTGCCATTTTGTGCTAGAATTATGAATTAAATAATAACAGTCTTAGAAATTATTTATTTATTTCTTACTTTTATTTTTCATTTTTTAAAGAAATGCTATGTACTTTACACAACATTAAGCAAAATTGTGTTTTAAAAACGTTAACTTTTAATAATTTTAAGGCTAATTACACAATTCAATTAAGGTGTTCTGACTGACAACGGATTTTGGTAGAGGAGCAAAAAAAAATATACGTTTTGGCCTGTTCTTGCAGCATATCGGTATATAAAACTGAGGTGTAAGGTACACGTTAAGCAACTTTGTAGAAAATGTAATGCCAAATATTTTTGTATAACACCGTAACCCTCTAACTCCCCCACGCTATTAACGGCATTTTTGGGCTTTATTATAACTAATCGTAAAAAACACCCCCGAAAAAGTGGAAGGGCAGTGATGAAATGTTCAACAAATATGTTGGCGGTTAAACTCTACTCTATATATGTCAGAACACACTAAAGCAGAAAACAACACAAATACCAAAAACGAGTCAAATTCAAGATTGCCCATTAAGAGTAAATACTAGGGTTAATGCTACCCTTAATGGGCAATCTTGAATTTGACTGGGTTTTTGGTATTTGTGTTAAGTTTTGGGCTTTGGTGTGTTTATATCGGGTGATTTTTTAGCTATTATCTTTTTGGGAATACTGGTTTAAACAGCTGACGCACGTTTTGTGTTTTGTTTCACTGTCAAACATCTTCAGTTTGGTCTATAATTTAACCATGAATCGTCTTACAAACGAACAACGCTTGCAAATTATTGAATTTTATTATCGAAATACGTGCTCTGTTAAGAAAGTTCATCGCGCGCTTCTTGTGTTCAGCGACGAAGTTCATTTTTGGCTCAATGGGTACGTTAATAAGCAGAATTGTCGATTTTGGAGTGAAGATCAGCCAGAAGCATTGCAAGAGCTACCAATGCATCCAGAAAAAGTCACAGTTTGTGACTGGGCTGGTGGCATCATTGGACCGTACTTCTTCAAAGATGATGCGAATCGTAACGTAACTGTGAATGGTGAGCGCTACCGTGAGATAATATCCAACTTTTTTTTGTCCAAAATGCAAGAGCTTGACTTGCATGACATGTAGTTTCAACAAGACGGTGCCACATGCCACACAGCACGCATAACAATGGACTTATTGAGAGGCGAGTTCGGTGAACATTTTATTTCACGTTCGGGACCGGTCAATTGGCCGCCTAGATCGTGCGATTTAACGCCTTTAGACTATTTTTTGTGGGGCTATGTTAAAGCTCATGTCTATACACACAACATTGAAGCATTTGTTCATGAGATACCGGCCGAAATGTTGGAAAGAGTATGCCAAAATTGAACTAAGCGGATGGACCATTTGAGGCGCAGTCAGGGTCAACATTTGAATAAAATAATCTTCAAACATTAAATTATATGGACCGTACTATCGATTCAAATAAAGATTTCATGCATTTTTCTGAATTTTATGTTTTTTTTTTTAACTTTCCTATAGCTCTAAAAAAATCACCCATTAGTAAACATTTTTGTAGAATATTTCATTCCCGCATCCTTATTTTTCGGCTCCAATACCTACATCAGATTTAATTATAAAAAGTCGATTTTTAATATTTTGTTAGTTAGGGCCTTTTACGTTTTAGGTGAAGATATGTAATTAACTAACAGCAATGAAAAAAGTATCAAATTTTCTATTAAAAAAAAATAAATCGATAAAGAAAAAATTTATAAACCATAAAATAGCCAACACATGTATTTAAGCAAGAGATGTGATATTTACTTAATAGACAGCTGTCAATATTAATGAAATTCCAAAAAACTCTTGTCCTTTTAGAACATTTAAATAAACATCCCTTCTTCTGTCTGTCCCATAAATAATTTAAAAACAAATTTCCTCTAAATATTAACCTAAATTGATTAAATTCAAATACGATAGAAAAAAAATTAACAGTAATAAACCTGCGTGTTGAGTTTAAAAGAATGAGGTTAAATAATTATAGTAGAGTACATTTTAAACAAACCAAAACAGGGTTGGTAATTTTGTTAACAAAAAAACCGTCATGTTAAAATGAGGTAATAAAAACCCAATGGTTTAAAATTTTTGCTTTTTTAAATTTTATTTTTATATGTACATATGTATTTTTATTTTAGTTTTCTGTAATTTTGTTCATGGCTTTTTACAAAAAAAAAAAATGAAATTGTTAGATAAAGAAAAATAGTCATGGAAATGCCATGTTTGGCACATGACCAATTCAGTAAAAAAAATAATATTAAATTTAAGGAAAATTATAATTTGTATGAAATAAGGGGGTTACCATTTGATAAAGTTTACAGGGTTGGGTGTAGGTAACAAAAAAAATGCTGCAAAATAAAGTTGTGTCATGCTTAAAGGTCGAGTTGGTTCTTAAAAACTATCTTACGGTTATGACAGATTCAAACGTTTAGTCAAGCAAATCAACAAAACAATTTAGCACATGGTAGAAAAATTTAAAGACAAATGTTGTTTTTATTAAAGAAATAAAGTAAAAAGTAATAATTAAAAAAATTCTCCTCTTTTAAAAAAAGTTAAGGTTCATTAAATAAGAAAATTAAATTTAATGTTTTAAAGAAAATCAATTAAAATGTTTAACATAGATTTAAGGTTTTAAATTAATTAAAATTTCCAATTATATAAATACAGGGTGTGTACGCAACATTGCATTAAAATTGTTTGAAATTGATATTTTATAATTGGCATTAATTCAATCTAAAGTAAATAATGCCATTGAAAAAACCACAAACACATTTTACTTAAAATTAAGGTTAGAACATAAAACTAGTGCAATACTTAAATATAATAATTTAAAACGAATTTAAATAACACAAATGAAGAAGAAAAAATTTAATAAAAAGAAAAGAAAGTAAAGTAAAGAAAATCAAAATCTTTAAAAAATGAAACTTGCCACTGCAACATTTATGTTCTCTTTTGTTAACTGCATTGTATGCGGAAAAAGTCTAGAAAAGGAAGAGGAAACGTTAAAGCAAATAAACAATTTCCTCTCTACTTGCAGCCGTAAGCAGACGACATATTTGCAGGGTTGCAATAAAGAAAAAAAAAACACAAACCAATGGAGTTAGTCATAAAATGCGAAAATTCGTCATCAAAAAGAATAACATTTGGATTTGGTGTCTAACGCCCTTTTATGTATATAGTTTAACAAACAATAAGAATACAAATTATTGTTAATAAAATAAAACAGAATTTTGAGAATAAAGAGGACTTTGCTGTTAAATTAAAAATGTATCCAGGCCACTTAATGAAATCATCATAAAATACAATTATTTCCTGCCTCCCCTCCACTTCCTTGACCATTTATAAAGGGAAACCAAACCACTTTTAAAATATATAACATTATTTTTCTTTCAATAGCCTATTTGTGGTATCTAACAGGTTCATTCAGCACCGATAATGTTATCGATCACTTTTGAGCACAATATTTATCGATCGCTTGTGCCCCGCCGAACGTTTATTTGCTTGTTTTAGGACAGTTTGCTAAAATTTAAAAATTATAGGAAATCTTGCTTAAATTTCCTTATAGACAATTTATTTATACACAATTTTGCTTAAATTTACTTTTTATAGGAAATTTTGCTAAAATTTACTTTTTATAGGAAATTTTTAGAAAAATTTACTTTTTATAGGAAATTTTAGAAAAATTTACTTTTTATAGGAAATTTTAGAAAAATAAAAGTAAAAATTTTAGAAAAATTTCCTTTTTATAGCAAATTTTGCTAAAATTTTCTTTTTAAAGCTAATTTTGGTAAAATGTACTTTTTATAGGAAATTTTCCTAAAATTTACTTTTTATAGGAAATTCTGGTAAAATTTACTTTTTATATGAAACGTTAAATTTACTTTTTAAGAAAATTTTGCTAAAATTTTCTTTTTAAAGCTAATTTTGCTAAAATGTACTTTTTATAGGAAATTTTGCTAAAATTTACTTTTTATAGGAAGTTTTGCTAAAATTTACTTTTAATATGAAACGTTAAATTTACTTTTTATAGGAAATTTTGCTAAAATTTACTTTTCATACGAAATTTAGCTAAAATGTACTTTTTATAGGAAACGTTGCTAAAATTCACTTTTTATAGGAAACGTTGCTAAAATTTACTTTTTATAGGAAATTTTGCTAAAATTTACTTTTTATAGGAAATTTTGCTAAAATTTTGTTTTTATAGGAAATTTTGCTAAAATTTACTTTTTATAGCAAATTCTGCTAAAATTTACTTTTTATAGGAAACGTTGCTAAAATTTACTTTTTATAGGAAATTTTGCTAAAATTTACTTTTGATAGGAAATTTAGCTAAAATGTACTTTTTAAAGGAAATTTTGCTAAAATTTACTTTTTATACTAAATTTTGCTTAAATTTAGTTATATAGGAAATTTTGCTAAAATTTACTTTTTTATAAATTTTTGTTAAAATTTAACTTTTATATGAAATTTTGTTAAAATTTACTTTATAGGTAATTTTGTTAAAATTTACTTTTTATAGGAAATTTCTCAACTTTACTTTTTACAGGAAATTTCTAAAATTTACTTTTTATAGGAAATCTAAAAGCGGTCACCCGTATGAACTGCCTTGGTCCGGACAAAACATTTAATTAAGCTAAATGCTCAGTTAGCCGGGAGTAACAGTAACGTTGCAAATCAGCTGTTTCATTTTGTTGTATGTAAAGCAATTAGAACGATTACAATTAGCAGTAAGATGTTACATCTCAATCTATAAGAAATAGATTGGTCTTACTTTTTTACGGTAAGGTTACTGTTACTTTTACTCCCGGCTAACTAAGCCTTAAGAGTTTTTATTCTTTAATATTTTCTCTCTCTGTTAAGAGAGGCGCCAAACTACATACATATTAACAAAATTTTGTCCGGACGGCATGGGTGCATCCAGTTTTAGTTAAACTTTCAAATCTGATTATCAGCGCTTCTAAAAACTACAAAATGAATCAGCAAAAGAATTTTG
Organism: Pollenia angustigena; assembly: GCA_930367215.1. Lineage (NCBI taxonomy): Eukaryota > Metazoa > Arthropoda > Insecta > Diptera > Polleniidae > Pollenia > Pollenia angustigena. Next base: position 54,266,949 of record OV884056.1, on the reverse strand, counting down.
CCTTCCATACTTCACCAAAAACTAAGCAGGGAATTTTGATAAATCACCTCCACAAACTCCAGCTCAAAAAATTAATTTTTTTTTTTAAACAAAAATTATCTTCTGTTAAAAAATCCATAAAATTGTATACTATAATAATATTAAGCTTCGTTTTTTATTTTAGCTATAAAGAAAACACACAGAAACCATAATTTGCTAGAAATAGTAATATTTCAAACAAACACTGAAATTAAAGTGGCGTCTAGATGACGATGGTTTCGTGCAATTTGCAGTCCCCAACATATAACGCCGCCAAAGTTCTAATGTAGACACTATAATAAACACCTCATACCTCATGTTCCTTTTGAAATGGCTTTGTTTGCCAATATTTTGTATGTTTTTTCCAAATTGTTTAACTAAAGGAGCCAAAGTTAATAGAAAAAAGCATGAATGTTGTTGCCATTAATAATGCAATATACTTTTAGTTTTTTTTTTTTTTTTTTTTTTTGTGAAATTAAATTTTCCTAAAAGCTTAACAAAAAACAGCTGTTATAAAAATGTTTTAATGAATAATGCATTCATTGGTTTTAGCAGTAATTTTTTTTTATTTTAGTTAATCTTAATTGTTCAAGTGTGAAAAATACCAATATTTACTTAATTTTTTTATGTTCAAAGAAAGAAAAAAAGACATACCATGTCATACTATTTTTGCATATTGCTAGTAAACGAATGTAAATTAATACATACATACATACATATCTACACAAATCCATTCCTCCAAAGGCCGGCTGCTGAAGTCCACATGTACAGAAATGTGCTGAGGAAGTTGTGTGTGCTGTTTGCTGTTACTGCTAAAGATGATGATGGTTGAGTCATAAAAAGCAAATCTTTTGAAGGAGACAAAGAGAACAAATATTGTCTTGTTGACACAAGTTTAAACAAGTTCAAACACGGAGTAAAAAGTAGCAGCGCAAGCAATTCCATTATTTATTAATATATTTTGTGGGCTTTTGTTCTTCAAAAAACTAGTGAGTTATAGAAAATATTACTAATAATAGTTACATAAGTACGTTCTACATATTTTGGAAAAAAGTAAAGGAACAAGTACATACATGCTATGAAATAGTTAACGCAACCAAAGGAAATTTAGGGCGTTGCGAAAACCTAGGTTGATGAGAAAACATTGCCACAAATGTCTGTCTTTTATTTTATTAAAGAGCTCCCCAATCAAAAAAAATGTATATTTAAAAAAACAAATCTTAACTTTTAAAATAAATACATTTATTTTGATTTAAATAAAGAAAAAGTAATAAAAACAAAAAAGTATTATAATTAGTGGGGAAGGGAAGTCTTTTCTGAGAAATATGTTGCATACATGTTACATTTCCTACATTTTTGTACAATACATACAACTGTGAGAAAAATTTTCAAGTTCTTTTGTGAATATGTATAATGATGAAAAACATGCAAAAAATTTTGCATATTTAAGAATTGCTATTCTGAAAATGTTTAGGTACCCTGTAGTTTATTCGTGACAATTTACCCCAAAAATGGCAGTACTATACACTGTAGACTGGTTATAAAACTATCCACATTGATAATATACTCTGAAGACTGATTATAAAACTATCCACATTGATCCTATACTCGGAAGACTGGTTCTAAAACTGTGGAAAATTTTACTGTCACTTTTTGCTGGCTCTGAGCTGTCCTTTTGTCGCAGATGGTGGATAGTAAAAATGTATGTCATTGAGCATTTTGTTCATTTTATGAGAGAGAGAGAAACAGAACGTATGACAACACAATCAGAAAAGCAGATTTATGGTTGGTATAAAGAGACAGCTAAGGATAAGCCAAGAAGAACCGGCATATAAACTGTCTTTTTCTGGCCTCTTAGTGACTGACAATTTACCCCCTCGTAGGACATCCCCTCGTTAAAGTGGCCAGTTATATGGCTAGCATTTGGACTGGTTGTGTCATAAAGGGGATAGTATTATAACCAGCTCGAAGATAGCCACATGAACTACAGGGTAAGAAAAGATTCTTTCCACACTTGCAGATATATGTGGAAACGGTAATCATCATCATCTTTGTTAGATTTTAATATTTTAATGTCAGCAAAAGCTCTACATTGCGAATTTATGTTATCAAAATGTTGGTATTCTTTTGAAAACATTAGCTTTTCAAATGATTACATTTATTGTACTACATCCTAATACTAATCGGTTTTTTAATTACGCAGACATATGTTGTGCAACCTCCTTCATTTTCGAAATAACGGAGCGAACCTTTAAAAAAAACGATAAGCACCACTGGATTTAGCGTACTTTAATTAGGTTTGCCCGCCGAGCGCCCCGCTTGACAGTTTTTTCAACTAGCACAATGCTGATGTTCTTTTTATATTTTTAATTTTTCTTATTTAATTCGACTGCGTATTCTATTCTAAGTCAAATTACAATTTATAAAACTTTCATGCTTTAATAGTCTTATTCCTTCAATATTGTCCAGGAATATTTTGTTACTCACCATGAGAAATAAATTCCCACATTCTATTTGTTGAAATAATTTAGTTAAATGCATAAAATTTACAATAAACACAATCCTTTAGGTACCTAAAAACAAAAAGAAGTCGTAATTCGTTTTTAGGTGACGGAATTCAAAATGGACTGAATCGATGTGCCTCCCAGTAAAGATGTCGGTCATCACATCTTGGTCTTCTCTCACAAATTAAATTTTAATATTCCTAAGATAATGCTTTAAAATTATAATTCAATTTCAATAACATCCTTGACCGTAAAAAATGGGATAATGACCACAAAAATCTTAACACTTCCATTTAAATTTCTAAATGTGTATGTACATATCGCACCCTAAATACAAATGGTCACAACTCAAAATTCTAAAAATTTTCAGGAGTGCCAAAAAACTGTTTATGTAAAAATGGTGGTAATATTTAAAAAAAAAAAAAAAACTTAGTTCCCTTATGAAAAAAGTCCAATTTGAAGAAAGTTTTGGTATGCTAGAGATGTGAAATGAGAATTAATTTATGAAAGAAAGTCATTTTTTAAAAATTTTGAGTTGTGACCTTTTAGAATTTAGGGTAAGATCAAAAGCTCAAAAGAAAATTATGGAAGTTTTTATAATATCTTTCATTTCATCAAAAATGTATCGATAAAGTTGGTGCTTAACTATAGAAAAGCAACAACAACAAAATTTCCGGCCTTGTAAAATTTGTTGAACATTTTTCTTTGCAGACAATAATAAAAAAAAAAAAACACATAAAACCGGCTAAAATTTTATTTTTTGTTTATTGTTGTCGCTGTGCAGATATGACAGAAAACAACAACATAATTTGTATAACAAAACAAGTATGAGTGCTATATGCAGCTGTGCAGAATATTTGATACCCTTCACCGATAGTTCGAATCAGTGTTCGAAAATGAACAGTACATTATTTAGCGTTCGGCTCACACACCCAAGAACGATATATATATTTTTTTTTTAGTGATTGTGCGGACGAACACAACCCTTAATACCGTTCGTAACTATTTTCAAAAAAGAGCCGAACATTATATAATGTTCTGTTATTCGTCAAAAAATAGAACAATTTTAGTGATACTGTAGACACACATTAATTTTTTTGATAAAGAAATGAACAAACAAAAAATTTTAGCAACGACCGCAGCTTAAACAGCTTGTCTGTGTAAAATTATTTTACAGGCTTTTTGTTTTTTTTTTCGTTTGTGTATTTTGTTTTTGTAAAAAATTTTTGGTTTTTACTAGCCAAAAGCAGCGATTATTAATGAACCGAACCGAACACAATGAAGTTTGGGGTTTAAAAAAAAACCGAACGGAATTAAATGTTCTCATCTTTTGTTGAGGTCCGTTATTTCCACTTAATTGAGTTTCTAAAAATGCACGACTTTTGACGCAATTAAACTGGAAGTCAATTAAGCAGTACTCGGAAAATTGAATCGCCGACGCAATTCAAACGAAAATCGCTTAATAGAGCAAGATGTGCAATAAAGCGAAACACCCATGTGTAGATAGAAAATAAAACTCATTTCTTAATTTCTTAAGTTAAAAAATGGTAAGGTTTTTAAAACAAAATAAATAAATTTCAGTGTATTTATCGATTATGAAAAATTGGGAATTTAGCACGTCATACAAAAATCTTAATAATAAATTTTGTATGCCCGTAAATAACTTTGATAAAAATCAGGTACGTTCATCGTACAATCTTTTGCAAAATAATTTTTTTACGTTTGTGGAGCAAAAACACATTAAGTAGACGGAAACATTTAACCGAAACATTTGCTCTTGTTTTTCGCAATGCGGTCTTATTTTGCGAAATAATTAAGCGGGTGACCCAATTAAACGGAACTCAACTAAACGGGTATTTTTACATAGGCAGTTATACTGAATGATTTCGTTCCATGATTTTTAGTGCAATAAAACGGGAAACTCAATTAAGCGGGGCTCAATTAACCGAAAACAACTGTTGATAAAAACAGTATTATTTTTGTGTTTGAAAGATGATAAACAGGGAAACGTTATTTTTTTTAATGATTTTCTACACAAACACTATTAGCGTTTGTGTTTTCCACAAATCTACCGAACCGAAAACTTAGGAGCGATATTAAGTGGTTATTTTCGAACACTGGTTCGAATCTAAATTAAAACCTAACAAAATAGTAATTCGTTGCGGTTTTGGGCGTGTTAAAGGCCATTTCACAAAGTCATATAAAACTTAATTTAACCTAATTTATCATATAAAACTATGAAAAAATAAATTTTATTACAGTACCATTATTCGTTACGGTTTAAGGCGTTACTTAAGTGTTTTTCGAGAGTGGGTTTTATATGGGGCCTATGGTAAATTTTAGACCGAACCGAACGAAATTTAGTGGTATGAGTTTTAGGCATAAAATATAAAACGAATTTGTGCAAAATCTTATATTAATACGTCCATTTCGGCACCAATTATGCTAATTTGTTTAACAAAATTATCAATTTTTTAGGGTGGTTGTTCCACATTTATATTCATAACTCTTATCCTACTAAACCGATTTTGCTGGATTTAGATCTCAGACTTCCTAGGATAACTAAAAGCAATTTGCCACTAATATTATTCTTTTCTTTTGAGTTGTTCGAAAGCCAAAGTGTGTTCATAAGACGGACAGGGCTAAATCGACTTAGATAAATATTAAAAAGTTTCACACTGAATGGTCAACTTAGTATACCCTCATTCACTACTAGTGGTGGAGGGTTAAACAAAATGCAAACAAATGAGTGTGTATGAGTTGTGCCCAGCAACCCAAACCATCAAAACAGAATTCGAAGAACGTTACAAAAAAAAATCATCAAAAGTATTGCGCTAGTAAAGTTCAAAGACACTAAGGAAAACAATAACAAATACATAGATACAATTCAAAAAAAAAAAACTATGGAAGACGAAAGTTAAAAAAAAACTGTTGTACCCTACACCCTAAATGTGTGTAGAATTTAATAAGAAATGACAGAAAGCATTTTTCTACCAAATTTTGTACAAATTTGGATCAAGAAAATGTATCATTATCAAATTTACAAAAATGGGATTATTACAAAAAAGTTTCAGGCATTGACATAAAATTGCGCTTTTTTTTATCAATTTTCTTAAATATAAAAATGCCAATTTAATTTTTTTATTTAATTAAATTAACGAAATACATACAATAAATTCGGAATTTTTTAATATTATCAAGGCGAATTGAACTGCAGGTGATATCGGAACTACAACAATCCAGAAACAACATAGGTTTTTTTGCTTTGCATTGTCAGTGCTTATAGCTCGAAATGTCAACCATTCTTAGCAAAACACTAAAAATCAAAACAAATAAGCTCGAACTGTCAAAATCAGATGCCGTTTCGCATTTAATATTAGTATCAAAATTAACCAAACAGTAACTTAACAGTTACTTAACCTCACCGTAAAAAGTAAGACCAATCTATTTCTTACAGATTGAGACGTAACATCTTACTGCTAACTATAATCGTTCTAATTGTTTTACATACAACAAAATGAAGCAGCTGATTTGGAACGTTACTATTACTCCCGGCTAGCTGAGCCTTTAGTGAAGCGTGTTTCTAAAAACTTACGGCGTTTCGTCCTACGTTCATACAACGTATGACTTAATTGTGTTCCCAGCATTAATTTCAAAAGAAGCAAAATACGTTTACGCCGGAATTGTGGATAAATAGAGCGTGTTTTTATAAATGTACGGCCTTACGTCCTACGTTCTTACGACGTGCGACCCAATTGAATTCTTAGCAACTGTATGTGTTCTTCTATAAATTTAATCAGCATTTTCGTTATGCAAAGTTTGTGATCGATGCTTATCTTCTTTTGTTTATGTAGTTCACATACATAAAAATATCCGGAGGGGTTATTTTTTATAGTTCTGCAAGATGTTCTTGTGTTCGTTAAAGAATAATTTATATAATAAATTGTGTTAGGATTGGTTTTTTCAGTTTTTCTTTTAATAATAAATTCATATTTTTATAATTTTGGGGTATTATGCAAACTTTTTAAATGCATGAGTCATAAATATTTTACACAAAAAAATGTATGAAGACTCAATAAAATGTATAGCGACATTCTTCGGGGTTAACGTGTAATAAAAGAATTAAATCATTTTCAAATTTATATTTACATGTTGTTAAAAAACTAGTTATTAAATGACTTAATTGATTTTTACGGATTTACTATGTAAAAATTCTCAAAATTTCAATCCCTATCAAATTTCTTTATCGTTAAGTTGTGAAAACGGGCCTATAACTTTTAAATTATTTATCAAACAATGAAAGTGTTTTAAGTAGTATTAAAAATTTATTTAATTGGTGTTGCGATTAATTTGGACCTTTTCTTCTAATTGTTTTCTGTTTTTATATTTTATTTTTTGCATTATGGTTGGGAAACCGTTATATGTACATAGAAATGTAGTTAAATAGGTTAGGTGGAAAGGCTGGTGCGAAGTCAACTTCACACCCACACCCAGAGACCAGTATGGTCCAATTGTGACGCCTTAGTTAAAAGAGGAAGTGAAATAAAAAAGTGAAAAGAGAAAGTAGTGGAAGATAAAAAACCGTACCAAAGCGAAAAATAATCCTACTAAACGAAAATAACTAAGTCGTACAAAGTACATAGATTGTGTGTTACTTTAATCTATTACAAAAAAAAAAAAAAAACAAGTTAGAGTGCTATATTCGGCTGTGCCGAATCTTTGATACCCTCCACCGACAGTTTGAATGTTTAAAGAGTAATATCTGTATGATGTCAATTTATTATTATTATCTTAAACTGTGACGATTTGTTATTAATTATGGTTTAAGGCGACTAAACTGTTTTCCGGTAGTAGGGTTAAATGGGGCCTAGGGTAAATTATGTAACGATCTTCACAAAATTTCACAGTGTTATTTTTAGTCCTAAAAAACTGTGACGTACCAAATTTTGTTACGATAGCGTTATTTGTTACGGTTTTAGGCGTACTAAACTGTTTTCCGGGAGTAGTGTTTATTTGGGGCTTAGGGTAAATTATGGACGGATCTTCACGAAATTTAACAGGGTGATTCCCAGTCGAATAAAACAAATTTTTAGAAAATCTTATCTCATTCCGTGCCTTGTTCCACCATTTATGTTATTTTTTGTAACAAAATTGTCAATTTTTTTAGGTGGTGGTTCCACATTTTGATTCATAGCTCTGGTCCTACTGAACCGATTTTGCTGAATTTCAATCCCAAACTACTTAGGATACCTGCAAGCAATTTGGCACCAAGTTTGTTTATTTATTTTGAGTTTTTCGAAAGTGAGCGTGTTTTCAACAGACGGACAGACGGACAGACAGACGGACATGGCTAAATCGACTTAGAATCACTCAAGGACCCAGAATATATACACTTTATGGGGTCTTAGATGAATAATAAAAAAGTTTCACACCGAATGACAAACTTAATATACCCTCTTCACAACTAATTGTGGTGGAGGGTATAAAAAACGACAGAGTCGTTTACGACAACAAGCGTAATAAGGCTGATGTAAACGCAATTCTTTCACAACAAAATTCTGGATTTTCTTTTTTTATCTTAGTACTTAATCTTACGCCAAACAAAATAAGGGTGGTTGTTTCATTAATTATGAAAGGCCAAACAAAACTATTTTTACTACGTCCCTGCTAACATTTGGAAGATCGTTTTTTTTTCAAAAAGCATCGGTATGAGTCTTTTTTGCGTACTTTTGGTGATTAAAAACTGATTAATCACTTGCACGCTGAAAAATCGACACAAAAATGGCTCGCGCTTATGATTTAAAAGTGCTTGTTTGTATTGTCGTGTCAGAGTTGGATCTATTTACGACCCAACGAAAAATATCTCACCGACCGTGAAAGTTGGAACAATGAACGGCATTAAAACGCCTATTGAGGACGTGGATAAAAGTGTGTGTGAGTTGTTTCCCGGGTTTCAGTATGCGGACCCAACATTTTACCATTCGGGTCAGGTGGCATTGTTTTTCGGTCCAGAAGTTGTTTCACAGGTGCTTACTGGACAACGTTTTAAGAGTCCATGTGGTCTTCTGGCGCAGTATACTATATTTGGCTGGGTCATATCGGGTCTATCGCCGTTTTGACCATTGAAATATCAGTTGATGGATCTGTCGTAAAAACCACTCAAATGTCAGTCATTGTATCTGTTGTAAAAACTATTTAAACATCACATAGTTCATGGATCTGTTGTAAAAACCATGTTCTTCGTTTTTGTTGAATTATTTATATAAATATAAATATATAGAATTAAATTATATTATTTTTTTTAATTTATCTATATGAATATATACTTAATTAAGATTGAATTATTGATTTCATTTTGAAATTTATTTATATAAATTTATTTAAAATTGAATTTTTTGCAATAAATTATATTCTTGCAAGGTTGCCGGCAATGTTAAAGTAAACTGAAATAATAACTGGTTGCTCGGTTAAGGTTTTAGGTTTGCTACCCTTTTTTAGCATCCTTATGTATAGTTTATAGAACACGAGCGCCTTACTCGTCCGTTCAAATTACATTTAAGACAACAACAAATTTCGAAATTTTGTTTTTGTTTTAAATGTAAGTTGAACGGACGAGTATGGCGCCCGTGTTCTATAAACACCACATTATTCTTTCGGAGTGCTTACTTAAATTTTTAATACCGTTAACGGTTAACAAAACATTGTTTTCGCCATCTTCAAGATTTGTTGTATCTAAAGTTAGTTATTGACATAAATACCAAGCTCTCACTACGAATTTTTAAAAGGTAAATAAAGAAATCTTTTTAAAATTAAACAAAATACCAAATATTCTTTTTATTTAATTTTTTTCCGCCTTGCACGCAAACAATCAAAAACAAAACTATAAAAAAAGAGTCTAAAATGTCTCTAAAATAATAAAAAAAAAAACGAATCATAAATTACTCTTCAAGAAGAGTAGTAGTAGTAGGGTACCATTTTCTCCCGACAAAAGCATCATTTATGATCAGAAAATGAGCGCATATTCTGGTATTTTAATCGCGCTGCAGAGTCAAAAAAGACTCGAATATGATTAAAAATTTCAAAAAATGCTAGCTGGGGTAAAACATTTGCTCGACATACTGTACATATGTATGTTAGTATTTAATATGTGCATATGTATGATTGACCTTGAAGATCCTGTTTTATTTTTTTTTTTTTTGTACATATAAAATAAAAAATGAATAATTTACTATTTAATTTTCGGTTACTTCAAATATCTTTAAAAAAATCTTGTAAGTACCTACATACAGCGATGCCAACTAAGTGCTTTTGGCACTATTTATGATGCTTTTTGATGCCTCAAAACGCCAAATTTTTACTTGGTGCTTTTTCAATTTTTTGTTAGTGCCTTAGTGGTTTTTACAATTTTTATTGTTTTTCTACAATTTTTTAAAACTTCGATTATATACACACTTGCCCGCTTCAATTGACGCATTGGAAGACAACATTGAAGCATTTATTCATGAGATACCGGCCGAAATGTTGGAAAGAGTATGCCAAAATTGGACTAAGCGGATGGACCATTTGAGGCGCAGTCACGGTCAACATTTGCATGAAAGAATCTTCAAACATTAAATTATATGGACTATCGACTCAAATAAAGATTTCATGCATTTTTCTGAATTTTATGTGTTTTTTTTTTTTAACTTTCCTATAGCTCTTAAAAAAAACCCATTATATAGGATGATTTAGATGAACTTTGCTATTTGGGGTACAATTTTGTGAAGATTATAAGATTTTAAATGATAAAAAAAGTGATAAAAGAAAGTTGTATTCGTTTTACCAATAATTTTATTTTCGAAGTTAGAGCCAGGAAATTTTACAAAACTAGTGCAACGTTGAAAACATATTAAGTAATCGTTGTAAAAACGATGTATGTATTTGTTTTAGGTAAACTTTTTTTTAAAGATTTTGACACTGTTTCAAAAATAGAAAATGGCTTGGAAAATATTAGGAATTGTTGATGGAAAAATAAACAACGAACATATCTTTTTTGGATAGAAGTCAACGATTTTAATTGTCCAATTTTGTATTAGGGATTTTAAGTTTTCCATACTCTAACGCGGGCGTTGAAAGAACATTTTGTTCGATGAACTACAGTAAATCCAAAATCGGAAACTGATTATCCTTAAACTCTGTTAATTCAATTCTTCACGTTATATGTGGACTTCGCCGACATAATTCATGCTGTAATGATAACACTCAACCATCTTATGTCTGTAGAGATCTTTCTTTCAATGAATCATAGAAAAAATCAAAATAAATATTACTTTAAAACTGTTTTATGGCCCAATTTAAACTCAGCTGATGATGATCCAAATGATTTGGATGATATTATTTTTTTGAAGATAATAATATTTTATTATAAGTACATATCTTCAATGTATACATTTAACAATGTTTATATACAAATGTTAATATATTTATAATTTAATTTTAAATAAAAATGGTCCCACATCAACGCCGTCGCCTTCTTGTTTTTGTTTAATTAAAATGTAAAAATGGCTTAGTGCTTTTTTACGCTTTTTTTTTGCTCGAAATAGTGCTTTTTAGTGCTTTTTTAATTTGTTAAGTGCTTTTTGCTCTCAAAAAGTTGGCATCACTGCCTACATACATATGTACGTATGTATGTTAGTTTTTTTAATACAAACATTGATTTTTTTTACCAACAACTAAAAAATGCTTAATCGGCACATATGTATGTATACAGAATGACAGAAAGTTAGCACAAATAGCGGGATTGTTTTTATACCCTCCACCACAATTAGTTGTGAAGAGGGTATATTAAGTTTGTCATTCCGTGTGAAACTTTTTTATTATTCATCTCAGACCCCATAAAGTATATATATTCTGGGTCCTTGAGTAATTCTAAGTCGATTTATCCATGTCCGTCTGTCTGTCCGTCTGTTGAAAACACGCTCACTTTCGAACAACTCAAAAGAAATGAACAAACTTGATGCCAAATTGCTTGTAGTTATCCTAAGCAGTTTGGGATTGAAATCCAGCAAAATCGGTTCAGTGGGACCAGAGCTATGAATCAAAATGTGGAACCACCACCTAAAAAAATTGATAATTTTGTTACAAAAAATAACATAAATGCTGGAACAAGGCACGGAATGAGATCAGATTTTGCAAAAATTTGTTTTATTTGACTGGAAATCACGCTGTTAAATTTCGTGAAGATCCGTCCATAATTTACCCTAAGCCCCATATAAACACTACTCCCGGAAAACAGTTTAGTACGCCTAAAACTGTAAAAAATAACGATAGCGTAACAAAATTTGGTACGTCACAGTTTTTTAGGACTAGAAATAACACTGAAATTTCGTGACGAACGGTCCACAATTTACCCTAGGTCCCATAGAAACCCTACTCCCGGAAAACAGTTTAGTGCACCTAAAACCAAATTTAATAATGCTATCATAACAGAAATTGGTACGTCACAGTTCTAAAGGACTAGAAATGGACGCTGTGACATTTCGTGTTGATAGGTCCATAATTAACCCTAGGCCCCATATAAACCCTACTACCGGAAAACAGTTTAGTCGCCTAAAACCATAATTAATAACAAATCGTCACAGGTTAAGATAATAATAACATCATACAAATATTACTCCTTAAACATTAGAACTGTCGGTGGAGGGTATCAAAGATTCGGCACAGCCGTATATAGCACTCTAACTTGCTTTTTTTTTTTTTGTGAGAACAGAGAACCGCACTAGGAAACTGCACATCAATAACTGAAAGACAAAAACAAATACCATGGGAAAAAACAACGATAATGATTCGGATTATTTTGGGTTAAATTAAGAAATCGTATTGTATGAAAATTAGAAGTTTTGATATGAAAAAGATCAACACCATTCTGTCGGAAAATCATTTATTACAGATCCTTAGGTCGGTTCGTTTTATTAATATTGTATTGGTAAAAGAATATTAATATTTGAAAAACGTTCTAACAAGCGTGTCAAAAAATTATTAAAAAGTAATAAATCAAAAAATTTAGATGTTTCTGTTTTTGATACTCGTCAGATAATCATCAGAAGATTCTTTTATTCAACATAGGTACATAAATATGCAATAGCCTTAACGACACTTGCCAGGACGTTAAACGAACAAGATAGTTTGCTCCTACGTCCGGGTGCTTAATATTATGAGAGATTTCCCACACTGTTCCATTTAGTTTTGGAAGCTTAAAGCTCGCTTTATAAATATTTTTAGTTTTTACCGAGGTAGAATAAGTACCAGGTATGTTTATTAGGTAGAGTTGTCAAAGCCAAGGCCCCAATTACGGTTTACAACTCAACTCAGTTTTTGTATTATGGTTTACAACTTTGCTAAATTGCGGTGAACAAAAACATAGCAAAAATTACAACTGATCACAACCAGTTGTGTTTATTACAACTTATTTTTCAATTTTCCATCACCCTAGGTACTTTTTATTTTATTTGGAGCTGCGTCGGTAAACTAGATTTGTTCCCCTAAATTAATCTGGTAATAAATAGAATACAGATTAAAGAATAGGTATCTTTTAAATAATATACTGTATCAGATACTGTTACACTCAATTATCATGATGAATTTTATGACGTCCAATTTTAGACGTCATTTTTTGTTTGGTAGCAAGCGGTGTAGAGAAGAGGAAAAGAAAACAGAAATCATGTCTATTTTTCTACCCCTCTTTCTTCTCTACACCGTTTGCTCCCAACAAAAAAAATGACGTCCAATAAAATTCATCATGGTAAATTGAGTGTTACATCGATTAGCTTTTAAGAAAATAGCATTTTTCAAAAAAACTCATTGAAAAAATATGTTTTTTTTTTTCTTAAAAAGTTTTTAAAGGGATAATTTTTTAAAGATACCTATATTTTAACACCTTCAATCTGTAAAAATATAATTTATTGAAATACAATCATAAAAAAATACGATATTAATGATTTAATTTTCAAACTTTAAAGCTGTCTTTTTACATGAACAAAAATTCAAAACATTTTTTGTAAAAACCATTTAAACAAGTTGGAGTAAATGAATTTCGACATAAATCTTGTTTTTATTGTTTATAAAAAAAAATACTTTTTGGAATATAGGTACTCATTTTGTGCATATTTTTAAAAATTTTCAACGGCAACGCAGAAACGCCTTTGCAGAAAAAGAGAAAAATTGCAGAAGTAACAAAAGGATCAGTGTTGCAAATAAAGCTTTAATTTATTGTCAGGTTTAAGGCAGTTTTCAGCGTATTTTAAGTTTTATTGCCAATCAGGCCATTTTTTAAACAACAATTTAGCAGCACTCGTTAGGATCAATTAAAGATGGAAGTGTTTTACAAATTACCTTAAAAATAATTAAGTTCTGCTCTAATATACATATGAAACAAAAGAAATGAGTTGATAAATATGTAACTTACTTGCTAGAGGGTTTTTGGCTATCATTAATTCCTTCGAAGCTCATCATTTTGTTGCTAGGTTTTTGTTATTTATTTCACAATAGAATATCAAATAAGAAAAAAGTTAGAACACGTTTTGCTTTTTTGTATTAAAAAGTAAATACAACTTTAAATGCACTTAATTGTATGGTTACAATAAGGACTTTTCCCGTTTAATTTTTTTGTTTTGCAATAGTCAATCGAACGATACACTTTTTGCTTTAATGTACCGGTTTAAGAATTTTATTTTTTGCAAATTAATTTTAAACACTTTTAATACAAGAAAGAACAAAAGATGTAATAAACACACGACACAAAAATTAATTGATGGCTAATTTAAAGAAATTGTGAATATTATACGGAAAGAACACAACTTGTCACGACAGACGTTTGCGAAATAATGCGTTTTTTAAAAGTGTTTATGCCGCTTTAAAGCGCATTTTAGTGATGGCACGTGCCCTTAAAGTAATCATTACTATGGTTACTTGCAATTATAAATTAGGAATGGTAGATAAACGATTACTGTCAAATAGCGTTCATTAAATTTTTTTAGGTTGCCATAGTGTTTAGTTTTAAATCAATATGACAATACAGATTGGTTTTTGGAATCGAAATTTTAGTATGTTTTCATAATAATTGTACATATTAGGAAATAAATTAATAAATAATAAGCATTTTTAATACATTTTTTTTAATTACTTATACGAAACATGTCACATAAAGTACTTTTAACGCAGTATGAAGCAAAAAGTAAGACGACTTTCATCTTTTTGCACGCTTTGACGATCAGTTAAGCGGCCAATACACTTGCAGTATTATTGTATATGGTATTCGTCATATTATTTCCGTTTTATTTTATTTTATTTATTTCAGTCTATGGAAAACAAAGTTCCTTACAGACTATGCAACTAACCTATATGCGATTTAGATTTTTTTCGAAGGCATATATTTAATTTATTAATATAATTAAATGCTCTCGTTAAAGTGCCATTAAGAGCATAATTAGTACGATGAACTGGAACTTTAAATGTGTCAATTATCCTCAAGTTTCTAGCTGGTATATTATGCAATAAGTCGCACAATGGTTTCAATTTAAATATTGGTCAACTGTCATTCAATAGAAATGTGAACATACTTAGCCTATCTACCCGTCTATACCAGAGATAATTATTGCGACATATATTGCAGTTAATGTCAAAATTATGTTATCTTTAATGTGGACAGCAATTTCTTGTACATATTTATTGCCGACAATTTGTGTTGCAATAATTGTTAGACCATTTTCGTTGGCAATTATTGCTTACATAAAACGTCAAATTTGGTTATCAATTGAGAAAAAAGAAACAAAAAAGAAAAATATAAAAGCAAATTGTGTGAGAAAGAAATTAAATTTGTGAAATGGTAGCAAATTATAATTGTAGTAAAAGAATTAAATTAATGAATTTAATAAGCACTAAAATAAAATTACAAAAATTATTTATTAATATAATTTTTTTCTTATTCGACCTTTATTATTAAAATTTATATTAATTTGTTTAAGTTTGAGTTCTTTTTTTTTTAGATAAAAATATTAATTTTATTCAAATTTTTTATTTTTCGAATTTATTCTATGAGCCAAATTTCAGTTATGTATTTTATAAAGCTTTTTTGTAATAGTCCTATTCCTTCAATTATTCAGAAATGACTTCATACACCACCAGACTATTATTTTGTATTTTCTTGTTACATTTTACCTTCACATACACATTGGTAATATAATTCTACAATACATAAAATGAACAATTTTATTGTTTAGTTTTCCTTTTTTTTTTTTTTGTCAAATTCAACTATTATTTTTATAGCAAATAATTAAAGCTACCAACCGCTTTTATAGGTAAACAAACAATGCGTTAGTATAGTAAAAGTTTTTATTGTGTCATACAGCTTTGCTTTACCCGTTTTTGTCAAAGTTAGAAACGTCACACAAAGCGACGAATTGTATATGACACGGCCTTAAGTGCTAAGTATTAAGGCTGAATTAGGCGAACGTAACTGTACTGAATATGTACCGTATGAATCAGCTGTTCATTTTTGGTATATAGAAAAAGCAAAACAAAAGAAGTTTGTAGAGATATATAAATTTATACAATAGAAATGTGAAATATACAATATGCTTTATATTATACTAAGCAATTGTTGTGTGTATGCACATTTATAAAATGCACATTTACATTTGCCTATTTTAAATCTATAATCATATCAAATAACTCATTATTAATGTTTTTATATATACACAAAATACTGTTTTAATATCGTTTAAATAGTTTGGTACGTTTTCTGCACAGCAATAACCAGTTGAATAGTTTCCATCACTGTTTGCGTTGTTTTACATGGGGTACACCTTACGATTTTTTGTCATAATAGACGTAAAACTTCATGACAAAAAGTTAAGTGTTCTTTATATAGACTTTGACGTTTGACTTGACAAAAAATTGTCTGTTAAAGACCCCATGTTATGTATTCTTATGTTTTTTTGTTTATGTATGTGAAAAACTGAAGACACGTTTTTACATGTTCTACAAGTTCAAGTACGGTACGTTATGGGAACAGCAACGCTCGGCTAACGAGGTCATTAGTTGTTAGTGAAATAAATAACCAATAGTAAATAGCTTGAATATAAAAAGATAAGGGAAGCCACAAATTTATATATACATATATAAAATAGAAAACTGTCTAGAATAAATTAAGAAAAAAATTGTGTATTATGAAAATCGACTAAAATTAAAATAATTTGATAATATCGCTAAAAATTTATACAACATACATACAACAATTTTAAGGGCCATTATTACAACTTCGCGTTAGCTAAAGTTACATACAGTCTACAACTGACATGAAATGCTTTACATTAACACTAAAATGATGTTAGTGTTAAATATTGACTCATAATTTTAGAGGTTTCCTCATGTAACACGGTTGTTAATGCAAATGTTTTAGCAACGCTTTTATAACATCATGTTATAACAGCAAATCATGTCAGTTGTAGACGGGGAGTTAGAATTGAGTTGACAGATAGCAATATTAACTTTCAAAAAGCGTCTGTTACATGCACAAAGTATACAGAGATGAAAAAAGTGCCTAAATCATTTGCGAGGGCAGCTTTCGAAGAAAGAGAAAGAAGTTTTTTGTTAGTGAAGTGACAATGCGTAAAAACAGGCCGCTTCTATATACACAAATTGCATAATCATAACAAAAAACGCAAAAAGGGCAGCTTTCGAAGAAAAAGACATACAAAAACACAATATTTTCTGTCTCGTGACGCCTCTGCATACTCTGTGGTTACATGCCCGATAACAGCTAACGCAAAATTATTATAATAGCCATAACATTTGCTTAAAATAGAAAAAACTGATGAAAGGTTAAATAAGATAATTACAAAAAAATCAAAATTTGATTTTAAGATTAAATTATTAAGTCACAAGCAATAATCTTTTAAGATAAAAATGCTCAAAAATTCATATTCAGACTCAAATGTTAAAGATATCGTAAAACCTCAAAGGTAAAAAGGTTGTAACTGGAAAAATTAAGATTTTTTAAAATCGTGTTATAAATTGTTTGAAAAATCAAAAAAATACATATTTCCAAACTTATGCAAAAAAAGATTACAAAAGTGTAAAAAAGTCAAATTTCAAATCTAAAATTAAGGCAAAAATAAATGCTTAAATCTAAAAACAAAAATTTAATACAGTAACAGTTTGGGAAAATATTCCAGATTTAATATTGAAAGCAATCTCGGTATGATATAATTAAGAATTATTAAAACCTGACATTGGTCTAAAATCGACAAAGTAAATTGAGGTCGCAAATATTAAAGTTAAAAAATATATGTCTGAAAATGACATGTAAGCCCAGTGAAAATTAGTGTTATATAGTCACAAATATGGCAACTTTAAAAATACTGCCATTTACATGGCAACCACAGAAACCGAGTTGAAAAGAAAGTATTCGAAAAACCTTAAAACAACTCGTTACTCAATAAGTAAATATTTTGATAAATTAACAAACGTTAAGCAAATAAAAACCTAATATTAATAAAATTGAGTTATTCAAAAACGTAAAATAATACATTTGAAGTGAAATTTTTATAAATTAAATAAGTGGAATTAAACCAATTATCCGGGAGTCAAATTGAAAAAAAGTACAGTGTTTTTGTTTGCGTACTACTTTCCAAATAGGAAGTATACGAAAAATACAAAAGTAATTGTGTGTATTGGGACTTTATACAACACTAATAAAATTTACAATAAAATATAAAAGGAAAAAATAAGCACAAGCGAACGGAGCGCTGTAATAGAAACGAAAACAGCAGCAAATGGTATTAGATGTGCAAAAGACGCGCAATTATTATTTTTTTGCAAATATAGTTATAAATCGAAATTGATTGATTGAATTGCGTTACCATCAATACTGGCTGAACTGTGGGAAAAAATGGATGAGGCTTTGTACTCGGCCACTTATGTGGACAATTATATTGATTCGGTTGAAAATTTACCAGATGATGTACAACGACATCTTTCACGTATACGGGATATTGATGTCCAATACCGAAGTAAGTAAATTTACTTAAGCAGACATTATGCTGTCCAATGCTGTCTTCAAAAATTTATAAAGTTGCCGAAAATTTGGTAAATTTTTGAGGTTATTGAGTTATTTGTTTATTTGTTTTTCTCTTTTTAAGACCTTCTGCGTGATGTAGACCATTATTATGATTTATGGAGATCTCTGCAAAATTGCAGTGAATCCAATTCTGGCAGAAGAGCACGCTCTGTTACCCGTATGCAACAGAGTTTGATACAAGCTCAAGAATTGGGCGATGAAAAAATGCAGATTGTCACACAATTGCAGGAACTGATAGATTACAAAACTCGCCAACTGGACACGGATCAAAAGAATCTCGATATAAAAGAGGAAAAAGATGAAGTTATGCAAATGCAAATTGATGATTGTAGTGCACCTACACCGCAGAAACAATCTCGTACCCAAAGTCCTTCAAGGGCAAGTGAAAGTGTTGTTTGTGGTGCAGGAAATACTAATGGTAAGTTTGTAAGTTATTTTTAATTTAAAATACTATGAATAACACTATCTTCAATATTTTAGGCTATAACGTTTCTAATTCTGTTTTAAACTCTGCCAGTGGCGGTGGCAATTCTACCCCGAATTCCGAACGTTCGGGTAATGGCAATGTTTTATCAGGGGGTAATAACCCGAATGCCAATAATAGCAACTTGACATTGGGTGGCTGTTTAGAAAATCAACGTTCGAATAGCAAACGTTCAAGGCGCCGTAATGATACTGCTAGTAATATGGAATTGGGTGGGAACGAATCAAACTCCGCCAATGAAGGTGGTGGCAGCAATAGCGCTGATCGTAATTTAACACAAAAATCCTCTGTGGGCACGGGTTCACTAAAAAAGAATTCAGGACAAAATCAAGCGGGTCCTTCGGCTGGTTCAGCCAGTTTGGGTGGCAGTGGTTCTGGTTCGGGTAATGGCGGCATTACTGGTGGTGGAACGAACACTGGTGCCGGTTCTGGCAACAATAATTCGGGCAAGAAGAAGAAACGTAAAGCCCGTGGTGCTCAATCGTCGGCACAGGCCAATGCAAGAGAAGATACCCCGCCTCCCGATCCAATTGATCCCGATGAACCAACATATTGTGTTTGTAATCAGGTAAGAGGAGTGATTTATATAAAAGAAATTACAATTTAATGGTATATACCTATATTCAACAATTACAAATTTAACAGTGCTTTGTATTAAGTTATTCTTGTGATTTTAAATACTTACATTCGAGTTTTAATAAAAGCCTGCGATATTACACAAAATTGATTTTAAATATGTACATATGTACATACATACCTTACTTCGACATGCTTCACTAAGCCGCATTTCATGCAAATTTGAATATGCATTAAAACCTACGACAAGCGATATTATCGCATATTAAGTCGGAATAATTTTGATGTCGTTTGTTATATCTCTGATTTATTTGAACGATTTAAAAGAAATCTTCTCTTAAATAAAAAGTTATAAATAACAGAGCTATATTTCTTATTGTTCTGCTTATGTTAAAGGCAGGGGAAACTTATTTATGTTAACTCATAACTTGAAAAAAATCAAGGAAGCTTTAAGAAGTGAGCAAGTGTAAAAAGCCTATTACAGATAACCCAAGAACTTTAAGACTGTGTTCCGTTCTTTTTTGTTAGTTTTATAGTATTTTCACACTTGTCAACATTTACTGTCAATTTGCAAAGATGTTGCAATTTTCCCATAAGAAATACAGCTAGAAACCAACATCTTTACAAGATGTTCCTATTTTGTTGTATTCCATTCTACATCTTTCGACTACTTTAGTGTCAGTGGCACTTAATTCTATTATTATTGAGGCATCACAGACAAAATGGCATTTTTTTTAAAGCAGTGTTACATTTTGTGTAAGACTTTATTTGTTTAATTTTTTTTTTTAATATTATTAAGCAAAATGAATTTCAAATTAATTTTGGTGAATACAATATTTATTGAAAAACTCAACCAAGTTTTTAATCGAAATTTTACGGTCCAACTATAATATCGAGCCCTAACCGCGAAAATAACGTAAGCACCAAAAATCAAATTTTATTTTACTTCATATAAATTTTTAATGAAATTTGTCGCTTACGATAAAGTTGTTCTTGCTATAAAATCGTAACGGTACCTATGTGACCATGAAATTTTAGGAGATGATGCAAGTGTTGCCAATAAAATTATTTATTAAAAAACAAGGAAGAGTGCTATATTCGGCTGTGCCGAATCTTATATAACCTTCACCATTGTGCGAGCAGAACACAGAGCAACTAGACAAGAACTAAATAATTTTTACATACACATATATATTTACAATACTAAAAACTTCATTATAAATTTGATTTAAAAAGCGAAAACTGGTAAATATTTTTTTTCAATCGTTTTAAGAACATATAAAAATTTAAAAATAAATTTCTTTTTGAAAAACCAAGATTCGAACCATGGGACTCACAGTTTCTAACCTAAACAAACCCCCTAGACAACTGAACCATGAAGGAACGTTGTTTGAATACCATTAAAATAAAATATGGCCTATTTAACGGTTCACAACTCAATACAGTTGACGGACAACCGGATTTGAACTTCGCTTTTCATAAGGACAAAGTTATATATACCCTCTTACCTTCGGGGAAGGGTATAAAAACGAAAATTGGAAATGATTTCGCTTACGCTCTTTTCGCGGTTATGGCTTGATATGTATGGATTATGGATAAGCTTGTCAAACCATTTAAAAAAAACATTCCATATGTAATGTGCGATCAGTTTCTCACTATTGCCTTTGGTATAGGTATAACCCGTGCCAATTTCCAAGATGGAGGGAAAGTAGAAACAGTGAAAATTGTGTTCACAACATGAAGGAGTATATTTGATATGAGGGGATATATAAGCTTAATAAATTTAATGGGTACAGAATCATGCCCCGTAGCGTTTGATTTAATCCTTTTTATAGCTAGTATTCATTTTCAGTGACATTTTGAAAAGAAAAATTTTCCAATTCATCGACCACTTCATTATAATCAAAATCATGTATTCGACTTGGGCTAAAGTTGGAGAGAAAACTATTGTTTAAGTAATCAACATCAGCTCCATTTAAGGGATTTTAATCTGCTCCCACACAACCAAGATTTTAAAATTTTCTCCAAATCTCCTTATTATCCGCTGTATTAAATAAACGTAAACCTAATTTTCTTCGCTCCTTTCTAATAGCCTTAGCCCTATTCCTAAATTTACAATAAGTTCTCCAGTTTGAATCAGTACCTTCACGGCAATAAGCCTCAAACGCCAAGTCTCTAAGCGATCTCGCAAGAACAACATTATTAGACTTCATAAAATCAATGTTATTATTTCTATAATAGACTCTAGATAATGGAACTTTGTTATGAAGTTCACTTATCAATGGCTCTAAACCATTTAATTGTACATTTACATCACTAGTGTTAAAAATCATAGTTGCATCCAGGGCTGCCAGATTTGACGATTTATCGTCATTTTGGCGGTTTTTGTTCCGAAATTAGCAAAGTGCCGATTTGCTGATTTTTGTCTAAAAACTGACGATTTTTTCAGTCTCCAAAGTCTGAATAAAACATTACATTTTCTGACAATTTCGTTTTTTAATCTTGGAATGTTTATAAGAGCGGAAGGCGGAACGTTTTCTTTCGCTTAGCTTTTACGCTGATATGTCCTACCAAAGCGAGAGCGTCAACGTTGTGTCACGAACAGTAGTGATAGCTTTCTTGTTTAATAAAACCCACAAGTAATAAATAAAAATAGAGCTAAATGCGATAGATTGACAAAAAAATAGCTTAATTGCCATTATTAATTAACAATAGCGGAAAACTTCGCTACTAAACGAGCTGTCAAAATCGGGTTTTCCAATTGCAAAGCGTTCAGGCCGCTCTATTCAAAAACTAGAAAACTCGTGATGCTTTTGCTTAGGTACGGCTGTAATACGCAAGTCTTAAGAAAATCTTTGCTTATTTTCAGAGTACAAGAACAACAATTTTACGCTTTGTTTATCTTTCGTCAAACCATCATCGAATGAACCTATTACTGCTCTCTGTAAAATTATATTTTCAACAATTATACGGCAATCATTTCACGAGTTGTAAGAGAATATTGACATGAAAGTCTTGCTAGATTACACTACTTGAAAGTTTTTTGACCAAATGAATCTGACACCTAATTTTTATGTAAAATTGTCCGCTGAATCAAAAGTAGAACAGTTTTTGAGATATTCCAAAATAACCGTTATATGTGTTTAAAAAAAAAAGATGATGTGACTGAAATGCAAATATCTTCAAAAGTTTATGTATTTCTTTCTTTTTCGTGAAAGGTTTTAAAAGTCAATGAGTCAATAAATGGCAGAGTTATAGTGGACAAAATTTCAAACTTCATTATAAATTTGATGATTTTTTTTGCAATTTTGCTCTTTTTTCATATTCGGATTCAGCGGACAATTTTACATCAAGATTAGGTTTCAGATTCATTTGGTCACGACTTTGCAGGAAATTTGTGACGCAGTGTTATCTTTACCCACCTCTTAAACGATTCCCACAACGATTGAAGAAGCGTCTTTCGCTGTGCTATGGAAGAATCTCACTCGTGGTACAGTTTTTCCCGTGTGAGAAATCTTCTACGATTAAAAAATGCGGTCATCGACAATCAAAGACGCTCTTCATGAGACTCCCAGTTGCTCTTACACGATTGAAAATGCTAGCTAGGTATGAAGTTAGTATGTTTTTGTTTGAATGTTTTTTTTTTTATAAAAATCTAACAAAAATTGTTTAAAAACAACTAAATTTTAAGTTGTCCGATTTTTTGACGATTTTCGAAACGATAAAGACTATTTTTTTTATTATTTCTCAGCAAACTGACGATTTGCTCATAAATATATCTGGCAGCCCTGGTTGCATCATATTGGCAAACACACATACCAAGTTCATTATAATCAATTCTATTGTAATCTTTAAATTCTACCAGATTACCATTAAAACTAACAATACTTTTATACGAGAGATATATAAAGCTATGGTACGAGTTAGTAAAAGGACATTGGCCAGTATTCTCTATCAAAGAGATATTGCTCACTAGAAAAAAATCAATTAGTGCGGGCATAGAATAACGTTTCCGTTTCCTCTTTGCCAAAGTTGATGTTTGAAATTCGTTTTATAATCTTAAAATCGTTTTTTAGAACATAAAAAAATTAAATAAAAAAAATGAAAAAAAATTCTTTTTGGGATTCGAATATCATCAGTCTCAGGAGACAACTTAACAACTCGGTTACGAATGTTTTTACTAAAGAAGCGTTAAATTAAAATATATGGAGTCTATGAGTTTGTTTCTTTATTTGAGCGGCATATCATATACATGCATTACCCCGGGTCTCCACGTAGCAATATTTATTGCGGCAAACGTCAAATTTGATTGCTCCATAAAATTTGCGACGTATAGACCGCATATTGCCATGAGTGGCAATCCATTGCGCAATGATTGCTCTTCTTATTGCTTGAGCAATTATTGCTTAGCAATCTGCTGTCAAATCAGTTGAAATTTATCTGACATTTCATTTCTCTGTACTGTTGGTTATTTATTAGTGTGTTTATTTATTAAAAAAGCAAGTGAAAAAATACTTCAACAAAACACAGAAAAAGATTTTATATATAATATTTTTAAATAAACGTCAATATTATGAAAAGCAAACGACGAATTTGTTTTTTTTTTTTTTTTTTTTTTTATATTTTTATTTTCTCAATAGAACAATACAAGTTTTTTTCATACGCAAATAAACAAAAAAGCAATACAAAACACAGCTACGACAATTACAATTAATTATTTTATTAATTTAATTAATTAATTTAAAAAAGAAAATTTAACAATCACAACATAAAACATTTGTTATAAATACAGCCACAGAACTGTATACAACTACTCGAGGTGAAAATTGCAAATTTATGGCAAAGCAATAACAAGTGTTCTCCAGCAATATAATCAGCAATCATTGCTCCATTGTTCTGTCATTGTTCTGCCGACGTTATTGCTTGTACTTGGCAATAAAAATTGCTACGTGGAGACCCAGCGTTAATGTGTATGCGTAAAACTAAACACATTACAAATAAAATCCACCACTTGTAGTGAAGGGTATAAAAAAAACAACAAAAAAAAATCACATTACCAACACTGTATTACCATAGCCACTGTATGACCGTAGACACCAAAATTGAATTGGTTTGTATAGTATATTTATGTCGTTTTGGTAATACAGTGTTGGTATGGTAATGTCATGTCTAATTGGACCTTTAAAGGAAAAAATTTGAGGCAGTCTTGGTTTTTTTTATTCATATCTCAGTTATTTGTGGACCGATGATCTTGCTCAATTTCAATAG
The DNA here is from genome assembly GCA_930367215.1 of Pollenia angustigena. Taxonomy (NCBI): domain Eukaryota; kingdom Metazoa; phylum Arthropoda; class Insecta; order Diptera; family Polleniidae; genus Pollenia; species Pollenia angustigena. Next base: position 54,241,982 of record OV884056.1, on the reverse strand, counting down.
CAAACAATGGCCCCCATCATATTGTTGGAATCTTCTTTATAAGATATCCGCGTTAATAAAATTATTATAATATTATTTTATATATAATTTTATTGAACGATTAAAATATATATTTATGTTGATGAAAATTTTTGAAACGAATGAAAAATTATTTGAAAAATAAAAACATAAAATATTCATGTTGTTTAGGAAAAATATTTAACAAGTAATTTTCAACACTCTTCCTCAACATGGATATTCTTACAAATCAAATTATTTTAAATTTAATAAACTAACAAATTGTAAATGCTTAGTTTTTGGTAAATTCTTTGTAAAAATGTCAGCAATCATACTATCTGTTGGACAATATTTTAGTTCTATTGATTTAGATTCAACGACATCTCTTATATGGTGATACTTAATATCAATGTGTTTACTTCTGCTATGATACACTGGATTGACGGCCAACTTCAATGCACCTTGATTGTCTACATTTAAAGTTACACTTTCATCTTTCAAAAAACCAAGCTCTTGCAATAATCTTCTTAAATAAACTGCTTCTTTTGATGCATTAGACATCGACATGTATTCAGCTTCGGTACTACTGAGTGCAGTTGTGGGTTGCTTCTTTGATTCCCACGAAATAGTACTTTTACCAAGATAAAAGACAAATCCGGAGTATGATCTTCTGTCTACAGTACAACCTCCCCAATCAGCGTCTGCATAACCTTCTATTTTATTTATTTATTTATTTATTGGTTTAATCTTATGAATAAATTCTAAGACTAAAAAAAATTAAAGGAGCACTAGCTGCCAAGGCTATCAGCTCGAAAAAATACTTGTATTATTTACAAAGATATATGTATTTATATTGGGTTTTTTGTTTAAATTCTTAGTTTAGTTTGTTTTATGTAGTTATAGATATTGCTAATGTTTGATATGGAGGGGTCTTGTAGAAGGCTGAAAGCTGGTTCATCACTAAAGTGTGTTCTTCTAAGGCTGCTTAATGTTGGACACTCGCTGAGAACGTGTTTGATGGAGAGGTTGTTATTACAATTAGGACAGGTTGGTGTAGTAGTTTTTTTAATCCTGTATTCGTGAGAAAAGATTGTATGCCCAAGGCGAAGTCTAGAAAAGATTCTTATTTTGTTCTTATCAACTGATGTTGGATAGGTAGGAGGTTTGTAGTTTGCATTAATGTTGCATAACCTTCTAGATTGTTGTTACCACATGAAAAAATTAATTTTAAATTTTGCGTACCCTTTAAGTAGCGTAGCACACCTTTAGCAGCTTCCCAATGCTCAACATGTGGATTGGAATTTCGTTGTGCTAATTTTGAAACAGAATGTATTATATCTGGCCTTGTTGTTAATGCCAAATACAATAAAGCTCCAATTAGTGATTGATAAGACGTTTTATCAACTCTCTTGCTGCAATTATTTTCATTACAGGTGATTTGAAATCCAGAGTTTAATGGTGTGGAAACAGATTTACAATTTTCCATTCCATACTCTTGTAATATTTCTTTGATATATAATTCTTGACTTAACTTGATGTCACCAGTTTCTCCATCACGCTGAACTTCAATCCCCAAAAAATGTTCTAGTAATCCTTTATCAGTTATTTCAAATTCAAGATTCAATTGGGATTTAATTCTTAGAATTTCGTTTTTGTTTTTACAACCAATGATAATATCATCCACATAAACAGCAATTATAATCAAATAATCATTTCTTATCATTTTGTATAAACACGGTTCATTTTTGCATCTTTCAAAACCAATATTGCATAACACAGTATTCAATTTTGAATTCCATTCTCTTCCTGCTTGTTTAAGACCATAAAGTGATTTGTGAAGTTTTAAAACCTTGTTTGGATGTAACTCATCGGTAAAACCTTCAGGTTGTTGCATGTAGATTTCATCATGAAGTTCTCCATTTAAGTATGCTGTGACTACATCTATTTGGTGTAAATGCATTTTATGTTCTACAGCTAAAGCCAACAACATTCGTATTGTTGCATACCTAACTACAGGCGAGAATGTTTCGTTATAGTCAATGCCATAACGTTGACTGCAACCTTTTGCAACGAGACGTGCTTTGTGACATTTAACTTCACCTTTTTGGTTTTTCTTTAAAGCATAAACCCATTTACACTTAATTGCTTTATGCCCACTTGGAAGTTCTGATAAGGACCATGTTCCTTTTTGTCGCAAAGACGATATTTCCTTTAACATTGCATCTTGCCACTTGACACAGTTTTTACTAGATAATGCATCTTTAAAAGTTTTAGGAACTTGCTCCAATTACCTTTAATAATTTTTGTATTTGACTGACTTTTATAACTTTTATTATTGTTGTTGTTAGATTTTTCTTTCTTTACTGCACCAAAGGCTTGTTGATGATTTGCTACTTCGTGTTCTTGATTATTTCTCCGCTCTGCCTCTTCTAAAAGCTTAAGTTTTACCACAGATAATGAAGGCAATGTATCTCTTGTTTCTATAATCATCACAGAATTTTCATAATCCTTCGGAAGACTTGAGAGAAGTATTATTACCAGTAATTCATCTTGTATTTGAATTCCAATTTTAATTTTTCAACAATATCAGAAAATGTGTTCAAATACTCCACCATGTTCTTGCTTTCCTTCATATTTAAACTCAAAAGCCTTTTGTACAAACTCACTTTTTGTATAGGACCATTTGGTTTGTAAATTTCTTTGAATTTATTCCAGGCATCGTGAGAAGTAGCACAATTTTTAATATAATTGATTTGAGATGTTTTTATGCTTAACATTATTGTCGCCAATGCCTTCTCATCGATGGTATCCCATTCTCTTTTCTTGTCAGCATCCCATGTTGAGATTTTCTTTTCTTCACCGTTTACAAATTTCCAATAACCGCAATGAATTAGCACACTCTTTATTTGCACACTCCAGGTTTCGAAATTCTTTTCATCCAATTTTTCAATTTGGTAAAGGGATGATGAAGATGCCATTTTATGTTTTGATGATTCGTTTTTCAAATAATAAAATCTTGAATAAAATTTTCACCACACTTATAATTCCTTACCCAAACGCTCTGGGCCCATAACCTGTTGGAATCTTCTTTATAAGATATCCGCGTTAATAAAATTATTATAATATTATTTTATATATAATTTTATTGAACGATTAAAATATATATTTATGTTGATGAAAATTTTTGAAACGAATGAAAAATTATTTGAAAAATAAAAACATAAAATATTCATGTTGTTTAGGAAAAATATTTAACAAGTAATTTTCAACACATATATGGGGTCTTGGGAAAACCCATTTCAACGTACAGACGGACATCGTTAAATCACCTTCGCTCCTCATAAGGACCCAGAAAATATATATTTTATAGGGTCTAACATCAATATTATATAAATTACAAACGGAATGACAAACTAATATATACCCTATTCACCACCTGTGGTGAAGGGTATAATAAAAGATAAATTTTGACCGATATCCTTTTGTCAAATATAATAATAAAACGAAGTTAAAAGTTGAAATATGTGCTGCATTCATTTTTAAGTTACGAAAAATGTATCTATACTTAATATTACAAAGCAGAAAAGTTTGTGTTTGTGTGTTTGTTACAGATAATCTCATATATAATTTTAAATATAAAATGTAAAGAATGGAACCTCCTTACGGACAAATGCTATATAAGGTTCCACTTAAGTGCTTAGGATATGATCCAGGGGCACTAAACCTCCGATACTTAGAAAATAATAAATACACTGTGCAATTTGAAAAAAACAGACAAGCCGGGCACCTGGCGTTTAAACCTAATTCGGGTTTTTCAAATTGCACAGTGTAGTTAATAACAGTTACGGTCCCAACTTTTGAGTATAGTATCGGCAAAAATGACTATCTTTACATCCCAAAATAAAACTAAATAAAAAAAAAGTTGTAGTTTGTGTTTTTTGGCGTACATATTTTAAAGTTTGAATTCTTAAATTTAATTTTTGTTTGGAATAGTTTTTTTTTTCTTTAGAATTATTATATATCCTTAATATAAAAGCCAAAATTCGGAAAGTTCAGAATTAGTTGGACTTTTGTTTTTATTATTTTCGCTGAAAGCCTGATTTTTGCCTAAATAAAATTCAAATAAAAAAACATTAACAATAATTGTGAATGAAAATGAAAATTGATCACTAGTGTTTTAATTATGTACTCTTATTTTTTCTTTCAGATATCTTTTGGCGAAATGATTCTCTGCGATAATGATTTATGTCCCATTGAATGGTTTCATTTCTCGTGTGTATCATTGGTTCTAAAACCCAAAGGTAAATGGTATTGTCCGAATTGTCGTGGCGATCGCCCGAATGTTATGAAACCCAAGGCTCAATTTCTTAAAGAACTCGAACGTTATAATAAAGAAAAAGAAGAAAAGACGTAAATATTATTTAACTTTTAGCATAAGATCTCTTTTTAACCCAACTCACACAAAAACACCAACACAGCCACATAATATTTCGAAAATATAATTTAAATTTCCGAATAAATTCCTTAAACCCCTACCCGAAAAAAATATATAACTTCACAAATAATTCACGAAAAAAGAGGTTGTTAATTTAAATGAAAAAAGGATTTCTTTTCAAGAATTTTTTGTTTTGTTAATGGAAAGGAAAATGAATAATATTTACATAACTTTTTATTAGATTACACATTAAATTTTTCTTTGTTTAAAACACACCGCTACACACAAATATTACTTTAGCTATAAAATGAATTTAAAATATTAAAGAAAGAAAACAGAGAAATCGAAAAGAAATTATTTTTGCAAGACCAGTTATTTGTTCAAGTTTAGCACATTTGTAAATGGGCTTTCTTAAACGGGGTCGCATTGTATAAATTGTATTTTTTACCAAATAATTTGCTTAAATTTTTCTTAATTTTATTTAGAAAGATGAGGTCTTTTCACTTTTTTTTTAACTTATGATCTGTTTAATTTCTTGTTGCTTAATATACTTTTAAAGTTTATTAAACAGTTTTCTTCTTTTTCTTTCTATCTTTATATTTTTTATAAAATAATTTAAAATAATGAATAGGTTGTTTTGTAAAACAAATTTTTTTATTTTATTTTTTACTTAATTTAATCATATGTATATCCTTAATAGTGTTTAGTTTTTTTCTTTTTTTGTTTTAGAAACTAATCTTTCCTTCAACTTTATTTCACATTTGTCTGCTACATTAATTTGTTTAAAATAAATTGTGTTTCATTTTCAATATTATTTCCTTTTAATCTTACCCAAGGTTTTTAGTTTTTGTTATACATAAATGTTAAAAAAACCATTTTTATGTCCTATTTTTTTTTAGTTTGTAAAACTAGTTAAAAAGAGCATTAATATATAAGTTTATATTAACAGAAAAACGGATAATTAAAAAAAAAAAAAACACTTTACACTGTACATTTTTCTTGTATTTTTTTAAAACCGGAAAATATTGAATTAAAATAATGTAGTTTTAAATAATTTAAATATATATATATATGTATGTGTATACAAATAAAAATAAAGAAAACTTAAATTCTTATTTTGAAGCTTATTGTAAAATTTAGCAACACTGGCTACATATTACTTGCCTATTTCACTAAATGCGAAAGAACGATTTTTCGCACAACTACATTTAAAACAAAAACAAATTCTAAATTGTTTGTTTCAGATGCATTTGTGCGAAAGGAGGCGTTCTTTTGACATCGTGAAATTGGCAGTAGGTGTACAAACTGTTCTTTCTCTGGACTTCACTTGTGATTTATTCTCAACACTAACACAAATATTTTTACGAAGAAATATTCTAATTTTTTTTTATATTCAGTGTAAAAATATGGTACCATCCCTGAAAATAATATTGGACTAATTGATCCATTTTGATCAAATGGTCTAATTACATTGTAAAAAAAGAGCTTGTAGTGAAACGACATGTCTTCGTTTTTATACCCTTCACCGAAGGTAAGAGGGTATATATAACTTTGTACATATACTAGCATAATGCTCAATATGATTTTCGTTATCATCCTTCTTTATTATTTCATCTATTTAACAAATCGAAACTAGGAATTTTTGTGTTTTTTTTGCCACTTAAAAACTCCCCAAAAAGATAAAAGAAAACAAACACGCATACTTACATGCCACAAACTATTTTGGTTAATATATTTCTATATTTCGTTTCACAACTGAAATAAGTTTTATGGTTTACAACTTTGCTATTGTGGTAAACAAAAACATCAAAAGTAATTACAACTCAACACAGTGAACATTAAACGGGCCATATTTAATTTTAATGATATTCAAACAACGTTCCTTCATGGTTTAGTTGTCTAGGGGGTGTGTTGAGTTAGAAACTGTGAGTTCTCTGGTTCGAATCTTGTTTTTTTAAAAAGAAAATTTTTTTTTTAATTTTTATTTTTTTTATGTTCTAAAAACGATTTAAAAAAAATATTTACCAGTTTTCGCTTTTTAAATTTAATTTATAATGAAGTTTAAAGTATTATAAATATGTTTGTATACATATGTAAAAATTATTTAGTTTTTGTCTAGTTGCTCTGTATTCTGCTCCCACAATGGTGAATTTGGCACAGCCGAATATAGCACGCTTACTTGTTTAACATGGTTTCGTTTTTAAAAGATTTCAAAACTAATCCTCTGGAGTATACCATGAAGTAGTTTTAAGACCACTCCTTTGTAATGCAAAGTTGGGTTATATGGTCCTGCTCTAAGACATCGTAATGTTAAATAGACCATATTTTTCCCATACATTGGGGTTAGCTTTAGACTGATCCTAGTCCCTTATGGGCTACATTTTACATGCATGTATGGACTAGTTGCATTATTTGCAGAGATTGAGGACATATTCAGCCTTATTGCGGTTGTCGTTGTCTTAAACGACTGTGTCGTTTTTTATAATAGATTAGTAAATGCAGGTTTTGTGTTACTTTAATCTATTACAATAAAATTTCTTAAAACAAGAAATTCAAAAGTAGCTTGTTTTAATTAAAAAAGTTCACGAAACATTAATATATTAGAGTATTGGAAAACAAGTCCATTAAACAACTTAAAGATAGTAGCTATAAAATATCTGTCAGAACCACCAACTGGTAGTGCCAGCGAGCAACTGTTTAGTGTAGACGGCCAGTTTAATTCCAATTGGTAAAGTAATCTTAATGGTATTAATTTAGAAAAATGAATGCTCGTTCATTACAGCATAAAACTTACTAAATAAGATATTTATTTGTAATTAGATGACTCGACAGACGCTGTCCTGTCCAAATTAAAAAAAATGTTTGCGTTCGATTTTTAAAATCCGTTAAAAAGAGGAAAAAAGTATTTTTAAATTAAAATTTTTAATTAAAATTTTTATTCATATGCATATTTATTTATTTATTTAATATATAATTAGGTCTATGGATAAATCCTTACAGCCTAATACAAATGAGTATTTAACTTAAGTATAATATTACGTTTAACAATATTTAAATCCAGAGAAAAATCAATAAATTCAAACATTTCATTGAAGCAACAACACAGTTTTCTAAATGGGTCTGCCATAGCATAGTTAGTTCGGAAAGTTTTTATAAATAAGGGATTATAGTACCGTACCGTACGTCGTGGAATGTTAAATGATAAACTACTTAATAAAAAATTCGAGCATACTTTTCCATTTATTAAGTTAATTACAAATGAGACATTTAGCATAACTCTGCGACTTTTCAGTGTTGGCAAACGTATTAAAGATAATCTTGTAGAATATGAGGGGAGATTATCATATCCTCGATATGTATCTCTCAGGCAAAAAAGCAAGAATTGTTTTTGAATGGATTCAATATGATCACTATGAACCATATAATGTGGATCCCATACAATCGAGCCGTATTCCAAGATTGGTCTAACGAGAGATGTGTAAAGTTGTTTAGTGACGAAAGTATCCTGGAATTCCTTCGCCCAACGTTTAATAAAAGCCAGAGTACAACGAGCCCTGTTGACAGTCATTGTTATGTGTTGAATAAAATCCAATTTTGCATCCAGTAAGATGCCAAGATCCATAATTGTGTCAACTATCTCGATTTTATAGTCACCGAGTTTATAGTTATTTAAAATACTACGTTTTCTAGAAAAGCGCATATGTTTACATTTCATTAGGTTTAAATCCATTAGGTTATGTTTACACCAATTATAAAAGGTATCCAAGTCTTCTTGAAGATAATTATGGTCTAAATAGTTCGTGAAGTTTAAAAAAATTTTTACATCATCTGCGAACATTAGTATATGTGAATGTTTAATAATATCAGGCATGTCGTTAATGAAGAGCAGAAACAAAAGTGGGCCAAGGTGACTACCTTGCGGAACACCGGATTTTACCAATATAGGTTTAGAAGTTGAAAACCCAAATTTTACACATTGTATTCTGCCGAGAAGATATGACCTTAGCCAGCTTAAATAAGTTTTGTCGAAACCCATAATATCAATTTTTCTCAAAAGAAGGTTGTGATTTACCTTATCAAATGCCTTACTGAAGTCGGTATATATAACGTCGGTATGCTGGTTGTTGACGAATCCCTCATTTACCAAAGTTGTCAGTTCTAAAATATTTGTCATAGTTGATGATTCTTTACGAAATCCGTGTTGAAAAGGTGTTAATAACGGTGAAACTTGATGAACCAATGAATCTAAAATGCATTTTTCAAAAAGTTTTGGAATTGCGCTAAGTTTGGCTATACCTCTGTAATTAATTATATTTGATTTATTTCCAGATTTGAATAAAGGAATTAAATATGACTCTTTCCATATTTTTGGAAAATATCCATTTTTCAAAGAAATATTAAAAATAATTGACAACGGCATTGCTAAAGCTTCCATACAGTTGATTAAAATACTGCTTGGTATACCATCAGGACCCATTGAGTTTGAATATTTAAAAGATTTTAAGCAATTGATAATATTAAGTGTGGTTATTGGTGAAAATGAAATAGTTTGACCAGTAACTATATTAAATGGATAATTGACATTTTCAGCACAATGTGCATCAGAATATGTGGACGAAAAAAAGTCGGCGAATAAATCACTGATTTCCTTTTCATCGTGTGTTTCAGTACCCATATATTTCATGACCTTCGGTGCGCCAGAGATCTTTCTTTTCGAATTTACAAATTTATAGAATGATCTTGGATCGTATTTTAAGTTGTTTTTTATTTTAATCAAATAATCGTTATATAATTTAGCATTTAGCAAATTGTATTTTGCACGAAGGACGGAATACTTGCTGTAATCGCAGTGGGATCCAGATTTCTTATATTTTCTGTAATTCTTGTTTTTTTAGTTTTTTAACGAAGAAAGTTGTTTATTACCCCATGGTGGTCCTGATTTTGAGCTCAGTGAAAATTTTGGTATACATTCATTCATATATTGTTTTATTGTACAGTAGAAATTATTAATCATTTTATCGATTGTTTCTGGTGCGCCAATGCGAATGGATAACAATTGAATCCAATTTGTGTTAATTAAAAGGTTATGTAGGTCGTTGTAATTTGCCCTTTTAAAACAAAACACCTTTTCTTTTTTATGAAAATTTTGAACACGATGACAACTAAAAATGTTGCAGCTAATTTCAATTGTAGGTTTGGGGTATGTTTGATTTGAAAATGCATATGTGTGTAAATATGTATATGCTGTGAATCTTATAGTACTATATTTACATTTAAGTTGACAAGATCAATATTCAGGTAACCAGTAAAAAAAGTAGAATTTATTCGATTGCTTTGCTAGGATATCATAATTTTGTTCATTGCAATGCTTTGTGATATACGACATTTTTTGTTTGGTTGTCTGGCGCATAAACAAATAATGCTAATGGACTTCCGACGCGGGAACAGGCAACATATAATTGACCATGCGAGAAGCATGGATTCTCAAGGTTATTGCCGCAAACACGCAATGACTGCTAGCGTTTAAAATCGGATTGGGATCCGAGAAATCGAAACATTTTCTCCTTTGTACTTTCCTTTAGGCATTGTTGCTTCGATGACGTTTTTCATCAGTTTTTTTAACGTAAGTCGGGAGCCATTACAAAGACGTAGTTGGTTTATATTTCGTAACATATTTATGATTACCGATCCAACTTTTAGTTGGAGATTATGAGGCGGTAATCCGGGTAATTCCAGGGAGTTTAAAAATTCCATTGGATCGTTGACGGCATCGTTCTGAGAAATAACGGAATCGACCGATTTGTACATCTTCAATTCGCCAGCGATTTCACTTTGAATCTTAAAATTTAATTCGTCGACATCAACGTTTTTCGCAGCAAATATAGCATGTTCGGATGAGTTCGGACTTTGATTCGCCGAACAGGCAGAAATCGAAATATCCACCGGGATTTTGCCGTTTCCTATGTCCAGCAATTGTTTGAAAAATACGTCTCGAGATTAATTGTTCTGCAGCTCGACCCGCATGTTCAGAGTCAATTTGAGCTTCCTAACGTGTTTCCACAAACGACTTCAAACATGCATTAAATTCATCGGCGGGCGTTGATCGTGGTATCACAGGCAGTGTTTGCCGAAAACCACCTGCCATCGCACTGTTCTTTTGATATGTTGCATGTTGGATTTTCATTGGTTTGCATATTTAATGGCAACTTAAGTGCTGAATGAGCAGGTCGACCTTCTTCCAACAATGTAGATGCAATTCCTGACGATGCGAGTGCAAGTACAATATTATTCTGCAAAAATTAACGCGATTAAAAAAGTTTTCCCTGTTCCACCGGGAGCGTCTAGAAAAAAATCCCTTCAGCTTAATCTTTCACAGCTTTCATGCATATTTTTGTTGTCGATTCAACAGCGGAACATTTGTTCGATATGATTTCCTTAAGGCATCGCAAAATCGGTGCAACTGTTTTCCAATTTAAGACAAATAGAAAAGTGGGCGGAAACGTAGGCGTGGCAAATTTTTCTTTTGATGAAAACTTAAACCAGATTTATACGAACAAAGAAAAATTAGTCAAATCGATAGAGCCGCTTTCTGATTATAGGTAAATCGAAAAAAGTAGGCGGGGAAAAATTTTCTTTCCGTAAAAACCTAATTTGGACCATGGCGGTCATTAGAAAGAAAAAATTGTCCAAATCGATCCAGCCGTTCTCAACTGGGGGGCTACTTTCTATTGCGATGCGAATTCAATTGCGATTTTTTGAAATTGAAGCAATACATACTGGCAATAAAAGTTGTGACATCTTTTTAAAACCCGCCAATAACGGTTATTTTTTTGTGACACAGTGCCACCCCGTACTTTTTGGGTAAAGTTCGGTAAAATGAGAGTAAACAAGAATTTCTCTCACTAAGTCTGGGATCACACTATGAAAGTTTTCTTTCAGAAAGTCCGAGTTTATTGGTGAGAGGGGAAGAGAACATGCTTTTCATCTCTCCTCTCTCACCCATAAACTCAGACTTTCTGAAAGAAAACTTTCATAGTGTGAACCTAGACTAATAGACAAAAATGTACAAAAGTACGGGAACAATAAAAACCAAATTTCTACCCCAAAAGCAAACGTTACAATGAAAACGTTTAAAAAATACATAAATAACGCATTAGCATGTAAAATGTAAGCATGTACTTTCATTGTTTAACATTTTATTTTGTTTATTTCATTAATATTTTTATTTTATTTCTTTTGGTAATACTTGCTTGTAGTTTTTTTTTTTTTGTTTATTTTTTTGTCACAGCTGATTGTTTAACAATTTTCCCACTCAGCCCAAAGTCCCAATTTACACTAGAAACATTTCTTGCCGGACAGGCGAAGTTTGATAGCGAGGGGTCAAAATGGTAGAGTGTGTAGTACATGACTATCTGTACTGGACATTTTTTCATCTCTTTCTTACTTTAGTTTACATAAAAGTATTCATCTCTGTCTGACTTCTAATATGTCATATCAAGGCGAATTAACTCCAGGTAAGCTCAACTCGTCAGCGGTTCATCAGCTGTATCCACGGCGAATTAAAAAAATGGTGAAACGTCAAAATATTGTTTTATTTCTATACTGAAATTTTACAACAAGCCAGAAAATTGCAAAAACAAAATACATGGGGCTTTTTGTAGTTGTAGAGTTGCACTTACCTGTTATAAATTCGCCTTGTGTCATATGTAAACGCAAGGCGAATTCAACTACAGGTGTTGTCGGAACTATAACAATCCAAAAACAACAGAAACAACATAGGGTTTTTTACATTGCATTGTTAGCGCCATTAGCTCGAAATGTCAACAATTATTAGCTAAACACTAACAAATCAAAACAAATGAGCTCGAACTGTCAAAATCAGATGCCGTTTCGACACCACCTGTAGTTAATTCGCCTTGATGTAAACGCTTCATGTAAGATTAATACCATGTTCACACGGACAGCAATATTCGTGTTTCGCTCTCTTATTCCTGTTTCGCGCCCCAAACATGATTGAAACTACTTGTTTCCCCATACCAAGGTGAATTAACTCCAGGTAAGCTCAACTCGTCAGCCGTTCATCAGCTGTATCCACGGCGAATTAAAAAAATGGTGAAACGTCAAAATATTGTTTTGTTTCTATACTGCAATTTGACAAGTCAGAAAATTGCAAAAACAAAATACATGGAGTTAATTCGCCTTGTTTTGTAGTTGAAGAGTTGCACTTACCTGTTATAAATTCGCCTTGCCCCATACAAAATTTTGTGAGCGAAACAGGTCGTTTCATTTTGAAACAGGCTGCGAAACAGGAAAAATGTACTATCATCTCCAATTTTGACAACATTTATCGTTAGTTTATCTGAACTAGCTCTCAAAAAAAAAATCAAAACAAAGAAAAAAAAAGAAAAAATACGGGCTACTTCGTGCGAGAAGAAGAATATTTTTTTCTTAAAAGCTCTCTCACTTTACCAAACTTTGAGTACAGGAACAGTTTTCGGTAAGATTGGGATCCCGCGGGCTCCCAAAGTTGAGTACGGGATCACACCTAGTGTAAATTAACCAAAAGCGAAAAAGTAGCCAAAATTATTTTGTATCAAAAGCAGAGTTCAGAGAAATTCAAATGTGATCGCTCATATTCAACCATTCTTGAATTTTTTTCATAAATGAAAAATGTAAAATATGTAACTTTTTTCACAGTCATAAATGAATTGTTAATATTTCGCCAAATTCATTCATGTTTTTGAGGAAAAATCCAATTTTGCCCTTCTTCAGTCATGAAGAATGAGGAAAAAAAAATTTTAGAAACGATCCTCACTAGTAGTGTTGTTGTTGCTTGTCAGTTTGCATGACCACAGCTCGAAATGACTGTGTGTATTTGTTTGTGTAAAATATTTTTGGTATAGGCAAACAGCCAAAGTGTCTGTTGGATTTTTTGTAAGAAAACATTATTGAAAAAAAATTAAAAGAACTGCACATATCGTCTGTCATCTTAAATGCAGAATAATGTAACATCACATTTCATAATTTTACATGCAAAGCAGAAAACTTTGTAAAATGTTTATGAGATTTATAAGCAATTTTAAATATTTCAGCTAAAAATGCGATAACAGATATATTTTTAAGGAAAAAACATTAAATTTATTATTATTTTTTAAGCTGTCTGTGTTACGTTTTATAAATTTGTAATTTTCAGAAACAAAAAGACGTATCATCAACGAAAGTATATTCAACCTTATTCCAGTTGTCGTTGTCGTAATCGCTCAAGTCGTTTTTTGTAAAAGATTAAAGAACACTGGCTGTGTGTTACTTTAATCTCTTACAGAAAATGACTTGATCGATTACGACAACGACAACCGGAATAAGGCTGATTAGTATTAAGTGAAGCAAACATTTAAAATATTAAATAATTAAATATTTGTGTTAAATTACCGGAAAAATAGGATATATGTATGTATATATATGATAATTTTTTTTAATGATTTTACTACTAATAAGTAGTGGTTTAAACTAGAAAATGTAACTTCATTTAATTTAGCTACGAATTGATTTTAAAAAGCCATATTTTTCATTCTAATTAAAAAGTATTTTGATCTTCTTAAAATGATTTTTTATAAAAAAACAAAACAGGAAATTATTCCAAAAATTAAGAATAACAGTCTTTTTCAGGATATTGATGAAGGGTTACATGGAAGAATGCAATCCTAATAAAAAAAAAACAGATTATTTAAAAAAAACTAATAAAAACATTTCTTTTGAATAATTAGTATTGTGGTTATTTTTGTCGAACTATTTATGGGTTTTTAATCCAAATTTTACTATTTTTAATCAGGCTTAAGTTCATCAAATTTAATTTTTTATTAAATTATTATTAAAATTTGGATTAAAAATATTTCTTTTGTATTATCTACTTTTTATATTATAATGAAGAACTTTTATGGTACCATACAGATTCATTATAGGGATGTTCGACTTTATTTAAATTTATTAAAAAGGAAATACATACCTAGATATTATAACTCATAAGGATTCTATCATAATAATGATGACAGTCTGATGGAAACAAAAATCTGAGGACCTGCGGATGTTGCTATTTTGGTAGGTAGGTAGGTAGAAAGGCAGGTGTGAAGTCTCCTTCACACCTTCACCCAGAGACCAATATGGTCCATTGTGACGCCTTAATTAGAGATAGCCATGAAGGTGGAAAGTAGGTGAAAGAAGCAGCGAAAGCATAAGACAGATCCAAAAGATAGGTAGAAAAGAAAGGAAAGAAAAGAGGGAAAAAGAAGGTCAATGACCAACCCGCCCTACGTGCGGTTAGCACCCGGTCTCCCCTCGCGCAGCCAGGCCATCCCCATTACGAATCCTATCAGATTCTCGAGTCCGCAACTCGAAACATCCCCAAATTCGCCCAGGAATCTACTGCCCAGCCACCTCAGCCTGCTACCCTGCAACCTGGAACAGTGGCACAGAAAGTCACGCCCAGTGTCCACTCCTTAATTCTATCAAAATAGAAGCCCAATGGAGTCCTAACCGCCTCCACACAGTCAGGATCCTCCATCTCTGAGCCCTGTCTTGCCAACTCATCAGCAACTTCATTGCCGCCTATGTCGCAATGACCCGGCACCCAGCACAACCTTAGCAAATACTCCCCTAAGGCTCCCCTCAGAGCCCTCCTACAATCATCAACCAGCCTAGCGTTCACATAGCCCCTTACGGCCATAAGAGCCGCCTGGCTGTCCACATATATAGTGACCTCCGAGCCCCTATCAATGTTGTCCCTTATCAGTTCCACGGCCCTCCAGACCCCCAGAACCTCCGCCTGAAAAACACTGCAGTCGTCAGGGAGCCTATATGACCTTCTTATGTTCAGATCCTCAATGAAGACCCCTGCACCCGTGCCCCTCATCTTCGAGCCATCAGTGAAAATAGCAAATCCACCAAACAATCTCAATGACTCCCACCAAACACAACATCCATACGTAAGAATGGGTCTAACCACCGAAGTGTACAGCCATCCCACCACTGACGGCCGGAGTCCCCAGCTCCTACCTATCGATGATCTGCAAGCATAGTAGGCATTGAGACCCCTTTTGAGTCTGTCCTGAGTATTCATACCCAATGACAGCTTGCTGTCCAGAAAAACCCCCAGATACTTAGCACTATCAGATAGTCCAAGCTCCACTCCTCCCAGTACCGGCAGTCTAAACTCCTCCACCTTGTACCTCCTAGTGAAAAGAACCAACTCCGTCTTCTCCGGATTAACTCCCAGTCCCTTATCACTTGCCCATGCCGCCAGTTCGCCCAGCGCCCCTTGCATGATGTCGCTAATTGTCGGCAGAAACTTGCCCGACACCAATATCACCACATCATCCGCGTAGGCCACGACCTTCTGACCCATTCTGTCAAAACGTCTCAGAACGACATTGACGGCCAAGAGCCACAATAAGGGAGAGAGAACTCCCCCCTGTGGGGTCCCCCTAGTCACCGATTTCCTTAAGCGTTCGTTTCCCCAGTCCGAGTGAATAACTCTGCTGCTAAGCATCATAGTTATCCATTCGACCAAGAACGACGGAACCCTCAGGTCAACCAGTGCCTGCCCTATAGCCTCTATCCTCAAATTGTTAAAGGCGCCCTCTATGTCCAGGAATGCCGCCAGGGTGTATTTCCTGGTTCGCAAACCCCGCTCCACATAACCAACCACATCATGCAACGAACTCTCAACAGATCTACCTTTAAGGTAGGCGTGTTGAGCGCCGCTGATGATGCCGGCGTCAATCTTCGTCCTCAGATGTAGATCAATCAGTCTTTCCAACGTCTTCAAGAGAAAAGACGACAAGCTGATTGGTCTAAAATCCTTGGGTTTAGAGCAGAGATCTGCAAAACACCGCACATGTGCGAATGCTCTCACACAAATAAAGAGAGCATGAGAAAATAATTTGTATTTTTACTCGAAAACACTGAACAAACAAAAACAATTACGCTCAAAAATAAACAACCAAGAGAAACAAGAAATGTAAATGTATGTGTTTGGCGGACTCTGGTTTAGAGTGACTGGTTCTACCCGCCTTGGGAATAAAAACTACCCTAACCTCCCTCCACCTCCTAGGAATGTACCCGTTCAGCACACATATCCTAAACAGTTCCACCAACAACAGTAGTGATGATTCCCCGATATTCTGTAACATCGCCGAAAATATACCATCTGGCCCGCCGATTTGTAGGACCCAAAGGTATTTACCGCCCATGTTACCTTATCCAAGGTAATCATATCCCCCACCGTCTCCCTTTCCTCACCGCCTGAGCCCGAACCAGAGAAGGGGTCACCACATACAGCCTGTTCTCCCGACCCAGGATCCACACACCCCGGAAAGTGAGTCTCCATAACTAGACAGAGAGATTCAGAGCCAGATTCCGCCCATGAGCCGTCCGATCTCTGAATAAATCCAGGGACTACAGGGTCCTTAGATAAAATTCTTCTGAACCTAGACATCTCATTCACGGATTCAACTGACTCGCTAAACTTAATCCACGAGTCCCTTTTCGACCTTATAATATCTCCCTTATACCTCCCGTAACTCAACCTGAAGTTACTCCAATCTTCATCCCTGCGCGTATACTTCGCCCTATTGAACAGCCTTCTGACGATGGACCTTTGAGTTTTCAACTCGTCTGTCCACCATCTTGGCTGTGTACGCCTGCCCGGAAAATTTAACGGACAGGATCGCTCATAGCTACTGGTCAAAACCCCCGTGAAGGTGTTTACCAGTTGCTCCACACCGGCCGGAGTCGACCCCCAGTTCCGTGTAACCCTAAGGTTCCGTTGCACTAGTCCCGAAAACGAGTCCCAATCCGTCCTTCTCGGATTCCTATATGGACACCTTTTCGACCTCTCAAACTTTAGACTAAAGGACAGACGACTATGGTCAGAGAAGGAAAAATCCAAAGCCACCCTCCAGTCCTCTACTAATTGCCTACAGCTCGTCAATGTTATATCTATCACTGCCTCTCTATTCTTAGTTCTGAACGTTGGCTTATTCCCCCTGTTACAGATAAAAAGATTGCTGGCCATAATAAAATCAAACATAGACTCACCTCTTTTGTTGATGTCGGCACTACCCCATTGGGAATGGTGTGCATTGGCGTCACATCCCAGTACCAGCCTCAAGCCGCTTCTGCCCGAGTGCTCCACCAACTCTCGCACTTTTTCACCAGGTGGATCGGCAGCTTCATATGGCAAGTATGCCGATGCTAGTGCCAGGACCGTTTTGTCCTTGGCTTCTCCTGTCACAACCGTGAGGTCTCCATTACTGAAAGAATGAGAAATCATAAATTTATGTTCAGTTCTCGCCAGTATACAAGTCCGTACCTTCTCTTCAGAGCGGGATACGAACAAGGTATACCCCGTGATCCTTAATCCAACTACCCATTTATTCTTAGAAAATTTCAGCGTTTGGAAGTACAATGGGGTAGGCTGCAAAATTTTTAAATTTCTAACAGTCCTATAAGGGAGAAGCTGATAGTCACTTATTATAAATTTTGTAATATATACGTATATGGATTCGGCTTTTATAATTTTACAGCACTTTTATTAATTTTTCTTTTGCAATAATTTTTAGTCTGATCACTAATTCCACTAACACCCTGGTAACAGTTATAAAACAAATTACCCAGTTTGGACGTTTAAAAATATTAATGTGTTCTTATAAAAAGAATTAAAAACTCTGTTAATTTTTTTCTTGAGTGTGATTATACACATGGCCCAATTAGTAGGTCTGCTCGAAACGCCTGCTGATTTTTTGCAGAGTTGTGTTCTTAATAATAATACATAGGCATAAATGGGCAAAATGTCAAAAGTTGTTTACATTTTTGAACGTCATTGTGTTTATTTGAAAATTGATATTTGATTTAAAAAAATTATTTTTCTTATTGTGAAAATAGAAAAAAAAATTTAATGATAGTGACAAAAATTGTGAACAAAAATAAAAAAAATATAAGTAATATATAAAAAACTAAATGGGGGACACAATGAAGAACATTTATCGTCTCCTCCCCAGTGATGAAGAAAATGAAAAGAACAACATCAGTGTCAACATTTTTATTTCAATAACAGAAGAGAAATTTCCAAAGACAAACATGTTGACCAAGGGAATACTTCTTTTATATCTGGTTAAGCATTTCCGTTGTTTTCTTCACACCCATATGCAGGCGGTGGAGAAAAGTAAGCAGTCTTCAGTGTGCTGCTCAAATGATTATCTCCAAATTTGATTTTGTTTATTAATCCGTTCATTCTAAATAAAGTTTGTAACATGCTTTGAACATGGCACTTTCGGCATCAAATAATAAATACATTGGCGCTGGTATATCATCACTGAGTTGGAGACGATAAATGTTCTCTATTCTGTCCGCATTTAAGTTTTTTATTTATTTTTATATTTTTTCATAAAATTTTAAAACAAACGGCAAATACTGGTAGTATTTTGCAAAATGTAAAAATGTATTTTATTTATATTGCTTCTATAGGTACATAAAATATAGAAAAAATCTTCCCATTGTCCTTTCTTTTCCATTTCCTTTATCGCCCAGTTAGTTCTAAGCACTTTTTTTTTCGAAAAAACTTATTTTACCAAAATTTCGATTGAAAATTTTTCATTTCACAAAATAAATACAAAACACATTTTTCTTGACAGCTGACAACTTTTTGACATTTTTACCATTTGTATACACAAATAAAACGCGTTTTGTTTTTTCTATTGTTGCATTAGTTGCGTTCGAGAACACAAAAGTTTTTACTATTTTTTACTAAACTTTACTGCATTTTACGAAATTGCGTTCGAGTACACAAAATTCAGTAAATGAGAACATAAATTGAGAGCGAAAAGTGACAGTTCTTGTCTGAGTATACTGCATAAATTTTTGCAGTAAAATTTAGTTAATCAAAAAAACATATGTTTCAAAAGGTAAACAAACAAAAGTAACCAATAAAAAGCATACAAATTGTGAAAAAATTGTTAAATAAAAGAAAAGTTGAAATAAAAAATTAACCTAAACAAAAAGTGAATAATTAATTATTAATTAAACTTGTTTGTGATGCATTTATTTAGCTTAATGCAAACTTTTGAAATTTTTTTTGTGATGTTAATTTTTTAGAGGTGTAAAAGTGTGAAGTATTCGGGTACTTAAGTTATCAATAGCAAACAAAGTATTCATGTTCTTTTAAATAATTTAACCCGCTACAAATTAGTAAAATCAAATAAAATAAAAAGCAAGCAAATATGAAAGATTACATAAAATAGTTTGTTTGTATTTTCCAAAAATGTTCGTGTTATAAACAGTATTTAATCGAGTACCGATAAGAAAACGAGTTAAGTAGTCAAAAGTGTCAATATTTTTCAACACTTCAATTATTTGCCGTCAGCTGTTGCCTTTATTTTACAAATTTTTGCAAATTTTGCGTTCGCATTTATTTAGCTTAATGCAAACTTTTGAAATTTTTTTTGTGATGTTAATTTTTTAGAGGTGTAAAAGTGTGAAGTATTCGGGTACTTAAGTTATCAATAGCAAACAAAGTATTCATGTTCTTTTAAATAATTTAACCCGCTACAAATTAGTAAAATCAAATAAAATAAAAAGCAAGCAAATATGAAAGATTACATAAAATAGTTTGTTTGTATTTTCCAAAAATGTTCGTGTTATAAACAGTATTTAATCGAGTACCGATAAGAAAACGAGTTAAGTAGTCAAAAGTGTCAATATTTTTCAACACTTCAATTATTTGCCGTCAGCTGTTGCCTTTATTTTACAAATTTTTGCAAATTTTGCGTTCGCGTACTTTTTAGACAACAGCTTTTTGTGAGAGCAAATTTTTCAGTTTACTCAACTACTGCATTTTACTGTAAAATTACTCAAACGCACCTATTGTTGCAGTTGTGCGCAGACCTACTTATTGGGCCATGATTATACATTATTTGTTAAAAAAAATTGTATTTTTGATGAAACGTAATTTTTAATTTTGTAAATAACTTGGATATTTTTTTAGGTAGCAGTTTAAAATTTTATAAAAATATGTAATGTGAATCGTAATCAACAAAACAAATCAATTTAAAATTTTCTAAAATTGTTTTGCATATAAGCTAACGATATGTTTTTTTTTTGTTTTTGTGTAAACAATTCTTGTCTTGTCTTATTGACATGATTGCTACTTATTTTGATATTTTGAGGTTGCATTGAAACAGATTGCATGTAGGTTGCACTGTGTGTACCCAGCATAATACATATATTGATAAATATTCGATTCCAGAACTCATTATTCTTAACACAGAACATTTCCTAGGTTTGTAATAAATTATTTAAATGTATACTGGGAATGACTTAAATAATTCTAAAAAATACGAATAATTGTCACGAACAGAAGAAAAAACCCGAAACATTTTTACGAACAGAAACAATACATTCCTTGTTCTGCAAATGTGAGAATATACGTGGTAATCAAATCATAATTATTGTGTCAATAAAATTACCTTCTCGATTCCCATGAATGCATTATTATTCTTTCGAAAAAAATATGTTATTTTTTTTAGTTATTTATGTAATCAATTCCTTATTTTCCCGCTGGGTATTGTGTCAATAACATTACCTTCTCGATTCCCATGAATGCATTATTATTCTTTCGAAAAGAATACATCATTGTTTTAGTTATTTATGTAATCAATTCCTTATTTTCCCGCTGGGCAGAAGAATTGAGAGAGAAAGCGATAGAGCTGCAAAACTATCGATAGTCGGCCCAATCGATAGTTTCGATAGTTAGCTTAAAAACTATCAATAGTATCGAAAAGCTTTTATGTGCAATTTCTGTTTTATACCCTTTGTACACTTGCATACATTTCGGAGGAACGCATGGAATATGTTGAAAATGTGAAATACGCGTTCACACTTGAAACATCTAACATCTACTATCAATAAAAAATGTCACCATTTCTGAAAAAAAACTTTTGTTTTTTTAAATACTTTTTTCTACAAAAGTGCCAACATTTCAAAAGATGTATTTCTAATTCATTTTGTTTAATAATTTTAGCAAAATAAGGCTTGCAAAAAAGGAAAAACTTGAGAAATGGTAACGCTGCTTTCAAAGCAACTTCCATTTTGTCAGTGATGCCACAATAATAACAGAATTTATTGCCACAAAATGAGATAGTAACATTCTGTAAAAATGTTGAAAAATTTAGATTTTTAGCCCTATGTATTTCTTATGGGAAAATTCCAACGTTTTCGCAAATTGATGTTAAATGTTGACAAGTGTGAAAAGGCTATTACCCTGCGGCCACACGGTCAAGTTGTTCTTGATAGTCTTTTACATATATTGCTTGTCAAAATTTACATAAATTGAAAGCTGTGACGTAGGCTGCATTCAATTTTTGATCAATTTACTTTCAAGATGTCACCAAGAAAGCAATTTATAAAGACAAACGAAAAATTTGCTCACTAACCTTGAAATCAGCTGTTTTCTTGAACGTAAATTGAAACACTCACTGGACAGAGAACTTTAAAGGCAAGT
Source organism: Pollenia angustigena (assembly GCA_930367215.1). Taxonomy (NCBI): domain Eukaryota; kingdom Metazoa; phylum Arthropoda; class Insecta; order Diptera; family Polleniidae; genus Pollenia; species Pollenia angustigena. Next base: position 54,219,999 of record OV884056.1, on the reverse strand, counting down.
TCGTGTCAATTTTTAAAAGTATGAGTGTATTGGTAAAAAAGTGTGAGTGTATTAAACTTGATAGCCAAAACTTGATCGTGTAACCCTCAAGTTAACACGGTCATCAGTGAAGGTGGTAAACAATGAAAAAGTTTTTACACTTAATTTACAGAAAATGTTTTTCAGGTATAAAATACCAACATATTCACTTTAAATTTCAGTGTTATCTGAGTTTATAACAAATATACAGCCCAATTATTAATTATAATACAAATTTCCCGGAAGTTTTTTTCCCTTTTCCTATTTCTACAATTGTATTAACATAGGAAAAATGGGAAAAGGGAGAAAACTGCAGCGGAATTTTTATTCATAATTGGGCTGATAAACTTTATATGCATATATATAGACGGTTAATTGGCAGCAGGGTTGTCAGTTTTTTTTTACCATCGACGTCAAAATATGTACTTATGTAAATCTAGAAATTTAAAAGTTTATTTTGTATCCCTTATGTTAAAAATGTGTTCATGGTTTTAGCATTAGCATTATTTTGATATGTAAATTAGTACACAACTCTGTAGCAATAAGGTAAAAGTGCTTAACTCTATTTTTTTAAGTTTTAAAGGAAATTTTGTGAAAATTTACTCCTATTATAATAATTATCATCCCTTATCTGCGGTTATATTTTTTAAAGTTTTTGTTTCTTAACATTGCTTTTGTCACAGATCGGAAGTAAACTTAAGTTTTTATTCGAAATATTATTGCACATTATTATTATTATTGCTATAACTTCCTAACAAGTCTTACAAAATAATTGAAACTTTACTTGTGTTTACTTTTGAACGTGAAGATCTTTAAGATGTCATTATTTCTAGTTGTTGTTGCATGTGTACTTTTGAATATGAAGATGTCAAAGATGCCATAGCCTAAAATTTAGGTTAAATCAACTTAAGTACTTTTTGCCATAGAATTAAAAAAGTTTATGCACTGCTAAAAAAAATGCGTCGAATGAACTGTTTAAAATGTTTCGTTGGCTACAACTAATCAACTTTGTAATTAATTTTAAAATTTTCCGATAGTATCGATAGTGCTTAAAGCTATCGATAGTCCGACAAAAATAAAACTATCCATACTATCGATAGTACTATCGATTGTTTTGCAGCTCTAGAAAGCGACAGAACAATTAAAAGAAAACGTCGAAAACAGCCACAAATAATTGTGCATCGGTTTTGCATTGATTTTCTGTAGGAAAATAATAACTTTTGTAAAAACAACTTTTAAAAGAATATAAACCAACAATTGCTTATAAATAAAATCTAAAGAGCAAAAATGTCTCAAGTGGATCAAGTAAGTATTTGTTAGAATTTCGTTTAAACCTAAATAAAAAAACAATTGGCCAAAGAAAAAAGGACTTGAAAATTTTTCAAAATGAACTTCGTGTATGTGTAGTTGTATGAGTTTATTTAACAACCCTTTTTTAATCTTAAAATTAATAAACATTTCTTTTTAACAGAAACGCGCTTTCAACAAATTAAAACATGATTTAGAGCCTTGGCGCAATATTATTGTTGTAATGGATGCTGTACTTGTTTGGGAAAAGAATTTCTATCCGGCCATTATATTGGCCGGTGTCTCAGTATTTTTCTTGGCTTTATGGGCCATGGATTTATCGATAATCACGCTATTAGCTTTAGCCGGTCTTTTAGGCGTATTATTTGATTTTTTATATCCCACCATATCACGAATTGTATTTAATGCTGACCAATGGTCGGGCAAACAAGAGGCACAATTCGAACATATTGTCAATCAATTGTGCAATATTAAACTATTGATAATGGGATGGTATGAGTATTTATTTGCAAATAAGGAAAAGAAATCAACAATGGTGAGTTTTTAAAAATGATTCATATATTAATGTTTTATTTCTAGAAAATGATTATTTAAAGTTAGATTTGTTTAACTTATGGATGACTATGTATTGTTATTAATTTATAAATGATTTTATCTTGATAATAGAATTTTGTTGCTATAAACTTCTAGTATATGTTTTCTTTTTCTAAGGTAGCATACCTATATAGATTTTGATTTGCCAAAAACGACCATATGATACCCTACAACAAGATCGTGGGTAGATTTTTTACTTAATGGTGATTTTTTTTCTGAGAAAAATATGTTACAGTATATACATGTAACATTTTCTAATGTTACCTATAATCACTGGAAGTGTTACATGATGTGCAATTTCAATAGAACAAAATTTGCTGCTTTTATTAACAACTATTACACTTTCATCATTAATGCACTTCATGAGCGATTTTTAAAGTTATTTGAGCGGTTTCTTTACGCTATTATGGATTGGAAACAAATATTGACATCTCTAATGGCTTAGGAAAATTAAAACGATTATAAAATAAATAGAATTTTTTTGATTATAATGTGTAAATATATTTTTATTTTGTTTTAAAGCAATTTTTTACAAAATTATAAAACATTGGTTGTACAAATAAAGAATTAAGTACCAAAGTTGTAAAACAGGGCAGTTTGAACACCTTAAGTTAAAGTAAGGGTAAAATATGCGACATGTCTTGCATGTTTTTCATTAACATTATCACAAAAGAACTTGAAAATTTTTCCCACAGTTGTATTTTTTGTACGAACGAACACAAAATTGTATAACATGTAACATTAATGCAACATATTTCTCAGAAAAGAAACGCTATATAGTAATATACAGGGGTGTGCTGGAAATGGCAAACGCAAAACGCAAGAATTTTAAAAGTCGTTTTTTAGTAAGATTTCTGTAATAAAAGAATTTTATGACAAATATTATACAAAACAGAATTTTATAACAAAAATTATTAAAATTTGATTAAAAGTGGAATTTAAACAGCCTCCAAATTCTTGCGTTTTGCGTTTGCGATTTCCAGCACACCCCCCATAGTAAGCTTATTCACGACAGTAAACACGACATAGTTAAATAATTTTTACTACATTTTTCCTTGACAAGACCATCTCCAAGTTGAGCAAATCAGTAATGGTTATTTGATACCGAAATTACTTTTATGAGTTAAAGTGATTTTCAGAAGTTGAACTTATATAGGAGCTATATTCGATTGTTAACATGAAATTTTACACAAACGTTACAATTTTAAGAACTTTTTTTGATTAAATTGATATTCGCAAGTGGACCTTCTACTAGAACTATTAACCTATTATTTGAAATTTGCTCGTCATTTATAATTGTATTAATATTACTTCCTAAATTTTATCACGATACCCAAATTTGTAAGAAATAATTTTTTTTGTATTAAAATGAGATTTTTGGAATAAAGCCTTTGGAGGGGTTTTTTTTTTTTTGTTCAGTTATAAACAAATTATAAAGTACTTTTGTGCAGTTGTTTATATTTGTAAAAACATGTTTTTATTCGCTTTTCTCTGTGCATCGACAATCCCCCAACATTTTGTCGGATGTTATGTATTGATTACCAAGATGCTTCTTCTTTATTTGGAAACATCTCAGCCAGTTTGTGGACCGCTCAGGCTAAACTTCAATAGCAAATAATTCCGGACTAGGTGTTTCGGAAAACCCATTTCAACGGACACGGAACTTCGCTTCTCTAAAATACCCAGATTGTATATACTTTATAGGGTATAAGATCAATGTAAAAGAAATTACAAAGGGAATGACAAACTTATTTATAAATAAAAATAATAAATAGAAACTGGGAATTATTTCCTTCCGAAGGTTACTTTATATTATATTCAACATTTTTTCATTTTTCGAATTTATTCTATTTAGAGCTAAATTTCAGTTATGTATTTTATAAAGCTTTTTTGTAATAGTTCTATTCCTTCAATTTTTCAGAAATGACTATACACTACCAGACTATTATATTGTATTTTCTTTTTACATTTTACCAAACTTTCTAAAGCAATTGTGTATATTTTATTAACAAAAAAATTTCCTTTTTTATATTTCCAACAAATATTTTTGACATTCACTCTAACTTTTTACAAAAACAAAATACATAGTATTTTTCAATAAAAAGGGATAGCTAGCATAACTCTATCTCACCTTTATAAATTCGCCTTGCCCTGGGGGCCAGTATAAATTTTGACATTAGTGTAGAAATTTTTGACAACCACAAAATTATTTTTTTCAATAAAATTTGTTTAAACCAGGGTTTAAAAGCATCCATCAGCTGAATGCTTTTTATTTTTGCTTTTGCCACTGCTATTGAAATTTGTAATTTTTTTTCCAACAGCCAATGTTTTGTTTTTCGTTTGTGCAAAAAAGCAAATCTCCTATTTTGTATATTTTTATTTTCTGACAACTGCTTTTTTACCAGCCAGCGACAAAAATGGACAACCACATAAAAAGCAAAAGCTAAAAAAAATTATTTCGCCTTTTGCTTTTTTACTTTTTCCTGAAAGAAGAGCTAGTTAAAAAAGACAAACCAAAAAAAAAATCTAAAATTCAAAGAACAAAAATTCTTCTCTGGCTGGTAATAACAAAAAGCCGATTCAATAAAATGAAAAGCAGCGGAAGTGTGTGCTAAAAGCAGTCTGAGCAGAGCTATTAGCTCTGCAAAAAGGCAGATTACAACGAAAAAATACTGATCAGTGTACAAGCAACAGGTTTTTTTATGGTGATGAGGAAAAATAAATTTTTGCCTTTCTTCAGTAATGTTGTAGTAATGTTGTTGTTGCTCGCCAAACAAATAAAAAATTCTTGTTGTGTTTGTTTTGCATGAAAAATATCACTTGTCGTCGTCGAGTATTTTTTTTCGCAATCATGTGCCTTTGCAACCTTTTTTGCTGCTTTTATCTCCTATTTTGCGGCTATTAGCATGCATTGGTTTTTGATTTGGCGGCTGTTTGACAGAAGCTGTTTGTTTCATTCTTTTTCCTACCTATTTTTTCCTACAACATAAAAGTAATTGCCGTTGCTTTTTGAGTTCCATCAAATTGTTAAAAAAGCAAAAGCTGAAAAAAGCCAGTGCCAATTATTTTGTGTGTTTATTTTGCTGCTGCTTTTGAAAAGTGTGGGCTTTTTTAGCAGTGGAACTTGTCGGCTTTTTAATTTTGATTTTTTTTTAATAGGAAAAAGTCAAAATTTGGCTGCTTTTGCTAATATGGCGATAGCATTTTAAACCCTGGTTTAAACAAAATATAAAATAATATGAAAGCAAGACCAGCGGCAAAAAAAATTATTAATATGTATATCAGAAAGAATACATCAAAAACATAGTTGGGACGATCTCATTTCCGTCAGAATTACAATGATTATTAGTAAACGTTTGATTAATTTACTAATTTTCACAAAACCACTAGTTATTGTCAAAATTTTACGTTGTCAAAAATGATACAATTTCACACAGCACAAATATGAAAATTTTCTACCACAAACAAATTTCATTTCACCATAGTACTTTCCCTGTAGGAAGTCAAACACATTTATAACTAACTTTAAACTGGTTTTTTTATAACCTCATCTAGTTGATTAAATGACTTTTTTGCTTGTCGACGACTCATTATTTTAACATGGGCATGTCATAGGCAGTAGTCAATTGGCCATCTTTGCATGACTTTTTAACTGACTACTAACTACTTATTTTTCAACCTATTTGTAATTAATTAAAAGTATTGTCAGTTTATAATAAATTATTTAAATTTTAAATAATTTTTGTCAAAAAAATATATGTACATATGAACATGCATACATATGTATGTATATCTTTATATATTTTGTTATAGCTATAGAAATAATTATTTATGAAAATTTTGCATTAAACTGCCCTAAATGATGATGTATAATAGTCCTGAAATAAATACGCCACATAATTGCTAGTACATAAACAGATTTGTATTGATTCATTTTTTAATTATTTTAAAATGTTTGTATATATTTTTTTCATTTGACTTCATGGCATGCTTGTTTTATTTATTTTGATTTTATTTGTGTTTTACGTGTGCCTTTTTGGTTGATATCTGCATGAGATTTAAACCAATTTGTAGTCATTTAAAAAAAAGTTAATTTATAGTTAGTGTTTTTTGCAACTGACTATTTTATTTACTATAGGGTTGCTACAGTTTCACACACACCCATAGAATAAATTCGAAAAATGAAAAAATGTTGAATATTAAAATAATAAATATAGACTTGAAAATGTAAAGAAATACCTAGATTGACTTTTCGATGGCAGATAATCCTTAAGGAAATTGTGTTGACACGAGACGCTAAATACTGGGTAATAAATAAGCCAAAAAAAAAATATTCATGGATATTCTAAAATACGCGAAGGAGTGAACATTTACATAAAAACAAGAATAAAATTTACGAAAAACTATTTTTTATACCCACACCACAATAGTGGAGAGGGTATTATTTAAATTTGATTTTGTTTTTATGTAATTTTGACTTCTTCGATGCGTATTTAAGAATATCCCTGTACCCATGTTCTGTAACTTTGGTGAGAACTTTTCGCATGGAAAATATGTGAAAAAAAATATTCTATCGTTTCTCGAAAAGTAAGAAAAAGGTTGTCCGTAACTCATGTCGAAAACAATGAAAAGAGATAACGTCGTTATAAAATATTCCACTCGAAGCCGACATGAAATTACAGACGTTGAGAACGCCAGTCACATATCGTTGACGGCGACCAAAATTTGCTAAAATTGAGAATTTTTCAATGACGACGGCGAAAATTCAACCGTCGGCTATACCAAAAAATGTAAAGCACGAGTTTAATGATTGTTGTTAAAAAATGGCTTTGAAAACATTCGCATATTTTTAAAAAGTGCTAAAAGCAAAATAATTAAACTATGAAAAAATCAACCAAGAACAAAATACCTACTTATTATTATTTGTTGTATTTTGCATTTTTAATATTATTTTTTTGTGTTAAAATTTTTTCTCACATTTTTTTTCGTGAGTTCATTTGACAGTTCAAAGCGGGAACTTAATCACAAAAATTTGTACGTAAATTGGTGAGTAATTTCCTTACGTGACAGCTATTACTCGCCAAAAAAAGTAACAGACACAGCTTAGTAAGAACAGTTTGTTTCAATATATGGCATTTTTGTTTCATTTCACACATTCTCGACGCGTGAGTTACAGAACATGGGCACTGATTATATTTTCTTTAAAATTGCAATCTTGAACTTGGTCATAAATTTTACATGGACATCCAAAAATCGATAGATTGGTTCGGAAAATGATTCTGTGTCAATTCGTTATTATTATTTTTGGCTATCGGAAACGAATAATAACTTACACATCTACGATAGTAGGGTATGAGTATTAAACAAAATTTTATATTTTTTTTCATAAAAACCTTTTCTGCATATCGATGGCTTAATATAAAAAAGGCGTAACTCAATTTTTCTTAAAAATGTTTTTTTTTTGTATATTATGGTAGACAAATGCGAAATGCATCTTGCTTTAAAATTTTAGGGTGCTGTAGAATAAAATTTTTTGCATATTTTTATTAAAAATCGATTTAAACTTTTTTATATCTAAAATTTTACGGATTGCATAAGTATTTTTATCTCCCCCTTTGAACTTACAAAAAATCGAGTTACGCCTTTTTTATATTAAGCCATCGATATGTACATAGTTTAACAGAATTCTTTCTTTCTCCTTTTCAGTTTGTTGTCATCATGAGTGTGGCGTTACTAGCATTAGCTTGGATTGGTGCCATTTTCAATAATCTACTTTTAATGTATTTACTCACTTTGGGCATAACTCTCTATCCCGGTGTACAGGATAAGGGCGTTATTAATCAATTCAAGGAACGCTTTGGCTGTATTGTAAGCTCTAAAATGGAAAAAATTCGAGAAGTTACCAAAAAGCAAGAATAATTTAAATATTTTAGGAAAATCAGGAGTAAAATATGAAAAGAAAAAAATGAATTAAAAATAACTTTTATATATGTAAATCAACATGTAATTTATTTATTTTTAAATCACAAAAAATACGCTCATATTTAAAATTTAACTTCAAGGATAGTTAAAAATGATTCTTTTAACAAATATTGAAAAAAATTAAACCAAATTCATAAAAGGAAAACTTCGAACCAAAGCATTAAATAAGTATGTGTTTTTTTTAAATATTCTAAAAAAAAACAAGAAAAAACTAAAACTATAATTATTACACAAACTAAGCAGTTATTTCAAAGTCAAATTTTAAAGTGGTTAAAGAAAAACGTAACGAACAATTTAATAAAATTTTAAAAATCACACTGACGCTCAATTTCATTAAATTTAGTTATAATTAACTACCACTTATCATCTTCTGTCAAACACATATTCTTGACTGTACGTTAAAATAATAGTTAGAATTAACTAAACTTGGTGAAATTGGCCGTATGTAATTGTAAATCTTTTTTATTTCTGCAATTTTTTGTGTTTCAATTGTTTTGTTTGTTTTTAAATTAGTGTAGTTTGTTTTCTTTTAGTTTTTTTAATACTTTAATTATTTAATATGCCGTTTTCACAACACAAGTGATTGAACGTGTAGTAAAATTTATATGAAAAATTTAAAAAAAAAACTAAGTGCTTTTTATATAAATTTAACTACACCTTCAATCACTTGTGTTGTGAAAACACCATATAAGCTTATTTATATTTTACTCAATTTATGAAAAAGTTAATTGAAAATATTAAGAGTTTCGATTTTTTAAAACCATACTTGCGCAAGGAGACGTGCTGCTTGTGTGTGTGAATTTGCCATTTGAATTCTTTGTTTATATTTTTTTTATTTTAAACATATCGCACTTGATCATTAAGAGGGTTTTGACTGAAAAGTTAAAAGTTTTCAGTAGAAACAAAACAATTTTTAATTTAACATTAAAGGCATTTTTAAACAAGCCGATTTATTACCAAAAAGGACCACAATAGTACGATATTTTTGCAGCGGATAGATATGAATATTACGTGTCGATTTTTTTCCAAAAAGTGACAAATAAAATTTTCGAGTTAATGCCGTCTTTATGATCAAGTGCGATATACATATACATACATATATATTTTAAGTATCTTATTTTAAAGACACAAAGTAAATGAATATTCCCTTAATAAGCATTTAAAAGAATCGAAATTATTAAAAAAATTCACAATCTCCATAAACATTTTAACAATCATCATTAAACTTTAAACAAATCATTTTTAAACAATTATTATAAAAATAAAACCAGCTGTGGTTTAATGATCTATTTTTTGCGCTTAAGCGTTAAAATTAAATTAGTATTAAGAATGTCTATAAAAGAAACCCTTAAAAATTCTCAAATACATACATTGAATTAATTCAATAAAAATATAAAAAAAGTTATTAAAATAAAAAGACGTTTTTTATTTACGTGAAAAGATTGCTTAAACTTGGGGTCGCCCACTTGACATTTACAGCTTAAATATATCTTGTTTTCATATTTTTAATCATTAAATCAATTTATAGGCGACTTTCCACAACGAAATAACCATGTCCATACAAACCAATTGAATTTTGATTTCTATGGTCATCGTTACGGCTGTAAATGTGTCAAAATTTTACCTATGGCCTTCATGATCTTAGGGTTAAAAAGATTTTAGTTAAGTCTTCAGAGTATATTTAAAATTATGTGAACTATAATAAAATATTTTGAATAGGTTTTACTGAAAACTCATAACAGTAAAGAAATTGGGCTCATTCGCCAAAATATGTCCGAAAAATTAGTTTTTGCCGAAAATTTAAATCGCAGGTACGGAAAAACTATGCAATTTTTATTTTTATTCCTTATTATTTATGTATATCCCCAATAAATACATATGAGATGATCGAAAAATTCGAAAATTTGTTTAACAAAATTTTTAAAAATTGTATAATCTAATTTTGGAACTGCCGTTAAATACGGGTATATTTTAAGTAAAAATTAGCGCTTTTTTCAAATATTTCTCAAAATATGTCAATTTTATTCCTTTATTTCTTCTTCATGTGGCCTGAGGAAATTTTTAACAAAAATTTGTCTTATATCGCTCATTTATTGCAACATAGTCATATCTCAAATAATTAAAAAATTCAAGTTACTTAAGCAAAAGTAATCCTTCATACCTTCTTTATATGTAAAAAAAAAAAAATCTGTATTTCTCAAACTGAACCGATGTTATAGCAAAATATATTTTATTAAACCTGGGGTCTAATCACCGCATTCGATGCTATCGTATCGAATAAACTATCGATTTTTTTGCATACGATAGACACTGACGTATCGAATGAAAACTCGATAAATGTAATGTCGAGTTACTCGATATCGAATGCTATTATTTCAAATTCAATACATTTCATTCGATATCGAGTTTCATGATGCCAAAATAAATAATTTCGATCAATTTTGCTCGATATCGTATGCTTTGATTAGACCCCAGGGGTCTCGAGTGAAATGCATTGAATTTGAAATAATAGTATTCGATATCGAGTAACTCGACATTACATTTATCGAGTTTTCATTCGATACGTTAGTGTCTATCGTATGCAAAAAAATTTGATAGTTAATTCGATACGATAGTATCGAATGCGGTGATAAGACCCCAGTACACAGCAGAAAGCATACGTATGCTGTACAAAAAATTACTTTTTAAAAATAAATTAGGAAAAGTAATTTTCTTTTTAATATAATACTATATTTACTTAACTTTTCTTTACCGTATGTAAGGCGTTATTAAGAGAACAATTCCGGCTCGGCGAACAAATTTTATATTACATGCAATAAATTGAAATTGCGAATTTTGTGCCGATAGCCACATGTAAATTTTAATTTAAAGGATAACTATGCGCAACTGAGTCTTTTAACTCAGTTGACAACTTCAACTGAATTGAAAGATTTTAAAATTATTTTAAAATTTAATGAAATAAAAGACATTTTTTAAAATACTTACTGAACAACCTAAACAAAAGCGGCAAGCGTTTTTTTAAACATGAAAATTTTATTTAAATACAATTTCAATAAAACAAACCGACATAGCGATCTGTCAAATAAGATTTATCAGCCGGGTGGTTTCTAATTCGCATTCTAATGGTTTGTTTCGTATAAATTGTATGCAAATGAGAAGTTTTGACATACAAAAAACGCTTCCGCTCTTATTTAGGTTGCTCAGTTAACTACAAAAATGAATTTTGACAGCTGATCAAGAGACTTGAGCACACACAGTACAATCGAATTGAAAGACTTAGTAGTCAACTTGAAAATATTAAAATCTTTTGATTTTTCTTCAACCAACTCGACAACCGTCAAACTAATCAACTGACAAGGCCATACACGCTTTGATTTGGACAACAACCGACTCAGTTAACAATTGAATTGAATCGTGTATGGTCTGCTTTAACTTCTAACTTCATTTATGAAAGTTCACAAAAATTTACATTTTCTCTTCAAAGCATATGCCGGAAGCAGTGGTGGAAAAACAAAATAATTTTATGGGGAAATTTTCAGAAAACCTAATGTAAACCTTTATTGTCATTTTTTCCCACTACGACTTCTTGGCATATGCACTAAACAAATAATAATATGACGATATGTATTCAGGCAGACTGCTTTGTAATATATATTTTAATTGGCCAAAAGTGGCTTTTTACACAACATTTAATGAAATAAATAAATGTACAATTCCAATAAATTAAAACAATAATTATCTCCTCCCCCTAGAAGGAGAACGCTCACGTTGTCTCTTGCTTTTCTTTGTTTTCTTTTTGTGTTTTTTATATTTCTCTTCACTATCGCACGATGTATCGTTGGATGATGTTTCAGTATCCGATGAATCATTTTTATATTTTGATTTACTTTTCTTCGATTTTTTTAATTTTTTCTTTGAATGTTTACTTTTCTTCGATTTTTTATGCTTCGGTGCATAAGAATCGTTTTCAGAGTCTGATGAATCGTCTAATTCTACAGTTTTGGTTTCGACTGTATCTTTACGATCACGTTCTCGTTGTCTGCTTCTATTAGGAGATTTGTCGCAGTTTCTGGAATAACTATCTTCACTTTTTCTGTAAGAACTTGAATTTCGATTATCAGATTTGTGTTCATAACGATCTCTCTCATCTCTTTTTGGATCTCTTACATCATCCCTGCATAAATCTTTGTCATAATCGTATTCTCTTCTGTGATGTCTTTTATCACTATGTTCGGCTTTAGTTTTACGATTCTTGTCTTCCTCTCTTTTGGATTCCCTATTATGGTCTCTATCAGCATCTCTATTAAATTCTATTCTGCGTTCCTCATCTTCATTTTTCTTAGATACTATATTACGATCATATTCATCATCCCTGCTGCGATTTTTGCTTTCATATTTATTATAATCCTGCCTATCAGACCTTTCAGATCGATAAATGTCATTTTCTCTTTTGATCTTCTTAAAGTCCTCGTCATTACGATTGGATTTCTGACTTTCAGTTGAATTTATGTGTTCTTTTTTAATTTTCTGTTGATCTTTTGAATCTTTATCAATAATTTTGTCTTCGTTAAAAACAATTTGACCATGTTCGTTTTCCATCTTTTTGTATTCATCATACTTGCTGTTATCTAATTTAAATTATTGTAAGTAAAGATAACGATTTAAATTAATTATTTATTTTAAAATTCACAGTACATATTTTAAAAAGTGCCCAACAAGCCAATAACATATCGACCCCTTTGCGCGAAATTATAGTATGTTACCAAAACCAAATTTTACAGGAGAGCCATTTTTCTACTATTCTCTGATATCACTTGCAATACCAAAATGAAAATATACATTCAATTTTTGGAGCAACGAAGTGGAATTCGCATACAAAATTTTGTCAGGTGACGTCTCTTTGAATGTAGAACAAGATAGCATCAAAAACTCAATTTCAAAAAAATTGGCATATACGATAATTTCGAGCAACAAAGCATAGGGAAAAGACCCCACTATAATACGCATAAGCTTGCGTAAGCTTCTGTCAAGAATCAACAAAAAGCTTCTTAAATTCATTTGAAAACAAAAAAAAAAAAAAAAAAAAAAAAACACAAAAACAAAATCAAAAAACATTTGATTCCGTACGGAAAGTGCAACCAGTTTTTCATTTTGCTTAAGTAAATGACAGATTAATAAAACTTAACAAAAATGTTCCTTAAGTACAATATTGTTTGACACATGATTAACATGTATTCGCACAGATTCTTAAGCCAACTTAGCACATTATAGTTGGGCCTTTAGTCATTGATACGTAAATCTAATGTTTAAATATATAAACCGAATCCTAAACAATGTATTATATATTCGGCTATGCCGAATCTTATATACTCTTCACCATGCCGCTTTTCCAATCCCGCCCACATATTGTCGGATGTTGTGTACCCAGATGATTGTACCTTATTTGGATACTTTGGCTCGTGCCGTTCTACAGATATAAAAACAATAACAAGGGAATTATGGGAAAATAAGAGGCAGTCGTTGTTTTTTGCTCATATTTCAGCTATTTGTGGACCGAATGAAACTTTTACGGAGATAAATCGTTCGGAGGTTTCTGGTATGCCAAATCAATTCTATTTAATTAATGTGTCTCTTTTCAAATTTTTAATCCATTTTGTAATATCTCGAATATATTAAGAGATATCGAGCCATAACATTGCTACATATCCTTAATTTTACAGTTCTCTTGACACTGTTTTGCCTCATTCGTCACTTTTTGTACAATGAAGCAAATTTTTAACGTAAAAGTTAAAATATTATTGGTTGTAATTGTTATACTGCATGTTCTATTCAACTAATGCACATATATCAAAACATTTCTTTCCGTGCGGAAAACTAGTAACTACCCAACGATACACTATGTGGTTTCTATTTTGTGTTAGCTTTAACAAATACTTTGACCTACTTGAAAGACATTTAAAAATGTTATTAAAATCATCTCAATTCTTTATCTATGTGGATGCACACGAATTAGCTTGAGATAAATCATGAATTTCATGATTACCTGAGTCTACGTATTTTGCTTCATTTTTACAAAATAATGATATATCGATTTTTTTGATATATTTAGTAATATTTAGATATTTACTAAGTGTACATAGATATTTTACTAACAATACATGCTCTTGGCTACGAAGGCTTCTTTGTATTGATATTTAATAAAAATAAATAAATAAAATCAAATGATATGTTGGGCCCAAAACAGGATTGCAATCACTCTTATTGTGTTTGGCGTATTTAAAATACGCCTACGACTGTTTGGTAATAGATTAAAGAAAACGTGAACTTTTTTTTCTTTAATCTATTACCAAACTGTCGTAGGCGTATCTTAAATATGCCAAACACAATAAGGTTAATTATTTTGGTTGAATCTTAATAACTTTTTATATTTTGTGCAAAAAGTTATAACGTCGTTAAGTTGTAAAAGAAAAAATATCTCTCGCGCGAGCCACGTAATTTTTGACAAACAAATCTGTCGTGTAGTTTATATTTACTTAAAATTAATGCAAACATTATTTAAAGTTTTTCGAGAAACAACATATTTGGGGTCTTCGGAAACCCCATTTCAACAGACGGACGGAAAGAGACCGGCATCGTTAAATCAATTAAGCAAACCAGAATATACATATAAACATAAAGAAGTCTAATATCAATATGGCGGAATGACAAATTTATAAACATATACCCTTTAACCGTCGGTGAAGGGTATAAAAATGTTAACATCGTAATTTTATTTACTTACTTATACACTTGCCATATTGGGCATACTCCTTCTTAGACACCGGTTGGCAAAGAAACTCATTAAATGCTTCCTTAGCACCTCCAATAGCCATTTTAACTATAACCCTACCCGCATAATCATCAAAACCTTCAATTTGTCCATAAAGATTCTTATGTTTGCCGCTCAAAATGCATACATAAGCATTACGTTTTACCTCCAACACTTCATTAGCTTCGGGAACCACTAAAAGAGGTTTTTTATTCAGAGCTTTATCTGCACCTAGACCCATACCTTTAGGTCTTACCATAGGTGTATCGTCTAAGACGGCGCCACTTTTTTTAATGGATTTTAGTGGTGGTTCCGACCAACCCATGCCACGAAGCATAGCTTTACCAAAATCTTGTATAGGTATAGATTCATATTCATCAAGGGTAGACTCTTTAGCACCATCCAAAGGTAGATCTTCCGGTTTTACAACGGGCAGAACTAATTTGCTTGATGGATCTGTGGAATTATTCAATTCCGTTTCAGCTAAAAGCTCTCGAGCAGCTCTTTTTTCTAAATCTTCATGTTCTTCATTGCTAGAAGCTAATGATGGCTCGGTTTGTTTTTCATTGTTTTCATCTGGTTCTTCTTCACCTAATAAAACTGCGCGCCTTTTCAATAAACTAGCCAAGGCCGCAGAAGTCTTGTGTGCTTCCTTTAAAGGAATTGTTAAAGGGGGCTCTTCGATTTTTTCTCTGTTTTTTTTTTTTGCAAATTTAAATAAAATAGGTTGCATTTTTTTAATACTAAAAATATTGTTAATACTTACACTACCAATTTTATTTCCTGACCCTCTAAACATTTTATTAATTCCACTTTTGTGTCAGTTTTAACATGATCTTTTATTGGCAATAAATTAAGCTTTTTACTGATTTTACTAAAGCTAAAAGATATTTTCTTGGCTTCCATACTAAAATTTTAAATAACTTTAATTACAATTCTTTTTAATTAAACATTTACTGCTGAAAAATATAAATTATTAGGAAAACGCGTTTATAAACATTAACCTCTGCAGCTGTTTGATATTAGCCAAGGCGAAAATTAATTCGCCTTGATAATAGCTCTGTTTCTTTACATACAGTCTACAACTGACATGAAATGCTTAACATTAACACTAAATAATGTTAGTGTTAAGTATAGACTCATCATGTAAGTGCCGGTTCACACACGTCAAGTTTAACTCGTCAAGTCTTGAGCTCTCCTAAAAACTCAAGACTTGATGAGTTAAACTTGACGTGTGTGAACCAGCACTAAGAGGTTTTCTCATGTTATAACACGGTTGTTAATGCGAATGTTTTAACAGCAAATCATGTCAGTTGTAGACGGGCAGTTGCTTTTTTGGCAAAGTTCCTGACAAGGCGAATTCGTATCTTATTTATTTGAATTTAAAATTATCAAAAACTTTAATAAAATATAATAAGCACAGCACAAAACGTGGACTTTTTGTAAACATAAACAAAACTTTGACATAAACCTATACAAACAACCCTACAAGACCGGTAGTGTTGACCAATATATTGATTAAAGTTTCTATTAGTTTATTAAGAGCAAAATTTTGTATCTCTTTCTAACTAATGAATTCCACTCGACTACGGAACATATGTATATCTGTACTGCTTTTTATTAGTCAATGATAACCAAAATAGTGGTTAATGCTAACTAGTTAGTCATAACGTAAGTATTGGTTAGCACTAACTAGTTATTTATAACGTAAAAATTGGTTAATACTAACCTTTATAAAAAAATACTTTTTTTTAATTTTAATTTTAAATTAAATTTTTTATTAAAAAAATTAAATGGAATTTCATTAATACCTTACAGTCAGGAAATTAGATTTCAGTAAAGTAAATACCACGTACCATTATTTCTGTGGCTGCTCTTTAAGGATCCTCTTCTTGCATGAGTTTGGAAATGTAGGTAAACATACGTTTTTACAATCAATTAATCGTAGATCTTTAAAAGACATTTTATTTTGTTAACAATTTGTTGCAAAAAATTATATACATACTTGAAAAGCCATCAGGATTTTTAATAATACTTTTTGTTCCTTAATTATCATCACCAAATCCTAAACGATTTTCCTGGCCAAAGCCACCACTCGAATGGCCGCTACCTGTAAAGCGGGCTTTTCGCACATGACCTCTGTTGTTTCCTGATAATCCACGTTCTCTGAAGCCAGCATCAATACGCCCTTCTTTACCACTAGCATTCTGATTATAGCTTTTTGGCGGTGTCACTTTTTTTATAGTAATTTTTTATCTCACTACTTTAGTCACAAATTATAAATGTTAGTTGTACCATTCTAACATATATGTTAGAGTGGAACAACTAATCTGAAAATGTTGCAAGTGTGTTAGTAATTTGTTTAGTTTTGGTTATGCATTTAAATGCAAATAATAGGACCAGTCCAAACACGCGTGTAAAGAGTAGTCCACAAGGGACCAGGACTAGTCCAAAAGTAACCCATACGTATGGAAAAAACCTATTTCTATTTAACATTACGATGTCCTAGGAGAGGACCATATAACCCACCATTGGACCACTAAGGAGTAGTTTTAAAACCACTCCATAGTATACTCAAGAGGATTTGTTTTGAAGTCCATTTTCGTTGACAATTATTGCTTGCATAAAACGTAAAATTTGGTTGTCAATTGAAAAAAGAAAAAAATAGAAGCAAATTGTGTAAGAAAGAAATTAATTTTTTGAAATGGTAGCAAATTATAATTGTAGTAAAAGAATTAAATTAAAGAATTTAATAAACACTAAGTTAAAATTACAAAAATTATTTTTATTAATATTGGTACGTTTTTCCTTTAATAAACGCGTTTCGATTTACTCCCTTTATAATAAACCGGTGAGTTCTTTAAATTGCAAATATAAGTGCACACACTTATTCTACTTTACAAACTTTATTAGAATTAATTTGTTCACAATTGTTAGTTAGTCTGGGTTTACACTATGAAAGTTTTCTTTCAGAAAGTCTGAGCTTATGGGTGAGAGAGGAGGAGAATATACTGCTATTTAGAGTTGTGTCGTTCCGGAACGACCTAGTTCCATTGAACGATTCCCTAAAAGGAACGGTGCGGACTTTTTCAATAGTTCATTTTTTGTCGTTCCTCGTTCCGCAATTGCAATCCGTTGAATGATCACATATATTTTTGTAGGGTTATTTTTTTGTATTGATCAATGTTGCCGACTTTTGTGTATTTTTGTCGTGGCGTATAAAAAATTTCTAATTAAATCCATTACTAATGTGATCCAAAGCAATATATTTTAGCAATATGCCACTGATTATTATTTTTTACAAACATTTTAAAAAATACATAATTCTTATGTAGGTAGTTGTTACGCCACAACATAAAAACAAACAATAACACATATTTGATTGTTGACGTTTTAACGAACGACAGAGAAGTCACCCCTTTTTATATTTCATTTGTTATTTAAATTTATATTAATTTGTTTACTGCCCGTCTATACCAGAGATAATTATTGCGACATATATTGCAGTAAATGTCAAAATTATGTTATCTTTAATGTAGACAGCAATTTTTTGTACATATTTATTGCCGACAATTTAAGTTGCAATAATTGTTAGTTTATTTTCGCTGACAATTATTGCTTACATAAAACGTCAAATTTGGTTGTCAATTGAGAAAAAAGAAGCAAAAAAGAAAAATATAAAAGCAAATATTGTGAGAAAGAAATTAAAGAAAATTACAAAAATTATTTTTATTTATACAATTTTTTTCTTATTCGACCTTTATTATTTCAATTTATATAAATTTGTGTAAGTTTGAGATCTTTTTTATATAAAAATATTGATTTTATTAATTTTTTTTTTTTTTTGTTAAAGTAAAATTAATATTTTTACATAAAAAGATCTCAAGCTTAAACTAATTAATATACATATTAATAATTAAGTCGAATAAGAAAGAATTTATACCAATAAAAATAATTTTTGCAAGATAGCACCAGTTTTTACACTGCACCTTCTTCCTTGATTTTTTTTCAGTTAACATAAATACGGTTTCCCATGCCTTTAACATAAGCTGAGCAATAAGAAATATTGCTTTGTTATTCTGCCGACGTTATTGCCAACTGGCTGAGATTTTTATCTTTAGTGTAGACCTAGGGTTAAGTTTGAGTTCTTTTTTATACAAAAATAATAATTTTACTCTAACAAAAAAAAATTTATATTTTTATATAAAAAAAGACCACGGTTAAACAAATTTATATACATTTAAATAATAAAGTCGAATAAGAAGGAATTTATATAGTTTTTACACTGCATCTTCTTCCTTGATTTTTTTCAAATTATGAGTTAACATAAATACGTTTTCCCATGCCTTTAACATAAGCTGAGCAACAATAAGAAATATCTGCCGACGTTATTGCTAACTTGCTGATATATTTATCTTTAGTGTAGACCTGGGGTATCATGTTAGAAGTTTTCTCATGTAACACGGTTGTTGATTTTATGAACATTTCTGGCATCACTGTCTGGAAATGTCAAAATTACTGTTCATTGATTTGTAAATATAACCAGGGTTGTCCGCCTCATTTGACCTTTGTCACCAAATTCAATGTCAAAAATCGTCCAACCTTTATTTTCAAGTTTTTGAAAATAAAATACATATTTTTTAAATTATTAAAAATATTTTTTATAAATCTTTACCATGTATTGGATATACATTTGTATAAAGTTGCAGTTTTATTATAAATCTAAAACGCTTCACTGCCTATTTGTCTTCTTTTTTGAAATACAATTAGATGGCATTAAGGTGCATGTAGACGACATGTTTTTTACATCTGACTTGTCAACTTTTCAAGTCACATGTAATTGTGCATGTCTGTTAAAATTGCTGTTTTACAGAAGGTTTATAATATTCGGTCACGAACGTACATGTAATTTGCTTCTGACATTGTCTCTGTTTTTTTTCGCATAGTTATTGAAGAAACAAAATAAAAATGCCGCCACAAAAATTTGTATTTACGCCGTAAAAAAGTTTAGCCATCTTAACATATTTTTCTTTTAATTCAATGATACCAATTTAGAATATTATAATAAATCGGTTTTTATACATATATTTACATAAATTCTATTCAATGGTGCCATGATTATACATATCTCGGTATTGTAAAATATTAACTGCAGCCGGCTAATGATTCCGTCAATAGTGGACGCCGCTGCCGTTTTCTTCTCGGCATAGATTTCTGATGTCAGATGGTTTGTCAGAAGAAAATAGAGCACGCTCTAATTGAAATTTTGTCAGATGACTTTGCATCTGACTTTTAAAGAAGCAAAGTTAAAAAGGTAACAGTGCTGATACACCTGCCAATTTTTTGTCATACCAAACGTCAAAGTCTATATAAAAAAAACTCGAAAATTTTTGTCAGCGTTTTTTTAATATGAAGTTTGACGTTTGGTATGACAAAAAATTGAAAGGTGTATCAGCACTGTAACACACGACATGTATGTATTTTGCAGTGGGAAATCTGACATGTCAGATCATGGTGAAATAAACATTAAAATAAATAAGATATTGACCATAGTTAAATAAAAATTGGTTTAAAATTTATTTATTTAATCACGTTCAGCGGCACGCTTTGATTTTTGTTTAAAGTATTTTTTGACGTAAACGGTGATATTATTTCAATTTTTGTTATAATGTTGTATTTGTTGCCGTAACGATGCCACCTGCTTATTCCACCATGTGTCAGATGACAATGTGGGGTGTGCTGGAAATCGCAAACGCAAGAACTTGAAGGCTGTTAATAATACACTTTTTATCAAATTTTTATAATTTGTGTTATAAAATTCAGTTTGATAGAGAAATGTTTGTATAATTGTCATAAAATTCTTTTATTACAGAAATCTTACTAAAAAAACGACTTTTAAAATTCTTGCGTTTGCGATTTCCAGCACACCCCTGAAAAACATGTCGTGTACGGTCGCCTTTACATTTGTTCAACGAAGGTACAAAAGAAGTGCAACATGTACTACTCACATTCATTTGATTTATAACCTGTAATAACGCGTCTTAAAGTTCGTATTCCGTTCTTTCCGTTTCATTTAGCAGTTTTACCGAACGATCGACTCTTATTTAATTAAATTTACTAAAAAAATAATTCCAACTGACAAGAAATAAAAACGATGAAGATACCTAACTCAATTAGTAGTATTAACAAACATTTTCGCCAATTCTTATTGTACTAATTATCAATTAAGTTAGGTAATTAAACTTGGTTTTTGAGCGTATATAAAAATAAATTATCTATGCAGGCCTTGGTAAAATACTGAACAAACATATGAATGCCTGAAATTGCATAAATAAAAAAAATTTAATATAAGTAAATTTATTATTAAGTATTGAATTTAACGTATTTAGAAACAAACTCATAGCTCATCAAAAATAGCCAAACATTTTATAAATCGTCATGTCGCCAAATCAAAAATTAGATCGCCAAACAAGTTTGAAAATCGCCACGTTTGGCGAGAAATCGCCTAGTATTGCAACCCTGAACATAACCCCAAAAAACACTCACGTCATTTTAAAACAGTTTTTCAGTCAAAGAGGGAGCCGCAGAGCAGATCGGATACAAAGCACGAGTTTTTCTTGTTTTAATTGAAATTTTCAAATAAAAATGTTTGGTGGTCAACAACCCATATTGGTTTTAAGTAAGTTTTAAAAAATGTTATTGAAGACTTAAGAAATTTTCAAATGTTTGTTTGTTAGGCCAAAATACTAAAAGAGAGTCTGGCCGTAAAGTGCAGCTGGAAAATATAAATGCCGGAAAGGTAAGTGTCAAAGCGAATGTGTGTGTGTATGTGTTGTTAGCTGTGTTTAAGTGACTCATGAAAAATAAAGAAGCCCCAGCATGACCGACCATCTGTTGTATTTATAATGGATTTTTTTTAATCCTTAGGCTATTGCCGATGTCATCCGTACCTGTTTGGGTCCACAAGCGATGTTAAAAATGTTAATGGATCCCATGGGCGGCATTGTCATGACTAATGATGGCAATGCAATATTGCGTGAAATTACCGTACAACATCCAGCAGCCAAAAGTATGATCGAAATTGCTCGTACTCAAGATGAAGAAGTTGGTGATGGAACCACTTCGGTTATTGTTTTGGCTGGTGAGATGTTGGCTGCTGCGGAACCTTTTCTACAACAACAAATTCATCCTACTGTTATTATTAGAGCTTATCGTGAGGCTTTAGAAGATATAATTAAGCATTTGCAAAGCGATTTAAGTGTGCAGTTGGATTGCAACAATAGGGAGAGAATGGCTGAAGTAGTGAAAGCTTGTGTCGGTACCAAATTCATAGGTAAATGGTCTGATTTAGCTGTGAAAATTGCCTTGGATGCTGTGCAGACTGTTACATTAAATGAAAATGGCCGTTTAGAGGTTGATATTAAACGGTAAGTAGAATCAAAAACTTTTATAGAAAATTAGACAAAATAAATGTTTTCCTATAGAAAACTCGATCTGATAAAAGATAACCTTTAAATGGTTTTTTATAAAACATTGCTATAATACACAAAGGAAATATATATTTTCCAGAAGCCTTCAGACCTTAGAAGCCTTCGGTTCTCTCATTCACAATAGTGTCGTTTCTTAAATTTAAACTGAAATTTTCTGTAAATATAAAATTTTCAAACTGTTGATTATGTATTTTATCTTATTACAGCTACGCTAAGGTTGAAAAAATTCCCGGCGGTTCCATTGATGAATCCTGCGTGTTGAGGGGTGTCATGATCAATAAAGACGTTACTCATCCCAAAATGCGTCGTTATATTGAAAATCCAAGAATCGTCTTGCTCGACTGTTCTTTGGAATACAAAAAGGGTGAAAGTCAAACAAATGTTGAGATTATTGGCGAACAAGATTTTACACGCATGTTACAAATCGAAGAAGAATTTGTCCAACGTATTTGTGCGGATATTATTGCCGTTAAGCCCGATATTGTATTCACCGAAAAGGGTGTTTCCGATTTGGCCCAACACTATTTGTTAAAGGCTGGTATTACCGCTATTCGCCGTTTGCGTAAAACTGATAATTTACGTATTGCTCGTGCTTGCGGAGCGACCATTGTTAATCGTACTGAAGAATTAACTGAAAAAGATGTAGGCACTGGTGCTGGTCTTTTTGAAATCAAGAAAATCGGTGATGAATACTTCACCTTTGTTACAGAGTGCAAAGATCCTAAGGCTTGTACAATTTTGTTGAGAGGTGCTTCCAAGGATATTTTGAACGAAACTGAACGTAATTTACAAGACGCTTTACATGTGGCTCGTAATTTGGTGTTGGAACCACGTTTGGTAGCCGGTGGTGGTGCAATTGAAATGGCTTTGTCTCAACTCTTGACTCGCAAACAATTGAAGGGTCCCTATACTGCTGTAGCTGAGGCTTTGGAAATTATTCCACGCACTTTAGCTCAAAACTGTGGAGCAAATACCATTCGCACCTTGACAGCCTTGAGAGCTAAGCACGCTTCTCATTCTGGTGATGGTGTATGTGCCTGGGGTATTGATGGTGAATCGGGAGAAATTGTTGATATGAACGTTAAGGCCATTTGGGAACCTTTGGCTGTTAAAATGCAAATCTACAAAACCGCCGTTGAAACTGCTATTCTTTTGCTGCGCATCGATGATATTGTTTCCGGCTCCAAGAAGAAAGGTGATGGCGTTACTAATCCCGCCGCAGCAGCCGCAGCTCAAGGGCCCGGTGGTGAACAATAAACGTTTTCATTTTATTTAATTTACTTTTGCTATAATTTATCTTTTAATGTTTTTTTGTTTTGTTTAAAAACGATATGCATCAAAAATTCACCCTGCATCAAGAAACTGTTTATGATACGTAAAGCCATTCAAATTAAATTTAGGCTTTAACACATTCACCACACTCGATTAAATTTTTTTATTTTACCTCTGTTTTGTTTACTCTACACTCGGCGCTTAAGCTTATTTTCTCTCATTAACAAATTTATATAAATGTATTACTTTAATAATCATATATGTAATATTATACCATGATTTATTAAAATAAAAAATAAAACAAATGATTACTAGAAAGTAAACAAAACAATAAAAGTTTTTATTTAGTTTCAAAACTTATAAGAGGCTTCCAAAGCATATTTATACCAAGTACATGCAAGTGATTAGTTTTCATTTAATCGATTTTGTGTTAACTATTTTTACAAATGTGCTTTGTTACTAGGTATGGGAAGACTATAAACAACACGTTAAAGTTAAATGTATGTTTTCGGTTGAAGTATAAATGCTCATCGTTACTTGGCCTTATTACTTGAATGTGAGTGCCGTTTACTGCTCCAATTACTCCACATAAATTAAAAAAAAATATATTTTCGCCTCCTTTTTATACCCACACCACAATAGTGGAGAGGGTATTATGCATTTGTGCTGATGTTTGTAACGCCTTAAAATATTGGTCCTAGACCCACCTTAAAGTATACCGATCGTCTTAGAATCACTTTCTGAGTCGAACTAACGATGTCCGTCCGGCTGGCTGGCTGGCTGGATGTCCATGTAACCTTGTGCGCAAAGTACAGGGGGGCTACTCTCTATTGCGATGCGAAAGAAAATGGTAGCAAATCTAGCGATTGGTACTCTTTAATGCGTTTGCGCATTTGTCTTTCGCATCTATTAATTTTTTTCTTTTCGCAAATTATCACTTTTTATTTTATTAAAATTTTCCAATTTCAAATATATTTACATATCTTAGCATTTCATTACTGCAACTCTGCGCCATCTTTCATTTTCGTTGCCAGTATTGCTCCATTTTCAAAAAAAAATTGCGAAAGTGATTGAGAGTACCAAGTTGACATTTAGCTTTCGCATCGAAATTGTTTTCGCATCGCAATAGAGAGTAGCCCCCCAGGTCGCAATTTGGGAGATAATTTGATGAAATTTGGGTCATAGGTTCTTATTGGCACAAGGACCAAGTCTATTGAAAATGGGCCAAATCGTAGCACCACGAGGGAAGATAGGGGGAAATTTCTTCCTCTCAGAAACTATCAAACCGATTTCAATGAAATTTAAAACATAGATAGAACCATATCTATATAGACAAAATGTATGCATTTTTTAAAAAAATAGGACCACGAGGGGAGATAGGGGCAATTTCTGCCTCTCAAACCGATTTTAATGAAATTTAAAACATAGATAGATCCATATCTATATGGACACATTAGCTATACAGTTGCTCAAAAATAGGACCACAAGGGGAGGTAGGGGGCAATTTCTGCCTCTCACAAACTTTCAAACCGATTTTCATGAAGTTTATAAACATAGATAAATCTATATTTATATGGACACATAAGCATGATGTGTTTTAAAATACTGTGGTTTAGGGTATCATATGGTCGGGGTTGACCGACTATACTTTCTTACTTGTTTTTCTTCAGTTATTTCAAAGATATTCAGCCCAATTATGAATAAAAATTCCCCGGGAGTTTTTTCGCTTTTCCCATTTTTCCTATGTTAATTCAATTGTAAAAATGGGAAAAGGGTAAAAATTCTCGGGGAATTTTTATACATAATTCGGCTGAATATGCTTCGGGCAAAGATTTGGTTCGATTATTTCGCATACCTCAGATAAGCATATGGAAATTGATGGGTGTGAAAGTCCCACAAGGCGATCTTGGCCAATCTGATGTTGGTATCCAACTAGTGCCAAACATTTTAATGTGGCAGCTAATTTTTTCAAAGGTGCAATGACTGTCGATCTTTCAGGTGGCTTTAAATCGCCTTTTATTCACCCAACAAACACGAAGTCAAACCTTTGATATGAAATGACTTTATCATTTGACTTCAAACACAATTCTCAAACGTTTTTCAAATGTTTGATTTTAACATTTAAATTCAAATTGATAATGATTTGGAAATAAACATTTGACATCAAATGTTTTATCAATTTGATGTCAAATTGGTATCAAATGTTAAATACAATCCAAAACTAAACTTGGCAATACTTAAGCGAAATATAAATGTAAACATTAAAAATGGCGATTAGTCATTAGATTAGTCACTTCGTGGTTAAATGTATTTCGCAAGTGAACAATTTATTTATTGTGAAAAATAAAAAATTATTTGTGAGTATGTAATTACAAGGATTAAAAATAAGAATTAAGAAAAATAACACGGGAAAGTGAAAGTGAAGAAATTGAAAGTTTGTTGTATGACTGCGGTGCTACAACTCTCAAAATAAAAGGGAGCCAATTATTTCGTCGCTGCTAGAATTGGAGGACGGAAAGAATATTATTTCATCTTTTAGCTATGGTGCCAAATGTTTATCTCGCAGTGTATTTAAATAAATAATGAATTTAAATTAAAGAAATAAAATGTTTTTTATTTACGTTCCACATGGTATTAAAATCCACATTTGAAAATTACATTTAAAAGCAAGTTGAAAATAAAGGCATTTTTCAATTTGAAAATAATTTCCCCTTTTTGTTGAGAACGCTATGATTTTCAAATGATTTTCAAATCATTATCAAACGTTTGTCGTTTGAGAAAACGTTTGATTTCAAATCATTATCAATTTGAAATCAAACCTCCGTGTTTATTGGGCAATTGTAGATATACCTAAAGGAATTTTTATTAAGCCGAAAGTTTTTCACGAAACTAAAAGTAGTATTTTTATGATTAAATTTCATAATTAAAAAAATCTTTCTTACGTACTATTAGCAAGGCTGATAATCTCGGATGTATCTCTAATTATTTTCTGTTGAACTCTTTCTGCAATTGCATCACTTTCTTTATCGCTATTTTCCAACCACAATGCAACAGAATCCATGTTCTCAAACCGTTATTTTTTTATTAATAATTATTTGTTATTTTATTTTGTTTGGAAGGTTTCATTAATATTTACGTTTTGCGGAAAATTTAACGTCTTTTTTTTAAACGCTTGTTTTCCAAAAAAAGTTCTGTCAATATTGACAGGTACTGTCAAATTTATTGTGTATAAATTTGGCAGCACTTTGTTTTTCCCTTTTTTTAACAAATACAAATCTGGGTTCTAATCACCGCATTCGACACTATCGTATCGAATAAACTATCAAATTTGTTTGCATACAATAGACACTGACGTATCGAAAATCTCTATATGTAATGTCGAGTTACATACTCGATATCGAATGCTATTATTTTAAAATTAATACATTTCATTCTATATCGAGTTTCATGATACCAAAATAATTAATTTCGATAAATTTTGCTCGATATCGAATGCGGTAATTAGGAACCAGTGGTGCTTTCGAACGTGATATGTTTTTACTTGTTTAATAAGTTTATAAAGAACAACATATTATTCTATGAACTTTTGTTCGAAAATATTTTCTACAAATATTGGAATTAATCAAAATTTTTCAATAAAGATTTTTAATAAAGATTTTTTAAATAAAATATTGTTTGTTATCAAAGGAATAAACATTTTACTGGCGACGATGATGTTTTTAGTTGAAGTTGAGGACAAAATATGGAAAAGACATATAAATCAAATTCGAATTCATAAATCATTAAGTAATTCTAATTTTAAAAATATTTCTGAAGTAGCTATGCCCTTGTTGGATACGTTTCAATCTACGCAACAAAACTTTCCAATGATAGACAATTTTCCACCATATGTTGGGAACAGCCCAACCATACACCATGAACCTACCTTGGAAATACCAGAACCTGAACCATTAGCAGAACAACCTGAACCATTACCAGATCAACATGAAACATTATTGGAACAACCTGAACGATTCGTGGTGGAACAACCTGAACCCCCGTTTGCAACAGCAACATCACAACCACGCAGATCGATTCGAATAAAAAAACCTGTTCGCTACTCGCCTTAGCGATAATGTCACAATTTAGACAAGGAGGAATTGATATGCTTTTACTTGTTTAATAAGTTTATAAAAAACAACATATTATTCTATGAACTTTTGTTCGAAAATATTTTCTAAAAATATTGGAATTAATCAAAATTTTTCAATAAAGATACAACTATTTCTTTAAATAAAATATTGTTTGTTATCAAAGGAATAAACATTTTAGAACGGATTAGAAAATACCATTTCATTTTCGATACGTTCATCTCGATAGTATCAAAATTTGAATACATTTTTAGTGCGCCATGATTGGCAGTATCAACTGTTTTTACACAAACAAAATTGTTTATTGTTGATTTGTTGTAGACTTGCATGTATGTACTTGGTATAAATATAGTGTGAGTTCCAAAACATCAGTTGCAAAGCAACTCGCTTTTTTAAGTGCTTTCTACCAAGCAACCGTGAAAAATTTTACAATGTTATCTGTACCAAAGTTCACTAAAAACAATATCGATGCGTACACAATAATCAAACTAGATATAGTTAAACTCTTTGATACTTTTTTGACTTTGACTGCAAAGTATTATGATGTTTAGGAACTCAGCCATACTTTGGGGGCTTCCATTGTTTTTGTTCAATTAAACAAATTTTTTATCATCACGAAGAGAAATACAGGGGTGTGCTGAAAGTCGAAAACGTAAAACGCAAGAATTTTGAAAGTCGTTTTTTAATAAGATTTCTAAGATAAGATTTAATGACAAAAGTTATACAAATATTTATCTATTAAACAGAGTTCTATAACAAAAATTATAAAAATTAGATTAAAAGTGTATTAAAAACAACTTCCAAATTCTTGCGTTTTACGTTTGTGATTTCCAGCACACTCCTCATAATACAAAAATAAATGTAATTTGGCTTAAAAAATTATAAACAGCATACATCTTCAACATATCGAGCCTTTGCTGCAATAGAGTCATAACTCAAAAAAACAGATTTTTAAGCTAATGTATTAAATTCTATAATTCACAGTGGAACATAGGGCCGCCTACTAGCAAATAATGTGAAGTTAATCACCATATCGTTTCTTCACATTGTGTAAATTTTTTTTTTGGTAAAATGCTTTTTTGACCGCCTTTTACTCAATGCAAATGGATGAAACTTTGCAGGCATACATATTCCCGATGACAGTACATGAATACATGTAGCCAGGATAAAATCTAGGGGGGGGGGGGGGGGGGGCGGTCAAAGTTTTTTAAAACCTTTTCTTTGGCTTCACTTCGGAAAATCAAATCTTGTAACGTTAATTTAACCGCCTTATACTCAAAGCAAATGGATGAAACTTTGCAGGCATACATATACCCGATGACAATACACGAATACATGGGCGAAGCCCGGGATAAAATCTAGGGGAGGGGGTTGGGGCAAAAAAAAATTTTTTTGGTAAAATGCTTTTTTGACCGCCTTTTACTGAATACAAATCGATGAAACTTTGCAGGCATGCATATTCCCGATGACAATACACGAATACATGGGCGTAGCCAGGATAAAATCTAGGGGGTGCAAAATTTTTTTTAAATGTTCTTTTTTAAGAAAAGCGTTTCTTAAAAAATTTTTTTTTAAATGTTCTTATGTTTATTATATTATACATACACATACATTTTTTTAAATTAAATTAACTTGTAACACAAAAATATGTACATTAGGGGCATAACCAATTTTTTGGCATAGTACCATGAGGTCAACCATGTCCTAGTACCCACGAAAATCATGATCTTTTGTAATTTTTCTGAAAAAAGTTCACGCACCAATTGGTTTTTCTAAACCAATTCAATATTGAATATCCATAATTTTATACGGTGTTTTTTATTCATTTTTAATTTTGTTTCGTTAAAAAAGGTTAAAGATACGTTTTGGTTTGCGGAAAAATCTCTTACCACCTCTAAATATTACTGAAATTTCATACTTGAGCTATTTTTTGTTTTAAATAAACATATTATTAATTTTTCCTAACCAAAAAGAAAATTAAAAATTTTCAAAACTTCATCGCGGTTGGTGCGTGAACTTTTTTTGACCTTAGCGAAAAAATAAATATACGTTCCCTTATAGTTGTTTATGCTCTATCGGACTGTGCTATGCCAATTTTGATATTTTAAAAAATTGTTAAAAAATTATATCCCTAATGTACATATACATATGTATTACATTTTAAAGGTAAAGCTGAATTTTCTTTCTCCGCAAATAAATCTGGCTGAGCCAGCGACTTATTATGCAAAAATAATGAAAAGTTCGGACGATACCCAGGTAAGTGATGAAAAACGATTTTGAAAACAAAATGATTATGTATATCGTTTTCAGTATCTTTAAAAATTGATTTCTAATAAATTTTTCTCTGTTTTCCTGTATATATGCTTTAAAATTTTACACTGGTGCCCCTTTGCAAACCTTAAATACCTCATGAATAATTATTCTTGAAATTTTGTTTTTGTTTTTATTCTTGAATTTTTTTGTAGAATGATATAACTTAGTTTATAATATTTTTAATTATAATATTTTATATGTTATAATATTTTCAATACAAAATGTACGAAATGTTCCAGTAATGCGCTTTGGCCTTGAAGGCTTTTTGTATTACAAGCAATAAAATAAATAAATAAAAAATCAGTCGAAATTTATCACACCTGCCAAAAACCATCGTTTTCATCACATACCTGACTTTTTATATTCATTTCTATCAAACCCAAATAACGGTCATTTGGTAGAAAGGAACGACCAAAATCCAAAAACTTGTGATCTATCGTTTAACGAATGTTAAATTTTCATCCATGTTAGTGCTACTTTAGCAATGCGGGCTAAGCAAAAATCACTGAACACCATTGTGTTTTTGAGTTGTTACATCCTTCATATGGATTAAAATTCATTATGCTACGTCTCGTGCACCTCTTATGGCTTTTATTTCAACCCACAGATACATCTTGACACAGTCATCATGGAAACCCAAGTTGTATACGCACAAATTTGTAATAGTTAATAAACTCAATTTTTAAAAATGTTTGACTTGGACCATTTTCATAAACAACACTAAACAAATTCCATTTAACGTTAAAATAAGAAACATTAATGAATGGTTCACTTTTTACATTCAACTAATTTAGTTTAAAGTAATATACATAGAGTTGAGAAACTAATAAGCCCATTTTGGTTTGATATTTTGACTTAGACCACTTTCATAATTAAAAAAATACTAGTTTATGTAAAATTTTCCGAAAGATTCGCTTTTTTTTTAGGATATTTTGCGAACAATTTTCAGTTTATAGAAAATCTTACCGCAATTTCCTGTTCGTATTATATTTAAATTACACTGCCAAATTTGTGTTGCATTTCGGAATTTTTTTCCAGAAATTTTGTGAATATTTGCCAACTGATACGTATGTAAGTAAGTATTGCTTTGCAAATTTAAACTTTACTGGCTGACCTTATGGGAATCTTGAAAAGTACCGGCTGGTTTCTAAGAAAATAACATAATGAGGACAGGACGAACTTATTATTTTTATTTTATAAAAATGAGTATAGTATAATAAACAAACAATCCAACCCACTATTGTTTTCCATAATAAAATAAAATAATTCGCTTCTTATTAAAGTAAACATTTATTTATTTAAATTGCTTAACAAAACATAATCTTTGCATAGAAAATATTTTAACTATTTCTCATTCTAACATTCTCCGCTATCTTCTGTCAGATCGTACAAACGTTTGTCCATTAATTTTAACACCTCCAAACCAATAGATGTAAATTGAGGCTGCAAGTAGCGGGCAAAAATCTCTAAACCCTTTAAATTATCACCATTATTCAGAAACGTTTTCAACCAGTCCACTAAGGGAGGCTTATGTGAATGTATAATACTGGGAATACTTATCAGAAAATCTACTTTGGTAAGATTTCCTAAATCTAGCAAATTTCTCTGTTTGGGGCAGGCAATGTACAGCAATTCATACGGTTGTTTGTAGCCCTCCGGCTTTGGCGGGGTTATCAGTTCTCCTATAGTGTTAATCTTAAACCATTTTAAAGTATGCACCATTTGTAAATTCCAGCTGGGTAAGAATTCATCTTCTATAGCTTTACGATGCTGAAGGGCATTTGTACACCACAAAGCCACCAAGGAGTTTGTATGAATTAATTGTGCAATGGGCATATTTTTTAGTGTCTCATTCTCCAACATTTGATAGCCCAAAGAGGTTTTGACCTTTTTCAAACGTCTAATGTATTTATTTTGCCAGGGCATATCCATAATTAATAAATCATAAGTTTCTAGTTCTGGCAAAAGTTTTGGTAAATCTTCTATGTTGTAATTAAAGAATTTTGTTTTTGGAGGTATAATGTAGTTTTGCTGGTCGAATGTTGTTATTTGAAATTCAGAGGTGGGGTTAGCACCTCTAAACTGGGGAAATTCTTGAGGTTCCTCCCAAGAGCGGGGTAAGTTTTCATAATTTTCCATTGAAGTTAAAAAATCTTGCTGAATCTTTTTTAGAAATGGTTGAAGATACGACATTTCTCTCAGTGTATTTTCATTTTCCGTTTCCGCTTTAAGTTTTCTTTTCAGAGTTTTTAATTGTTTGGAATTAGAAAAGGTTGTTATTGAAGATGTTACAATTTTAGGTTTAAAATTAAAAAGCTGGGGTTTTAAGTTGTAGGATTTTTGTTTAGAATCTTTATATTGTCTGTTAACACCTTGAATTAATTTGTAGTGATTTAAAAAAACACAATTTTTAGCTTCAAAAGATATATATTCCATTTTTTTTTTTTGCTAAGCGATTCTGAAAATTTTCGTTTGGTTTATAGGTTATTTTTAGTGTTGTGCACATCTGTGGTTAGTTTTTACCATAAACAAAAGTAACCATTTATAACAATGTTTAAGTAGTTTATCCTAAAGTCAATAATTAACATTAAATTTAAACAGAACTTTTTATTTTTATTTATTTTCTTCAATATTTTGTTTTAAAAATTCAGCAATTTCTTGTTTGCTAAAATGATCACTTGTATAACATATTCGTTTGTTTTTATTCGATTGTGGTATAAAATACATTATTGGATACATTGAATTATCCAATTCCAAAGGTATACAATTTAATCGCGAATCAATTTTCATGACTTTTACATCAAATTTTTCCATAGACAGTGCAATTTCTTCTAAAAGTTTAAGAAACTTATCGCTATTTTCTGTATTCGAATAATATATAGCTAAAAGTATATTTTTTTCCATCAATGTTATCGATAAATTTAAACTATCAGCTATACAAGTTTTAATTAAATTGCCATCGTTCATATTAGGCCAAGGCTCTGAAATATACAGTTCTCCATTGGTTAAACTATAGGCAAAATAAAACAGGGACGCAGCATTTTTGAAATCCTTTAAAAGAAATTTATTTTTGTTAAGATCTATGCCAAATACCTTTGGTGTCTTATTTTCTGTTAGAGTATGTTCAATGAAATCTTGTGGCTTCCATTGGGGATTTATTACATCAATATCTTTAAAATCGGCAATAAAATATTCTCTAGGACTCGAGAGATTTATAGCTACTTGATAGATTTTATCTATCCAATTTAAATGATGACATGTTAAATACTTTCCGTTTCGAAAATCCATAAAAGCTATAATAATATAACGATTGGTTCTTTGAAATGTTTGACGTTCAAATACCTTTAGATAATGTTGGCAATTATCTTGTAAATACTTTTGTAGGTTTTGAAAATCTAAATTTAATTCTGGTGTAATATTTAAAGGCTGGTAGCTGTTTTTACTCATATTCATTTGACTTTGATCTAAAAATAATTTTGGATCTTTAAAAAAAGATTTTATACAATTAACAATGTTTTCCTGTGTATATTGTCCTATAATAGGATCAAAAAATTGTGTTTTATCATCTGGAGGTATTAATATAAGTGAAGGATAATATGAGATTGCCAATTCAAAAGGTACATAATTCTTTTCGGCATTTATATGAACAACATCTACATTATAAGGCATTAATTCTTCAGCTATAAATTCATAGTTGAGTTGAAATTCATTGGCAGCCTCAAAGTAGTCATCTAAACTGACTACTAGTAATACATATTTTGTGGAATCGGTTACCAGTTGCTTGTAGTTTTGTTGCACACAAATTTTTACTAAACTACGATTATTTGATTTTGGTAAGGGTTGCGTTATAAAGAGTTTGCTTTTCAAGAGATTTTCACATAAATTAGACAAACTATCCAAACTTTTATCGCCACTCAAGTGCTCATGTATCCGCTTTTCTTCATCTATGGCATAAATTAGGGCTGACACCTTCTCCGGATTCCCCATACGACAAAATAAATCTATAGAATGCCATTTGGAGTTCATAACATCAATATCCAACATATCGGCTGCTATGAATTCTATGTTTTCTCCATACTTTAAAGCCAGTTGATATAATTTATCCAAACACTTCGTGTGATAGGCACATTTTTCATGAAAATGATTAAAAAATATAACAATAGGTTTTGTAATGTGATGAAATGTTGCGCGATTTAATATTTTAATTTTTCCCTGGCAATTATTTTCAACATATTCTTCAAAATCGATGGGTTTTACAGAAGGTAGGAGACGTTTGGGGGAAGGTCGGTATCGTTTTGTTGATGATTTTTTAAAACAAACATCACTATCGAATGAATCATCATTGACGGTAATTTCAGAAAACTCTAAATCCAAATCTTTTGCTTCCATAACACAGTCAAGACTTTAGTACACAATATTTAAATAAAAAATAATACATATGTTTAATAATTATACTTTGGTTTAATATTTAATTTAATTACAATTTTTATGGGAGAAAATTACACATTTGCCAGCTAAATTAATTTGTGTATGTGTGTGTTTTTTTAGCAAATACAATAGAAATGAAATAGAGAGAGTGTGAAAAGGGAAAGAGAAATAATTGGAAAAGCTTTACACAGCGTTTACATTTGCCAGTACTGGCAAGACAGTAAGCATATACATATTAGTTGGCAAAACAATGCAAAAACAAAGTAGCTGTAAAAGTGTTTATGTATTAGTGAAAAAGTTTGAATGAATTGCTACTGTCTTGCCAGTACTAGCAAATGTAAACGCTATGTAATCACAGGCAGCGTTACCGTTGGTGCCACTGAAGTGGCAATTTGCCACTTTTTCGACTGCTTGGATACTATTTGGCCACTCTTACAAAATGGTACTTTTTGTGATTCTTGCCACTTTTTTGATACTTTTTACGTTAGGAAAAGATACTTTTTTTCTTTCTGTTTTGTTATAACTCCCAGCTTTAATATAAGTAAAACTGTTTTATGGCCGTTTTCTCATTACACGATTATCTCTTTTCCCAACGAAAAACTGCACATTAAAGAAGTTTGGTTTTCTCAATGTCTAATTTGCTTATATTCTGTCGCAAAGCTAACCAGCACTCATCTGCCAATTAGCTATTTTCTTTTTATTTGCCGTACAGATAAATTCAATCATCTGACTCCAACAGCGTTACCGTTGTGATACTAAAGTATCATTTTGACCCTTTTTCGACGGTGTTGATACCTTTTATGACCCTTTTTTTAAATTATACTTTTGTATCAATATCACCTTTTTTATGATACTTTTTGACCCTTTTATGGAAATAGCTCTCACATTTTGTTTTTTGTCAACACTGCGGAACAGAAGTGCTAAACAAATGTTTTCGAAATAAGATATGGAACAGACTCAAAGTATAAACTTACAATTCCATGCTTTCTTCTCCTTGATTTTTGATAGTAAAGTACAATTTCCCTAAAAGCAACCATAACTCATATAAATATTTGTTATTTTTTACGGTGGTTTCTTTTCAAGACAAAAATTTTACATTTTATTAAAAAAAATGCTATTTGGTGTTTTGCTCTCTTAAAGAGTAGTATGTTTTATTCAAAAAAATTCGCCCTTAATAATGGCAAAAGGTATTGAACTTTTTGCCTTCTTTTGAATCGAAGTGTTGAGAGTGCCCTAACAGGAATGAAAACAAGAGGTAAAAATTGCTAAATTAGCGGAAATTCCCATATATATGATAGCAAAGTCTTATATTTATTAAAAATCGTAAAAGCTTTAAAAAATCTGACACTTACAGGAAAAAATCGCTTTAATCGAGAAAATGGTTACAATTTGCGAACGATTGCAAAATTTAAAACAAACACTAAAATTTTTTGACATCACTAAATCGGAAAATTACATAAAAAATATAAAAAAATTAGCTATGTATAATGATAAAGAATAAACATTTTGTCAGGTGTTTAAAATAGGACAGAGCATTCCATAAAAAAAATTAAGGTTTTTGAGCTCTTCCTACCTGAAATATTGTTTGTTTGTTTGCTTATAAAAAAACTTGATCTTATTATGTTCATTAAAATGGGAAATACTGCTAATAAAAAACTTGACCCTTTTTTTTATTGAAATACCCTTTTTTTGACCCCTTTTTCTGGAAAATACCCTTTTTGTGACCCTTTTCGAAAATTTCCAACGGTAACCCTGACTCCCAGCTTTAACATGTATTTTGAGAGGTGTTGCCAGCTGAAAACAATGTTTTTTGTTGGTATATTGAGAAACCCAAAATCGTTAACGGACAGTTTATCGCTCTAATAAATTTTTGTTGATATTAAGTAACAGCCAGTTTATCGATACATTGAGAAAATGGCCATTAATATATGTTTATGTAAGCAAGTTTATATGCAATTTATTTTCTTGTCATGCGTGGTTAGCTGAAAATCGGTTGATTAAACTTTCTATTAACCTGTTTTATTTATTATATATATATTGGTCGTGAAACACAAACCGAACTGTTGTGTACCGAAAACTTTTCTAAAATGTGTGTAATTGATATTAAAAGTAAAATCTAAGTAATTACCAAAAATTGTGTAAAGAATTGATATAAAAATCCAAAAGCTCAATATATTGAAGTATTTAGACCCATTATTTATAGTGCCAATGAAGATATAAACTATTTCGAATTAGTTTCAGAGTTTAAAGATATTATAACTGACCCAGATGCATTTATACGTGAATTTAAACTTCTAGAGAGTAAAGTAAGTGACACGAATTATGAACACATATTTAAAATTTCGAATACTGTGAAGATTTTTGGCGTGAAATTGGAACATTGAAAAATAGATTTGATGCGTATACCTGTATATTTATTCAAACTTTTACAAATTGATCTATCATAGTAGGTCTTCTGAGCGTGGTTTTACTAAGTTAGCTTTAATTAAAAATAAAGTAACAAATAGGTTAAAAGTAAGAACTTGCGAATCCATGCTTTAAATTTGTTAGATACTAGCCTTGAAGATTGGGTTCCAAGTGAAGACATTTTACGAAAGTATATACTATACGTCGTTTTAAGAACAATCAATTGTAAAAAAATTTGTATGAAACTGACCATTAATAAATAACACAGGACTACATTGAAAAAGTTTGTTTAACCACTCCAATTGATTCTTTTATTTTTGGAATTTATAAAACTATGGATTTTGTTATTAATTGTGGTACAAATCATCTTCCGAAATTACAGTAATTGGTGTATCTGACTAATTAGACGCGATAGGAGAATCTGGGGGAATGAGCAAATAAATTTCTAAAAAGTTTTTAAATATCTACCTGTGCAATACAATGCCTTTAATAAATCAAAGAAAATGTATTCAGAAGGAAAAGTACAAGAAATATATTAATAAATGTATATATAAAACACATTACATAAATATTTTCTATTTGCAGCAACAATGTCATAATCAAAAACATGTTTGGAGAAAACAAGTTTAACGTTTTTGAATTACCAAAACATTAAAGGGAATATTTTATAAAAATTACTTCTCGAGAGAAATATTTCCAAAATGTTTATTTTAGTTTTTACAACAAATGAGCCGTTTCTAAGTAAGTATGTATGTATGTCTATCGTAATACGATCAATTTTTTTTAGTGTATAAAATTACTATACAATGTTATTTGTTATGTTTTAATACCATTTAATATTATAATAAATAGAAAAAACGTAAAAACTGCATAACGTGGTGTACTTATTTTCTTAAAATCCCCTTTTTGGTGCCACTTTTTTTTTTGTAGATATCCGCTTTTTTTGGTACTTTTTTAAAATATACGACGGTAACACTGATCACAGGAATGATAAATGAAATTTTCAAAATTGTACTTGATTCAGTAAAAATTGTACTTTTTTGAACCTAATGGTACTACATAGTTTTATTAATAGGTGCGTTTGAGTACTTTTACAGTAAAATGCAGTAAATGAGTAAAATAAAAAATGTTCTCTCACAAAAAGCTGTCGTACAAAAAAGTACGCGAACGGAAAATTTGTAAAAATTCGTAAAATAAAGGCAACAGCTGATGGCAAATAGTTGAAGTGTTACAAAATGTTAACACTTTTGATTACTTAACTCGTTTTCAATCGGTACTCGATTAAATACTTTTTATAGCACGAACATTTTTGGAAAATACAAACAAATTATTTTATGTAATCTTTCATATTTGTTTGTTTTTAATTTTATTTGATTTTACTAATTTGTAGCGGGTTAAATTATTTAAAAGAACATGAATAATTTTTTTGCTACTGATTACTTAAGTACCCAAATACTTCACACTTTTACAACTCTAAAAAAATTAACATAACAAAAAAAATTTCAAAAGTTTGTATTTAGCCAAATAAATGCTTCACAAACAAGTTTAATTAATTAATATTTATTCACTTCTTGTTTTGGTTTATTTTTAATTCAACTTTTCTTTTATTTCACAATTTTTTCACAATTTGTATGGTTTTTATTTGTTACTTTTGTTTGTTTACCTTTTGAAACATATGTTTTTTTGATTTACTTAATTTTACTGCAAAAATTTCTGCAGTAAAAATTTGTAAATACTCAAACAAGAATTGTCACTTTTCGCTCTCAATTTATGTTCTCATTTACTGCATTTTGTGTACTCGAACGCAATTTCGTAAAATGCAGTAAAGTTTAGTAAAAAATAGTAAAAACTTTTGTGTTCTCGAACGCAACTATTGATCATGAAAAGGGCAAGTTTTTTATGGCATATGCAATTTTTGCCATTTCTTCAATTATTTTTTTAAAAAGCCATTTTTGGACCAGCTTGCCAAAAAATACCTTATTTGCAACCTAGAAGAAATTTTCAAATAATCTTAGCGAAAAGGAGGCAAAATTTATTTGAAATGGTAAATGATTGTTGCAAAAATCGGACGTAAAAAGCACTTTCAATGCATCTGCTCAAGTCTCTTGCAATTACATACAAACAAAAGGGAATCTACACCAATTTTACAATAAAACAAACAACATGGCTTTTTATTGTTGTTATGTGATACGAACTGTCAAACAGCAAAGGGGTTGATAAGAGGCAAAAAAAAAAAAAACGATAAAGACAAAAACACTTGTTTACTAAACAAAATTTGACAGTTCGTATCACGAAACAAAATAATGAGCAGGATTTCCGAGACTACTTGCTATAAATTTACCTTGGCTTAGACTTAATTGAAAGTGCTTAGGAAAATAACAAAGATTTTAGTAAAAAAGATTTTGTTGAAAAGTTTAACATCGTAATACAAGATTAATT
Organism: Pollenia angustigena; assembly: GCA_930367215.1. NCBI lineage: Eukaryota > Metazoa > Arthropoda > Insecta > Diptera > Polleniidae > Pollenia > Pollenia angustigena. The sequence goes on along the minus strand of OV884056.1, from coordinate 54,180,811 downwards.
GAAATAAGAAATAGTATACGTGAGTAGTCCATTTGAAAGCACCGCTAAGTTAAAAAAAAAATTCTGTAAAAGCCGTCATTTTAATCATTTTTTAATAGGTTTTTTTCTTGATGTTGAATTAAAAATATTAATACATCAAAAATTTAATTAAAACCTTACAAAAATCAGGTATAGTAAGTCATCGTCTAGATGTGCAATTTTTGTTGCTACAGTTTTTTAGAACTTGCATCAAAATTGCATTAGTATCCAGTACTCATGTTCTGTAACTTTAGTGAGAACTTCTTGCCTCGAAAAGATGTGAAACAAAATATTCCATCGTTTCTCGAAAAGTGAGAAAAATCAGTGTCTGTAACTCATGTCGAAAACTATCAAAAGAGATTACGTCGTTACGTTATAAATGTCATAATATTGCACTCGAAGCCGATGTGACATTGTAGACGTTCAGAACGCCAGTAACACATATCGTTGACGGCGACCAAAATTGACTAAAATTTTTAACGACGCACTGTGGCTGAAAATTGAATTTCATCGGCCAAAAGTCCAATTTTTTGTCATCGCCGATTTCAAAAATGTATCCTCCTTACTAGACTAAGGCACTTGGTAAATGCCATTACCAGATTTGTTTACAATGTTCGACGCGGACACCATATCTCTGGCTTTGTGAAAGATTTCCTTGGTTGTGATTTTGATAATTATGTGCGAGTTCGTAACTTATGTACATTTCATAAAATGGTAAAAAGTGGTAGACCTGTTGTACTGTGCAACTCCTTTCTTTTTTCGCCTAGAAACAGAAATCCTCATCTTAATTTTCCAAGAATATTTAGGTCTGACTTCTCCAGATTTTTTCTAGTTAGGGTAAGCAGCTATTGGAATGGACTGCCATTAGAGCTGCGTATTTTTACGCACTCAAACAATGTCTTTAAGCTAAAACTTGTTAAGCATTTCTCATCCTAAACGTTCTTACTCACTGCATAGTATTTGATGTTTTTCTTTACTTGGGTACGCTATTTCCCTAACTGGGACGGGTACATAATTTGTGTAATTTACTTACTATTTATATCTAATGATAGGATGTGTGTTATGCCTTGGGGGGCGAGTTTTAGGTTATATAATTAGATAAGTTATAGAAAAAAGTTGTCTTTTAGTACATACATAACATCTTGAGTTGAAGTACGATAACACACCAGTTTTTTAAAACAAAAAACTTGGTGAAATATAATTTTAATTTTTTCTTTTTTTGAATGAAAGTTCGTATAATTGGAAAACTTTATCTTCTTCAACTTTTTAAATTTGACTCAATATGTTATGATTAAACCACACAGAAATGTAAATATGTATGTATAAAGAATAAATTTTTTTTTTTTTCTTTTAACTTTTAATTACTTAGGTATTAAGACTGTGTAATATATTTTTAATGGCCCACATGGGCTTTGTATTACCTAACTGATGAATAAATAAATAAATAAATAAATAAATGTTAATGCCATTCGATAGCAAACATATTAGAACTAAGGTATCTAAAAAAATAAATTAAAATATTGGTAATTGTGGCTGTGGCATGCTGCTGGAAACAAATATTTTATGTTGTTTTAGAAAAAAATTAATTTTTGTAAATTTGATCAGAACTAAATTATGATTTCTCGCAAACCGTTATCAATAATTGGTCGAAATTTTTTTAGTTATGTTAGTGGGATTGTATTCTTTAAGAAATGGTTCATTACATCACTGTATCATTTATATCTGATTTGTTATTAAATGTTTCCCCAGGTTCTATATTTTAGTTAAATCCGAATTTTAGAGGAGTAGAACTTGTTAGGGTCAAAAGGGGTTAAAGAGATTTTAGTAACATCAGAAAGCTGAAAGTGTCCTCTTTAACCCCATATATACTTGTGCAACTGTTTGTAACTGTCTGTTGAACACTTTTTTAATTTTAATGAAATTGCTCGCACCATTTTTTTTTATTTTTATTTAAGCTGCTCATATGACTGAAATATAAAACAATGTTTTACGAACGTTTTGTTTTGAAAAATTATTTTGCTTCTTATGAACGGCTGAACATATTTAAATGAAATTTTAAACTGTCATGGCCGGGTTGCTTTTAAGTTGAATTGAAAGAACACGGGTCCATGGAGGGTCGGGAGAGTGACTTGCAGACCTCTAAAATTGGAAACCTCGGAAATTCAAACTTTTAAAAAATTCACCAAAAAAATATTTATGGATTGCAAAAAAAATTAAACTTAAGCTGAGTTACAAAAATATGCTTAAATTGGAGATATTCAGATAAAACGGATTTTTTGGCTTGGTTTTATAATGATATGTCTTTTCTTACGTTTTATGTCAAACTGTTATCAATAGTGGGTTCAACATTTTTTATATTGGTAGTTAAGCAGTCTTTAAACAATGTTATGTTGTATAACTGTACCGATTATACCTGCTGTGTTATTTAATATTTGTTCAGGTTCTATATTTTAGTCAAATTGAAGTTCAGAAGAATAGAATTTATGAGGGTCAAAAGGGGTTAGAGAGATTTTACTAGCTGTAGGAAGGTAAAAGTATCCACTTTAAACCCAAATGCAATTTTGTACCTGTTTGGACCAGCCTATAGAACACTTTTTTAGTTTGTGTAAAACTATTCGCAACATTTCTTTTGCTCTTTTTATTTTACCTATTCAAGTTGTGCTAGGTATTTTATATTATATAATTACCAATATCTGTGGGATTTTAAGCGTATTCTACTTTAGCCCATTTTAGTTTTTTATTCTACCATTAGAATTAGAAATAGATGGCCATATACATAATTGAAGTTAACTATCAATTAGTGCTAAAGATGATAGATGGAAAAGTAGGCCAGGCTTTGACTGACACAAAGGCTTCATCCAGCTGCATTATATGCCAAACCACATCAAGCAAATTAAACCAAGTCCCGGAAAAATCATTAGATAATCCTAATGCATATGAATTTGGATTATCGCCGCTACATACAAGAATACAAATTATAGAGCACGTACTAAAAATCAGTTATGATTTGGGTTTTTGACCTACAGGATCAATAAGAAACAATGACACCAACAAGGATTTAAGAAGTATAAAAAAGAAGCATGTTCAGGATGAATTTCGCAAATGTGGGTTGATTATAGACCAACCAAAACAAGGATCAGGCAATACGAATGGTGGGAATACAGCAAGTTATTTGCTGATCCCAAAAAAGCATCTGAAATAACAGGTGTTGATATAAGTCTTATATCAAGATTTAAAACAATCATTGATGTACTTGCATGCAATCAACGAATTGATTATAGAAAATTTGGGGATTATGCCAAAGAAACAGCACGAATAATATGTCTGCAACAATTCATAAAATCCTTAATCATGGAGAGGATGTCATTAGGCATCATTTAGTACCACTAGGAGATCTGTGAGCGGAAGCCCAGGAAAAAATGAATAAAGATTAGAGATTTTATAGGGAGCACAATACCAGAAAAATTTCACGAGATTTTACAAACGAAGATCTGTTTAATATATTGTTGGCAACGTCAGATCCGCTCATCTCTAACATTCCAAGTCAATGAAAAATATAACATCGGGACATAGATGAAGAAGCAAAAGGGCTGCTATGGGACAGAGGCAATACAAAACCAAAGATGGAATATTTGGAGGCAATTTTCCAAAGGAATGAAAAGTTGATATAAATAACTTTTATTGTTATTTAAGCAAAAAATATGTTTTTTGTCCTTATTGTTATTTAAATAAAAAAGAAAATAAAAATTTTAAAATTTACACTTATTTATTTTTTTAATCTAAAAAGTATTCTAGTGGAACAACTTTGACCGTAAATTTCTCAACAACTACTGAACCGATTTTAACAAAATTAAAACTGTAAAAAATTTCAAGAAGTCTTCTCTCCTGCAAAAAAAAATTGCAAAATTATCTCTATCGGTTCAAAAGTTACAGATTTTTGGCCGATGAAAAACGAAGCCACTGTGCGACGGCGGCGAAAATACAACCGTCGGCTATACCAAATTGTGTAACATAGCGTTTACATTTGCCAGTACTGGCAAGACAGTAGCAATTCATTCAAACTTTTTCACTAATACATAAACACTTTTACAGCTATTTTGTTTTTGCATTGTTTTGCCAACTAATATGTATATGCTTACTGTCTTGCCACTACTGGCAAATGTAAACGCTGTGTTAAGAGCGACTTTAATGTTTGTTGTTTCGTATATTTTATTATAATGTTAAAAGCAAAATAATAAAACAATGAAAAATGTGCCAAGAACAAAATATTATTATTATCATTTTTAGTTGTTTTTTAGTGTTAACATTTTTTCTCGCCCCATTTTTATTCGTGAGTTTATTTGACAGTTCAAAGCGGGAACTTTTCTCACCAAAATGTTACAGACACACTTTTTCTGTAAATTGGCGAGTAATTTCCTTACGTGACAGCTTGTACTCCCCAAAAAAAGTTACAGACACAGTTAAGTGAGAAAAACAGCTGTTTGTTTCAAATTATGGCATTTTTGTTTCATTTCACACATTTAAATCGAAAACTTTCTCGACGCGATAGTTACAGAACATGTGCACAGATTATAAAATTCTATTCTTGCAATTTTCGTATTTTTGCTTTGACTTTACTATTTTTCTTTCTTTATATTTTAAAAATAAATACCTATAGCCAACTTCAAGTTAAAAAGTGTGAGAACTACTAATTGCAAAGTACATAAAACTGAGAATTCATGATGAAACAGAACTGAGTCTTCAACTTCAAGCAAAAATTTTAAAGCCCATAATTAAAACGTCGGCAGTAACTTCAAATTCTCTCTCATTTCTTTCATTTTCTTTTGTTCTTATTTTTCTTTGTTTACAAAATGTATGAAATTGAATGAAGGTATGGTAGCATTGTTAAGAGAATAATTGTATTTATGTGAGAGCATTAGAAAAAACGTCCTCAAAATAAAATTGATTTTATTTCTCGACCGCATTCTCTGGCATAATTTTATGTCAAACTGCATGTAAAAAAACGTTCAGCCCCAGTTCTGTTTCATCATTTCCTCCCCAATCTTCTCAACTCTCTCACCAATACAATTAAGAGTTGCTGCAGCAAAATATTTTAGTCTGGACCACAGAATACACAGAACTGTCACGAGACGGAAGATTTTGCGTTTTTTTTTTGTCTCTTTCAAAGAAAGCTGCCCTTTTGCATTTCTCTTTTCATCATCTTCTATGCCGCAATACAATGAACACAAATTTATTTAGTTAAGATTTATTTACAAAACTGTTGTAAAAATTAACTTTTTAGTTCACAACAACACGAGTAAAAAATATTTAAGTAAGTAAATAACATTATAAAACAAAACAATATTACTAAATACATTTTTTTTTGCACAAAAAACAACGTTTGTTGAACTAATGCATTTGTTAAACGTGGTTTGTGTTTTGTTATTTTTGTTTTGATCAAGCCATTTGTGTTGATTGTTGCGGCCTGTTTTTACACCTTGCTACTTCACTACCAAAAAAAAGCTTTCTGTCTCTTTCTTCGAAAGCTGCCCTGGCAACTGATTTGGGCCTTTTTCACACGTCACTTTTTACAGTTCTGTGTATTCTGTGTACTGGACGATGACTTACTGAGCTACCTAAATAAGAGCGGCAAGCGTCTGTTTTATGTCAAAACTTATCATTTTCATACAGTTTATACGAAACAAACCTTTAGAACGCGAATTTAACATCACCCGGCTGGAATATTTTATTTGATAGTTCGCTTGGTAGTTTTATTTTATTGAAAATGCATTGGCAATAGAATTTGCATGTTTAAAAAAACGCTTGCCGCTCTTGTTTAGGTAGCTCCGTTAGGAACAAAATGATTATTTTTCAAGGAGATCAAAGTTTGATTAATGTAGGAAATTAGACTTTTAACAAATTTCTACATACATACGTTTTTTTTAATACAAAACCATACATGGGCGCACAGCATTTAATTTATACTGCATTACGTATGTATGTAACTGTTTACCGAAAAAAATTCAATAAGCAGTATAATTTTACTGTCTACTGAAAAATTTTTTGTAAGTAGTAAAATATTTGCTGAAGGTAAAATTAAAAAAAAAAAACAAAAAAATTTTACTGCCTAATGAGAATTTTTTCAGTAAACAGTAACAATTTTTCTTTAGCGTTGCGTGTTACATAATATGGGCCTTGTACTTTTTAAATTGTACCAAACATTTTATTCTAGTACTTCAGTACCATGGTTCAATTAGTAGATCGCACAAAACTGTAACAATGCAATACATAATAGAAAAAACAACATGCATTCTGTTTGTGTAAAAAAATGATAAAGATGTCAAGAACAACAGCATTTGTTTGTGTAAAACATGGTAAAGATGTCTAAAATAATTGCTACAAACACAATTGCACTTAGAAAAAACAACTGCGAAAAATCAGCAGGCGTTTCACGCATACCTACTAATTGAACTAATATTACTGAAAAAATTACAATTGTACTGCCTTTATCATCCCTGCTTTTTCAAGGCGAATTAAAGTAAAGTGAATTCGCTTTGAGCTTTATGATGAAATTAATACACCGCGAAAAGTTATGGTTATTGTATGCAATTTAAAATTGCATTTAATTTTATATAGTTATCAAACATTTGACATATAAAAAACGAAAAAGCTTAATTTTCCGATAACCGGTTTTATACTTTTTTAATTTTAAGAAACGTGGTATAAAAAATGATAAATTAATATGTTTTTTTAAAACAAATAAAAGAGGTACATACATTTAAGTCTTTAAACAACTGATTCGGTTCATAAAATAACTTAACATATGTAGTATGTATTCCACTTTTCTTAGATTAAAATTACACAGAATTTCAAATTTAATGAAAGCAGATGTGATATTTCTATTACATATGTATGTACATACAAATCTCGTGCTACAATGTTTGTTTGAACTCCTCCGAAACGGCTTAACCGATTAAAATGATTTTTTTTATATACATATGTACATATGTAGTATATTTGGCAAGTGGTTTGCACACCTCCATCCGATAGTCTAAATTTTCGATGACGCTGATTCATAATTTAGATTCTATGCCGTTAATGTGCGAAATATCTCATCCTTTAGCTCTTGAATTGTTGCTGGCTTATCGACGTACACCTATTCTTTCAAATAACCCCAAAGAAAGAAGTTCAACGGTGTTAAATCACATGATCTTGGCGGTCAATTGACAGCGCCACCACGTGAGATAACACGGCCATTGAATTAGTCGCGCAAAAGAGCCATTGTTTCGTTAGCGTTAGTGGCACCGTCCTGTTTAAGCCACATATCGTCCACATCCATATCTTCCAATTCGGGCCATAAAAAGTTCGTTATCATCTCACGATAGCGAACACCATTCACAGTAACTGCCTGACCGGCCTCATTTTGGAAAAAATACGAACCGATGATGCCGCACCAAACAGTCACTCTTTGTGGGTGCATTGGTTTTTCGACAATCACTCTTGGATTATCATTCGCCCAAATGCGGCAATTCTGCTAATCGAGGTGAAAATGTGCCTCATCACTGAATCACGAAGTGCATGATATGCATTTTGATTTGATCGCTCATTTTCAGAATAAGCCTGAATAAATAAAAATTAATCAAGCTCGAGGCCAGTGTTTTTTGTAAATAAAAATTCCTTTTTATTTGCTTCCAATATTTCGATCTTCTTTGAAGATCGTCATCGGGGATTTCTTTTCAGTGAATTTTTCGACATCTAGCCTGAATAACTTGTCATCAAAACAACAATTTATAAAGAAACACATGTTATCAGCTGTTAAATTGAAAGTAAAATTGACAAACAAATGGAAAGGTGAAATTGAAAGCCATCTCGTGGTCAATTTAAAAAATGTGAGTGTGTTAGTAAAAAAGTAAAAGTGTTTGTGTAGAAAATTATTAAAAAAAATAACGTTTCCCTATTATTCATCTTTCGAACACAAAAATATTACTGTTTTTATCAAACTCAACAAAAGATGTGAACATTTAATTCCGTTCGGTCTTTATTTGAAAATCCACAAACTTCATTGTGTTCGGTTTGGCTCATTAATGTTCGTCCCTTTTGGCTGGTAAAAAAAACCAAACATTTTTTACAAAAACAAAATACAAACACAAACACATTATAGAACATTAAAATATAATGTTTGTCTATAGTATCACTACAATTGTTCGAACACTGGTATAAAATAGAATTTCATGCCGTTGTTACGTGACATTTGTAGGACAGTGATGGGCGGCTTGTATGATACATTGAATGCGGGTAATTTTGCTCTTTTTTTTTGTACTTTTTTTCAGTATATCTATGGAATTGCGGAAAAACAACTTACAATACAACATATTTCCAAATATACATACATATGTTAAGATGTTTAAAGTAAACAAATGCATATACACAAACATTGGAAATGTGAAACATATAAAAGGCTTTAAATGGTATCAAAACCTTGTTTGATGTATGCACATTTACAATATATGTATGCTAAAAATTTATATATGCTAAAATACAAATTTATTTATTGTAAATATATAAAAAATATAAATTTTTCAAAATTAAATAAAGTTTTTTAACTGGATAAATTGAAATTTTGCTGGTACCTGGTCAACACTCAAAAAATTGACAATTTAGGCAGTCTGGCAGCCTTAGGAATAAGGTAGATTATAGATCAATCTTCACGACATTTTCTACTGTTACTATAGCCTTATGAAATTCAGAAAGATCAAACTCGTTACGGTTTTGGGCTTACTAAACTCTTCTTCTAGGGTAGGCTTTATATGGGGCCTATGGCAAATTATGGACCGATCTTCACGTAATTTTACAATGTAATATCGAGCCCTATAAAACTGACGCACAGAGGGGTGAACAGTACCAAAAACGAGGATTAATTCGAAAATAAAGTAAGTTTTTCGTATAAGTGTTTGGTACCATATAAAAGTAGATAAAATTCAGCACGAATAACTGTAAAAATTGTGGATCTATGTTGTTTACTTTTTTTGTTATACGCTGCCAAAGTTGAATAATATTATATAATTTGGAATTATTAGTTAAAAAGGACAATCAAGATATTTTAATTGCGATTTGAGAGAATTGTTTCTTAGAAAACACTATTTTTTTATTGGTTCCATTAACTTCAGGTATTTAATTAATTTATTAATACATTTTTGTAAAGAAAAATATTGAGGAAGTATTTTGAATTTTTTTTTTTAAATTGGTCAAACAAAACGAGTTTTTTTTAAGGAAATGTTGATTTTCAAAATGTTTGTGGGAATACTTGGGCAAAACTTTATATATCATCATCATATATATTATTTCTAAAGCACTTTTTTTTGTCGGTTGCAAATATCTCCCATACCACCGCATCAAATTTAATGAATGATATCTCATTTTAAAGCTTATTTCTAACACTAATGACGAAAAATAATTAGAAATTGAAAAACTAATATTTTCATTGATAAAAATTACGGTGCGAAATATTCGCACGGGTCATCTAGTATATATTATTTCTAAAGCACTTTTTTTTTGTCGGTTGCAAATATCTCCCATACCACCGCATCAAATTTAATGAATGATATCTCATTTTAAAGCTTATTTCTAACACTAATGACGAAAAATAATTAGAAATTGAAAAATTAATATTTTCATTGTTAAAGGATTCGTACGGGCAAAATTGCATTTGTAATTGTATTCAAAGAAGTATTATAAAAGCATTTAAACATATGTATGTATGTATGTATGTAAATATGTATGATATATATTATGATTTCAACAAAGTCGTGACCAAATAAATCATTATGTAAAATTTTTCCCTGAATCCGAATATGAAGTCAGAAGTAGAACCGTTTTTGAGATATTCCAAAATAACTTATTTGTGATTAAAAAAAGACTATGTGACTGAAATGCAAATATCTTCAAAAATTTTAAACGGATTATTCTTTTTAGTGAAAGGTTATAAAATTTCTAAAAAACCCATGCATTGCTAGTGAAGATTGGTCAAGACATGCCAGAGTTACAGGGGACAAAAATTCAAGCTTCATTGAAAATTTTTTGATTTTGTTCAATTTTCAAGTTATTTTTTAAACCAATGATTAAAAAATGTTAATGTTTTATTGAATGCGACATTAGATTATTTTAATGTGAACATTTTGCAATACATAGATTGGTACAAACATGAAAAAGCTACAGAACATTTAGTAAATTATGATAAAAACTACATAATTTAAATTTACTACAAACAGCACTTGATATGCTTACCCTGCTAAGTACACTGAAAAAATTTTCTTCACAGATCCAATGAAATTTATATTAATATTCAACCTATGTAACCCTTCATTGGATTAATGAAGGATTAATAAAATCAATGACAACATTTTCATTGATTTTATGAATCCTCATTGAAAAAATGGATAAAATAAACGTGTGTCATTAAACTAATGCAAAATTTTCATTAATTTCATTAATCCATTGAAGGGTTACATCCCAGCTAGCATTTGACTGATTATTTTTTGTAAGAATCACCCAAATGATTCTTTTCAGATCAGTTTTGATGATTAAAAACTGATTTATCACCTGAGTGATTAAAAAAGGATTCATATATGATTCATTTATATGTTTAAATAATGATATTTTAATATTTTGAATTTTTATTTTTGCCATATGAAAAAATATATACATAAATAGAAACTTTCATGTCAGCCAAACAAATAAAAAGCTTGGCTAAAAAAGAAGCCCAAAAATGTTTGACAACCCTGCTAGCATTTGGAAGATTGTTTTTTAAAAAATCAGAGTAATGAGTCTTTTTCGAGTACTTTTGGTGATGAAAAACTTTTTAATCAGCTACACGCTTAAAAATAGACTCGAAAATGACTCACGCTTATGTTTCTAAAGTGTTTGATTTAAAATGCAATAACAAATCGTATTGAAACCATAAATGGATCATCTTGGCGCTTAAAATATGAGTATTTCATCCGTTATATATAATCAAATTTTGCGCAGCTAGAAGGTTGTAAACTGTTGATCACAAATTGATTATGCATGCGTTCGAAAAGTGATTACTTTTTTTGTTATTTATGATCATATTTTGCGCAGATGGATAATTAAAAAGTGTTTGTTATTTTTTTGTATGGCAATCTCCAACGAATCATCCAGGTGCTTAAAATGTGAGTTTATAATCAAATTTTACGCAGCTAGAAGATTGAAAACTGCTTGGATATTTAAAAAGTACTTGTTAAGTTTTTACAGGAATTTTTTTGTTTTTTTGTATAGTAAATGTCAAAAATTAAATTTTTCTTCATTTATAAAATTACCAAGAAGAGGAAAAGCTGCAACAATTTGTAAGTATATAAAATTTAAAAAAACAAGCAAACAATTAGACTAGCTCAATAGTCATACTAATTTCTTATTAAAAATTTTTACATTTTCAGAAAGAATATATTTCAAAACCCGGTGGTGTAGAACCGGCCGAATGTTTGCATAGTTGGAAAAGGACCAGCACTAAGCCTAGCGCCGAGCAGTGTTTCCTTATAACAACAATTAAAAGTAGGTATATAATTACATACATATGTTATTAAAAATAAATTACAAATAGTTTTCGTTTTAGATATTTTTCATCTTTAATTTAAGAGCAAAGAAACGAATGGCATTCTACAAAAGCATTTTGTTCATGCTAAAGATAGGGTGGCAAAAAGAAAAAAAAAACAAATTAAATTTTTCACTTTTATTACTATATGTATAATTTAAGTATAATTATATTTGTATTATTATTAATACTATAACTATTACTATTATTATTATTATTATTATTATTATTATTATTATTATTATGTATTATTATTAGCATTATTAGAATTTTTTTTTGTTGGATTAATTTATTGTTTTTAATAAATTTAAATGTACATATAAAAAATTTTTTTACTGCCTGTTTTTAGAACGCAATCTATGTAGAAATTACTCTTAAATTAATAGAAATAGACTAATAAATGACTCGTATATGAAGCGAAATAAGACTGAAAAATGACTCAAAAAACGATCGCAAAAAACATAGAAAAGGCTCTTAAATGAATAGAAAAAAACTGATACATTTTTTTAACAAGACTCCTAAATAACAAAAAACCTACTGATTAATGACTCATAGGCGATTAGAAATATGTCTTATAAATGAATCGAAAAAGACGCAGAAAATAAGTTAAAAAAGACTGATAAATGACTAGAAAATGATCATATATACCATTAGAAAAGAATCTAAAATGACTCTAAACTAATTAAAAAAACTTATCATAAATTACTCATCAAGAAGAGTCGCGGGTAGGGTACCATTTTCTACCGACAAAAGTATCATTTATGATCAGAAAATGAGCGCATATTCTGATTTTTTAATCGCGTTGAAGAGTCAAAAAAGACTCGATTATGATTAAAAATTTTACAAAATGCTAGCTGGGAATTTATAAACTTAAATGTTAGTGTAAATTGTTTCTTATCATCTTTGCGAAAAACCAATTACTTTTGTTTAGTTCATAAGCCATAATGGTGCTGAATTTTCGGAGAAAAATTAAAAAAAAAAAAACATGATCATTAAAAAATAATATGAAATACATACATATAATCAAAACCCATATAATTTACGATTAAAAAATGAGACAAAAACGATTCAATAATGATTAGAAAAACTAACATTAAAATGATCAAAAAGGAATCAGAAAATTGTATCACAAATGATTCTTACAGGTGATTCATCGGTAGGGTACCATTTTCTCACAACGAGAGTATCATTTATGATTGAAAAATGAGCTCATATACGGGTATTTTGCCATTGAAGCTGATTCCTAAATGATCAGATTATGATACAAAATGCTAGCTGGGATAGGTTGAATTTTAATGTAAATTTCATTGGATCTGTGAAGAAAATTTTTTCAGTGTATTTCCGATGTTGATGATGATAATATGAAGATTATGATTTTGATGAAGGTGAAGATAATTATGAAGATGATTTTTAATTTCATATTTTAGCAATGAATGTTCCTTGTTTCAAAAAAAAAAAAATATATTATTCGAAAAAATTACATTGATTTTTTTTAAGTTTTTAGTTTATTTGTGGAAGAAATATTCTTAGTATATATATAATGATATTTATATCAAAGTATATTTTGCCACAATTAATGGAATGTGGCCAACCATTTCAACTGAGAGTAGACAGACCGCTGAAAACAAAATTAAAATTCGACTAAAATTTTACAACAAAAGTTTTGTTTTTTTTAATCAATATAGGTACACAGAATCCAAAAAAAAAAATTGTTGTCATAAATTACAGGCTTCCCTGAATTAATCCTCGTTTTGCATATGTTTCACCCCAATGTGTGACGTACCAAATTTTATAACTATTGCATTATTTGTTAAGGTGTGTAACAGTGTGTTTTTAGTCCTTTAAAACTGTAACGTATTAAATTTTATTACACTATAGTTATTTATTACGGTTTAAGGTTTACTTAGCAGTCTTTATATGGGTCCTGCGACGTACTGAATTTTATTACAGTAGCGTTATTTTGTTTACTGTTTTAGGTATACATACTAATCTCTTTTCCAAGAGTAGACTTTAAATTAGGCCTATGGAAAATAATGGACCAATCTTCACGAAATTTAGCCGTAAGATTTTTCGTCATATGGAACAAATTTGTGCAAAATTATATATTAATCTGTGCACTATACCTACATTCATTTATGTTAGTTTAGAAAATGATAAATTTTTTAGGGTGGCAGTCGCGCATTTGAATTCATAACTCTTATCCTACTGATTTTGCTGGTTTGCATTCCCAAACTGCTTAGGATAACTAGAAGCAATTTGACACCAACATTGTTCTTTACTTTTCAGTTTTTCGAAATTGAGCATTTTTTCAACAGACGGACATGGCTTAATCCAATTGGAATTACTTAATGAGCCAGAATATATATACAGTGCGCCCTCGGTTACTGCAACTCATAAAAACCAAGGCAGTTGCAACAACCGCGGTTGGTGCATTAACCGAGTTAAAAATTTGTATATGCCCATTACACAATTTTAATATTTAAGCATTGCTTTAACTATTAAAACACAAACTAAATTTTGTTTATATGGTCCATTCACGTTCGAATACTTTTAGGTGATGGTGACAATTTTCTTGCAGATGCTGCTTTAATTGAGAAAAATCTATTTCAAAATCAGGTGTTATTGTTAAATATTTGTAACGGTATTTTCCTATATCATTGTGCTGCAATTCCAAAAATGTTCTGGGATCTTTTAGATAACCCTTTATGCAGTTGACAATATTTTCCTCATTCCTTGGCCCCATAAGACAATCCACAAAAATTTTTTTATCATTGCGGGGTATTAGTAATAAAGTCGGTTTACAGAAGACTTCAAATTCGAATGGTATATAGTTCTTTTCACCATTTATATAAACCACATTTACATTTAAAGGCTGTAATTAATAATTCCGATTTATTTCTGAAAAATCTTCTAAGCCCACTATTAGTAGAATATGTCTAAAAGGATCTGACACCAATTGCCAGAAATTCTGATGAACAGCAGTTTTAACTAAATTTAAATTATCTGGCTCAGGCAGAGGTTGTGTTAAAGATAATTTGTCATTTAAAAGATCTTCACATAAGTTTGCAAGAATTTCTAAATTTTTATCGGCACTGTAAAGTTGTGATATCCGTTTCTGTTGATCTATAGCATACGTTATAGCAGTTTCCCTGGAAGGGCTTACTAAATTACCAAATAAATATAAAGAATGCCATGTAGGATTCATTACATATATATCCAACATATCTGCTGCTATAATTTCTATACGATCGCCATAAGTTAAAGCCAGTTCATAAAATAAATCCAAATATTTGATATGATAAGCACATTTTTCTTGAAAGTGATTAAAAAATATTACAACAGGTTTTCTTATTTGATGAAAGGTTTTACGATCTAGTAATTTAATTTTATTCCGGCAGTTATCTAGAATATATTTCTCAAAATTAACTGGTTTAAAAGGAGGTTCATATTGTTGACGGTTTTGACGATGTTGTACTGTAGCTTGTGGTTTGAAAAAAACATCATTGTCAGAATCACTACAGTATTCGGAATCACTTTCTAAGCATATTTCACTAAAGAGATTAAAATCTTCCGTTTCCATAACGGTGAATTTGATTACAAGTAATCGATGACTGAATGCGAGTTACTAAAATTTCAAAATAAAGCAACGATATTTATAGGGCAAAAGCCTTTTAAAAGATTTACATACATACATAGTTAGTTTTGCAAAAGCTTTGTGATGAAATTCCAATAAACAAAATCGTACACATAAAAAATATTTGGGAAGGTTTAGTTTATGTTTACTGCCTGTTCATCGATTTGGGAACGAAGATTTCGATCGCTTAACATACATGTGTTCATTTAAAAGAAAAACAAATAATAAAATGTTGTTTCTGTTTTACATGAAATTTAAAAAAAGATTTTAATAAGGGTGTTATTTTCAATTGTTGATTAATCTATACAAGTTGTTAAATGCATTGCTCATTCTCCTGAGAGGGTCAGCATTAGCATAATTAGCTCTAACAAATGTTACTGATAAAGGTATGTAATTACGGGATGGACGTTGAGGAATGTTTAGAGAAATATTATTAATCAAAAATCCACAGCAGATGTCACCATTAATAACTTTGAATAAAAATGACACATTAAGCATAGTTCTACGACTTTTTAATGTAGGAAGTTTAATAAGAGCAAGTCGTGCAGCATATGAAGACAAGTTCAAGGGGTTAAAACGTAATCCACGAAGACAAAACAACAGGAATTGTTTTTGGGCCGACTCAATGGCACTGGAATGGATTTGGTAAATAGAGTCCCATATTATCGATCCATATTCAAGAATAGGTCGAACTAGTGCCATGAATAAAGTTTTACCAATATACGTATCATTAAACTTTTTAGCCCAACGTTTTATATAACTCAGTACCCCTTGCTCTATTTATTATGGTTGTTATATGCAGAGTAAAACTCAATTTAGGATCAAATAATATACCAAGATCTTGGAAGCTGTCAACTAATTCCACTTTATAATCACCCAAAAAAAAAAAAAAAAAACCGGCGGCAATCGGGTTATTTCTTACAAAGCGCATTGATTTACATTTCTTAAAATTAGCTCCATAAAGTTGTTGTTGCACCATTCATAAAATGAGTTTAAGTCCTTTTGAAGTCGAGATGCGGTAATGTAGAAAAAGCAGTACACAATTTAATCAAATACAGGGTGGCTCAGAAGTCATCACCCTATCGGAAGATGCTATAATTTTTGCAAATGGCGGATTTGACACTTGTGAAGTAAACCGATACAAAATAGACGTCAATAATAAATGGAGCGCTGTACTCCTTACATGGAGTCTTCACCTGACAATTTTTTGTCATACCAAACGTCACAGTCCATTTAAAAAAAACTTTAAAATTTTTGTCAGCGTTTTTTTTTATATGAAGTTTGACGTTTATTATGACAAAAAATTGTCAGGTGAACCCTATGTTAAGAACGAGGAATATTTGTTTAGATTTTTTTGGCGAAACATGAGCGACGAGGCACGTAGACCAATTACATCCGCTCAAAATGACTGTATGTTGTGTTGTTTATGCTGGAGGCATGATAAGGCCTTATTTTTTTTTAAACGCCGCGAACCTGATCTAATTGTTCTATACTTCTTTTTTTTTGGGTTTCTTGAAGTTCCTCAAAAAGCACATCCGTCATGAATTCCAGATTCTATCTTCTGTCAGATCTGGCAATAGTAAGGAAAAATACCATAAATCGGGACCGTAAGGTCATCAATTCTGGCGATGGCTACTTGGTCGATATCATTTTTTCTATTTAATGAAAACGAACTGCCTGTTTGTAAAACGCGAGCACAAAAGTGACTCGCTTAACTTACATTTAAAACAAAAACAAATTTTGAAATTTTGTTTTTGTTTTAAATGTAAGTTGAACGAGTCACTTTTGCGCTCGCGTTCTACAAACAGGCAGTAAATTATACATCAACTAAACACAATCCAAAAGCAAAATTCATGTTTTTCATAGAAAAATTAATTACAGTCAAAGAACTTTTTGACAACTTTTACGACACATTGTATAACAAATCAAAATTTTAAAAATATCACACAATCTTTTATTATAAAATATATTAGCTACTACTTTTAACATTATTTTTAATAAATTCCAACATTTTATCTTTATCTAAGTTACCATCCACAAAAACACGAAGATCTCTTTTATTAGTTTCAGGTATAAAATAATGTACCGGATAGTTATCACAGGCATACTCTAAGCTAACGTAGTTGTATTTAACATCAAATTTTACCACTTCAACTTTAAGATCCTGAACTTCATAAGCAAGCAATTCCAAAACATTAGAAAGTTTCTCAGCATCTTCATCAGATGAATAAAATGTTATAAATATGTGTTTTTTTAATTTCTTAAGAAAAATATTAAAATAATTGGCAAACCAAACTTTAACCAATTGTTTTTGCATGTCTCTGGGGTATACTTCAGAGTAGTAGAAATCACCATGTGCTATACTAAAAGTAAAATAGAAAAGTGAAGATATAGAATCAAAGTTACCGAGTTCATAAGAATTTTTTAGACGATCAAAAGCATATATTTTTGGTTTTCTTTGAGCTAAGATGATTATATCCTCCGATTTCCATTTGGGATTAATGATATCAATATCTTTAAAATCGCCTACATAAATCTCAAAGCCATAGCATGTTTCTGCAACCTGGTAGTATTTATTTAAACATTCAACATGTTCTGCCGCACATTTGCCTTGAAAATTCATAAATGCTATAAGTATTAAACATTTTGATTTTTCTACTTTAATGCGATCCAACACTTTAATGGAATTTCCATAATTATCATTAAGAAAATCGGATAAATTATCAAAATCTATTAGAAAATCATTTGGTACTTTCGTAGTCTTATTATTTATTCTCGACCGTAGTTGTTGTTGCAAAGATTTCAAATATTTTGGCTTTTCGAGGCAATTTTTCAGGAATTCTATAACATTTTCCTCTTTTCTTAAGTCTTCATAGTAAATGAAATTTTTCTTATCATTGAAGGGTATAAATAATATGGTCGGATATGAATTTGCATTATACTCAAAAGGTATATAATTCTTTTCAGCCTCCATATAAACAATATGCAAATTGTAGTCTTTTAGCTCCAAGGCCACATTTTCATAATTTGGCTCTCCTTCCTGATATCTATCCATATTTATAATTAAAAATATATTTTTTGTGGAATGAGCTATTAATTCTTCATAATTATCATTTACACATATTTTAAACAAATTTGTGGAGTTATTTTCTGGTATAGGCTGGGATGGAAATAGATTGCCTGTTATAACTTTCTCACATAATTCTGATAAAATTTCCACTGTATTGTATGCATCAAAATGTTGGTATATTCGTTTTTTCTCATCTATAGCATACATATTGGGAGATTCATCCTCAGGTCTCACTAGACGGCAAAAAAAACGTATGGGATTTCCTCCTGGATACATAATATCTATGTCAATCATATCAGCTGCTATAAATTCTATACGATCACCATATTTTAAAACTAATTGATACATTCTATCCAGCCATTTCGTGAGATAGGCGCACTTTTCACGAAAATGGTTAAAAAAAATCAAAATGGGGCGATTTATTTGCATAAATGTTTCTCGATTTAAAATTTTTATCTTATTTTCACATTTTTCTTTGATGTATAGTTCAAAATTTATATATTCTTCCAGTTTTTGTGGTAATTTTTGTTTCGCTATATATTTATAAGTGCGTGGTTGATAGACATACAATTCGTGTTTTTCACTACCTGGTTCATCTTTAATATTGATTTGTCGTAATAATGACGATATATTTTCAAAACTTTCACTCTCCATTAGTTTTAAAAACACTCTTATTTAACAAACTTTTACAACTGCAGTAATAATTGTATTATGAATAGTTTTGTTTATATACTTTTAGTTTAATAAAAGCTTTAATTTGAAAACACTGAGATACAAATTAAGACACGTACACAGTGAAAATAGTTTTTAAATAGAAGAGGAAGTCAAACAAAAGTTGGAGGAAACGTTGGGGAAAAATGTAATTAAATGTGTTTTTAATTTACAATGGAAAACAATTTAGTCCCAATTAGCTTACTTATAATATAAATATCTAAAACTTCAAATTTAATACCTTGGCCAAAAAATAAATAAAGAAGAATTTATTGTTCTTAATATTAACGGCCATTTTCACCAAGTTCGGTTATAATTAACCATCGGTTATAGCTGTCAAAACGTATTGGTAACCGGATCTTTAATTGAAAGTTAGTTTTAACCGAACTTGGTGAAAATGGTAGTAAAAAAGGTAAATTTTTAACGTCAGAAACATTCATAAAGCTGCTTTGGGTGGGGAAGCATCTCGAGCGTCATTGTCTTTCTTTCTTTAGGGCAATTAGGCAGTCTCTATTTTTCTGTCTTTGTGCGTTTTACGTTTCGACCGCATTGTTAAACGGATTGGCGTCGCATAAATATACCACGTTACAGTTTTTCGGAGTTCTACATTAACCAATCGTTTTTAACCTCAATTTTTGCAACGTGATAAATAACCAACAAAACCTCACCTTAGTTAGTATATGAAGCAGACTTTGGAAGTTACGGGTTTCTACATAAAATTGTAGGTCGTTCGAAAGCTTGTAAATAAGTCTCATTAGACGATAGCTGTTATTCGTTATTCGTGCTGGTAATATGATCATTTCGAGATTAAATATTTCCACTGCAATGGCTTTGCTGTTTAACTGTTTAACGCGCCACATAAACTTAAGCCAAATCATCAGAACTTAAGTCAGAAAGTTTGATAATTGGAAGCATAGCTGAGCTACCTAAATAAGAGCGGAAGCGTTTTTTGTATGTCAAAACTTCTCATTTGCATACAATTTATACGAAACAAACCATTAGAATGCGAATTAGAAACCACACGGCTGATAAATCTTATTTGACAGATCGCTATGTCGGTTTGTTTTATTGAAATTGTTTTTAAATAAAATTTTCATGTTTAAAAAACGCTTGCCGCTTTTGTTTAGGTTGTTCAGTAATGAAAAAAATAATTATTTTTTAATGTGTTTTAAATTTTTTTTTTTATTATGTCTACTTTTTTAAAAGAGTATTTATTAAAAACATATTATGAAATATCTGAAAAAGTTTATTAATACTTTAAATAAGAATAAAAGCTTTATTATTTGTACATACTTACGTATAAAAATATTATCTCTTGTAAGTTTTGCACGAAATTGTAAGCAGTGTTGCCATTAGGACGCTTTTCGGGTATTTTATGATGGTCTTTTCGTCTCATTACCCTTGATTATTATTCGAATATCCTTTTTTAGAAAAGGGTATTTTTGACGCTTTCTCTATTTCTTAATGGCGCTTAATGTTATGTTATTTAGGTTTTTTTGCAATTAAAGTACTTTTTTGGCAACAAAATATCTCGTACTCGAACTAGGAAATATACTTTCTTCAAATATTAAGTTACTGTTAAAAATATCGCCATTTAGTGTGGATAATACGAATCAGATTCCAGGTAGGTATCTAGGGTTGCCAGACACGAATACGAAAAAAGCTGGACATTAGGAAAGAAAAAGCTGGACGACCCAAAAATAAGCTGAACATTAAGGCCTGGAACAGAATAAAGTAGTTGTAGTAGTAGCTGACGAATTTCGAATTTTGCGCTTCAACTTCAACTGCTACAACTACGTATTCTAATGACACCACTTTGAAACTGCCGTTTTTAACTTTTTGACAGCTTGCAGCGCTATTCGTAACGTTGTACTACAGCTACTATTCTGTTCCCCACTTAAGAATAAAAAACTTACTAGAATTTTTGTTTACTATATATAACTTTTAACTGACGTGAATATTACTACATATAAAGTACGAAGAAACTAATATTTTCATTTAATTCATTGTTCTAATGTATAAAACAATAAACTATTAAATAAATATTAAAAAAAAAAACAAAAAAAAAAAAAACAAAAATAACAATTCAGTCTTAAATTTTTTTGATTTGTACTTTGAAGTTATTCACCCCTATCGTGAATAAAAATTCCTTGGGAGTTTTTTCCCTTTTCCCATTTTTACAATAGAATTAGCATAGGAAAAATTTAAAAAGGGAAAAAACTCCCAAGGAATTTTTTTCACGATAGGGGTGATTAATAAAACAGAACATCTAAAAATCTTCACAAGATTTCTTTAACCTCAGTTGAATTAATATTTCGGCTCTTATACCATGTTCACACGGACAGCAATATTCGTGTTTCGCTCTCTTATTCCTGTTTCGTGCTCCAAACATGATTGAAACGACTTGTTTCCCCATACAAAATTTTGTGAGCGAAACAGGTCGTTTCATTTTGAAACAGGCTGCGAAACAGGAAAAATGTACTATCATCTCCAATTCTGATAACATTTATCGTTAGTTTATCTGAACTAGCTCTCAAAAAAAAAAGCAAAACAAAGAAAAAAACAAAATAAAAATTGATGTCTAATAAAATAAACTTATAATTATAACATAATAATATCAATAAAAGTGTTAAATAATATATGTTTAAGTTTTATTTACTTTTTTTATCTATTTAAAAAAAATCACACTAACAACTCAAAAAAAAATGTCAAAATGAAACAGGAATGAATCGTATGAACAGCATGTTTGGCAAACTAGTTTCAACGAGCGAAACGAGTGGTTTATAACGTCGTATGAACATAGCATTATCAAGTCGAATGACATTCTGTGTCTCTCTTTAGTATAAAGATTGTTTAAAATACGTAAACCCTTTTCAAAATCGTTGCTTTCTGGTATAGAAAATACGCCAAATAGAATCACCCTGATTCTATTTGGCGTCGGCAATAACAATGGCAATTTTAAGGCAACAGCAATTCTTATCAAAGACAACATCAATTCTATGTTAAATTGGTGTTTTGTAAGAGTATTATGACGCCGTTGACTATTTATCGATAATGTTAATAAAATACAGCACACATCTCTAATGTTAAATCAGCTGATTCATTTTGTTTACTGTTTTTTTTATAAGAAAAAAAAAATTCTGTGCTGTTTGTGCAAATTTTAAGTTAAATAAAAATTTGTTTGTAAAAAAATAATGTTTAAATGAATTTTTTTTATTATATTAAATTTTCCCAAGTGCCTAATGGATTTTTTTTAACCTTTTTAAGATCTGACAGTTATTTTCGGCTGAATAAACTTTCTTTTAAACATGTGTTGGAAATAATTTGACTGTCCCAGCCACAAGTTTAAAAATTTTTTCTGAGATTCTGGAAGCCATGAAGAGAGAACTTTGTCCACAATGGATAAATTAAAGTTGCATTTCTTTGAAAAGCGGCATTTCCAGGTGTAATTGGCTGTGTGGACGGAACCCACATCAAAATTTTAGCTCAAAAAAAAAAACAAGACCACCATCTCTTCTTTAATCGCAAGGGATATTTAATTTATTAGGAAAAGAGACCCTGCATAATCCTCTGGCTACTAATGGATTTTTTAAAAGCTCTTCCACTAGCTTCTCGAACTGGCACTTAGTTGTTATTTTAATTTTTTCAATTATATCCACAAAAAATATATCAAAACACAACACAATTGAAGAAAAATATCAAAACGCCCAAGAAATAATGATTGCAGCCAACCATAACGTAAAATTTTTAAAACACGACACAAAGCAGCACAAGACAACACTAAAAATGCCGACGACAAAATCAAGGGCAATTTAAGGCAACAGCAACGCCAATTTTTCTTAGAAAATACCAAACATATGTTAACAGTCATCGCAATATGGCAATATTGCCAACGGGAATACGAAATTGAAACAAAACATAAAAAACGGCGTTGTTTACTGTTGACGACGCCAAATAGAATAACGGTGATTAACTTTTCTAAATACTCGAATCTATTGCCTTAATTTTTCTTAAAAAAACATGACCATATTTTATCACTTGGCAAATTTTTTAGTAATTGTTCGTAAACTTCACGAAGACAACAGTAATCAGCTTATCGTGGTCTCTTTCTTCAGATAGTTGAAGATCTTGTGGAAGCCGTTGTAAATCTTCCCAAGAAAATAATTTGTTCTTCAAATTTGTTATTGTTATGAAATCAGCTGTTCTGGTGTTGAGCGATGTTATTAGTGATGACACAATGGGAAAATTTGATAGAGACAAATTTTTTACAAAATGAACTTCATCAAGCAATTAAACAATTAACGCATAAATCACTTTAGTAAAAAAAAGAAATACTACACTTTTGCAAAAGTTTTTATTACGTTATTTTTCATAAAGGTAGATTATAACAAAATATAAATTCTTCGTCGTTTAGCTGGACAAATTTAATTTTAGCTTGAAAATGAACAAGGCCTAAAAAAGCTGGACAATCCAGTCGAATCGAGCCTGAGTGGCAACCCTATAGGTATGTGATATAAATTGATCGATTTCGAAACGATACTTTTTAAAAGGTTTGATGAATGTTAATAGGCTTTTTACACTGATCAACATCTAGCATCTACCATCAAAGATGTAGAAAATGTGAAACACTCGTTTACATTGCTCACATCTAACATCTACCATCAATCAAAAATGTCACCATTTTTGAAAAAAAATTTTTTTAAATTAAAAATGTTTTTTTCTCACAAAAGTGCCAAAATTTAAAAAGAAAACTTAAAAATGTATTTGAAATTCAATTTGTTTAAAAATATAAAAAATACTTAACAAAAAAAAAAAAACATTGCAATAAAAGATAAAACTTGACAAATGGTAACGCTGCTTTCAAAACAAACTTCTTTTTGCCAGTGATGCCACAATAATAATAGAACTTATTGCCACTTTTCTAGTGATGACACTAAAATAATCGAAAGATGTAGAATGGAATAAAATGAGATAGGAACATCTTTTAAAGATGTTGAAAGATGTTGGTTTTATGTATGTCTTATGGAAAGATGTTAACATCTTCGCAAATGGTGGCAAATTGATGGTAGATGTTGATCAGTGTAAAAAGGCTATAAGTGATTTTAAAATCCATTTCTGAATTAAGGTCTAAATTTGTTGGTCAAAATATCGTTTAATTAACATAAATAGTAGTGAGTGTGTGTGTGATAAAGTATAAATCGATCATTGCAAATATAATTTTAGCAATTTGTACAAGAGTTATTTTTGATTATTTGTGATTTTAAAAAGTGGGTCTTATTTTGCAACTATTTGATAGACTATTTGATATTTTATGTAATGTATTGCCATTTATTGAGATTCAATCATTTCCACTTAGACTTTATTTTACGGCAACAACTGCGTATTTTGAATAACATCTGTAGTGTATTTGTTTAAAGCTAAGATCCCACTATCGGCTCAAATAGCACAATCTGTGACGATTTTTATCGTGCTATATCGGCGCACATTTAAAAACATTGCACAATTTATTCTTGGGTGGTCCCATTATCGTCGCACATTGTGACAATTTTTTTCGGTTCATATCGGCCAAAACTCAATTGCGACAATAATCGGTACAATGCGGTCACACTATCGTGCTATTTGGGCAAATTAAATCAAATGTTTTTGTTTATTTACTTGTTGGCAGACATAATTTTAGTTTAGAAATTCGCAAAATTCTCCGTCCGAATATTAAATTATGTTTCCTAACAATTTTAAATAATATATTAATATATGTATAATAAAAAATATATTCAATTTCATTCCAACTTACTGCACTTGTTCTTTTTTTTTTGTAATTGTTGTTTTGTAAATAGATGTTTACAAACCAGGGATGGCAACATCGATACAACTGCAATGTTTTGGTTAAAGCGAATTGTTTTCTTTCATTTAGTAGTACAAATGTACTAATTAACGTCAATTAAGCTCAAAAAAGTAAAATTTTAGTAGCCAGTTTGTGCAATTTAAAAATTTCGTTTTGCCATCCCTTGTATCGGCGCTGATTGGCGACTGTAATCGGCACACAAGTGGCCGATAAAAATCGGTACATATAAAACAATTTGATTGCTCCACATTGTGCAAAATAGTGTTCACATTATCGGCGTATTTAGGTTAATTTTGATTGTCCACAGTCAGCACAATTTCGGCAGAGATTGTCGCATATTAAAACATTTTGACCGTTCACACTATCGGCACATGAAATACGCCAAAAATTGGTACATTGCGCCGATAGTGGGATCTTAGCTTTAGACGCATAGAGCATTCGACAGAGATAACTGTAAAACAAGCTGCCATACTAATGAATTGTGTTTGATTTTTTTTTAGTAGATATATATATTTTTGAAAATCACCATGCGATATCTTAGCGCACTGCTACACGTTCAATATCTTGATATTTCTAGTATCACGATATTAAGCAGTGCACTTACGATGAGGTTGATTTGTGACTTAACGGTTATCTATGTAAATAAGCAGAATTCACGTTTTTGAAGAGAGCACAATCCTTATGCGGTTTTCATGCCGAAGGCGTCATCGCCCCATTTGTCTTTAAATCCAAAATCGGTGCCAACATTACTGTGAATGGCGAACGCTACAGGCAAATGATTCGTGATTTTTTTCCTCATGTCATTGAAAAGAGAAACGGTTCTAACAAGATGGCGAAACATGCCATAAAGACGTGAAAACACCAATTTGTTGAGCCAAAAATTTGGTGACCAAATTATTAAGAACTGGGCCTATGAATTAGTCATCTCGTTCGTGTGATTTGACACCTTTGGACTACTTTTTGTGGGTTATGTTGAATCTCTGGTTTCTTGATCATAAAGAAGCCAACATTCGACGTCCTATTGACGAAATAAGACTTGTTATGCTCGAAAAAGTGGTGCAACATTGGACCGACAGGAAGGCGTTCATAAGGCGCAGTCGCAGAGACCATATGCCAAAAATAAATTTTTAACAATTAATGATAGGAAACTTGTGAGCTAATAAAGCCAACATTTTGGTTATTCCATTGAATTTTTTGGTTTTTTATTTTTAAAAAAAGAACTATACCTCTAAAAACATTGTTTATATAAATACCAGTATTTAACTATTTGTTACTAAGGTATATTCAATTTCGAGCTGTGTTTAAGCGATCTTGATTTAATAACGGTATCAGTTGCCAATCTTGCTTTATAGTCTGTAATTTATTTTATTATTTGTGTATAAAAATATAATAGCAATTTAAGCCAACCTCGAATTTTACCATTTCAACGGTAAACTTTCGAATTTGAATTTCTTCGGCAATATCTTCCAAAAAATTAAACCAGAGAACAAAATATACACAATTAATACGAAAAACGTTTCTGTCTTCTTAGCGTAGATCAGTAAACACATGTAAATATGTGCGTACTTTAAAAAAAGTATTCAATTGGGCCTGTTCTGTTAATCGAAATGAAGTAAATTTCAAGTCTCACAAGTTTTGAAAACGATCCTGTAAAAAAAGTTCTTGAAAATATTCCGATTTTTACTGACCATTTTGTTTGAACCCACTTTTCTCTGGAACGGCTCGGGAGACTTTTTTAAAAATTGATTTATTTAATCTTTGAGTGGTATTTTTCCATATTCCATTGAGCTTATGCCTTGGCACTGCCTAGTTTGGCTGGCATAAATCAGCAACCATTTTTACTGACCATTTTGGATGAACCCACTTTTCTCTGGAACGGCTCGGGAGATGTTTTTAAAAATTGATTTATTTAATCTTTGAGTGGTATTTTTCCATATTCCATTGAGCTTATGCCTTGGCACTGCCTAGTTTGGCTGGCATAAATCAGCAACGATTTTTACTGACCATTTTGTTTGAACCCACTTTTCTCTGGAACGGCTCGGGAGAATTTTTTAAAAATTGATTTATTTAATCTTTGAGTGGTATTTTTCCATATTCCATTGAGCTTATGCCTTGGCACTGCCTAGTTTGGCTGGCATAAATCAGCAACGATTTTTACTGACCATTTTGGATGAACCCACTTTTCTCTGGAACGGCTCGGGAGATGTTTTTAAAAATTGATTTATTTAAGCTTTGAGTGGTATTTTTCCATATTCCATTGAGCTTATTCCTTGGCACTGCCTAGTTTGGCCGGCATAAATCAGCAACGATTTTTACTGACCATTTTGGATGAACCCACTTTTCTCTGGAACGGCTCTGACGATTGTTTTAAAAATTGATTTATTTTAATCATTAAGTGGTATTTTTCCATATTCCATTGAGCTTATGCCTTGGCGCTGCCTAGTTTGGCTGGCATAAATCAGCAACGATTTTTACTGACCATTTTGGATGAACCCACTTTTTTCTTGAATAGCTTGGACGATTTTTTGCACGGTGGATGTTTTTTAATCTGTATCTATATAAATATTTCTAAAATCATATCCAAAAGAGCTCTTCATTTTCATTTCCGGTGTTGCCACTAAATCCCTTGATTTTTAATTTCCGTCGTTGCTAACTTTCGTTGCTATCTTGGCGAACGTTAAACTCGTTGGCCCATATGTTTGTCAGCTGATTACCCCTAGTTGGAAGCTTAACGTCAAATTTCGTGTATATGAGAAAAAATTTGTACATGTGTGCGTTAAATTGTTTTTTTTTATATGAAGACAATTTTGACAACTCCGTTCCTTTTATAGAGCAGCATGTATACACTCCCAAATGAGTCTACCTTGTGTAAATATACCTTGCGACGACTGAATTGTGTACTCTCGTGCACTAAATGAAAGAGCGTAAGAATGCGTGTGAAGAATGTGTGTGAATTAATTTCCACAATTGTGTATGACGCTGACATCCCTGTAGTGCAATGGTGGGCGCTCCATAGCACAATTGTGCTGAGAGATTTCACACGTATTCTTAGCCTCTTTAATTTCGTTTTTGATGAGACACATTTTCTTATATTTTTTGTATTTTTTTCAAGAGAATTTACCCAGCAAACACACGTGTTTCATTTCAAATAAATGATGTTATGCGAAAAATAATTTACTGTACTTTTTTTACTGTTACTTTTTTCTGTGAACAGTAAATCTCTACAATTTAAACTATTAAAAAAAGTTTTTATATAACTTCAAATGCGTAAAATATAAAATAAGGAAATATAATGCACCATTTATTTCAAATGCTTGGATTTGTGTATGGTGGGTACTTCTGTCATCTCACTAATACTAATAAAGGCCAGTTTACACGGTAATACAATGTATTACGACTTTGTAGAATCAAAATATTATGAAATTCTCTCCGTGTTTAAAAGAAAAAAATAAAAATCTTTTGTAAGTATAATTCATGTTTACACGGATGGTATAAGTAAAATCAAAAATAATAACAAAAAAGCAGATGGTTGCAATTTTAAATATTTACAAAAACAACATGAAAATTTCCTGAGTTGAATTTAGTTGTTTTTGTAATTGTATAAAAATGCTATCACCTTTAATGTACTCCGTTAAAATACACCTCTGGTGTGATGAGAATACATAAGTTTCTAAAATGGTTTAGAAAAAAACCATTTACCGACCGCTTGTCAGATTTTGTATCCGTATTCTCTCTTACTCAATACATTTTGCTTTTACATGATAAGATTTTTCTCATTTTACATAATCCTTCGACATGTCGTAATACATTATATTACCGTGTAAACTGGCCTTAAAGGCCAGTTTACACGGTAATACAATGTATTACGACTTTGTAGAATCAAAATATTATGAAATTCTCTCCGTGTTTAAAAGAAAAAAGTAAAAATCTTTTGTAAGTATGATTCATGTTTACACGGATGGTATAAGTAAAATCAAAAATAATAACAAAAAAGCAGATGGTTGCAATTTTAAATATTTACAAAAACAACATGAAAATTTCCTGTGTTGAATTTAGTTGTTTTTGTAATTGTATAAAAATGCTATCACCTTTAATGTACTCCGTTAAAATACACCTCTGGTGTGATGAGAATACATAAGTTTCTAAAATGGTTTAGAAAAAAACCATTTACCGACCGCTTGTCAGATTTTGTATCCGTATTCTCTCTTACTCAATACATTTTGCTTTTACATGATAAGATTTTTCTCATTCTACATAATCTTTCGACATGTCGTAATACATTATATTACCGTGTAAACTGGCCTTAAGCATCAATACAAGCAGCGTTACCGTTAGTGCCACTTAAGTGGCAATTTGCAACTTTTTCGACTGCTTGGATACTATTTGGCCACTTTTACAAAATGCACCCAAACGTGGTACTTTTTGTGATTCTTGCCACTTTTTTGATACTTTTTACGTTAGGAAAAGATACTTTTTTTCTTTCTGTTTTATTATAACTCCCAGCTTTAATATAAGTAAACTGTATTAATATATGTATATGTAAGCAAGTTTATATGAAATTTTTTTCTTGTCATGCGTGGTTAGCTGAAAATCGGTTGAATAAACTTTCTATTAACCTGTTTTATTTATTATAAATAAGGTATATAGTGGTCGTGAAGCAGAAACCGAACTGTTGGGTACCGAAAACTTTTCTAAAATTTGTGTAATTGACATTAAAAGTTAAATCTAAGTTTTTACCAAAAATTGTGTAAAAAATTGATAACAAGAATTGATATAAAAAACAAAAAGCTCAATATATTGAAGTATTTAGACCCATTATTTATAGTGTCTAATGAATATATAAACTATTTCCAATTAGTTTCAGAGTTTAAAGATATTATGACTGACCCAGATGCATTTATACATGAATTTAAGCTTCAAGAGAGTGTAGTAAATGACACGAATTATGAAGACATATTTAAAATTTCGAATGCTGAAGATTCTTGGCGTGAAATTGGAACATAGAAAAATAGATTTGATGAGTATACCTGTAAATATATTCAAACTTGTACAAATTGATTTCTCATATTTTAACATTGTCACAAGTAAGCTTTAATCAAAAATAAAGTAACAAATAGGTTAAAAGTAAATACTTGCGAATCCATGCTTTTATCTTTAAATTTGTGAGTTACTAGCCTTGAAGATTGGGTTTCAAGTGAAGACATTTTACGAAAGTATAGAAGTCGCTTTAAGAACAATTAATTGCAAAAAAATTTGTATGAAACTGACCATTAATAAAAAACACAGGACGACATTGAAAAAGTTTTTATAGAAGTTATTTTTGGGAATTCAAAATTTATTATCATTAAGATTTCTGTATGACGTGCCAAATTTAACAGTTTGTTTAACCATTAGAACTGATTCTTATATTTTTTGGAATGCTTAGAACGAATACGAGCGTAGTTTTGTTCCATCACGTCACATTTATCAGATACACCAATTATTTTAATTTCAGAAGATGTTTTGTACCACAATTAATAACAAAATCCAGTTTTATAGTTTTGGTCTATAAACCTGATTAAAAAAATTTGAGCAATAATAGACGAAATTGGATACAAACTAAATATGCTTTAGTAAAGAAATTAAAACACTAGCACTTAAATTCAGTAGCATGTATGCATTTATTTGTATTAAAGTGCGGAACTGATTAAATATAAAGTATTTAAAAAAGTGATATTTTCGTTGTTTGCTATTAGATTTCTTGTTATTATCCGATTATAGCTTAGCTGCCAGGCTCATATATTTATAAAAAACTAAAATTTGTTTTTGTTTTCAATACAAATATACGAAAGAAATGTTCTTGTCGACATCGTGGGCCTGGGCCTACAACTTTTGTAATTAGGTTGACTGTAGAATAAAATTATAAAACTATGGATTTTGTTAATAATTGTGGTACAAATCTTCTTCCGAAATTACAGTCATTGGTGTATCTGATAAAAGTGACGTGATGGGAGAAAACTGTGCTCATATTCGGCCAAAGCATTCCAAAAAAACATAAAAATCTGGTGGAGTGGGCAAATAAATTTCTAAAAAGGTTTTTAAATGCAGGTAGACATGTCTTTAATAAATCAAAGAAAATGTATTCAGAAGGAAACGTTTTTGTATTACCAAAACATTAAAGTAAATATTTTATAAAAATTAGTTCTCTAGAGAAATATTCATTTTTTTACAACAAATGAGCCATTTGTAAGAAAGTTTGTATGTCTATTGTAATACGATCAATTGTTTTTTAGTGTATATAATTACAATACAATGTTTTTTGTTATGTTTTTATACCATTTAAAATTATAATAAATAGAAAAAAGGTAAAAAATATATAATGTGGTGTACTTATATTAATTTTAAAAGATGTGTCCATTTTTTTTTAATCCTCTTTTTGGTGCCACTTTTTTAGTAGATATCCCGTTTTTTTGGTACTTTTTAAAAATATCCGACGGTAACACTGAATACAAGCACAGTTTTAGTTGTGCCCACTTCTGCTGTAGTGCGATTCTGTAATTAATTTTAACAATAGTTGTCATTGTTAAAAAAATTAACAAGCAAATTAACGATTTTGCTATTCTGTAGCATTTTAAACAGCACTTGTTATCGTTAAGTCAGCTGCTTGTGTTAAGTAAACGACAACTTTTTTAGTGTTGTTTATTTATTGTTAAATGTTGCAAAAATAAAAAAATATTTAGTTAAAAGAAATAATATAACTTGAAAATGGCAATTAAATAATTTGCATTTAATTTAATAGTAAAATGTTTGGCTTATCTTCTTAAAAAAAACAAAAAACTAAAAGAAATTCTGTTTAGTTTTAATAATTTTATTTGTTTTTTTTTATTCCTCTTTGTGTTTTTCGTTATTTTACCGATTTTTTGACAGTGATGCCACTTGACGTTAATTTTTATCTATGTTTTTAACAACAATTTACAGAATCACATAATCGTTAGTGCAAACAACAAAACATGTTGACAATTATAACAACTGTTGTTATTGTTAAAAGTTACAGAATCCCATTACTGGTATAAATCAATGGTGTCAATTATGTTGGTGAGATTACTTTTATCTCTTACATTCCCAGCGGGTGAAATGTGCGGTTGCGAGGCCTATTGTGAGGCCTAATTACAGATCTTTTCTAAAGAAAACAGAAATAAAACAAAACAGAAACAAGATAATAAACATAATTTTGACATCCAACAATGATAAAGCTAACAAAAAAAGTTATCAGCAGGGCTTTTACGACCACCTGTAATAAATTCGCCTTGCACAACTATTAATATATTATTTATGTTTTGAGGCTTCAAAACAGGCCTTGCGATATTTGCGATATTTCCCGCTGAATGAGAGTGTTACTGAGAAACACTTTACATTTTACGCTCGCAAAATAAAAGAGCGTAAGCGTACATGTGAATTAATTTCCACAATTGTGTATGGCGCTGACATCCCTGGTATAAATATACTTTGGTTACATTTTTGTTCAAAAAATTAAAGGAAAATATATGAACTACATACTTTGGGAAGAAAAAAGATAGAAGAAAAAACGAAATTGTTTTTTTGATTGTGAACGTAGCTTTACACATAAATAAAATTAAATATCATAAATAAATACTTTTTATTAAAAATAGTATGTTTTACTTTCTTTATAGGTATAACATTTTAAGTTAAAATTTTTAACATACAAATAAAATAAGTTTTCCTAAACAAATTTAAAATTAGCTAATTAGTAACTAAATTCATTTTTATAAATTCCACCATTTTATCGCTTCTTAAATCCTTATTAATATAAAGTTTATTAACTCTTTTGTTATGTTTTGGTATAAAATAATGTACCGGATAGGTATCCTGAGCAAACTCCAAGTCCACATAGTTAAGAAAAGCATCGAATTTTACCGTTTCAATATTAAGATCTTCAACATAATCGGCTACTTCATTTAAGATTGTAAAAAGTTTTTCCGTGTTTTTATCTTCGGACGAATAAAAAGTGATAAAAACATGTTTTTTACTATTTCTAAGGAAAATATTAAATAAATCAGCTGTCCATTCTTTAACCTTTTCATTTACATTTTGTTTAGAATATAATTGAGAATAATAAAGTTGTCTTCTTTGAAGGCTTAAAGAGAAGTAAAATAAAGCTGCTGCTGAGTCGAAATTGCCAAATTCATAAGTATGCTTGAGATAATCAATGCTATATATTCTTGGCTTTCCCTGGGCTAAAGCTTTTATCTCAGCTGGTTTCCATTTAGTATTTATGACATCAATATCCTTAAAGTCAGCCACACAAAATTGGAAGGTATAAGATGATTCTGCCACTTGAAAGATTTTATTAAACCATTCTATATGCTCAACTCGACATTTCATGTTCAGAAAATCCATAAATGCAATAATGTACAATCTCTTTTCTTTTTCCAGTATTTTACGATCAAGCACTTTTAATCTATTATCAAAATTATCCTGAAACAATTTTGGTAAATTGTTAAAATCTATTTCAAAATTGTTTGAAACATTGAAAATTTTCTGTGACATACGCGTTTTTAACACTTGTTGTTTACTTTTTAAAAATTCTGGCTTTTCCATGATATTTTTCAAAAATTCAATAATAGCATCCTCTCGCCTTTCGCCCTCATAATATACAAAATTGTTTTTGTCATCACAGGGTATATATAAAATAGTAGGATAACCGTTAACACTGTATTCAAAAGGAATATAATTTTTCTCAGCCTCCATGTAAACCACATCAAGGTTTTGGTCTTTTAGGGCATCCGCCACAAATTCGTAATTTGGATCGAATTGTTGAGCAATTTCCAAATTTACTATCAAAAATATATTTTTATTTGATTTTAATATGAGTTCTTCGTAGTTGTCGTAAACACATACTTTAACTAAATTTTGTTTTTTTGGTATGGGCA
This sequence comes from Pollenia angustigena, assembly GCA_930367215.1. Lineage (NCBI taxonomy): Eukaryota > Metazoa > Arthropoda > Insecta > Diptera > Polleniidae > Pollenia > Pollenia angustigena. The sequence goes on along the minus strand of OV884056.1, from coordinate 54,147,019 downwards.
GGGAGGGAAATAATTTGCCTTCTAAAAGATTTTCACATACTTTCAATAAACTCTCCACCGTTTTGTAGGCATCAAAATACTGATATATACGCTTTTTCTCGTCTATGAAAAAGGTATTCGGTGTCTCATCCTCAGGACTTACTAGTCGGCAAAAGAAATTCAATGGATTTCTTCCAGGATAAATAATGTCCATGTCTATTAAATCCGCTACTATAAATTCAATGCGTTCACCATATTTTAATGCCAATTGATACATTGTGTCTAGCCATTTGGTGTGATGGGCACATTTTTCACGAAAATGATTGAAAAATATAACAATAGGATGTTTTATTTGTGGGAATATTTCACGATTCAAAATTTGTAACTTGTTATCGCAATTCTCTATAATGTATTGTTCAAAGTCTACACGTTTTGGTGGTATATAACGTAAAATTGGTTTCGGCTTATAGTAATACTCGAAAGAATGTCGTGCATAAATATCGTTTTTTTCCCTCCCCGGTTCATCTTCAATATCGATTCGATTAAAAGATTCTTTTATGTCTTCAAAGTTTTCACTCTCCATTAGGTTTGTTAAAGCTGATATTTACATGCGCTGATAAATTTTTAAAACTATAATGCTATATTTTAGTTACTTATTGTTGCTTTTATAGTTTTCGATAGGTTGGAAAAGAGCTTTTTTAATCATTTGAGTATAAGTGAGATATGATGAAATTTATATATACTGTAAATATTTTATTGACATTAATAAGTTAGCGTAAATCACAACATTGTGTTTCCGTCTGCTGTAGTCAATGTTCAAAGTTTTCTAATTTAAACAATGAATTTGTGAAATTTGTAACTTTTATTACAAAAAGCTGCCAAACATTTAAAAAGCTTTATTATATTGTTTTACTCTCTTAATATCCACTATCTCTCTGTTAGCAAAAAATATAAACAAAACAAACTTTACACTTAAATAAAAACATACGAGTTTCATTTTGTGCATTTAGAAAAATATCGTTAAATTTTATTTAAAAAAAAAAAAATTCTGTTTTATGTTTAAATTGCTTATAATTAAATAAATATTAACAAAAAAACTATTCATTATTACCACAATCACTTATATACTTATGTACATTAACAATAATTTTATTTTAAAATTTTTTAACGTTCATTTGTTAAAAAATTTCAAACAAATTTCTAACAAAAATTAAGAATTGTAAAAAAACTTAAAACTGCTAAGAAGATGTAGGCGAAGACCAGCATATTTGTTTTAATTTATCATATATGCTAAAGTATAGAGCTGTTGTAAGACTGGACTTGAGTAAAGTGGGAGTTACACCCTTGTAAAGACCACGCACTCCCTCTTGTTTGATGGTCTCTCGCAAGCAACTATAGACACCAGTACAACGTATATTTTGACCAAAAGTTTGACGATTCGATTCGAAGCCCTGTATCTGTAAACGTTTCTTTATTAAATCAAAAGGATATACAATGGTCTTGGAGAGCATGCCAGATGAAGCACCCATAATAAGTAAAGTCCAAGTGGGTAATTGGCTAAAAGCAAATAGGAAAATGTATATTGACGATTTTAATTGGAAGAGGATCTATGTATATCGAACAATTATTTTTTTGTTAATGGAGTTTAATACAAGTGGAATGGAAGCGGATGATAGTGCAAATAAAAAATGGATTAAATTAAAATAAACCTTAAAATATTTACATAAATATAGGAAACATCTAGAAACTGGGAATTATTTCCTTCCGAAGGTTACTTTATATTATATTCAACATTTTTCATTTTTCGAATTTATTCTATGAGCTAAATTTCAGTTATGTATTTTATAAAGCTTTTTTGTAATAGTTCTATTCCTTAAATTTTTCAGAAATGACTTTATACACTACCAGACTATTATATTCTATTTTCTTTTTACATTTTACCTTAGCCTTCCTTTGGAAAGCAATGAGGTATATTGTATGTACAGAAAAATTTACAATTATTAGACACCAGCAGAATGTAATGCATTTTCTAGCCCGCTACGGCCTTCGTCAGCATTCTTTGTGTCTCACTGGATAGTGTTACTTTATAAATTGAAAATGCATTACATTCTGCTGGTGTCTAATAATTGTAAATTTTTCTGTACATACAATATACCTCATTGCTTTCCAAAGGAAGGCTAAGGTAAAATGTAAAAAGAAAATAGAATATAATAGTCTGGTAGTGTATAAAGTTATTTCTGAAAAATTGAAGGAATAGAACTATTACAAAAAAGCTTTATAAAATACATAACTGAAATTTAGCTCATAGAATAAATTCGAAAAATGAAAAATGTTGAATATAATATAGGAAACATCGTTAGATTTATAGTAAAATAAAGTTTGTGAAAATATAAGTAAATGTTTTTATAATAATGACTATACAATCGCAAAGATTTAAAAAAGTGGACAAAAAGTCTGAAGGATAAAATGTCAACTTTAAGTTGTTATAATAAAATTCCATAAGAATAAAAAAAAACTCACGTTTGATTACGAGTCCAATCAGTCAATATACGAGTTATCAGGGCCTCTCCGGATATAATAAGAGTTTTTAAATTATATTATTTCCAAAAGACAGTAAGTTAATGTTCTAATAAGTACAGCTTTTAGGCTACTTGTTGGCCTATTTACGGGGCACTACAAGCAAATTGTTCAGATTTTGTGAGGTTGATCACGAAGCGTCAATATGTTTTGGCTCAGCTGCTGTCCCGTCTTGGGGACATTTTTTTTGAAGGATGAGCCCAATTGATATTTACGATTTTTCACCAGGCAGGGTAATTGGCTTCATACGTAGCCTGAATCTGACATGGTGTGATACACAGACTACACAAGACTCTATGGGTTGCGGTATTATTGCCTTCTACAAATCTATCTGTCCAACAGCTTTTAAAACTAATAATTCGTTTGTAAACATAAGACTAAATAAAATTATCACGATGGATAGAGTTGAATTAAAGATTTGTGACAACTAAGACAACGGGTGCGAATAGTATGTTTTTGGTAGAGAGCGGTAAAAGTTTTATTTGTAATTTTAAACCGATCAGTGTATCGCATAAACATTTTTAACCACGAAAACTTGTCGAAAACTTGTTACATTGGGTCGAGTGAATAAAAATGTAGCTTATACTAGCTAGTACTAAGTACTAGCACTAGCTTTTACTTTTCAGTACTAGCTATGCTGAAAAGTTTAAACTACAAAAAGTGTGAATAACTCTTTGCTAGTGCTAGATAGCTAGTGCTTAAAAGGGGAAGCAAACGCTGGAAAATGTGACTATTAAATTAAATTAATTACAAAGTGCAAAAATGTCAAAAATTAAAATTTTTTTAAACTTATTTTCAAAAATATTAATGTATAAAACAGAATATAAGTACAAACAATTTTTATTTCCTTTTTTATGTCTTGAAGCGTTAACAAGTACTGTGTATTGATATTTTTATTTCATTTTTTCCTTTTCAAAAATTGTTTTTATTTTATTTAAAAAATGCAACACAGACTTTCTATGGCAAAAGTCTGTACCAACCTTTATCAATGATTGTTATTTATTATTGTGTAACTTGTTTTAAAAAAATTTATAAAAATTAAGGCCCTAATTATAAAATTGCTTTCTACAAAAAAATTTAATCTGCAAAAAAATTGAATCTACAAAAAAGTGAATTTCTGTAGAAAGCAACAACAAAAATAAAATATATGTATTTATGACTTTGTTTTTGCTTTCAAGTAATTCTTTTGATGTGGTAAACTGCAACATCCCTGAAGGAAACCTGGGTGCAAGTGTCTCCAAGTCACCAGTTTTGTCGACTATATTGGTGACATTGTCAACGAAGTGTCTACACTACATTACATTTGCCACTATATTTGGATTTAATACGAAAAAGATTTTATCAATAACAACTGAGAAGTACAATTCCTATAAAAGCTGAAGAAATGATAAAAAAAGATTGTTATGACTTCGTATTCTTACAAAAAGTGTAAACTACTTTTACTAAAATGTACTAGCGATTCTCTTGTTTCAATGTCTACATATGTTCCCAATGGAACTACCTAGTCAGTAGTACCAACGTCAGTAGTAGATTTCCAATGCCACGCACATGTTAAATGTCTATTGTAAATAACATTGCCTGGGGTATAATATGTCACTAGTACTGGTGACTGTGTCAACAGTGAATCAGTAGAAATTCACTAGTGACATTTCCTGCAGGGATATGTACATATTTAAATGTATATGTGACATTTACAGAGATTTAGGATTTTAGATATTTTTCCGAAAAATAAATAATTTTAAATAAACTTCTGGATGAAAATCTGCTCTTAGGAGATATTCTTTTCTTTGGCCAACGTTCACAAAATTAAACAAAAAAAATCAATTTTTTTTAAATATTGTTGTAAAATACATATTTCAAGCACCCCAATCATAAGCTTAAAAAAATTAAGCAAAAACTAGTCTTTTTAAGCATTCACTCGTTTTTATTCACACATTTTTTGAGTCAACACTAGGAAAACTAGTTTTTACTAGTCAAAATTTCAAGTATTAGCTAAAGCTACCTTTTTATTCACGCGGCCCATTATGTTATTAATGTAAGATTTTAGAACAGGGTTTGCAGCTATGTATACTATACGTTTGCAGTGTTTTTGCATACATACAGGGGGCAAATTATGGCAGTCGTGATCAAATAATTTTTCGATTCGAAAGCAATTTTATCTCTAATTCTTTCTTTGCATACTGAACGGATCGAAATTATTTTTTTTAGTGTTACAAATCATTTATTTGAGTTTTCACAACACTGAAAAATAATTATGATTCGTTCAGTATTGAATGAATTAAAATTGCTTTCGAATCGAAAAAGTATTTGATCACGACTGCTATAATTTGCCCCCAGGCCTGGCACTGAAATCAATTCCAATCGAAAGTGATTTCGGTTTATGTGAAGCAAGAAACGAAATCACTTCCACTTCGGTCGGAATTGATTTCTGTGACAGGCCTGATCGTATTTAATAATATTAGTTATAAGCAATAATCTCTGGAATCTTTCTAGATTTTATCTTGGGATAATGTATATCAATGATTTCTCTGCCTTCCATACATGGCTAAACTTTAAAGGTAAAAATTGTGGGTTTTGATCAAATGTTATAAATTTTTTTAATTCATTGGTTATTTAATCAATTTTGTATATTGGCGCAAGCATTGGTGGTAGGAGATTGCTTAGATCTAATTATAAATAATATTGTGTATCTAAGAATTCCAAAAAATTTTAAGAGATTTTACAGACAAACCAAATGTTGGTTAGATTATGTGCTGTATATATGGGGCAATCCAAGTTTTTTGATTTACTTTATTATTTACTGTGTTGATGTTCTTTTTCAACAGCACATTTCCGCAAATTTTTAGATTTTTTTTGCTAATAGTAGCAGAGATATCGAATATGGGTAATTCCAAAGTGTTGAACGTGACAGTCGTACGCATCAAAAATGCAATAACATTTTAAGCAAAAAATATTTTTACGTTTTCTTAACTCTTAAATTATAGCACTTACAAAGCACTGTTATCTATGCTATAGTTTATGGAGGGCGCGATTCTAGGTCAAAGATAATGGTAAAAGAAGTAGCGGTTCGAACGAGACAAAAACAGAAGTTGTTTTTTTGGTCATGTATAAAAAGGCGTAATTCAGCGAAACCTGGCACAACTTTTTAGTCAAACTACTTTCAGAATTTTACGTAGCAATGTAACATTAAAATGTCTTGGTTTGGTTCCAAAATCTTCTGTATTTTCTTTTTTTTAAGCCAAAATCTGGGTCGATACGTGAAATTTTTTCCTTAATAATTAAACTGAATAATGATCAAAATAAAATAAAAGTTTACCGTTAATCCGAATAACATATTTCTTTTTGAACTCTTCCTTAGATTACAGACCATGTAAGAAAATTTTTTTGGAATAATTTTTATCAAATATCAGCTCTTTTAAGAAAGATAAATATTAAAGAAAACATACAATAAAACATTCTCACATATAAGAAATCACGTCCGCACAACTTTGCAGTCTGATTGTTCATCTAAGTGAAAAAATTTATGAGTAAATTTATAAAATTAGTAAAATCTAAATATTTCGTATATAATATATCGTAAAATAACCAGCTTTAAATAACTTTTTAATATTCGGTAACGGTGGACCTTTTGAAGGAAATGCCCATATTAAAAAAATCGCGTTATAACAAAACTATGTTAAATAAATACTCATAACTTTTTCAATATTAGTCCAAATTGAATAATTTTTTTTTGTATTTATTCTTTTTTTTCTACTATCCAATAAAAATAAAAAAAAAAAATTTGCACAGTGGGCTTGGATGCGATTTTCCGGATTCAATATTTTAAAAAAATTTTTTTCACTGTTTGTACTCTTTGATTTTCTTGAATTTTTTTTGTATTATACTATGATTTTTTCTACAAATTTTAAGACCCATTTGGTTGTGGGATTCAAACATACATGTTAAATTCTAATTAGAATTAGCAATTGATGCAATTAGTTTATATTCTCTAATTCATCAAACAATTAGAAATAGTTCAACTAATTCCCATTAGATAATTGAAATTTTTATTCCAACGGTAAAACTAATTGCAATTAGTTGCCATTAGCAAAAAAAATTGGTTTACCTTTACAATTAGAAATCTAATTGACTTCTGCTAATGCAATTAGATATTCAATTAGCTCGAATTAGAATCAATTAAATATCCTAATTGAATATTGAATTGCATTGTCAGAAGTCAATTAGATTTCTAATTGTAGTTAAACCAATTTTTTTTGCTAATGGCAACTAATTGCAATTAGTTTTACCATTGGAATAAATATTTCAATTATCTAATGGGAATTAGTTGAACTTATTCTAATTGTTTGAAGAATTAGAGAATTTCACAAAAGAAGGTTAATTAGCAATCATTAGCATTATCTAATCATTACTTAACATGTATAATTTCTGATTTTTTGAAATTTGTAAAAAAAAAAAAAATTTCTTATAAAGGAAATAAAAAAAAATTTTTTCTCCAAACTGTCCGATTTGACTTGGATTGCCCCATTTACATTTTAGCTGAAAACATTCTAAGGATAAATTATTTGTCGCTACGAATGATAAGAAAAGTAGAAATTTAACTCTAGATGTTGTCAGTCATCCTGAATGTAAGACTATGAAAGCTCAAATTGGCAAATTTAAACGTCTTTGTTTCTGCAAGGACATTTTATGGAGATAAGCGAAAACTATTACAATAGTATTTGCAACGTTTTTGGTCATTGGAATTGCTAAGTCAATAAAATTGCCTATGAAGGACAGCCCTGAACCAAGTAGCTAAAGCATCGGTTCAAATAAATAACACAATAATGAATATTTGTTAAATTAATGAAATAAAGTAACATATGAATGTATGTTTATGATGATTAATAAAACAATATAACCAAAACCAACTTAATTTAAAGAAAAATATCTAGTAACAATTATATATGTAAGTATGTATAAAAGCATAGAAAAACTTACCTTCTTTCTTTTACATTTAAACCTTTACAGGCTGATTGTGAGAATAAACGATAAAACATAAAATTCGAACCCATTAAAGGAGTTATTTGCAGTAAGGCCGAAGATAGGCCTCGATACATGCCACGCGGGCCTTCATTTTTAATAATAACCGCTACAGCACGTGTAGCATTACGATAACCTTTACTAGTATCCTGAGCTATTAAACGAGTTCGTATGACATCAAGTGGTGTTGAAACTATAACTGCCGCACTGCCCGCTATAGCACCACATATAAAATTTGAAGTATTCGGTTTATCTTTAAGATATGCTGTTTGTTTGGCGTATAAGCTTAGCTGTTCATAAGTCCAAAATTGTGAAATGCCATACATGATACTTAGTATTTGGGCGGGATTGTGACCTTTCCAAAAAGCTAAAAGTCCTTCTTCTTTATAAATGGTTTTAACAGCCTGATTTATGGAAATGTATTTGGATTTGGATTTTTTAGCAGCTTGTGTTGTTGCCTGTGTGCCTAACGGCTCTACTTGCAATTGGAAACGAATTTTTAATACATCAAAAGGTTGGCAAGTGGATCTGGTTATGGCTGCTGCCAGACCGCCAGATATAATTTGTTGTATTTGTTCTCTAGTACTGTGGGTACGTTTTTTTACTGGGGCTTTAATGGTATCAGATGTTGATACAACTGAAGATGTGCTGGACGAAGAGTTTGCCATGACGGTGGAAAATACGACTCTTTCTTTCAAATATGGTTATTTTTTTCTTAAGTTTAAGCTGTTGTTAAAGTGAATAAAAACTCACACTAAAAATTTGTTTTAAAGTTTCACTTGTTTCTTTTGTTAAAGCTGTAAACCGAACTGAGTTGGAATGAGCGTAGCAGTGGTGAGCTCAGTGTGAGTTCAATTTGATGAATGAATGAATCTTTGTTTGTAGTTGCTATTGTTGGTATTTAGTTGAGGTATTTTTGGGTTATGAAGTAACAAAAGTTCGTCTGTTATTAAAGCTGATTGTGCTGGCTACGCTACCTTTGCTGCGTTAAAGTTTTATGCGAAGCAGTGCTGTAATCTTTTGCGTGTCAATTACTATAAATAATTTACATACATACATACATGTTATGTATGATGTTGGAAAAAAATTTAGAAGATTTGAATTTACTGTAATTAAAAAATAAAAAAGTTTTTTTTAACAATATTTAGAAAAAAAATTGAGAAAAAATTGAATAAATTATTTTTCCTTTAAATGCAATAAATATGATTTAAAGATTAATTTTTTTAATTAAAACTCTAGTGCATTCATATTTATATTTAAAACCCATTAACATTTTAACAAATTGAGAATTGACAACAAAAATAAATAAACAAATAACAAAAGATGCTTTTTAAAATCAAAGATTTCCAAATTTATGATATGAAAAATACATTTAATATTTATGATATACGGTATCTATGAACATCATTTGTTTGTTATTTTAATTATTTTGTTTGTAACCTTTAACTTAAATCGTACACATTCTTTATTATGCACATATGTATGTATGTACACGATTTTAAATACGTACGTTTGTCGGCCCCGTAGTTAAAGGGTAAATATCATTAAAGGTTCCTGATAGCCACCAAAAAAATGGGGTTTATACTGTTTTTGTCATTTGGTTTGTAACATATTGAAGATTCTATAAAGTATATACATATATAAAACTATGTTTTTTACTCAATTAAGAGCGTAAATGTGAGATTAAATTGTCCATAACAACAATAACAACGTTGATTGAAAGTTGATTGAAAGTTTTTGTTTCATTACTATAATGACATTTTTATTGTCGTAGTGAAAATTTAAATTTATGAAGGCAAATATTGAAATATGTTGCTTTTCCAAAAAAAATTTTTGATTTCATAAATTTAATGGCATACATATGTATGTAAAACATTAGATGTATGAAATTATTAAATCTTACATTTTTTAATTAACAATTAAACATTTTTTTAATGAAACTATAATTTTGTATTAATTTATGAATATAGTTATGTTTGTATATTGTTTTTTTATATTCCCAATTAAAATTTTTTGTTTAACTTGGACAAACTTAAGTTTTCATATATCCAATGAAAATTTTTAACGTAATTACGAAATCCAATGAAGCGATTTTAACGAAAATACTTTATTATAACTACGAAATTCCATTTAGACAATGAAAATTTTCATTTAACCAATGAAATTTTTTTTATGAAAATGATCCATTGAATTGTTTTGTTTTTTATTTAAGCTAATAGGGCCTAAGGTTAATTAATGTAAATAAAAAGCAATTTTTTATTACAGTTTTCCCGACGTTTCGTCGATTTTTTGCAGACTTTTTCAAGGGAGCGTAATATGAACTTTTCACATTAAATTTCTCCTTTTACATGTAACATTAAACATATAAAACATAAATTTAAAGTTAAACTAAGGCGACCAGATTTTGAAAATAAAAATAGAGGACATAAAGAAAAAAAGTAAAAACTATTTTTGACTTCAAGATTTTTTACTTATATTACAGACAAATTTACATCCCCATATTTATATACCTTTAGTAAATTAAAAAAATAACATATTTTCGGCTTAATATGCCAAACCTGCTAAATCCATTTTTTAAGTAAATTGAGATTTTTATTCCGTTGGGTAGAGAAAAATATGCCTCGTAGACCAGCAATTTGAGTATTGAAGTGTGTCAAATCAACTATATTTTTTGTTTCCTCTCAAGCATTTGTTGAAAGGGAGTTAGCAGGTTTGGATATTAAGCAGACGATATATAAAAATTTACAATAACTTAAGTAAAATTAGTTTAAAAAAATAACGAAACTTAAAAATGCATTGGAGTTACTTATTCAAAATTTTATACTGCAAGTGTATGAGAGTTCAGTAGGAATATGAACAGAACAAGCATGGCACGACATTTACCATACGATTTGACAGAAAAGACCAGTGATCGCCGTGAAATAAAATTTATTTTAATTTATAAAAATAAAATATTGGTCATGCTTTAAAAAAAAGAGGACAAAGATGACAGATTATGAAAAAAAGATGACACAAATTTTATAGTGGACAGCTAGTTAAAATAGATGATTGTCCTCTAAAAAAGAGTACGTATGGTCACCTTAGTTAAACACATATCAAAACAAGTATCACTGTGAAATATATTGAAGCATTTTTCTTTCAGTGTAGCAGTTCTTCATTTGAAATTCGGTTTGGCCAGAAAATCTTCAATAATTGGCGTAGACAGCGGTTGATAAAAACTTTCGAGTTGTTGCCTGTGTCAAACTCCAAGTTGTGGAGCCATATAGTAAAATGGATTTGACACTGCAGTTGAAAATTCTGATTTTGTTGTTGCATCTCCAAATTTTATTTAAGCAAGAAAAGCACTTCTAGCCTTGTTAATACGATCGCGGATGTCTGCCACTGATCCCCGTCTTTGGTAATTTTACTGCCGAGATAGCAAAAGCTGTCAACGTCTTCAATGACCTGCCCGTCTAAAGTAAGCGGACTAACATTTGTTGTGCCTATTCCCATAAGCTTGGTTTTTCTAATATTAATTTTCAGACCGACCTTAGCAGCATTTTCTGACAGGCATTTAAGCTTGCCTTGAATGTGTTCGAAACTGTGCGCGAAAAAACAGATATCGTCAGCGTAGTCGATGTCACCAAGGAGGTCATTGATGTTCCAGCGAATGCTTTACACCGTAGGGTAGACTTTCGCTTCCGTTGAAGAGAACTGTAATTTCAGCATTTCTGTACAGCTCACTAATCAGTGTGACAAGTTTTGAAGGTATGCCTTTCTTCATAAGAGCGTTCCACATAGCGTTGCGATAGAAAGTATCAAAAGCTCGCTCAAAATCGATCAATAGAAGATACACACAGAAAACAAGTTGGTTGGGAAACGGTTGCAGTAATAAAATATTGATCAAGTAACATGATTTATTATTGCAACTATTAAAAATGTATAGTTCTAACTGATTTTTAATTCTCTTAATTATAAAAATGATGTTCCAACTGAAATATGATTCCTTCAATTATGTTATTAGTTATGATAACTAATTTAATTTAGTTTTAAAAATTAGTACAAATGGTTAGAATCACAACCGAATTTAATACAGGGCAATACTGAATATTGGTCATTGCAATCAATAATTTGCTTTCGTCAATAAATTTTGTAATATAAATGATTATTCATTTATTGCAGCTAATTATTGATTGTTGGAATAGATTCAATTCGAGTACAACAAATGAAAATATAATTATTCGGAATTCACAACCAAAAAATTGTTAAAAGCCCCAATTGCTTACTAAATTTTCTGTCAAAACATTTGATAGATTAAATTAATTTTCAATATTATATTTAAAAAATATATTTGCGGTCAAAAATGGAAAATGTGAAAAACTTAATAAATAGGGGTAAGTAATTTACGTATTCTTATAGGTATGAACATATACACGTACATACATACATATGTATGTATGAATGTATGTACTATTTGTTATACCCTGCAAATTATATTGGACTTCTTGATCCATTTTGATCCTGGACTGGTCCAATGTAGTGCAAGTATGGACCATGTCATTATTAAAAAGAGTTTGCAGTGAAACGACATGTCTTCGTTTTTTAACGACATGTTTTCGTTTTGAAACGATTTCAAAGCTAATCCCCTGGAGTATACCATGGACTAGTTTTAAGACTTCTCCTTTGTAATGCAAGATGGGTTATATGGCCCTGCCCTAGGACATTGTACTGTAAAATAAACCATTTTTCCGTTCATTGATATTACCTTTGGACAAGTCCTTGCCCCTTATGGGCTACATTTGACCGGTGAAAAAAAATATATTGATAACGACAATCAAATCTCTTGTTATGAACACCAATTATGTGTTAATTCAGTTGCACCTATCATTTATTCGGGTATAAGCACAATTTTGTTTCCAATAATCATACTAACAACTAACAATATCTGTTGTTATGACTGATAGTGTACTAAAATTCAAATGTTTCTATCGAAAATATAATGCTAAGCAACGAAATTTTCAGTAATTGGAACCGAATTGTGTGATAGTACATGCAACCGACAAATTCGATTGGCGCCAAATTCGGTTGTGAGAACGAATCTGTTTTCTCTGTGTATAGATGTGTGTTAAGTTCAACTGACTGTTCAATGATTATGCGCAACGAGTTAATGTGATCGGCATAAGATCGCCCTGGACGAAAACCAGCTTGTTCCCTGCGTAAAATGGAATCAAGCGCAGGGCAGATGCGTCGGAGTAGCAAACTTGCCATTACTTACCATTCCGAATATAAACCGAACATTATCTAGCGTACGGTACACACTCCCAGAAACGATACCTATTTTTTTAGTGTTTGTGTATTAGTACACCACCTTTAATACCGTTCATAACTATTTTCACAAACGTAACAAATATTATATTCTGCCTGTTTAAGGATTTTGAACCTTAACGTTCGCATAGAACATTATATTTAAAACAAAATTCTAAAATTTGTTTTTGTTTTATATGTAAATTTCTATGCGAACGTTAATGTTCAAAATCGATTAACAAGCTGTTTGTGTTCTGTTTTTCGTTATAAAACCGAACAATTGTAGTGATTCTGTAGGCATACAATATATTTTAAAGTTCTTTACTGTTCATTTTTTACATTGATGAAGGAATGAGCAAAAAAAAATTTGAACAACGCTTCTCAATAGTATTGGCAATTTGCACGAATAGACGACTGTCTATCAGCGTTGCAAAATTGAAATTCTGAAATGGTTCTGAACTTCAACTAAAATAGTACTTTTTCCACCAAGTGATAATTTTTGTTTAAAAATAAAACAATCATTTATGAAAATATTTAATTTATCTATGTATTAAAGTTACAAATGTAAATAAAATTTTTATGTTATACACAGAAAAAATTATTTTTCCAATTCAAACAAAAAATTTGTAGAATCAAACAATTTTTTGTCTGAAATCGGTCCTATAAACAAATTCGCATATTCAACAATTTATTTGCATTTTGTTTATTGAAAAAAAACTGATTTTTTCAAGCAAATAATTTAACTGAATCAAACAAAAAGTTTACTGAAATTCATATACATACTAAATTTCAAAATCAAAAAAAATGTTTTTTTTTGCACAAGCAATGATGCGCACACAAGCAGGCACTGTATTAGAAGATGATGGCAGAGAGAGCAGAGCGGCCGGCTGGCTTTGAGACACATTTTTTTGTTGGAATAATTTTTAAACGAAGTCTTTTTTTAAAACACACAATGTTTTTCGTCATCACTCACTGTTGCTGTATCCTTTCCTTTGCTAATGAAGAAGAAATGTAACCCAAAAACGGCGACAGACCGACTCGATATGTTTTTCGTCATCATTATATTTTTGTATTTGATGTATTTAAGCAAACAGTTTGATAAAATTGAATACGGGATTTTGTTTTTTTTTTAACCAACTTTGAAACCAACCAAAAATTTGTTGTGAAACTTGTTTTTACCTGCTATTTTTTTTTTTTTTTTTACTTCAAACCTCTTCATCTTTCTTACTGTTGTACTTTTTTTAAGTGTTCAAAAATAGACTGTATGTGGTTTTTGTTGTAGTTCTTATATTTCACATAAAGAAGTGTTGCTTACGATAAAATAAAAAAAATGCAAAAAGACGACAACATTAAAAAGCGTTAAATATTTCATACAAAATTATGAAAACTTGAAACCAATAACGCGTGTATTATATTTTTGAATGGTTGTCAACATTTTTGTTGGTTAAATAAAAATCAAACAAAAATTTTAATTAAAATTAATAAATTTGTAGAAATTAAAAAAATTTGCAAACAAGCGTTTGTTTGAAAATAATTCGGCAATAATTTTTTCTGTGTACAGAAGCGTAAGGCATTTTCTAAAGAAATTATTAAAAATAGTTCATATTAAGAACAATTTTTGATTTTTAGTTGAACTGTTAATTTTTAATTTTTGACATTCTTTAATTAGGCTTGAGTTCATCAAATTTAATTTTCATTAAATTATTTTCACTGAGGGAAGCAATTTTACAACTTGGAATTTTTTATTAAAATTTATTGATAATTTTTCTTGGCTGAGCTGGGATTTGAACCCAGGTTGATCTTTACTATAGCTATGGCACAAGCTCTAATGTTTACATTTGTACTTTAATTTGTACAAATAAAAATGTCGACGAAAGTGGACGAAAAAATACATAATAAACAAATGTATTCAGGTTTTCAAGACAAAGTCTTGACAGAAACAGAGGAAAAAGGAGGCAACATGTAACTTGAAATTTAAGTGATAATAACAGTAAATTTCGAACCACCAGTACTACTGGTTAAAGATTGATGTTTGACTGTTGACTAACGGGCACCGCAGTGGTGCAGTGGGTAGAACACAAAGATCTTCTGACGATAGAAAGTGGTGTTTCTTGAAACATGTAAAGATTAACCCGGGTTCAAATCCCAGCTCAGCCAAGAAAAATTATCAATAAATTTTAATAAAAAATTCCAAGTTGTAAAATTTCTTCCCTCAGTGAAAATAATTTAATGAAAATTAAATTTGATGAACTCAAGCCTAATTAAAGAATATCAAAAAAAATAGTTCATATTTTTATGAATAAGTAAATAAATTAATAGTTTGATTTATGTACACATTAATTTATACTGGTATAATATTTATATTTAAACTTTTGCAAAGTTACATTATTCAGAATTTTACATACTTAAAACTTATATTATTCGACCTTTTTATTCTAACATAAAATAAGTAATTGATTAAGCGTGAGGTCCAGGTTTTTGTTTGTATAAAATCATATTTAATTTTCCAATATTTCGCTACAAAACATCGAGTAGCATCATCAGGGTTGCACTTTGAGTAAAATACCAAAAATTTTGTTTTTGAATTTTTTTAAATTATATCTTTAACCCTGATGATGCTACTCGATGTTTTGTAGCGAAATATTGGAAAATAAAATATGATTTTATAAAAAAAAAACTTGGACCACAAGCTTAACCCTGCCTTTACACATGCAAGTAGTGGCATGCCACTGTTGTATACATATTATCAAAGAAAATTTGTTCGAAATAGTCGAATCTCATGCCATTAACTTTTGTGATTACACATGCCACTGCGAGTTCATTTTCAAAATGTCGTAGAAGCGTCAACTTGAGCAAATTTGTTTACTTCTCAAATTAAAAAAAAGTACCTGAAAACAAAATAGAGTTACCGAGTTAATCATAATGAAACATTTTTGGGGAAATTTTTTCATTTATTTATATTAGCATTATTTTAACGATATAAATGCTCTATTATTAATAAACTTGCTTTTATTTATGCGCGTTTTTAAAAAATTAATCATAATAATTCTTTATTAAGTTAAAACTTCAATAAGAATTTGACAACAATCCAGTAAATGTGAATTACATTTTTAACAGGGTAACATTGCTTATCGTTTTGATATTTAGTGGCATGCAAGCAGGGCTGTCAGATATGGCGATTTCTCGCCAAACGTGGCGATTTTGAAACGGTTTTGGCGATGGGATTTCCTATTTGGCGACTGGCGACTTTTGTGGCGATTTCTGATATAACTGACGATTTACTTGGCTATTTTTACCATTTATATTATTTCGGCGATTTTGTTCAACAGCTTGTTATTTTTTGTTATCATTACTAATATGAAAAAAAACTTGCAACTTTTTTCCACATGATTTTTGTTTTGTTATCAGTTTAAGTGAATTTTATATTCAGTCACGATTTAATTCTTATAGTATGTATGCAGGTCAAAGCTCGCGTAATGAAATCAGCGAGGCTGAAGTGTACGATCTTATAGACTTGTGTACTTAATTTAAGCTTTTTTAACTGAATACTTATACGATCTCCATTTTATGTTATTAAAAAAAAAAAAATACAGAAACAAAACAAAATTTACTTTCGGCGAATTTTTGTATTTTTTCTCAGTTTTTGGCGATTTTTTACTCACATATTATACTAGCGTTTTTTGTATGCAAAATTTAATTAAAAAAAAAAAAAAAAATTACAAAAACTGAGCCAAATTGAAGTTTGGCGATTTTTGGCGATTTCTGACATGCGGTTTGGCGATAGAGCTCAAAAAAATCTGACAGCCCTGCATGCAAGTGCCAATTTTCCACTCGCCTGCAACTTTTGCTGCCACTGGAGCTGCCATTGCGAAAAATGTGAGTGTATTAGAAAAAAGTGTACGTGTATTGAGTTTTTCGAACTGTCAGTGGCATGTGTAAATGCTAGGTAACTAATTACTTCCTTTATACTGAAAAACTTATTTATTAATTTATGTATATAGATGTTTCCAAAGTAACGGTCGTTACCGATTTCGGAAATTTTTTAAATAAAATTCCAACCTACGAAAGAATTCATAAAAAAATGTAATTTCAATACTTTTTTTGACCGTTAAAAAAGTAACGGTCGCTACTTTATAAATGTGCTGTTTTCAAATGTCGGAAACAAACATCATGTGTTGTAAAATTTTGCACAGGTTATGTCAAGTAAAATATCTGTTTAAACTCTTGTGAAATATTTTGTTTAAGGAATGGATATGCATTCGCGGTAACTTGAACACCGTCTAACGTGAACACCGCCTAACTTGAACAAGATTTTTTTTACATTGACTACTCTGTAACGTGAACAAACTCAGAAAGCTCTATAACGTGAACAATTTTTTGTACCCTTCACCGAAGGTAAAAGGGTATTAATAGCTTTGTCATTCCGTTTGTAATTTCTACAATATTGATCCTACACCCTATAAAGTTTGTATTCCCGATGATCCTGTTAAAAAAATTGCTGCAAGTGAGGCAATTGAAATTTTTAACAATGCATTGCAATGGGCAGAAGATGCAATAGTGGATCAACGTGACAAGAGTGTAGTTGGACGCTTAAGGGAGAAAGCAGTATTTCAACTTCTTATTAGAAAAGAAAAAGCAGCAGAAAAAGATAACCGATTTTTTTAATGCCTAAATGTTCTAAGTAATTTTATTTGCAAGGTAATTTTAATTCAATAGATATATTCTCGTGATCTCATTTTGGTTTGTAATGAATTCTAATTAATAATTTTATTTTTATATTTTAGTAATGGAAATAATAATAAAACACATAAATATATACATTTATATTTTAATAATGGAAATAATCAGAAAAAATTTCACGTTCAAGCGTGTAAAACAGACATATTTTTTATGAAATTCGACAATCGCTAACGTGAACAATTTCGCTAACATGAACTCCCTAGGTTTTAATTAGTTCACGTTACCGCGAGCGCACTGTATTTTCAAACCAAAGAAATTTGTTACCAAAAAAATTTTTTTTTAAAGAAACGGTCGTTACATTTTAAAAAGTTACAAGTTTTTTGTGTCTGAATTCATTTATTATGGGTAACAAAAAAAAAATACATTTTTGTTTGTATAAAGAAAATTAAGGTTGATCTTTCGGAAAATGACAGATACATTTATTTTGTATAATATTAGCGGAAAATAAATTCAAAATAATAATTTTATTTTTGAGCTATTAGGGGTCATTTTCTGTGGAAACACCCATATAGAACATTGTTCCTTTCATACTATCTGAAGAACTTAGTTCTAAAAAAAGTTTAAAACATTTATGTTTAAAAATAAAACTTTTAATCCAGTGTTATAAAATAAAGCAAATTTAATTTAAGACATCATAAGAAATATTATAACTACAACAACAACTATCATTTGATTTTAAAAGATCTTTAATTTTTATTAAACTTAAAACATTTTTGACGGTTAAACGATTTCTTCCTTTGCTTTTGACATCATTTTACAATTGAAAACACACGTTCAACTGATGCTGAGGTATGTGGCATCGATAAAATTTCACAAGCATTACGTGAAATTCCAACAAACATTAGTTCATTTATTTCGTTCTTAATTTTGGCTATATTTTTTAAAAAAAATTTAAATATTTTCAGGACTGAAATGCTTTATTTCTGGAAGATCCGCTAGTGGACGGAATGTAGAGCCCAGGTAAAAACTTTGGAAGTTGTTCAAGTAGAAGGGTTATTTTAATGACTTCTTAAGCACTTAACTACTTGAATGAATTTAAAATACCTTCCAAAATTCGAATAAATTTTAAATAATTGAACCCATGAAAAATTACATGCAATGCACCCATTCAACTCTTATGTAGGAATTACAATATTTCACTATAAATTGGTATTCTTTTAGAATTGAAAGGGGACGAATGTAATAATTATTTAATAAAAAAATTCAAAAGATTACAAAATGCCTTATTTTATTTAAATTTTCATGCTTTTCTTAAATTAATTTATAATACATTCCCATAATGCATGTAAAAATTAATATTGAGCACCAATGAAAATACGTATTTAAATCATTAAAAATGCATTGCTTTTCATTCACACTCATTTCAGTTAATATTCCAGATCAATGAAAACCCCGATCTAATCACTGAACTTTCATTGGTTCTAAGCAATATTTTTAGTAACGAGCCGTTTACCTACATAGATGTGAACCCATGATCGCCAATGACACGCTAATGTTAAAATCATGCATGTTTCACCTAAAAAGAACCAGTGCATTATCCGCGGAACCCATGCATTTACTACTTCTTTTGCATGTCTTTTTTTGCTGGGAATTGAAATCTATATAGTTTTCTTTCTTGTTTGGAAATAACATAACAATGGTAATTTGCTAGTGGTTTTCCCCGAAACAATTTATTCTGCAATTAGTTCTTAAAAATAAAATGATTTTGTGGTTTCTTTCAATTTATAAACAATTTCCTTGTTAATTTTGCATGTTTCTATAAATATTTCAAATCGAGTTTCACAAAAAATTTCATTTTAAGGTAAATGGTTTTCAAGTAAGACTTTGAGTATTTAAAATTCTTATTCGCTTTAGGGGTTTATTTGTTTAAAATATTTTTAGCTTTTCTAAAATCTTTGGAAAAGGTTTCCTGATGATCTGGCCTAAGCAACCAGTGAAATGCGCATAGAAGCTAGCTTTCCCTCAACAGTAAATTTCAGTGTATTTATCATATATGAAAAATTGGGAATTCAGCACGTCATACAGAAATCTTATTAATAAGCTTTCATTTTAATTTAAATTCATTTATTTTAAATGCATAATTTTTTATAAATTTTCTTGCCACTTGTAAGAACAATGAAATATTCTCATTTTTATGTTGAGTTGGATTAGTACAGTATTTTTAATGTGTACGTAGATCACAAAGAGAGAAACGTTTTTTTAAGGTTATTACTACACGAACACTATTAGCGTTTGTGTTTTTCATATTTCTACTGTACCGAACAATATTTAATGTTTCGAGCACAGTTGGCAACATTGCCTTGAGTTGTAAACAACGTGTTATTTTTGCTCGTGGGTGATTTTTTGAAAATTTTATTTTTTCTTTAATTCTTTTTGACTATGGCTAGTCAGAAACGAGAGTATTTTGGGAATAGACCAAAATTCAAGATGCAAAGGATTGAACCTGGGAATAGCAACAGATTTAATTTGCTATCAAATGATGAAGAAGAAGAGACTAGAATTGTCAAGGAGAAAATTCCACCTATCGTGGTGGACTCGTGCCACAGTTTTTCACAAGTTTGGCAAATACTTGGTGAGGAGTACTTGTTTAAGAGCATGTCAATTGGAACAAAGGTCATATGTAACACATTGATCCTCTATGAAGCTGCTTTAGAAAAGCTGAGTGAACTGAAATTCACTTTTTACACCCACAAGGTGAAAGACGCTAAGTACTTTAAGCTGGTATTATTTGGTTTACCAAGAACGGATCCGGAGCTATTAAAGGAGGAATTTGCTAAAATACACAACATAAGACCGGTAAGCCTTAAAGTAATTGTAACCAAAAAAACGACAGATGATGACGCTATATATTTGGCTGAGTTTAATAAACAAGAAGTTACAAAAAGTGAGGTTATAAAAATAAAATACTGCAGTAATATCGCTGTCTATTGGAGAAGACCACTGAAAGGAAACAAAGGGCCCACGCAATGTGCAAAATGCTCTATGTACGGACATGGAGTAAACAACTGTAACAGAGTCAGTGTGTGTGCAGTCTGTGCGGGAAATCACGACCAGACAGAATGTTCCCTTGCCAAAAACGCTCAAGAAGACAGAATTGTTTACAAATGTTACAACTGCAGCAAAAAGAATCTGAGAAATGTCAACCATAGGTCTGACGACCCTAAATGCCCATTCCGTAAGAATTATTTGGAAATGCGTTTTCGGATAACATCCAGATCTAGATCTAATTTCAATAGACCTAGAAACAATTATGTATATGATGATGCTGAGTTTCCTCAACTGTCAAGTCAGCAACAACAAAATGATCGTCGTGAGTCCACCTCTCAAAATAGAAGACTATATTCTGAAGTTTCGCAAAGCAGACCCCGCGTCAGCAACAATGACGACGATATTTCCAATGAGAGATTATTGGAAATATTCTTTAATGCTGTTGATGCATTAGAAAAATGTCGGAATAAATTCGACAAATTAAGAGTGCTTGGCATGATGCTTAAGCAAGCCATATAAAATCATGGGTAAGCAAAATGTTCATGTTATGCACTGGAATGCCCAAGGCATATCTACTGAGTCAGCAGCTTCACAGCTCGAAAAAGTTCTTCATGAAAGAAACATTGATATTCTTCTTCTTAACGAGACGTTCCTGAAACCGTACCATAAACTCAAATTTGGAGGCTACAAAATATACCGAGAAGATCGACAAACGCATGGAGGAGGAGTACTCATAGCCGTTAAAAATAATATAGTCCATAAATTATTACCAAAGATTAAAACAAAGACAATAGAAAATATCTCTGTGGAAGTTATAATAAGTGGACGTCCTGTAAGTTTTATTTCTGCTTATAATCCACTTTATACTACGAATTTCAAAACAGACTTAGACCTACTTACCGATTCTTTAAATTATTATTTTATTTTTGGTGATTTTAATGCACAGCACGTGGGTTGGAACTGTGCTACAGACAACTCTGCTGGGAAAGAACTTTACAGACATCAACTTGGTTCAAGTTACTATATATTCCATCCAGACACCTACACCAGATTCGGACAAAACATAGTTCCGGTCCAACCCTCCACCGTAGATCTCTTGTTAACTAACTCTAATATCTCATCTTCGCGCTTAGAGTCGCATCCGAATATTTTGCAGTCTGATCATGTTCCAATTTCTTGTTATATTTATGGTCCACCTCAAAACCACTTAGTTACAGTCCCCTTGTATAATCGCGCTGATTGGCCAGCAATAAAAAACTGGGTTGAGAACGAAATAAGGTGTCACAACATAGGGCAGATTGAATTAAATGATACTAACCTTGATTTCTCATTAAATAGATTAATAAGTATCATTAAAGAGGCTTTCGGCAAGATTCCAGTGGGCCAAAAAAATCCTTGGCAGAGGGAGATTTCAAATACGTCCAAAATGCTTATTTCACAGAGGAACAAATATAATCGCAAGCTACAGAGATGTAGAGATCCTACCTACAGAGCCCATATAATAAGCATTATAAAACAGTTGAATCGACTAATCGATTTTCACTTAAATAGGGACAGAAATGTAGCGTGGTCAAATTTCATTTCGAAGTTGCCTTCCGGGTCTAAAAAATTTTGGACACTAACAAAAGCTTTTAAAGGTAGGAACTCTACAATTTCTGATCTAAAAATATATGATGAAGTTTTGAGAACTGGTGAAGAAAAAGCTAATGCCATTGCAGAAGTGTTCAGTAGTAATCATACCATCACGGCAAACAATACTTCACCTTTAGATAATGTAGTTTCAAATTATGTACGTGAACTAAACAATGCAGTTCTTTCTGACAGTGACCAATTTGAGCTCACAGATTCCGCGGAAGTTAAGTCGTTTGTTTTCTCTTTAAAAAATAATAAAGCCCCTGGCTTAGATGGTATAAATAGCATTATTTTAAAACAAATGCCGGAATACTTTTTTGAAACATTAAGCAAACTTTTCAATTACTGCTTAAGAAATGGCCACTTTCCCTTGGCATTTAAAAAGGCTAGAGTAATACCAATTTTCAAAACCGGAAAAGATCCCAAATTGCCTACCAGCTATAGGCCAATAAGCATTTTGAGTTTATTAGATAAAGTCTTTGAAAAAATTATCCACAAAAGAATCGTTGAATTCTCTGAGCAGAATGGAATCATTAATCAACAACAGTTTGGTTTCCGAAAGGAGCACTCCACTGTTCATCAATTAAAACGAGTGGTTAATATTATTGAAAATAATAAAAGAAACCGCAGGAGTACAGGTATTATATTTCTAGATATTGAAAAAGCTTTCGACACAATATGGCATAATGGCCTGTTGTTTAAACTAAACTCCTATAACTTTCCGCTATATTTGCAGAAAACGATTCAAAGCTTTTTAGACAGTCGTTCGTTTGTAGTGTACGTAGATAATAAGTCGTCCAGGGAAAAAGGTATATGTGCGGGTCTACCACAAGGTTCTGTTTTGTCACCTACACTTTATTCATTATATACGTCAGATATCAGTCTGCGTAGAAACCAAGAAGCTGCATTTTATGCAGACGACAGTGCCTTTATTTGTAGCGGTAAAATTTCTAACGCGTTAGTTAATAGAATGCAAGAGAGCTTAAATTCAAGCCAAAAATATCTTAATAAATGGAAAATCAAAGTTAACGATAATAAAACTCAAGCCATTATTTTTCCATATAATAAGTCTCCAAAACGCATCCCCTCTAAAACTATGTTCTGTCGTGGGAATCAGAAATTAAGTATTTGGGCATTATCCTAGATAAGAAGCTAAAATTCAAGCAACATGTTAATTACATTTGTGAAAAAGCCATAAAGTGTGGTCGTGCACTGCACCCTATACTTAGTAGAAGATCTAAACTGAACTTGAAAAACAAAACATTGTTGTACAAAATGTGTATTCGACCAATTATGACCTACGGCTGTCAAGTCTGGTTTCATAAAACTGCCAAAACTCATACCAAAAAGCTTCAAATTATTCAAAATAAGAATTTGAAAATAATTCATAGTCTTCCTCGTAGGTATAGGACAAGTTTACTTCACAGTAACTTTGGACATAAGATGATTAACTTATTTGCAAGAGAACTGACACTGACATTTAATGAAAAATGCAGATTGTCTAACTTTGAAACAATAAGAAATTTACAAGGTAATCACTAAGTCTCGTTCGTTAAGAATGAATAATTTAGCGATTATCCAAACAAATTTCTTTATAACTCCCATAGAGATCAAAAAGGTTTTTTGTAAGCAATTTTCCTTAAGACTGTTTATTTTTATCTATTTTTTATTAGTGTTTTGTAAATTTAATTATTAGACTCTTATTGTTGTAGTACTTTAAGTAAAATCTCATACCATTGTACCTTTTATATTTTAAAACTTGTAAATAAACACTATTTAAAAAAAAAAAAAAAAAAAAAAAAAATGTTTCGAGCACTAATTTTGACTATTATTTTATTCCCGAGAATCGAGAGAAAGAAAATTAAAGGCTAAATAAGTCTTTACTTTCTGTACTGTTACGATTCGCTGATTTGTTTTTGTTATTAAAAAGCCTATGAAATTGATTAGTTTTTCTGTTCTGTTGCGGTTCAGTTTGCTAAAATCAAAAACTTGTTAAGTAATTGTAAGTGACAGCAAAATTAATAATAAAAATAACATATTTATATTGAAATAAACTATTTTTTGATTTTAAGAATTCATAAAATTTAATTTTTTTAAATTTATGTGCATTAAAGTTATTGAAATAAAACAATGGACGGTGCAAAACCAATAATTTTATCATAAATGGCTGATAAGTTACTACAGAAAAAGTGACTTTACAAATGGTTTCTTAGCATGCGAAATAAAAAATAACCGGTAAGCGGACTGATGCTAAAAGCAAGTGCTTTAGAAATTCACCAACAAATTTAAGAGAGTTATTGTGGTTTTCGTGCCAGCGATAGCTGACTTTAAAAAATTAAGCAGAGGTTTATTGTTCGTCTCCTCATAATTTCCGGAGAAAAGCTTTTTGATCAGCCACAAATTGCTGACCCGTTTAAAGAAAAGTTAGGATCAAAAATGGAGGAACTCTCTTTATGTGCAAATCAGATTGTCATGGAAGCAGCAGGTAACCCATACTTTTCATCATTGGAGTAAAGTGCTGAAAGAAAAAGCTTTGTTAAAGATGATCAAACAAAAAAACTTTTAAAAAAAGATGACCATTTTTTCCTGAGAAATTTTTTATCCCTTATAAACATTCCTTAAACAAAAAAATGTTTCAATTCGTTTTTGTTAATTTTATGTTTATTTTTTTTATGGTATTCATAAGAAATTTATTTTTTAATGTATCATATGCAAAGTCAACTAAATTGTTGCGTATACATATATTTTTTGTTATTAAAAATGAATAAAATATGTTTTTTAAAATACTTTATCTATTTATTTGAAAATAGGGGTGTTATTTTTTTAAATTTTGGCATTCGATAACGTGAACAAACTCGAAAACGTGAAACGCCATGGTAAAAATTAGTTCACGTTATCGCGAGTTGACTGTACGATAATAAAACATAAGTTTGAGTTCGGGTCTACAATAATATATAGTATGTACGTGCTGTAATTAATTCAAAATAGAGAGACTTCAAAAGTTACAAAAACATAGCGAAGCGAACTATCTTAAACTGTAATAGATATACAAATATTCGAACAATGCTTGATACTCTTAAATGGCTCAACATTTAAATACTTTGAATTTTATTCACAATATTATATATGGGCATTTCCCCAGAAAGGTCTACCAGGATGAAAAATAAAATGTTGATTATCATCGTCCTTTATTGTTTATTATTATAAAAAAGTCTTTGTTCTTATAAAAGAATGGTTTCCTAGCATATCTGAGCTGTTTTACTTGAGGAAATTTGGGCTGGAAACTGGAAAATTTTATAATTTCCTGTATTTTCTACTTCTAAAGACATTTTTATATACTTATTTTACATGCAAGAAATATGTTATGTTTACACTCTTTCTTTATAATCTCTCCATTAAAATCAATTGTAAAAGGAGTATAAAGTATTTTTGTTAGGGAAATTTGAAGACATTTATCGGAAAATGCGTGGTGATAATAACAAAAAAACATATGGAAAAATCGTACGTTCGCGATCCGTACGTTCCCGACCGGTAAATAAGACAATTAAACAAAAACTAAGAGATATATTTTATTTTGTAAATACTGGATGGAGACCTCCATTAATACACTTTTAAAATAAATTAATCACTTTTGAATATTCCGTTCCATTGCGCAGATTTTTACATTTCACTACTGTCAGCCAAAGTTGACTTCTATTTTGCGTACGTTCGTGACCACACGTTTATAACTCTTATTATGAAAACTTAAACTCGATGAAATCCATATTTTGCACTAAACATAGAGCTACCCAACTGCTATCGAATCGAAAAAAAATGCTAGGAAAAGTTTTGTTTTCTATATTATTTGTACATCAAAAGCGTAAGAACGTACGTTCGTGACCCCAGAAAATGCCCATATATGTAAATGCATTTTAATATCTATGTGAACAAATCAAATAAGTTGGCGATGTACAACCATATGGATTGAGAAATGCTGATATCTTCAGACTAAAGAGGGCTAATAAAACAGCTGGGCATAAATTTTATTTCACTCACAAATGAAATAAAAAAGGAGAGAAATATAAATATTTTTAGAAAACAATGTGTAAATTTTGTTAAATAAAATAAAATGTAAAATAATAAAAAAAAAATCTTTTCCTGAACAATTTCAAATTGTCTTAGTAACTTTTTGAGTCGCAGACAATCTAGCGATGTCGGTCTGTCAGTTGGTATAAAACTTGCCATATTTTAAATTTATGTGCATTAAAGTTATTGAAATAAAACAATGGACGGTGCAAAACCAATAATTTTATCATAAATGGCTGATAACAATTTCGTAACAGAACGGCACAGAACAGAAAAGAAACAGAAAGTAAAGACTAACTGAGCCTTTAAAATAAGGTTTTAAACCGTTAAAGAAATAACGAGCTTAATCAATCTCACAGTAAGATCCAACTATGAATTTTGCTTTAAGGACTTTCCATATAAAAAACTTAAGCATTGAAATAAGGGTTTTTAATGATAGCTGTCATTCGGCACGAGTCAATTTGCACTAATATTTCTTAGTAGTTTAAATGGTGACAGGGACCGTTATAATTATTCTTTTTTTCACAAAAGTCAGATGATACATAACAGTAATTATACCCACACCACAATAGTGGAGAGGGTATTATGCATTTGTGCTGATGTGTGTAACGCAATAAAATATTGGTCCTAGACCCACCTTAAAGTATACCGATCTACTCAGTCGAACTAACGATGTCCGTCCGGCTGGCTGGCAGGCTGGCTGGCTGTCCATTTAACCTTGTGCGCAAAGTACAGGTCGCAATTTTGGAAATAATTTGATAAAATTTGGGTCATAGGTTCTTATTGGCACAATGGGCCGAATCGTAGGACCACGAGGGAAGATAGGGGGAAATTTCTTCCTCTCAGAAACTATCAAACCGATTTTAATGCAATTTAAAACATAGATAGAAACATATCTATATGGACACATTAGCTATACAGTTTTTACAAAATAGGAACACAAGGGGAGGCAGGGGGCAGTTTCTGCCCCTCACAAGCTTTCAAACCGATTTTCATGAAGTTTATAAGCATAGATAAATCCATATTTACATGGACACATAAGCATGATGTGTTTTTAAATACTGTGGTGTAGGGTATCATATGGTCGGGCTTGACCGACTATACTTTCTAACTTGTTATACCCTCCACCACAATTAGTTGTGAAGAGGGTATATTCAGTTTGTCATTCCGTGTGAAACTTTTTTACTATTCATCTCAGACCCTATAAAGTATATATATTCTGGGTCCTTGAGTAATTTTAAGTCGATTTAGCCATGTCCGTCTGTCTGTCCGTCTGTCCGTCTGTCCGTCTGTTGAAAACACGCTCACTTTCGAAAAACTCAAAATAAATCAACAAACTTGGTGTCAAATTGCTTGTAGTTATCCTAAGCAGTTTGGGATTGAAATTCAGCAAAATCGGTTTAATAGGATCTGAGCTATGAATCAAAATGTGGAACCACCACCTAAAAAAAATTGATAATTTTGTTACAAAAACTAACATAAATGGTGGAAAAATGCACAGAATAATATAAGATTTCGCAACAATTCGTTTTATTCAACTGGAAATCACGCTGTGAAATTTCGTGAAGATTCGTCAATAATTTACCCTAGGCCCCATATAAGCCCTACTCCCGGAAATCAGTATATTAAGCCTAAAACCCTAACTAACAATGATATCATTACAAATTTTGGCAAGTCACAGTTACATAGGACTAGAAATTAAACTGTTAAGTTTCGTGAAGATCGGTCCATAATTTACCATAGGCCCCATATAAAACCTACTTCCGAAAACAACTTAGTACGCCTAAAAACGTAAAAAATAATGCTATCATAACAAAATTTGGTACATCAAAGTTTTATAGAACTAAAAATAAATCTTTGAATTTTCGTGAAGATTGGTTCATAATTTACCATAGGCCCCATATAAACTTTACTCCCGGAAAACAACTTAGTACGCCTAAAAACGTAAAAAATAATGCTATCATAACAAAATTTGGTACATCAAAGTTTTATTGGACAAGAAATAAAATTGTGTTATTTCGTGAAGATCGGTCCATAACTTACCCTGGGCCCCATATAAACCTTACTCCCGGAAAACAGTTTAGTACGCCTAAATCCGTAAAAAATAATGCTATCATAACAAAATTTGGTACATCAAAGTTTTATAGGACAAGAAATAAAACTGTGTAATTTCGTGAAGATCGGTCCATAATTTACCCTGGGCCCCACATAAACCCTACTCCCGGAAAACAGTTTAGTACGCCTAAATCCGTAAAAAATAATGCTATCATAACAAAATTTGGTACGTCAAAGTTTTATAGAACTGGGAAAAAGACTGTGAAATTTCGTGAAGATCGGTCCATAATTTACCTTAGGCCCCATACAAACCCTACTACCGGAAAACAGTTTAGTCGCCTAAATCCACAATTAATAACAAATCGTCACAGTTTAAGATAATAATAACATCATACAGATATTACTCCTTAAACATTCGAACTGTCGGTGGAGGGTATCAAAGATTCGGCACAGCCGAATATAGCACTCTAACTTGTTTTTTATTTAAATTTTTTCAGCGAAAATAATTGATATTTTTTGATATTTATTTTCTTTTTTTCAGAAAAAAGAGCAGATATTTTTTGATTATTATATTTTCGAGCAAAAATAACAGTTAGTTTTTGATTTTTATATTTTCGAGCAAAAATAACAGTTATTTTTTGCGTTTTATTTTTTCGAGCAAAATAACAGTTTTTTTTTTTTGTTATATTTTCGAACAAAAATAAAATTAATTTCTGTATAACGTGCTAAGTTTCCAATTTTTCATATTTGACAAATACATTGAGATTTATTGTTGAAGGAAAGCTAGCTTCTTTGCCAAAAAAATGTACTGCCTGTTTTTAGAAAACTAAAACAAGTGAGTGAGTGAGAAATTATATGAAAAACAAAAACAAATTTTCGTTTTTTATTTTGGTTTTCCAAATAATTTCTCACTCATTTTTTTAAATTTTCTAAAAACAGGCAGTACATTTCTTGAATGTTTGATTATTATGGGGATTTCTAATATGCACATTAAAATAAATATTTAAAGTCACCCTCATTATTATAACAGGTACATTTCTTTAGAAAATAACTTTTTTGGTTTGCTTGAAAAAATAAATATCAAAAAATTAGTTTTCATCTTACTCAAAAAAAAAGACAAAGTTTTAAAAAGAAATATATTTTATCATATGCTTGTTCATAGGGATAAATATGTTAAACATACTTGAATCAGTTTTATTAACGACATTTACTTCTATGTTTTTTTTTGTTTGAAAATTTTAAAATAAATGTCATACCTATTTGGTCCCTGATTCCTAATATATTTTATACACTATAAAAATTTGGTTTCATTTAAATCCATTTAAGTAATTCGTAAGTTCTGACATTTATTTGGATAAGAAAAACTAAAAAATAACACATAAATAAATTAATTATTTGGTCCAATTTTAGGTTAAATTTAATAGGTACCTGTTTTTTATTTATTTTCTTTTTACACAATACAAAAAATTAAATGTAAATACATAACTTTGTATACATAGATTTTTTAAAGTAAATATGCATGTTCGTAAATAATGATTTATGTTATAAGTAGTATTTTAAGTAGGTACCTTTTTAAAGAGTCTATTTATAAATAAAAACAACACACACAATCAGTTTTCTTTTGGGCTTAAATACCTACCTACCTACATAAGATAACTATTTTGACATTCACACCTTACGCTTTCGATAATAATTTAAAAGCCAAAACTATAATTTAAGCAAAATACTAACATCGGATAAATGACTTCAATGGTTTTTTTTCCAAAAAACAAACACACACAAAACGACAAGCTTGTGCTAGGCTAAAATTAAAAAAGAAATTATTTAAACAAGCCCGCCAGTATATGTGGTACGTGAGCTACCAGTGTAAATGCAAATAAGAGTTTCAGCCAAGTACTGGCGCTGCCATTATTTCTGCTGCTGTTTTAAGGCAGTATTAATAACAACATAAAAACGCAAACTACATATTACAAAATCAACAAAAAATTTGTTATGGCATCCACTGGATATCTGTGTGTCCGTTGCTGGGTTGTTTTTATTGAAGAATAATTGTAATTGTGTGTGTGCTGTATGAAGTTACTGAAAACATGGATAAGCGATGTTATGAATATTCGAATTCATCTATTTCATGACATTGAGTTCCTATTCGCATACGCCAAATTCTAGCGAATATTTTGTTAATACGTTAAAAAAAATTGGGTTTTTTGTGTAAGAAAATGCTAAAAATTAAACAAAAAATATATATTTTTAATTAACGCAAAATAAATTTTCCTTAAAGTAAAGTAAAAAATATTAGAAGTATTGTACCGCCACAAAAAGAATTTATGAAATTACTGAAGTTAATTTTAATTGTCCAACTATCGTAAGAAAATTATCGCCGACTTGTATGGGTCAATTAAATATCAAAACAGAACAAATGATATCATTTATAGGCAATAAATTGGAAAATATAACTGAAATGCATGAGAAATGTGGAGAAACTCAGAGATATTTTCATTCTGCTTATAATACAATTATTAAAGGTGGGCAGATAAACTTAATATGCATTATTAAGCACTGTGAAAAAATAAAGAAAAACCCTAAATTAAACATGTTAAAAATCACTGACATTAAAATAATGTCTCTCGAACAACACTTAATTAGTAAGTAAAAGCGCAAATAGATTGAGAAAAACCAAATGGGAAAGTATGTAAGTAAATGATGACTTCAACCAAAGTATACAATCTCTCACCTTGTAGAATAATTGGATTTATTTAAAGCCTTAATATACTTCAGTGAACACTTGAGCATTCAGGTGCGATTTTGATATGTAATTTCAAATTTACTTAGCCATCGGAATGTCTTAATAATGTTAAATACGTTTGGTAGTGTATGGCTGTTTTCATTTAGAATTTATTGTTATCGACGCAAACGGGAGATTTTTTCAATTAATTCGATATATTCAGTGTCGCTAAGTTTCGAATTGTATGTTCGTATTCGCGAATACTAAAAATTGATATGCGTAACATCACTTGTAAATATGATAATTTTATTGTTAATGTTAAACCATTATTGAATGAATATGTACGGAAGTGTGTTTTTTTTGGGCTAAAGCATAATTTAAAAACTTATAGGGTCAAAAATTTTTTAAATTTCGCACAAGTCGATATTTGTCACGAATCGGGTTTGCCGGCCTTTTTTGAGTTTGCTGATTAAGGTACCCTACATAACAGTACTTGGTAATTTTTTCATAAATTTTGTAAATAACGCTTAATAACTTTTACAACTTTTTTATGAAAATTAAATAACTAACAATGCAGTTTGAAAGACCAATTGATTCTAAATAATTTAGAATAAAACAATTCTTGTATTTGTTCTTAACGTTCCTGAGTTATATCGGTTTTCAGCTTTGTACCCATTTTATGATATTATTATAGGTTGTTTGCCAGTTAATCACTCATACCCAACAAACAAATAAAAATTAAACATTTTGTTTTGCTTTCTTTACAAATAATTTATATTAAATAGAAACTGGGAATTATGTTTTTCCTTTTCGTAGGTTACTTTATAAAATACATAACTGAAATTTAGCTCATAGAATAAATTCGAAAAAATAAAAAATTTTGAAAATAAATAAAATTTAAATACTGGTTTTTATTAATTTTTATAATTCTATAGGCTAATTTAACTTTTTTCAAAAAGTTGATTAATGTTAACATTTAATTGGAAAGTCCGTTGTTGGCGAGAAAGCAAAAGTGATTAGAGATTTTAATGTGCAATGTATTTTTTTTAAATCCTTTGGAGGAAGTTTACTCGTTTTCATGTCTTCCGATTTCTGAGAAGAAAACAAAAAATTTGGTGTACAAATATAATTTTTTGAAACTGTAACTAAAAGCTGTATGAAATCTTGACCTTAATTCTTAATTGAAATATTTTAATTAACCACAGTTCATGGTTATAAATATTGTTGAAGTGGGCGTAAAATTAGGAATGCTCTGGGTTTAAAATATATTCTCGTCTACATTTCCATTTTAAAAATTCTTGTGTCTTGTTGTTGATTTTGATGGATTATGTTGGGATCACCCTCCATTTTTAAAATTATTTTTCAAAAAAGGGATTTTAAAACACGGGTTTGAGTAAAAAAAAAAAAAAAAATTTTAGTCTTTAGATTTTTGATTTAGAAAGAATGCTTACTCAAAGAAAAGTAGATTCCAGTTTCTTAACCCAAAAAAATAGCTTTTAATAACTGCGCCAGAATATTCTATCTTGATCCCAAATTTCAATGACATCAATTCCACCGTTTGGGCGTAGAATTCTAAATATTTCCCCATATACACCATGCACGGATAAAAAAATATGTTCATTTAAATACCTGAACTCATAAATGCATATAAGAAGACCGTATATATGTATGTACATATCGCTCATTTGCTGCAAGACCGGCATAACTCAAAAAATGAAATTTTGGAGTTAGAGATGCAGAATTGTTCGCTTTGGTTTTCTTTATATTGTGTATTAAATGCATCTTTATATCTTTTATACTTTCCCAGTTTTTCTAAGTATGTAGTTCGAACAAATCAAAAACTTTAAATGGGTTTATCTCGAAATGGATTTTTTTGAGTTATGCCGGTCTTGCAGCAAATGAGCGATATGTACTTAAAAATATACGCATTGACGTCAATTTTAAAGTGAGATTTCGCTTTAACAGAACATCAATTACCAACACAATTTGACTTATTTTTATATATGTATGTACATCGAAGATGGTTGTTAAAGCAGGCTCAACTGTAGTATATACTTATATATAAATATATGTAGACATAAATTGGCTTTAAATATTAATACTTACCCCAAAAGTTGGCATAAATTGCAATTTATTCCAAGTGCATATAGAAAGTTTTTTTTGTATTTCGCTAGAAATGATAATTTGTTGCTATTGATGTTGTATTGTTTGCAATTACTCAAGTGTTAAAGCAAATGGTTTATTTCTGTTTTTAATACACTTAAAACCATAAAAATTTATTTTTTCAAATGCATACCCAAAAGTAAATGTCTAACCGCTAATCAAGTCGATATTACCTTCACTATAACCACCTGTTTAAAGACTGAATTCAATTGCATTAAACAAAAACCAATTTGTTGTCCACCACAAGTCTCACAATTTTTTTTTGTTTTTATCTTTAATAGCTACTTTCTTTTTGTTTAATTTCTTATGCTCTTCATTTTATTTAAAAACAAAATGTTTAAATTGACAATCACATCATATTTGCGATTAAAAAATAAGCCAATAAAGGCTTATCATAACATCATCTTCTACTTTAAAGTTTTCTTGTAGGCAAATTCCACAGACTCTACTCTACCCTTTCATTGATAAATTCAAAGTTTTTTAAATCAGTAGTTTTAAAACAGGTTATTTTTTTAACAAGCCAATTTTTGTTAATATTCAAAACAAGTTACGTCAAAAAAGTGAAATTTTTTGCTTTTCCTCGCCTCGCGGTCGTTTTAAAGTTGTAAACATTAATTTACTGATAAGAATCAAATGTTTCTCAAAAAATTCACAATAGCTGCCCAGCTGATTTTGTTGATGTTGACAAGAAGAGTTGCATTTAGAATACACTTTTAAAAATTACTTAGTGCTGGTTCACACAGGTCAAGTTTGACTCTTCAAGTCTTGAGCTTTTTGGAGAGAGGGGTAAAGAGAATGGAAACGGGTACATACTTGACCGTATCAGTCAGTTTTGTATATTTCTTTTCTTTTTTCATCCGTAATATAATAAAAAGCTACAAAGTTGAAGGAAAAGAAAACAAAAATTAATTTTGTGCATGAACGTGAACGCAAGTTCAAAAGAAAATTGAAATAAAACTGTTCAAGTAAACTTGACCTGTGTGAACCAGCACTTAGCATAGCTAAACGCTGGGTCTCCACGTACCAATTTTTATTGCTAAGTATGTATAAGCAATAACGTCCGCAGAACAATGACAGAACAATGGAGCAATAATTGGTGATTATATTGCTGGAGAACACTTGAAATTGCTTTGCTATAAATTTGCAATTTTCACCGCGAGTAGTTGTATAAAGTTTTGTGGCTGTATTTATAACAAATGTTTTATGTTGTGTTTTAAAGTGGTTGTTAAATTTTCTTTTTTAAATTAATAAAATAATTAATTGTAATTGTCGTAGCTGTGTTTTGCATTACTTTTTTGTTTATTTGCGTATGAAAAAAAACCTAAAACTTGTATTGTTCTATTGAAAAATAAAAATATACAAAAAAACAAATTCGTCGTTTGCTTTTGTTGATATTGACGTTTATTTAAAAATATAATATATAAAAACTTTTTCTGTATTTTGTTGAAGTATTTTTTCACTTGACGGCTTTTTCTTGATTGATTTTTTAATAAATAAACACACTAATAAATAAACAACAAAATGAAATGTCAGATAAATTACAACTGATTTGACAGCAGATTGCTAAGCAATAATTGCTGAAGCAATCAGAAGAGCAATCATTGCGCAATGGATTTCCACTCCTAGCAATTTGCGGTCTATACGTCGCAAATTTAATGGAGCAATCAAATTTGACGTTTTCCGCAATAAATATTGCTACGTGGAGACCCGGGGAAAGGCCCAACTAAAATATACATGAGCTTGCTTAAACTACTGTCAAAATTAACAAAAAGCGTCGCAAATGCATTAAAAAAGACACAAAACATTTGATTCCGTACGGAATGTGTGATTAGTTTCGCACTTTACTTAAGCAAATGACAGTTTAATAAAACAAAAAGCCAGCCGTAAAAGTTGTACACATCATGTACATCGTGTGTAAAATACATGTGGAAATACATATGTAACTTTTTCGATTAGAACCCGCTCTATTTTCCTGTGGCAAACATAAATAAAACAGCTGGTTTGTTTTGAAACGTAAACAAAAGTCAGCTTTTGTTTACATTTATGTATAGGTTATGTCATAAGGAAAAACATAAGCAGGTGTGATAGCAAAAATTATGAATCGTATGTAAAATGGAAATTTTGACATACATACAGAATTACATATGGGTAAGAAAAGTGACAGTACATATGTAAAATACATCCCGTCTGATAGCACCTTAAGGTGACCGCGGTGGTGAATTTATAAAAAAACGTATTCGACACTGTCAAAAACCTATTGTTTACATTTTTTACACAGTTGATTAAGCCAGATTATGCATATTAAAGTTGGGCCTTAACTTTTAATATGTCGTCAGGTAAGTAGTTACTAGTTACAATTCCACATTATAAATGTGCCCTCTTTTTAAATGTTGTATCCATGAGCTTATATCTCGAATATATAAATAGATTGCCTCATATCAACAATTTTATAGTTCTATAAACATTGTTTTGATTCATTCGTCACTTTTTGTGCTATGAATTTCCAATGTAAAAGTAAAAATATCATTGTTTGTAATTGGCTTAGTATAAAAAACAAGGTATAGTCATTAGAGAGTCTTGACATTATTTACCCAAATTTTCTCAATTTAAAAAATTAACGCGCACATTGCTTAGCTTTTACATACAAAATAAAAACAAATTTTGAAAGTTTAAAATTCTTGCTTTCCCTATTTATTATTATTTCAATTTTACCCGATTTCGATTTCAAGAGCATGGCCGATTGTTTCATTTCTCACATTTCAATCAAAAAGTTTTTCGACGAAGGACAGAAAATGGACAATAGTTTGTATTGTTTTTGTTAAATTTTAAAAACTTTTCATATTTTGCGCAAAAAGGGTTAAGAAGCTACAGCTATGTTATTAGTTGCGTTCGAGAACACAAAAATTTTTACTATTTTTTACTAAACTTTACTGCATTTTACGAAATTGCGTTCGAGTACACAAAATGCAGTAAATGAGAACATAAATTGAGAACGAAAAGCGACAGTTCTTGTCTGAGTATTTACAAATTTTTAATGCAGAAATTTTTGCAGTAAAATTTAGTAAATCAAAAAAACATATGTTTCAAAAGGTAAACAAACAAAAGTAACAAACAAAAAGCATACAAATTGTGAAAAAATTGTTAAATAAAAGAAAAGTTGAAATAAAAATTAAACCAAAACAAAAAGTGAATAACTATTAATTAATTAAATTTGCATTTATTTGGCTAAATACAAACTTTTGAAATTTTTTTTGTTATGTTAAATTTTTAGAGTTGTAAAAGTGTGAAGTATTTGGGTACTTAAGTAATCAATCGCAAAAAAATTATTCATGTTCTTTTAAAAAATTTAACCCGCTACAAATTAGTAAAATCAAATAAAATAAAAAAACAAACAAATATGAAAGATTACATAAAATAGTTTGTTTGTATTTTCCAAAAATGTTCGTGT
The DNA here is from genome assembly GCA_930367215.1 of Pollenia angustigena. NCBI lineage: Eukaryota > Metazoa > Arthropoda > Insecta > Diptera > Polleniidae > Pollenia > Pollenia angustigena. Next base: position 54,110,348 of record OV884056.1, on the reverse strand, counting down.
AATAAAAATTATTTTATAGAATACCGATAAGAAAACGAGTTAAGTAGTCAAAAGTGTCAATATTTTTCAACACTTCAATTATTTGCCAGCAGCTGTTGCCTTTATTTTACGAATTTGGGTGCGTTCGTAAATGCATCACTGCGCTGCATCAGAAAAGCAAACTTTTTTAAAACCGAAAAAAAATTAATTATAATTTTTTTTTATTGTATGACTATTATTTTTGTGGAGTATTTCACAATTTGTTGGTCCACAGTTACTTCACTGATAAATATATAACGATTTGAAATCACTGATGCAGCGCAGTGATGCATTTACGAACGCACCCTTTTTTTAAATTTTGCGTTCGCGTACTTTTTTGGACAATAGCTTTTTGTGAGAGCAAATTTTTCAGTTTACTCATTTACTGCATTTTACTGTAAAAGTACTCAAACGCTATTAATATAAACATTTTTTTTAAAGGGAAATACAAGTAATCTCAATTTTACGTTTATTTAAACTTCATTCTTAGTTTTTTTTACATGAATAAGTCGATTTTTATTAAAAAAAAATTTATTTAGACTTACATCCTTTTTTCGATTTAAGCCATATTTTAGGAACTAGTACATCCTTTTTCAGTTTTAAACGTCAGAAACAATTTCACACAAATTGTTGCTGAAGTTGAAGTAGACTCAACTTTAAAAAAATTTCAGTAACATTTTTGTTAGAAAAAAGAAAGGAAACTATATGAAATACCTTGGGAAGAAAAAAGGTAGAAGAAAAAACGAAATTGTTGCTCTGATTGTGAACAAAGCTTAAAATTATTTACAAAAACCAGATAAAAAATATCACACTGAAAATACTTGGTAACAAATTTGTATTGTAATATAATATTTTAATTTGAAATATAAGATAATATTTTTGTGACAGTCATAAAATTATAGGAAACACAACAAATTTGACACAATAGAACATTTTGTGAATTGCCTAAATATATTAACATATTCATATAAAAAGCCATCTTTGGTGAAAAAACTGATTTTAGTAAAATCAATTTTTTGTAAAACGCGACTTTGGTGTTCAAACTTTAAAAGAGGACAGTTAGTAAACAATAGATTAAAAAACGAAAAAAAATGAAATTTAAAAAGCTTCGAAATTTGTATAGAAATATCTGACGAAGCGTAACAGCAAAACAAATAAAAGACTGGAGGTGTAAAAGGCAAAAAAAAAAAAAAAAAAAACGACAAACAAACTTCATAACAACGCTCAGCCTCGCGTAGTTCACAATTTGAATTTATGTTGTTTTATTATCATTTGTGTGAATTTAATTCGCATTTAAGTCTTTCTTGTTGTTTTTGTGTTTAATGACACATTCTACAATTAAAATAGACGGACAAGTTTTCGCAATATAATCGGTTTTTTCCGAATCGATCGAATGACCGGCATTATAAAAATGATGTTTATTCATCTTTTAAGTTTAGTTTATTTTAAAACTTAAACCAGATCAGAGTGTTTTAATTTTTCAGAGATATAAATAAAAAGAAACCAGTATGCGTTTTTCCTTCGCTATTTTGTTGGGTAAATAAATTTAACTTTCTTTGTGATTGTGGTTTTCAGTGCTTTAAAAAAATTTTTTTTAACTAATGTAAATTATATAATTAAATTTAATTAAGTGTCTTACTGGCGTATCAATAAAAAATAATTTAGATTTCAAACGTATTTAAAACTAAATTTCTATAATTTTTTTTCCTATAATAGATTAAAAAAACCCAATTTGGTTTTTTATGAATATGACAGTTTGTAATTAATTAACATAGAATTGAAATTGTGTGTTTTATTAAAAAAAAAAAAAAAAACAATTTAGTACTAATTAAAGTTTTGCGTTTCCAAGAATATATTTAGTTTATGAATTATGGAAAAATTGAGACGTATTCAATACTTTTAAATAATAGAGCATTACAAACAAACACAACAAATTTGACACAATAGAACACTTTGTGAATTGCCTAAATATATTAAACATTTTTTATTTTTCGAATTTATTCTATGAGCTTAATTTCAGTTATGTATTTTATAAAGCTTTTTTGTAATAGTCCTATTCCTTCAATTATTCAGAAATGACTTTATACACTACCAGGCTATTATATTGTATTTTCCTGTTACATTTTGCCTTAGCTTTCCTTTGGAAAGCAATGAGGTATATTGTATGTACAGAAAAATTTAAAATTATTAGACACCAGCAGAATGTAATGCATTTTCTGGCCCGCTACGGCCTTCGTCAGCATTCTTTGTGTCACACTGGATAGTGATACTTTATAAATTGAATGTATTTAACTCAACTATTTTAACAAATAGAAACTGGGAATTATTTCCTTCGGAAACGACAAACAAACTTCATAACAACGCTCAGCCTCGCGTCGTTCACAATTTGAATTTATGTTGTTTTATTATCATTTGTGTGAATTTAATTCGCATTTAAGTCTTTCTTGTTGTTATTGTGTTTAATGACACATTCTACAATTAAAATAGACGGACAAGTTTTCGCAATATAATCGGTTTTTTCCGAATCGATCGAATGACCGGCATTATAAAAATGATGTTTATTCATCTTTTAAGTTTAGTTTATTTTAAAACTTAAACCAGATCAGAGTGTTTTAATTTTTCAGAGATATAAATAAAAAGAAACCAGTATGCGTTTTTCCTTCGCTATTTTGTTGGGTAAATAAATTTTACTTTCTTTGTGATTGTGGTTTTCAGTGCTTTAAAAATTTTTTTTTTAACTAATGTAAATTATATAATTAAATTTAATTAAGTGTCTTACTGGCGTATTAATAAAAAATAATTTAGATTTTAAACGTATTTAAAACTAAATTTCTAAAATTTTTTTTCCTATAATAGAACCCAATTTGGTTTTTTATGAATATGACAGTTTGTAATTAATTAACATAGAATTGAAATTGTGTGTTTTATTTAAAAAAAAAAAAAAAAAACAATTTAGTACTAATTAAAGTTTTGCGTTTCCAAGAATATATTTAGTTTATGAATTATGGGAAAATTAACACGTATTAGATACTTTTAAATAATAGAGCATTAACGATTGGGAAGGCCATGTTACAAAAAAACATCGCTTATTAAATTTATTTGAGGCTGTAAAAGTGGTTTTCAGGATTGTTCTTTATATTGTACTAATAGCACTTAGCTGTGTAAAATGTTGAACGAGCGATAATTGTAAAATGGAGTATTATCGACATAGTTTTCTCTTGGCCTTACGCCTTTTCTAGCGACAGAAAGAAAAGTATCTTACAAATTGTTATAGATGAAACTCGACACTCACAGAAAAAATTATTTTTCCAATTCAAACAAAAAATTTGTAGAACCAAACAATTTTTTGTCTGAAATCGGTCCTATAAACAAATTCGCATATTCAAACAATTTATTTGCATTTTGTTTATTGAAAAAAAAAACACCGATGTTTTCAAACAAATAATTTAACTGAATCAAACAAAAAGTTTACTGAAATTCATATAAATTTCAAACAAATAATTTTGCTGAATTAAACAAAAACATTTTGCACAAACAATGACGCGCACACAAGCAAGCACTGTTGGAGAATATGAAGAAGAGCAGAGCGGAAAGCTGGCTTTGAGACACATTTTTTTGTTGGAATCATTTTTGAATGAAGTCATATTTATCCACACAATGTTTTTCTTCATCACCCACTGTTGCTGCATCCTTTCCTTTGCTTATGAAGAAGAAATGTAACCAAAAACGGCGGCAGACCGACTCGATATGTTTTTGTTCATCATTCTATTTTTGCATTTGATGTATTTAAGTTTGAAAAAATTGAATACGGGATTTTGTTTTTTTACCAACTTCAAACCAACCAAAAAATTATTTTGTTTCTTATAATGTTTTTCTTGTTTCTGTTGTTTAAAAAGAGTGAAACGTTTTTTTACCTGTTTTTGTTTTTGTTGTTTTTTTACAACAAACCTCGTCACGCTATTTTATCATTTTTCTTATTGCTGTACTTTTTTAAAGCGTCCAAAAATAGACTGCATGTGTTTTTTGTTGTAGTTCTTATATTTCACATAAAGAAGTGTTGCTTACGATCAAACAAAAAAATGCAAAAAGACGACAACATTAAGGGCGGTAAATATTGAATACAAAATTATGAAAACTTGAAACCAATAACGCGTATATTATATTTTTGAATAGTTGTTAAAAAAAAATCAAACAAAAATATTAATTGAATCAGTAAAAAAATTTGTAGAAATCAAAAAAATTTTCAAACAAGCGTTTGTTTGAAAAAAATTCGGCAATAATTTGTTTCTGCGCTTATTCAAAAAAGGAATAATAATGGCACTGATACAGAGAACGGATACTATAGCATGGGGAGGTGTGAAAGATTTCTAAATCTTCAATCATCGCCAGAAGTAATTAAGACCCCTTTACAGTGTAAAATGCTCAGGTAACGTTAGTTCTTGGAAGTAGTAGTTAGAAGTCTGTCTTCCCAAAAAGTCCAAACTATTCAACTTAAAATCTTTGAACAAACGTGAAACTTCACATTGCTCCTCATTACCAAATTTTTTTCAAGCAGCAGTCAAAATCTTGGTTACAATTTGAAGAAGAATTTCAAGACTTGTTAAAAAAAAACACCGAGTATTGCAATACAAAACTAGAATAATCGGGTATAATAAAGTGGATATAAATCGAACAAATTTTTAAAACGAGCCTGTAAAGAAAGTTGATAATAATATTATTTTTTGTATACTTCATACTTTGAATACCAATTATCTTTACAAGAACAACTCTTAAAAACAATTTTACTTCATTTCGATTTCTAAAGCATGCCCGAATATTTCAAAATCAACTTTCTATGTAGACACAAATTTTTTTTTAAAGATTTGAATACAAATTTTTAAAATAATTTTTCTACGAATATTTGTTTTTATAAAAAAAAATATGTAAAATAGTTTGAGAAAACATGCCATATCTATATATATAAAAGAAAGTGGCGTTAGTTACTACGTTTATACTTAAAGAACGGCTGGACCGATTTCGATGATTCGTACCAATTCGGAATGGTCTCTGACCAAGTAAGAATAGCAAAAAAAATCTAAAATAGGTGGCGCCATTGAAAATTACTCAGTATGAATTAAATCGTAAACTCTGCATTTGACGATGCTATGATCTTTAGCAAAGTTGTTGCGCATGAGCCGGCAAAGGTTTCTATGTTGGTATGAACAATTTCCGACAAGAAGTGCCATTGAAAATGAATCAAATCGTAAGCTATGCAATTGATCATGCTTTGTTCTGTTAGCAAAAAATGTCTAAAATATTCCAGAAAAAAGAAATTATAAAGAAAATTCATTTTCTCATACATTTTGTATGGAGTGCTAAAAGGAAAGTTTAAAGGAGAGGAAGTTCTCATTCCGAGAATTCCAACGATCCTAACCGATATGCCATTCGAGTTTTAACGAATCCAATTTCCAATCGCCATGACAATCAACAAATCCCAAGGGCAATCATTGAGTGTTTGTGGCCTAAATTTGGGGAACGACTGTTTTTCACACGGTCAACTCTATGTCGCATGTTCCCGTGTCGGAAAGCCATCCTCTTTGTTCATATTCGCACCTGACAACAAAACGAAAAATATTGTTTATCACAAAGTGCTTCAATGATATTCTCTTAACTTATACAATAGTTTACTTATAATTCACATTTTCATATTCTTTTTTTTTTTTTAATAAAGATAAATTATCTGCACCGAATATTACCTGTACATACCTGTTTCTGTTTCTGTATTTTAAATATACACAACAACAATACTTTTCTAGGCAAAACAACGCACTATGGGATTTCTGCTGCAAAAAAGGCATTTTTTGACTATTACTTTTAAAAAATCTAATGATGCTATTTTAAAGAGAAGAGTCTGGCAAACCAAAAACTGCATTTCTTTTAAGATATATGTATATATATTCTTAGAAAAGATCGGTTGAAATCAGGTTAATGTTGTGAAAGGTAAATATATGGTAATTTTGTTAAAATTCAGAGATTTATATATCGAAGATGTTTCGAGCGGAAAAATCTGGGTGTCGACTTTATTTAAGTCCAAAGCCTTGTTTTTAATTTAAAGGAAAAGAAAAAGTTATTGCATACATAGTTTGGGAGATATGAGTGCATCAAAATTGTCCTTAAAAATTCAGCATTGGCTGTTTTTGTTGGAGAAAAAGTCAGTTAGCTCGGTTTACCTCCGTGCTCTCAATATAACGAAATTAAAGGTAAAAGGCTCTTCTTTCTAAATAGTCAAAAAAATTCACCAACTTTTGTCAATCTTTTAAAAAAATCCAAATTTAGTAAAAAAAGTCACGAATATTGCACCCTAGTATTTGTAATAAAAATGTTTTGCATACCTTTAGGCTTAAAGGTTTAAAGAAATTTGAGTTATTAATTATAACATGCAGTCTACAACTGACATGAAATGCTTAACTTTAACACTAATATGATGTTAGCGTTAGGTATAGACTCATCATATTAGAAGTTTTCTCATGTTATAACACGGTTGTTAATGCAAATGTTTTAACAACGCTTTTATAACTTCAAGTTATAACAGCAAATCATGTCAGTTGTAGACGGGCAGTAACAACAATTTCTTAATAAATTGTTGACAAATGTTTTTAAAAGTGAATAAGATTAAAAAAAAAATAAACAAAATAATATGTTTTAATAAAAGAAAATGTATAGAAGAAAACCGCTTAAATTGAAAACAAAATTTGCAACCAGTAAACAGTTAACGTTAATAAATAAATAATAATAAATATTGTAATAAAATTTAAAATATAATTCTAAAAATGATTTTATTTTCTGTGTCATATAGTGAATTGTGCCCGGAACTTATTGATGGTGGTAGCAATGTCAATTTGTAAACAAATTTTATAAAACAGGAAAATTCGGTTATTGATGAAATTGAAATAGTGAAAAAGGCAGTTCAAAAAAAGGTTTTTGGTAATTTTTTAAATCGTTGGGGAGAAGCGCGACTTGGTTAGAAAGTAAATACATCTTTAAAAAATAAATTAATTAAAAATAATTTATTTTGAATATAATGAAATTTCTTTTCATCGTTTGCTTGAGTCGTCCGATCCATATATTAGTAGCTTAAGACGTCAACCTCATAAGAATATTGTAGAATTGGATGATGTGTTTAAAGATATGATAGTTAATGAATAAAATGCATTTCTTTAATTAAATATTACTAGTATTTTGATGAGAATTATATTTATACGAAATTTGTTCATTCAGGTTACATAAAAGACGACGCATTTCAACCAAAATTGTTAGTTTTTTCTTTTATCAATTATTACGCCAAGTTTAATCAAATTCTATTGACAATTGCGCCCTATACATTGAAAAGAAAATTACGTGGAATAATGGGGGTCCATGGGAGGTACCACTAGGAGTCGACGGATTTCAACAAAAATTTATGGTGCTCTTTTTTAGATCAACTTATGCACATCTGCTAAATTTTATCAAATTCCGTTGCGAATTGCGGCCCATACGTTGAGAAGAAAAATAAGCAAAAAAATTGGGGTCCAAGGGAGGTACCCCTAGGAGTCGACGGATTTCAACCAAAATTTGTAGTGCTCTTTTTTAGATAAACTTATGGACATCTGCTAAATTTTATAAAATTCCGTTGCGAATTGCGGCCCATACATTGAGAAGAATAATAAGCAAAAAAAAATGGGGGTCCAAGGGAGGTACCCCTAGGAGTCGACGGATGTCAACCAAAATTTGTGCTCTTTCTTGGATCAACTTATAAGCGTGTGCCAAATTTCGTAAAATTCTATGAAGAATTGCGACCTATACATCGAGGACAAAAATTCGTGGAAAAATGGTGTTCCAAGGGAGGTACCCCAAGGAGTCCACGGATTTTAAAAATTTTTTGTATTTTTCTTTTCTACTTAAATTTAAACATGCGTGCAAAATTTCATAGTTGTAGGATCACTCCCTCTATTTTTTGCAGGTTGATGTATGAAGAAATACCACTGTGCAACGTTTGCCGGGTCAGCTAGTATTTTATATTTTTATGTTTTAAATAGTTTAAAATGTGTTTTTCAACTCAGACACTTATTTATTTGTGATTTGTTTCCACTTTTAATTAATTTTCAATAATAATTTCCGTTTTGTTTTATTTCCAAAGCCGACTTCCGTTTCCTTTTTAATATATATACGATACAAATATTTTACAGAAACCATTTTCTCGTGTGTAGCATTAAAATCCGCTTTCCAGCACTGATTTCCGTTTTAACAAAGTGCTGGTTCACACACTTCAAGTTTGACTCATCAAGTCTTGATCTTTTAGGAGAGAAGGGAAAAGAGAATGAGTCAAACTTGACGTGTGTGAACCGGAACAAAGGAATGTCTTTCTAAAACTTGCTCAGGGCTGTCATATTTTTGTTTAAATTTTTATCGCCAAATTGTAAATTTTTATCCCAAAAAATGATTTTTTTATCCCCAAACCCCGCTTTTTTTGTCAATTATATTTGTATACCCTACAAGAAATAAATGAGCGAGTAGTCACATTTTTCATTTTGGTGTTAAGAAAATGTAAAATGTGACAACTCGCTCATTCATTTCTTGTAGGGTACATTAGGTGCGTTTGAGTGCTTTTACAGTAAAATGCAGTAAATGAGTAAACTGAAAAATTTGCTCTCACAAAAAGCTGTTGTCCAAAAAAGTACGCGAACGCAAAATTTGTAAAAATTCGTAAAATAAATGCAACAGCTGATGGCAAATAATTGAAGTGTTGAAAAATATTGACAGTTTTAACTACTTAACTCGTTTTCTTATCGGTACTCGGTTAAATACTTTTTATAACACGAACATTTTTTGAAAATACAAACAAATTATTTTATGTAATCTTTCCAATTTGTTTGTTTTTTATTATATTTGATTTTACTAATTTGTGGCGGTTTAATTTGTTCATAAGAACATGAATATTTTTTTTGCTATTGATTACTTAAGTACCCAAATACTTCACACTTTTAAAACTCTAAAAATTAACATAATAAAAAAAATTTCAAAGTTTGTATTAAGCCAAATAAATGCTTCACAAACAAGTTTAATTAATTAATATTTATTCACTTTTTGTTTTGGTTTAATTTTTAAAATTTATGTTCTCATTTACTGCATTTTGTGTACTCGAACGCAATTTCGTAAAATGCAGTAAGGTTTAGTAAAAAATAGTAAAAACTTTCGTGTTCTCGAATTGTTTTATTTGACATTTGAAATATGCATTAACTCAATAAATGTTAATTTGATAAACAAGGTCAAAAAAGTCACAACCAAATTTATAACCCGCTCAAATTTTTGGTACATATTGCTTGAATTAATCAGGGTGTGTGTGAAACGGTAGCAAAGTTCTATGGTGAAAGGAAATTTGTTTGTCTGAATTTACACGTTTCATCTTTTGATGCTAAACTTCTCTTTTCAATTGCCTTTTAAAAATGCCAATATAATCACACGCGGCAATCGGTTTCAACTTTTTTCGGTTCAAAACAACAACAATTTTATTAACAGTGAATAAAAGAGAACAAGAAAAGAAAAAATTACATGCAGCCATCGTTGTGCATATACAAGGCGAATTGACTAGAAGGTGGGGTCAAGTCAACATGTGGTGTTTTTTTTCGGTGGTCGACTTGTCAAAGTTTGTATACAAACTAGTTGTTTATGTAAACAAACCTGTTTTTTTTACTAGCAATATTTTTGACAACCCGACCACAGAAGCATTGTAGTTGTAGAGTTGACCTCACCTTCTAGTCAATTCGCCTTGTGCATATACCAACGAATAGAAACACAAAGCGTACTGACCGAGTACAGGCATCTCTGTACTAACCCCCTTTCTTCTTTCTTCTCTCACCTAAAAACATAAGAGTTGAGCATCAAAAGCACAGAATACACAGAACTGTCACGAGACGGAAGATTTTGCGTTTTTTTTTTTGTCTCTTTCAAAGAAAGCTGCCCTTTTGCATTTCTCTTTTCATCATCTTCTATGCCGCAATACAATGAACACAAATTTATTTAATTAAGATCTATTTACAAAACTGTTGTAAAAATTAACTTTTAAGTTCACCACAACACGAGTAAATAATATTTAGGTAAGTAAATAACATTATAAAACAAAACAATATTGCTAAAAACATTTTTTTTGCACAAAAAACAACGTTTGTTGAACTAATGAATTTGTTTAACGTGGTTTGTGTTTTGTTATTTTTGTTTTGATTACGCCATTTGTGTTGACTGTTGCGGCCTGTTTTTACACCTTGCCACTTCATTACAAAAAAAAGCTTTCTGTCTCTTTCTTCGAAAGCTACCCTCGCAACCAAGGTATATTTATAGCAGGTAGTCTCGGAAAGCCAGCTGGTTATTTTTTATTTGCTTGTTTTGCGATACAAACTGTCAAAGTTGTATAGTAAACAAGTAAACAAGTTTTTTGTTTTTATCTTTTGTCTCTTTTCAACCCCTTTGCTGTTTGACAGTTCGTATCGCAAAACAACAATAAAAAGCCCTGTTGTTTGTTTTATTGTACAATTGTTGTAATCTCGCGGCTACCTGCTATAAATATACCTTGCTCGCAACTGATTTGGGCCTTTTTCACACGTCACTTTTTACAGTTCTGTGTATTCTGTGATCAAAAGATGAAACGTGTGAAAGCAGACTTTGTGGTAGAAAATTTTCATATTTGTGCTGTGCAAGGCGAATTCATCCCAGGTAATCTCGGTACTACAACAAGTACAACTCGTACAAAAACCACAAGCAATTTGTTTTTGTAAAATCATTGTACAATGTCAAAAACAGGAATAAAACAGAAACAAAGATATTAAAAGAGAATAAACAAAATTTTGACATTCAACAGTGATTTTAGCTAATATCAGCAGGGCTTTTAAGACCACCTGTAATAAATTCGCCTTGGTGCTGTGTTAAATTGTAACATTTTTGACAACGTAAAATTTTGACATAAAGAAAAAAAACAATTACTAATATTTTTGTAAAAATCAATAAATTAAACAAACGTTCACCAATAATCATTTCAATTATGTTGGAAATGAGATCTTCACAACTATTTGATGAATTCGTTCTGAGATATTAACAAATTTTACAAAAGGTGTGGGCAAAAAAGCTTATACCTACATATTTATCAAAAATTTATCTAGCCCCTAGGGCTTGTGAAATTTTATTCACCTCAATAGTGGCAAAATTTTACTTCCATGAGTACTTTGCTACCGTTTCACACACACCCTCAGCTTAAAAATTTCTTGATATGGGTTAAACGTATCAGAACAAGTTGAATAACTTTTCAAATGATTATTTATTCGTTATAATGATTCTAGCAATTCGTATTGCATTTTATTTTTTTAACAAGGTTCACTGCCGAAAAAAACACGTTCAACAGAAGCATTGTTTTGTGGTATACAAAGCAGTGTTAATACCAATGTGGCTAAATGTTCAAATGGCCGTGATCAAGCGTCATCTTGATATTGATAAGCTTCTGTCTATTTCACAATGTTTTATAAATGTCTGTTTAAACATTAATATTCATAACCGAAATTGGGCTATCCTAATGGGTTACAACATATGTATATTTGGAGGAAAATGTTTGTAACTCTGAAAAAAGTTAAGATTTTGTGGGAAACGCTTTAACATTTGTTGCAACAAACTTTTTAGATATAAAACACATATGTATGTATGTATGTATCTATGGTTTTCTTCCGCAACCTTGTAACTCAAAAACAACTACTTTTCAGTAGAGACAAAATACTTTTTTTTTTTTTACCAAATATTTGAAACTTTTTGTTATATATTCTTTTATACAGGCATGTTCTGAAAATCACAAAATTTCAAATCACATGTGATTTTAAAATCACAATTGTGATTTAAGGGTGTTTTGGACACCACAAAAGTTTTAACTTGGTTTAAAATGCTGGAAAAATATAAGCAAGAAATCTTTGATCGGCAACCACTTAACCCACCAGTTTAAAATCACAATTATGAAAAAAGTTTTTTTTCCAGAACACCTTTCTTGTGATTTCAAATCACTTTCACAAAAAGTGATTTTCAGAACATGTCTGATAATCCAAGAATTAGGAAAAATTCCGATATTCTGCCAAACAAAAACATTGGAAACTGTAAGGCGGTATTTAGTGGTTACTTTTCCGGTTAAAACAAAAAATCGAGTTACGTGGCTGCGGAAGAAAACCATCGATATATTCTTTACTCTTACAAGCAAGCTTCAAAATAAATCAGGAGAATGTGAAAACATAGAATATGTTTTCGTGGGAGTTTCAAAGGAAAGTAGTAAAATTCTCGTGGGATGCGTTTATAGGCCCAGGTATGATGTGCCCTACGCTGATTTCTTTAGCAAACTGGAGACCTTAACTATGCGCTACAATAATGTATGTGTACTTGGTGACTTCAACTCAAATATTTTAAGAGAGTCCTCGCTTAAGGACAGCATGAGGGCCATAGGACTTATCCCTATAAATACAACAGTGCCCACGCATTTTACCTCAACATGTAGCACTCTACTTGATCTTATTTTCGTTGGAAATCCATCAAACGCTCTTTTCTATGACCAAGTTGCTGCCCCCTGTTTTTCTAAACATGACCTGCTATTTCTAACTTATGATTTTAATTTTCGTCATGAAAATCAAATGTTTCTATATCGTGATTTTGAAAACATCGACTTTAATATTCTCTATGAAACATTTTATTCTCTGAACTGGGACTATTCTTATTTCTTGTCATCCGCTAATGATCAACTGGCTCTTTTGGAATCAAACATATCTGTAAAACAACTTGACTTGGTCAAGTCATATTGATGCACTAGTGGCACAGACTTACCAGAAGTTAAGATCGCTTTGGGCTACACAATATTTTACACCGCACAACGTAAGGAAGCTCCTGGCTAAATCATATTTAATTCCAGGACTTTTGTATGGCTGTGAACTATTCGGCAAGATAATAGGGAATTTTTGATGCCAACTAAAAACAAAATGCGACACCCTAATGACATAGCAGTACAAAATATACTTTACGACCTATTTTTCGAAAATTTAAAAAAGTCCGGAAAATTAGAAATAAAAATTAAGAAGAAAGTTTTTTGTAATACATATGTATATATCTTTTCTTATTTTAATTGCAGCCGTTTGTTTTGCCGCTGTAGTCTTAGCTAATCCCGCTAAAAATAAGGAAGCACCAGCTTGTTCTCGCAATTGTGGAGATAAATATGAGCCAGTATGTGCCAAAGCTAAAAATGGTAGCAAGGAACGTCTTCTTACTTTTGGCAGTGAATGTGTTATGGGCAATTACAACTGTCAGCACAGTGACGATCGTAAGTTTTATAAGTTTTTTATAACAAAAAATAAATAAAAAATAACCACCAATTTTTTACAGCTTTCGAGATCAAATCCAAAGATGAATGTGGTGGCAATGTTAGCGTGCGTTTGTCATAATTATTAATGAATTAAACAAGTGTTTACTGAAAACTTAAATAAAACTAGGTATTGTGATTTTTGTTTAATAACAATAAAGCATTGTGTAATTTATTTTGAAAAATTTATTTCTTAATTCATTGCGATTACGGTATTAAGTGATTTTTTTTAAAATCACTTATTTGACTTCGTTCTTTATTCATTTTACGTTCTAAATTTCAGACTTTACAATTACTTAGATTTCCTTACATTATGTATGTATATTCAACTTAAATAGTACCATTTCAAAACTTTCCAAGAAAGCAATGCAAAAAAAAAAAAAAAAAAAAGGCTTTAAGTGTTATCATAAACTACATATTTTTGACTAAAAACTACATAATATTGTTTATTAACAACTGTATAGCAACAGCTTTTGTATTACAATTTAGTTTTGTTTATTTTGTTGCTTTACTTTATAGTCAGCCAAAGCAGCTTTAATGGCATCCTCAGCCAACATAGAGCAATGCAATTTAACGGGAGGCAAACGTAATTCCTTAGCAATATCAGTGTTCTTTAATGTGCCAGCCTCATCAATAGTTTTTCCCTTAACCCATTCGGTTGCCAATGAACTGCTTGCTATGGCGGAACCACAACCAAAAGTTTTGAATTTGGCATCAATAATTTTGCCGTTTTCATCGACTTTTATTTGCAATTTCATGACATCGCCGCAGGCTGGTGCACCAACCAAACCGGTACCAACAGTTTGGTCTTTTTTATCTAAAGAGCCAACATTGCGTGGATTTTCGTAGTGTTCAACCACCTAAAAAAATAGAATGCGCGAAAACGTTTTTAGTACTTAGTAAAGAAATCTGTGGTCATATGGAACAGTAGCTTAGAAAAATAAGAAAGAGTTGTAAAATCTTTAATATTTTATTTAAACTTTTAATCTTAGCTTTTATTAAAGTTGTTACTTATACGATAATATACAGACTTAAAGCAAAAATTCCTTGAATAAAACTTTTTCAACAAAATTGAGGATATTTGCAAAAATTAACGTAAGCTACTTTTCCATATTGGCACAGTAATAATTGAAGACAACTTTATTAAGAACATTATTAGACAAGAAAAACATTGTTATCGCTTGATTCGAATACCCCAGCTGATAAGGAACTTTAAATAAGTGCAAAAAATAAAACAAAAAAAAAAAAAAAAAAAAAAAACTTTAATATTTTTAGCAGAGTCGTTAAGATGATTAATTAAAGAGGGAGGTGTTTGAGAATGTAAATTTGCAAATATTTTTTATATAAAAATACTTGAATAGCTTTTTTTTTAATTCCCTAAGCTAATTAATACTTAAAGGTAATTAATTACATAATTCACAAATGTTGCGAGTTTATTAAAAAAGATCTACTTTTTATGTATGTAGGATTTAATTTGTATGTTCGAATTGCTGTAATATTAATAGTTTTTAGCTTCCTTGAAAATGGTTAACTGAGTTAACCTCAAATCGATTCCATTGTGATTGATGCACGTTATACATAAATTCCAAATACATACACAATTTTCATTTTAACAATTTTATTTAAGTGGTTGTTATAAAGACGTTTTAGTTACCTAACGTAATGCTTAATATCTAGGTCTCTGCATACCTAAACAAAGCTGAATAAACACATACCAGTACGAGGGTGGGACCATTCCAGGAAATTCTGAAGAACAATTGAGAAAAGCTATCCAGCTGCAAAAACCGAAATTTTAAATATGTTGCGTCATTTTTAAGTTACATAGGGGCATTTCCCCAGAATGGTCTACCAGGTGGCAAATATTGGCAGTCATGATCGAATACTTTTTCGGTTCGAAAGCAATTTTATTTTAGTCGATACTGAACGTATCGTTATTATTTTTTCAGTGTTGTGAACACTTAAATAAATGCTTTACAACACTTATAACATAATTTCGATCCGTTTAGTATGGACAGAAAGAATTAGAAATAAAATTGCTTTCGAATCGAAAAAGTATTCGATTACGACTGCCATAATTTGCCCCCAGGACGAAAAAATAAAATGTTGATAATGATCGACTTTTATTGTTTATTATTATAAAAAAGCCTATGTTTTATAAAAGAATGGTTTCTTAGCATATCTCAGCTGTTTTACTTGAGGAAATTGTGCTGGAAACTGGAAAATTTTATATTTTCTTTTTAAGCTACTTTTAAAGACATTTTTATATAATTATTTTACATGCAAAAAATATGTTATGTTTACACTCTCTTCATAATCTCTCCATTATAATCAATTAGTTTTTCTATTTATTCCCACACTTTAAAAGAGGGAGGGTATTATGCGAGATTGTGCTGATGATTGTAACACCATAAAATATTAGTTCTGGACCCACCTTTAAGTATACCGATTAACTGAGAATCCCTTTCTGAGTCGATCTAATGATGTCCGTCCGTCCGGTTGGCTGTCCATGTTAACCTTGTGCGCAAAGTACAGGCCATAATTTTAGATATAATTTGATGAAATCTAAATCATATTACCAAATTGTATTAGAATCAGTCCATATTTTACCATATCTACCAAAAAATACTTTTAATGCCATTATGCACTTCCTTATAAATTTTGGTTCAACTCAGTTGAGTTGTAATTAAGACAACTGGTTGTGATCAATTGTAATTTGTTATGTTATGTTTTCGTTCACCGCAATATAGCAAAGTTGTAAACCATAATACACAAATTAAGAACCGTAATAGGGGCCTATATCTAAATAATACTCGGCACAAACACTTTTACATGAATCTTAGGCTCATAACATAATTTGGTTCTGGCGGGTGCATAACTGCCCATGGGTCCCAAACAGAGTAAATTCTCGAAATTTTGTTTTACATACTGTAATATAGGGTAAGATATGGTAGGGCTTAAGCGACTATACTTTCTTACTTGTCTTTTTAAATTATTTTGAAAATGAAGTGAATATTTTTCTATCAACTAACGGCCTGTTCATCGATTTCGAACGTTAACGTTCGCTTAGAAAATTACATTTAAAACAAAAACAAATTTTCGAATTTTGTTTTTGTTTTAAATATAATTTTTCTATGCGAACGTTGACGTTCGAAATCGTTAAACCGGCTGTAAATTTTCTATAATTAAATTGTTATTTGAATGAATTAAATATTTTTGTTTCAACAGTTTAGTTAAATTAAAAAAAAAAAATTGTGAATTAAAATTTAAAAAAGGGAACAAATATACATATACATATGTATAATATAGTTTTATTATACAAAAAGCACTTTATCATAAAGAGGGTATTAACACAAAATTTTTATTTTTAACTTTTTGGATAAAATTTGCACGTAATATTCATATATGTACATATATATGATGATATTTCTATCAAATCTACCCACTGTAGAATATCGAGCTGTTTTGTCTACTTTTTCGTAATGAAACAGTGGGTTTACAAATACTTTTTCTTATATCAATCACACTTGTTTAAAAATAATGAAGGTATTATCTCAAAATTTAACAATTTTCAGTAGAAGCAAAACAAGTTTTAATTTTACATTAAAGGCATAGAAAAAATAATTTTAAAACCTACCGTTTATTACCACGATATTTTATAGTGGGCAAAAAGTTGAAAAAAAACTTTTGAGTTCATACACTATTGTTAACAAGTGCAGTTTTTACCTTTAATATTTAAGTTAAAGTTTGAGTTAATACAGATCCCTAGTTAACAGATCCAAGTGAAATGACTGCCTAATAAGTGGTGAGTTTGGTAGAACTTCAACACTTTCGTACTAAGCACGCTCGTAGGAATAAGTAGATAAACCTTACGGCAGGTAAGGGTTATGCAGAGAGAGGTCAATCGCCACCTCGTAGAGCATCATCGTATTTAAATTGTTACGCTTCAAAGTATGTTAGTTAGATTGTAGTGTGACAAGTGGTAGTTCTTAAAGAGATTCAATTGCTCACGTACAGAGCGATACGCCATACCACTAGGATATTGGTTATGCAATTTCGTTGAAATCTACATCTGCCAAAATTATGAAAATTTATTTCAACAACTAGATTTTTTCCAATTTCACGATGTTTGTCAATATCAAATGCAAAAAGCCAATACTATGTGTGTATGTACATGTACGTATATATTTGCTTTGCTATTGATTTAAGTTTGTTTTGTGCATAAATATTTAAATGGTGAATTAATACATGAATGCACTTAAAAGTTTTTATACCTACGCCTCAAAGTCTAAAAAGTTTTAAATAAATCAACTAAACAAAATAAATAAAAATTTGTCATTAAATCGAAATGTTTATGAAAATCTTAAATTTGTTAAACGCTTTTTGTCATGATGCCAAACAAAAAATTTCCTTAAGAATTATAAACCCTTATTCATTCATTCTACCGGCCCGGTAGTGAGTACAATTAAAATTGTTTGTGCAAAAAAGACCTTGAAAAATAAACTTTTTAATTACGTTTCATTATCTATAAAAATCATTTAAACTTTTGCTGGGGGATTCTGGATTGGTTTTTGTTGTTTAAACATTTAAAGCAAGAACTACTTACATTTTCATGATAAAAAGCGACTGGAACACTTTGCACACGTTTTAATTGATTTTGAAATATACGTGAAGCTCTGGTCAAAGACATTTTCGTTAATTTTCTTTAGAGTTTCTTCTCAGTATAAAATTCAATAGTATTGAAAAAAATGTTGTGAAATTACAAAATATTTCCTTTACAAAGTTTTGTTGCGCACAAACACGATATTTTGCTTCTTGTTTTATTTTTATTCTGCAAGAACTGTCTGAATTTTCTTAATTTTGTTTTATATAAGAAATTCGTAGATGTAAATAAACAGCTGAGAACCAGAGTTGTATTGAAGAGTAGTTGGTGATATAAAAACGGATTGTGTCTAGGCTAAGTTGAGAATAAATATACTGTATAACTAGAATTCATTTTTCAAGTACCCATCCTGAACTACTCACCACGGCATACTTAAGGCCGATTTTAGTTGCGCAACCTTTTCTCAATTTATTTTAAAGTTGCTGACATGTTCACACACGAATTTTTTTTAGATTTAATTTTCTTAAAAACAAAAAACAATAATTTCAGCTACTTTAATTTACCCCCCGTTGCCACATGCAAGTTCGAAAAACTCAATAAACTCAAACTTTTTGACTTAAGGCTCAGTTAGCCGGGAGTAACAGTAACAGTAACCTTACCGTAAAAATGTAAGACCAATCTATTTCTTACAGATTGAGACGTAACATCTTACTGCTATCTATAATCGTTCTAATTGCTTTAAGCTGGGATCACACGATTGCCGCAATACACCAATTTTCACACTTTTAAATACACCAATCGTGTGACTGCACAACCAATTGGCTCATGTACCAATCGAGGACAATATTGTGCTTACTTTTACCAATCAAATGCAACCCTGGTACGGCAATCGTGTGACTGTTTGCTATGCAACCGCGCGTCAATAAAAATAACAAAAATGCACCAATATTTATTGTCTTCTTGTGCGGCAATCAAACAACACAATACGCGCCAATTTTTGGCTTTTTTTTGATAAATTTTACGTTTTTGTGTTTCCTTTAGCAAGTAATGAAGATAAATATGTATTTATTTATTATGCATTTTAATAAATAAAACTTATTATTATTTATTTTACAGATATTTGTCGTTGATATTTCTTAAAGAAAATGTTTGTTAACTTGAAAACGAGAATAAAAAATTTGTTAAAGTATCCGAGATTTTTCTTTACTAATCGATATCGGTAGTTAAATTAATAAAGTTTCAGAATTTAGTTACCGATATTTAAATAATATTATTTAAATTTTATTATTTCATACAAATTTTCTATTACGTTAACATTCGAAATTGTTGAACAGACTGTTCATTTTTGGAATTTCATACATTTTTCTTAAAATATTTCAAATAAAACTATTCAACAAAAAATTGTATAAAAGGTACCACAACAGCTGTTTTCATAGTTGTCAAGTAAGAACAATCGTGTGACTGTGCTGCGGCAATTATTGTACCCATTTCGCTTTGTACCAACTAGCGGCAATTTAATTTGTATAAAACAGGGCAATCGTGTGATTTCAGAATATTTGATTGGTGCAATTTCTTTATTGTGCGTCAATAAAGCACAATCAAAATTGTCCCATATTGGCGCATTTGCGGCAATCGTGTGATCCCAGCTTTACATACAACAAAATGAAGCAGCTGATTTGCAACGTTACTGTTACTCCCGGCTAACTGAGGCTTTAGTCTGGGTTCACACTATGAAAGTTTTCTTTCAGAAAGTCTGAGTTTATGGGTGAGAGAGAGAGAACATGCTGCTATTCTCTCCCCTTTCACCAATAAACTTACACTTTCTGAAAAAAAAACTTTCATAGTGTGAGCCCGGACTTACACCATCACATTTTTGGTACTTTCAGCTCAACTTGCAACAGAATATGCTTGCAAGTAAATTTTTGACACTTGCAGCAAGTAAAATGAGAAATGAAGAACCATTGTTACGGTAGATGAAAAAAAATAAAAAAACAAAAAAAAAACCTTGTTATACATTAACATTTTAAAGGTAAGTTTTTACTGTTCGCGTACATTTTTGGACAAGAGCATTTTTTGAGAGTAAATTTTTCTGTTTACTCAGTAATTACTCATTTACTGTAAAAGTACTCGAACGAACCTAATGTTGAGCAGCGTTACCGTTGGTGCCACTAAAGTGGCATTTTGCCACTTTTTCGACTGCTTGAATACTATTTGGCCACTTTTACAAAATGCACCCAAATGTGGTACTTTTTGTGGTTCTTGCCACTTTTTTGATACTTTTTCCGTTAGGAAAAGATACTTTTTTTCTTTCTGTTTTATCCCAGCTTTAATATAAGTAAAACTGTTTTAATATATTAAAATCATGCGTGGTTAGCTGAAAATCGGTTGAATAAACTTTCTATTAACCTGTTTTTTATTATGAATAAGGGGGTAAAGATATCTCGCATATATATATATATATATATATATATATACATATATATATATATATTGTTCGTGAAGCAGAAGCCAAACTGTTGTTTTTACCAAAAATTGTGGAAAAAATTGATAACAAAAATTTATATAAAAAACGAAAAGCTCAATATATTGAAGTATTTGGACCCATTATTTATAGTGTCTAATGAAGATATAAACTATTTCGAATTAGTTTCAGATTTTAAAGATATTATAACTGATCCAGATTCATTTTTACATGAATTTAAACTTCTGGAGAGTAAAGTAAATGACTTGAATTATGAACACTTATTTAAAATTTCGAATGTTGAAGATTTTTGGTGAAATTGGAACATTGAAAAATAGATTTGTTGAGTATACCTGTATATACATATATTCAAACTTGTTCAAATTGATCTCTCATATTTTTACATTGTCACACAACAGTGCTTCTGCTGAGCCTGTTTTTAATAAGTTAGCTTCAATCAAAAATAAAGTAACAAATAGGTTAAAAGTAAATACTTGCGAATCCATGCTTTCATCTTTAAATTTGTTAGATACTAGCCTTGAAGATTGGGTTTCAAGTGAAGACACTTTCCGAAAGTATAGAAGTCGTTTTAAGAACAATTAATTGTAAACAAAATTTGTATGAAACTGACCATTAATAAATAACACAAGACGACATTTAAAACGTTTGTTTATCCATTCCAACTGATTCTTATATTTTTGGAATGCTAAAGCCGTATGAGCGCAGTTTTCTCCCATCACGTCACATTTATCAGATATGTACACCAATTATTGCAATTTCGAAAGATGTTTTTTACCACAATTAATAACAAAATCCAGTTTTATAGTTTTTGTCTATAAACCTGATTACCAAAATTTTATGCAATAATAGACGAAATTGGATAAAAACTAAATATGCTTTAGAAAAGAAATTAAAACACTAGCACCTTAATTCAGTAGCATGTATGCATTTATTTGTATTAAAGTGCGGAACTGTTTAAAAATTTGATTTAAAAAAGTGATATTTTCGTTTTTTGCTATAGGATTTCTTGGTATTATCCGATTATAGCTTAGCTGCCAGGCCCACGGTGTCGACAAGAACATTTCTTTCGCATATTTATAGAAAAACTAAAATTTGTTTTTGTTTTCAATACAAATATACGTAAGAAATGTTCTTATCGACATCGTGGGCCTGGCCTACAACTTTTGTAAGTACAGTCAGTAGAATAAAATTATAAAACTATGGTTTTTATTACTAATTGTGGTAGAAATCATCTTCCAAAATTACAGTTATTGGTGTATCTGATAAATGTGACTGTGCTCATATTCGGCTAAAGCATTCCAAAAAACATAAGAATCTGGTGGAATGGGCATATAAATTTGTAAAAAGTTTTTAAATGCAGGTAGACATGTCTTTAATACAATGTCTTTAATTAATCAAAGAAAATGTATTCAGAAGGAAAAGTACAAGAAATATATTAAAAAATGTTTATATAAAACACATTACATAAATATCTTCTATTTGCTGCAACAATGTAATAATCCAAAACACATGTTTGGCAGAGACGTTTTTGAATTACCAAAACATTAAAGTTAATATTTTATAAAAATTACTTCTAGAGAGAAATATTTACAAAATATTTATTTTAGTTTTTACAACAAATGAGCTATTTGTAAGTAAGTATGTATGTCTATTGTAAAACGATCAATTGTTTTTAGTGTATATAATTAATATACATACAATGTTTTTTGTAATGTTTTTATACCATTTAAAATTATAATAATAGAAAAAAAAGTCAAAAATACATAATGTGCTGTACTTATTTTAATTTTAAAAGATGTGCCCATTTTTTTTTTAAATCCTCTTTTTGGTGCAACTTTTTTTGCAGAAATCCCCTTTTTTTGGTACTTTCTTAAAATATCTGACGGTAACACTGATGTTGAGAACTGTTTTTGCATTTGAAGTGATTTCTACACTTGGCAAAAAAAATAATAAAAATTATAATAAGTAAATAAATAAAATATGCATTTGTTATTTGAAAGATTTAACGATGAATTTTATACAGAATATAAAGAAAAACATATGTATGTATGTAGCTAAAAATTCTACATCACTGACTCCAAAATTTTATTTTTTGAGTAATGACGACGTTGCAGCAAATGAGCGATATATGAATTTATTTTAATTCCGTTTCAACTTTAAATACATTTTTTATTCCTCTTTGATTAAATTTATTTGTAAAAAAACTCTGGGCAAGTTATAAACAATTATAGTTAATTGCACACGATATGTGCCAGAGGGTAAAGGCAATGCCACCGTTTCCGAGCTTACTCCAAATTTGTCCACTATAATGTGAGTCTTTTAAGAAAAAATAAAAAGAAATTTAAAAATAAGATTAACATTTATTTGGGAATAAATAATAATTAGTTACCATTTTCAAAGGACATGTTGTGTTAATGTTACTAAAAGGACGTATTTGATCAAATACATATTTCTCAAAGGACGTGTGATAATTAGAACTCTTCATTAATTTACAAAAATTAAAACTGATATTGTAAAGAAATGGCTTAAAACCACTGCTAGTTTGTTTCAATAATTGTAATTGAATCTGGAAAAAGTTTGAAAATTGTTTAAAAGGAAATGAAAACAAGTAAGAAAGTATAGTCGGTCATGCCCGTCCATATGATACCCCACACCATAGTATTTAAAAATAAGTTTCGAGGGTATATGGCTATATGAATAGGGATCGATCTTGGTTTTAAATTTCATAAAAAAAGGTTGGATAGTTTCGGAGAGGCAAACATTGCTCCCTATCTCCCCTCGTGGTCCTATTTTTTTGAATTGAATTGGTTAGATAGTGGGCGCAAACCCTCTTTTCCGGAAAGCAGCTGGTATGGGGGTTATATGCAATTATAGACCGATTCGCTTAGGCTTGGTCCTTGTGCCAATTAGAACATATGTACCAAATTTCATCAAATTATCTTCAAATTGCGCACAAAGGTTAAATGGACAGTCAGCCTGCCAGCCGGACAGACATAGACGGACGGACATAGTTAGATCGACTCAAAAAGTGATTTTTCATCAGTATACTATAAAGTGGGTCTAGCACCAATGTTTTAAGGTGTTACACACATCAGCACAAATTCATAATACCCTCTCCATAAATAGTTACAAAGAAAGTGTATACATTAGAGCGGGCCTATTTACTCGGTGCCAAAAAATTTAACAAAGCATATGTATATATATAGTTGAAACGTATTCGGCGCAAAATTCTAAGAAAATTTCCGAAGAAACTATTTTTCTTCTTAAATCATGCATTACATTTGTATGCAAAAGCATGCTCTGTATTTTCGAAGAAACCTTTGCGACTCGTCGAAACTTCTATAAATTTTGATTGTATTTGATGATCGACTTATACATACGATGACAGTATTTTGTCTATGTAGGCGTTCGCTGCAGACATCCCCTACGAGCATTTGTTAGAGTACATAAAATTTGAGGACCCACCACTACGTGATCCAGAAATACTGAGCGCTTCGTATTATTGCTAACTAATGTTTATCGGCGTGCAACAGTCAATAATCTTGATGATATTATTATGACTGTTACTATTGAAAGCCGCAACAAAATACCGCAATTGGAAAGCAAAAAAAAAAAAAAAACAACAACCATCTGCTATAGCTAGAAAGCCCAATTTAATGCCTGTTTTTCGAAAATTAAAACTAAATTACTCGTCAGAGTTAATATTAAAATCAACAGTTAAATATCAAAATATGTTGTTTTCAAAATAATTTCTAACACGAAATTTTGTTTTCATTTTCTAAAAATAGACAGTTAATTTTTTATCGCTCTAGTTTTCGCGATATAGCGTTATATCAAAAATAAAGGCTTAAGGCGAATCTGCATTATACGGCATTTATTAAAATCGTGTTTTCCAATTAAATAAAAACTAATTTAACACAATTTCAAAATTTAGTACAGTTTGAAGAGGAAAGAGTATTTGATTTTGTCAAAAATAATGAAATTTTGTTCAATTTTCGCCATTCAAAATTCCGTGACAGTGATGGATAGATTTGGTACTCTACTCCACGTGATAGGCATTTCTTCCAAATCAAAGGGGGTTAACTCTCTATTACAATGCGAATTAAGTTTCGGTACGAAATCAAAATGACAATCTGGTACTCTTAATCACAAGGCGAATTCATACAAGGTGATCTTATTTTGAAATGTGAAAACACCTGTGCATGCTTGCCCAGTTACTTCTGCGGAAAACATTGCTGTTGTTGGCAATAGTGTGACAGTAGAGCCGTCAACCATGACTCGTCGTAACCAATAATTGAACATCTCACGAACATCACTGATGCGAATTTTGAATAAAGATTTGATTTTTTACGCTAACAAGGTTCAGTTGACTCAAGAGCTGAAGCCTACTGACTATTTCAAGCTACGTTAATAAGACAGAAGTGAATGTTGACTTCGCAAAGATCATGTATTTTGACACCGTTGGGCTTCTTTCCAAGCCAAGAACAATTCAATTATCGACAATGAACCTCAATTATGTCTCAGAGTCATGGAAAATATGGACCATCGGATAGAGGTATACCAACGAAGGAGTGTTGAGCATTTGGACGATATTTTTTTCACACATATCATAATTTACAATTAACATCGTGCGTTGCATATTTCATATTTTAATTTATTATTTACTTATTTCAATTGCCAATAGGAGGAAGTATACCAAATTTTATTTAAATTCGTCCATCATTGACCAAAGCTTATATACACATACACATGTCATAACTTCCCTAAAAATGGCAGTATCGTCTTAAAATTTTGACGACAATTTATTTAATAATAGGATCTATGTCCTGTTATTTTGTATTAGGCCCCTTATAAGCCCACTCTCAAAATCACGTTCAGACAAAAAAAAAAAAAAAACACTTAAAAGGTAGATAAATTTTAAATCGCAAAACATAATTTTGTTTTGGCGGGTCCATGATTGTCAATGGGCCCCAAATAGAGTACACTCTTGAAAAAACTGTCAGTCTTGAAGAACTATACTTTCTTACTTGTTTAAAGTTAAGTTTTCTACAATAAACTATAGTTTAACTAGCGATTATTTACATAAACTAAGGATTTTCTATTTAAACAACTTTCTGAATCAATTTGAAAATCGTTAGATTTTTGTTAATTCTATTAAAATTAATTATAAAATTAATTAATAAAATCGTTTTTCCAATAAATTAATAATTATTTACCGTAATATTAGTAATAGGCAATTTGTAAAGTGCCAATTTAAAAAATAATTCTGCATAATTTCTCTTTACCGCCCTCAAACGACAATCTTCAACATGGCAAAAATCTTTGGCATTTTTTAAGTTTTCACATTTAAAATTAGAATATTTTAATACGGATGACTCCTTAAATGAGCGTTTTTGAAAAATAAAACACAATTTTAGTAAATAAAAAAATAAAACTTTAATTATAATAACACAATTTTACCGTGATTTTGTACAAAATTATAAAGCACAATAATAACATAAACTTATTTCTCTTAAACATTTTATTAAACTGTTGAGTCAAATATTTTCGGTAATTAATTTCAATATCTAAATTATAGACAGACAAATCTTTGTAAATATAGTTAATATCATTTTAAAAACGAATTAAAAACAATTTAATACATTTAAACAGTGTTTCAAATGCTACAATTACAATCAATTTTAATGCTTTAACTACTTCTACCAAAAATATTCTGTAGCCGTAGTAGTTATAGCATTAAAATGCTTTGTAGTTATTATACCCTTCACCACAGGTGGAAAAGGGTATATATAAGTTTGTCATTCCGTTTGTAATTTCTACAATATTGATCTTAGACCCTATAAAGTATATATATTCTGGGTCCTTATGAGGAGAGAAGTTGATTTAACGATATCCGTCCGTCCGTCCGTCTGTCCGTCTTACGTTTGATATGTGTTTTCCGGAGACTCCAGACATGATAGCGACTACGTTGTTTTACATTTATGTCACATATAGTCCACCATTTCTTGCTATTAAAATTCAGCCAGATCGGTCCAACAATGGCTGAGATATGACCAAAAAACCACGACTGCCTCTAACTTTTCCAAAAAATCCCTTGTGGTTGTTGTATTTTTATTACTTTTTTCTGTATATCTGGAGAACGGCAAGAGCCAAAGCTTTAAAATTAGGTACAAACATTTAGGTTATAAATATACACCATCCTACAAAATGTTGGCGTGGTACCTCTCATACAAAAAGTATTTAAAATTGTATAAAAACCTGAATTTTTTGACTGTAATATGACGTATGGTTACGCCTTATTTATCAGAAGATCGGAAATTTTTAATAGAAAATATTTTCTGAAAAACTCGGGAAAATCGGTTCAGATACGAAAAAGTTATGACCAAAATATGAATTTTTTTTTGAAAAATACCCATTTTCAGGAACCATAGATCTTCCCGAGTCCAAGTTTTATCGCCAAAATAACTGGCAAATTTCTTTTTTAACACGTTGGTATATAAATCTGTCAAATCGGTTAAGAAATAGCAGAGTTATGACCAAAATACTGAAATCCCAAAAATTACTCTTTTTATAATTAAGTTTGTTTTTTATACCCTTCACCGAAGGTCCTAAACCCTATAAAGTATATATATTCTGGGTCCTTATGCAAAGCGAAGTTCAAATCCGGTTGTCGTCTCTTCTTCCAATCCCCTCACCCCCCCTTCGTATTTGTTTACATATACTAGCATAATGCCCAATATGATTTTCGTTATCACCCTTCTTTATTATTTCATATATTTAACGAAATAATTTTAATAAATAGAAACTAAAAACGATTTAAAAAAAATATTTACCAGTTTTCGCTTTTTAAACATCATTTATAATGAAGTTTTAAGTATTGTTAATATGTATGTAAGTATATGTATATGTAAAAATTATTTAGTTGCTCTCTATTCTACTTGCACAATGGTGAAGGGTATATAAGATGCGGCACAGCGGAATATAGCACTCTTACTTGTTTAGTTATTAAAGGTACTCACGTCAAAATTTGCACTATTGCAAAACAGCAAAATTGGAACTTTTGACGGGAATATCTTTATTAATTTTTTTACTTTTGCTTAATATTGAAACAACGTGCACTATTGCAAAAAAGCAAAGTTGGAACTTTTGACGGGAATATCTTTATTAATTTTTTTACTTTTGCTTTATATTGAAAATTCGAAATGGAGCAATAATTATAAAGCTTAAACTACCAATAGACCAGTAGTTCAAAATCAAATTATTTGCTTGATTTGCATACTGCATTTTTTTATTCTACTTCGATAATTTAACTTTTATGTAGTAGTTTGGATAGCAATGAAATAAGTATTTAACGGAGCAACAAAGTGATCTAAAAACGCAAATTACCATTGCTATATTCGTCATAGCCCTTCACCATGGTGCAATAAGAATAGAAAGTTATATAAATGCCGTTCTTAAGATATAAATAATTCTATTTTTTGTCACGTCCACTTCTCCACTTCCGCCCACATATTGTCGGATGTTGTCAATTGACAAACGAAATGCTTTCAACTAATTTCGAAGCATTGGCTCTTGCTGTTCTCCAGATATACATAAAAAACAACAATAACAACAAGGAATTTATAAAATTAGAGGCAATTGTGGTTTTTTGTTTATATGTATCTCAGCCATTTGTGGACCGATCAGGCTGATTTTCAAATGCAAACAATTCCGGACTATATGTGATATAAATATATAAACACCTTGACCCATAATAACTGGGGTTTTCGGAAACCCATTTCACGGTCAGACGGACGGACATAGTGATTTGAACTTCTCTTGTTGGATTCTGCATTTGAATGTTAGGAAGTGTTTTCCCTGTAAGACGTTCAAAGTAGAATGCAATTTTTTTCTTCTTCTATTGCAAGGCGAATTCATTTTTCAGGTGGCGTTGAAAACACAGATGTGCTTTTTTTCGTAGTTAGAGAGAGGAATGTCAAAAGTTAAGCTTCGTACAGACGATGGTCAGATCTTACAATGTTGTCATTTTTCTGACAATAGTGCCATTGTCAGATGCATTAATTTTACACATCTTCCAAATGAAAACGAGCTTACAATGTTCACACAGTTGCAAGACATTTTTAGGCAATTTTAATGACAACATTGTAAGATCTAACCATCGTCTGCACGAAGCTTTACTTATGTTTTTGACATATCGACCAACGAAAGCAACAAATAAAATAAAATAGCGGTTTTCTCCCTTTGTATTAAGTCTTTTTAACTTAATACGATTTTATACTACAAAGAGTGAGTGACTTTTTCGTAAGTATTGTTGATTAAAGAAGTTGCTGAGTGAGGGAGAGAGACAGATAACGTTTCTTCAACTGTTTTATTCTGGGTTATTTAACAAACGTGTTTACTACAGGTTTTTGTTGGATTTTTCAACCACAGCCTAGTAAATTTTAGTCTAATACATTTGGTGTCGCCGTGTTGTAAATCTTAGTACTTCAACTTAATTAATAAGATTTACAAGTTCTACAAGGGACTTTACTATCAAGGGTGAAAACCACTAGTGATGTGTTTTTGGTGTTGTACTTGTTGTAGCATCGCCACCACCGTTTACATGAATTCGCCTTGTTCTATTGCATCTTATAATGCTACCTCACTTGTTGCCTTATTGCTGCATCTTTTGCTAGCTCCGCTTCTGTTTTATGTACGTTTTATGCTTTACATTTAATACTATTTGGGCAAATAAATCAGTGCAAGTTAAACTCCCTTTTTGGCTTTAAATGTGTTTAAACCAGCAAATCTATTAATCAGCATTCATATCGAGCCCTTACCCCAAAAATAGCTTAAGCGACATCATTTTTAATTTTCGTTTTTTTTTTAAATTAATTTATTGGCAACACTTCATCATCTCCTAAAATGTCATGGTCACATAAGGTACCGTTACGATTTTATAGCAAAAACAATTGTAGCTTAAGCGCCAGGCTTCATACAAAATTTTTATGAAATAAAATAAAAAAAACCTTCTCTTGTAAAAATGTGTTTTTGTCGTTTAAGCTTTTTAAGCGTTTAAAATTAGTAGTTTTTCTCTGTTGTTTGTGGTTCATCAGCAAATAGTTTTATTTATTAATTTAATACACATGAAAATTTTAAAAATTTCTTAAAAATTAAAATCATTTCATTTCAAATCTGCAACAGATATTTTGTTAGTTCTTTCCAATTCACATATTTCATAATACGACAGCTTCATAAAACTCTTATACGCAAATAATTTGTAAAATTTTGAAATTTTTCCAAAATTTTGGTATTATGAAAAGCATATCCGGGAGAAAATACTCCGCCTCTTAAAACAAAAGTTAAAATTATCCTGCAAAACTTTTAAAAATAAATAAAAGCATACTTTTTTGGCATTTTGTGGCGTTCCTCTAATATAGTCCTAGCACTTATAAGCAAAGAAGCACAACCGCAACCATAGAAAGGATTTTCACCGCTAACCTCAATATTCAAACGGCGATTTAATACAGAATTATCACTTATATTTGGAGTGGGATACATTGCTGTACCAGACCAACCTTTAGCACACATTTTTATTTTATATGAAGACATTTCTAAGAGATAAGGATTTGATACATTAGAGGAAAACATTCCAATGGAAAATAATCTGGGATGTTTGCTTAACAAATTACGGGTTCTCTCGAACTGAGCCAGAATGGATATTAATAGGCACCATATTATAAAAAGAATAGCCCAGAAATAGGAGCTAAACGGAATTAAAAATAAAAATTTAAATTTTATATTATATTCAACATTTTTCATTTCTTCGAATTTATTCTATGAGCTAAATTTTTGTTATGTATTTTATAAAGCTTTTTTGTAATAGTCCTATTCCTTTCAATTTTTCAGAAATAACTTTATACACTACCAGACTATTATATTGTATTTTCTTAGAAACTTTCTATTAACAATTTTTGGTACTTTTTTGAGTACGTATGTACTTCAAAAAAATTTTTTTTTTGAAATTCTTTAATACCACATATGGCGTTGTATGCGGTACAAGGTTAAGTTACTCAAATTACCTATAGATAGTTTTTGATAGTACTTCGAAATTTTTATAGAAAATTTTCGTTATATTTTGAGGTATTTTTATGAAAAATGTTCAATTATTAATAATGTGCAGTTTCTAAATAACAGGCAAGTGATTGTGTAGTAACATTTATATGAAAATCTCTCAAAAAACTGAGTGCTTTTTATATAAATTTGACTACACAATCACTTGCCTGCCTGTCATTTAAAAAGAGCACATTAGATTTTGTTTTTCGTGCTTAATTCCCAATTTCTATTTTAGATAAAAACAATGAAATTTTTTGTTGGGGGATAAGCCAGTTTCTATGCGCATTTCAGTGGTTGCTTAGGCTCGATCAAGGCGAATTCAACTACAGGTGGTGTCGGAACTACAACAATCCAAAAACAACATAAGCACCATAGGGTTTTTTACGTTGCATTGTTAGTGTTTATAGCTCGAAATGTTTACCATTCTTGGCAAAACACTAACAAATCAAAACAGATAAGCTCGAACTGTCAAAATCAGATGCCGTTTCGACACCACATGTAGTTAATTCACCTTGGGCCAGATCTTCAGGAAACGTTCTCCCAAAATTATTTTTAGAAACGCCAAAGATATTAGCAAACAAAAATGCAGAGTGAATGAGGATTACAAACACTCAAATAGTTATATTTGCAACGATATCAAAGCTTAAATAAAATAACAGCAATAACCCACAACAATTGGTTGGAATTTTCCCAAAATTAGTTGTAGTTGTGAGTAAAGAAATAATAAAAATACATTGTTTTATTGTTTTCGCAAGAAAATCAAAATAAAGCAGTTTGCCAGTTCAGTTGCTTGAGGGCCACACGATCGAGTTTTGCCTTTCAATTCCTTTCAATTTGCAATACACTCTACCTTTTTTACTAACCCACTCACACTTTTTAAATTGACCACGAGATTGCTTTCAATTTCACCTTTCCATTTGTTTGGCAATATTACTTTCAATTTAACAGCTGAGTACAAGTTTGTCTTTATAAATTGTATTTGTTTTGATTTGTTAGTGTTTTGCTAAGAACGGTTGCCATTTTAAGCCGTAAACACTAACAATGCAATGTAAACACCTATGTTGTTTCGAAATCGAAATGAAGTGAATTTTAATTTGAACAAATTAAAAAACCGATAATGTCATAAAAGTTCATAAAAATATTCCTTTTTATATATTTTGTTCTTTGAGTGCCAGTTATTTCTACAAGAACAACTATTAATACCTGGAAAAACTGCGGACATTTTTTAAAAAATTAACTAATAATCGTGTTAGATTTAAAATTTACTTCATTTCGATTTCTAGAACATGTCCGAATACCCCATAGCAGTTAAAACAGATTGCTAAATATTGGCAACTTTAAAAGGAAACAGAAAAGAAAAGACTAACAAGATTTTTCTTAAAAAACAATTCCGGTATCTTTATACATACATAAGTACATTAGAGCGACTCACCAAAAAAAGTACTCGATGTACCCTCCTAAAAATGAACCTTGGACTTTTTTAAGATGACATTTTAAATATTTCGGCTCCAGCTTTGTCCTCTCGTGAGCTGGACCAGTTTGAAAAAGGGTATATTTTTGCATGTTTTGTTAATTTGAGAATCTGTTTCCTTACCAACATATACAAATTGGGTATCATAAGAAAGGTTTTTTTAAGGTGTGTCCAACTGTATATGCAATTTGTCCAAGGTCTATCATCTATGTCCATTTTTAAAAGGATTTTCTGTAAAAAAAACGGTTTTTGAATTTTTTGTTCGGGGTTGTTTGTAATAAAAATGCCAAATTAACATATTTTAATCTTTAGCCGATTTAAATAAATACGTTTCTCAGCTTTTTTTTAAATTCTTGCTAGTTCGCGTTTTGCCAAAAATGCAATGGGGTGGTAACCCTTCGTTTTAAATAGGGCAATATGGGTATCAAACTTTTTCTTTTGCCAAGTACATCATCTTTGTATGTAAATAATATAGATTTTTGCAAATTAGATGCATTTTACACGGTGCTCTGGAATATATATAAATGCAATTTTGTAGTAACTCTAATATGATACTGGATTTAGTTTCTAGATCATGTATGGATGAAAATAGGACTAAAGAAAGAAAAAAAGAAATGATCCACGACTTTTTGGCGGCATATTTTTTTTGCAAATTAAAAAAAATTTAAGTCGTGGATTAGTTCTTTTTTTCTTTCTTTAGTCCTATTTTCATCCATACATGATCTAGAAACTAAATCCGCTATCATATTAGAGATACTAAAAAATTGCATTTATATATATTCCAGAGCACGGTGTAAAATGCATCTAATTGCAAAAATCTATATTATTTACATACAAAGATGATGTACTTGGCAAAAGAAAAAGTTTGATACCCATATTGCCCTAATTAAAACCAATGGTAACCACCCCATTGCATTTTTGTCAAAACGCGAACTAGCACGAATTTCAAAAAAAAAGCTGAGACACGTATTTACTTAAATCGACTAAAGATTAAAATATGTTAATTTGGCATTTTTATTACAAACAACCCCGAACAAAAAATTCAAAAATCTTTTTTTTTACAGAAAATCCTTAAAAAGAAGGACGTGGATGATCGTCCTTGGACAAATTGTATATACACTTGGACGCGCCTTAAAAAAACCTTTTTTATGATACCCAATTAGTATATGTTGGTAAGGAAACAGATTCTCAAATTAAAAAAATATGCAAAAATAGACCCTTTTTCAAACAGGTCCAGCTCACGAGAGGTCAAAGCTGGAGCCGAAATATTTAAAATGTCATCTTAAAAAAGTCCAAGGTTCATTTTTAGGAGGGTACATCGAGCACGAATTTTGCTTCCATACAACTTGAGTCGCTCTAAAGTACATATATAAGTATATAATAAGTACATAATATTATATTATTATGTATATACTTTTTATGTTCTTGCATAATACTTACGGAAACTCTATATATTGGCTGAATTGCAATGGCCTTTTCTTATCTCGCTTATAAAACAAATATTGAGTTCTTTCAACAGTTTGTTGATCAATAAAGGGGAAATGTACCATAACTCCATTTTCCTGGTATTTAGATCTGTGATAAAGTTCTCTGTAAAATTTAAAAAAAAAAACATTTTAATATGTATGTCTTTAACCAGCGTAAGCAACATACTCAATTTTTTGTGTTGGTAACAAACATGGCATAAAATCCTCTCTTAGTTGATCTCTGATAACAGATAGATCCGCAATTTTCTCATAGGTGTATAATAAACTCAACCATGATGTAGAAGACCATATGGAATACAAGGGAAAATAAAAATAATAGCTAAAATTGTAGCGAATGAAAGCGTCAACACTATTTAAAGTACCTAACAACTTTTTGATATTATATTATTTATTTTAAACTTCTTTTCTATATGCAAATTACCATTAAAATTTTCTTTCAAAAAATTTATTGCCGTCTCTATGAGAAAACTATGAAAGCCACAGGAAGAAATAACAAATACTTTACGTTCTTTAGCTTTATCGTGATATTTAAGCTCCATTAATTCATTAAAATATGGATCATTAGACATGTCCACATAATGGGTCCCCGTAATGATACAAGTGGTCAAAATTTGTTCAGCAAACAATTGATAGGGTCCACAACAATTTATTAGAACCTAGTTTAGTTTTTTTCTAGTCAGAATGTGGATATTTTGTTTTACAAGATCATACCTTACATTTTGATACGATTATTTCGAGTTTATCCAGATCTTGAGCATTTGCTAGAAAAATTGGTATGCTTTCCACGTTTTGTCCGGTTTTTAAAGAAATTTCGCTCAAAACTAATCGCAATTTATGCTGTTATATAAAATTTTTTAATTTACATACATATATATTATTTTTGGAACTTGGTTTTTACTTCTGATCTTCCTGCTATCGCCCATTTGTAATCCTTTAATACTTCTATGGCCTGCAACACCACACATTTTCCCATACACCCGCTTGCCCCATATATAATTACATCAAATTTTTTGGAATTCATTTTTAATAGAAAACGAAAAGAAATTTATTGTCAGTTTTTATCTTTATTTTATTTGACATCCGGAAGATTTTAGAACCTTTTTGTAGAATACAATTTTTATACCAAAGTATAAAAAAAAGTTAAAGTGTTATATTCGGCTGTGCTGAATCTTTGATACCCACCACCGACATCAGCATTAAAATTTGTTGTGGTGTTTTATGCTTTTTTGATAGCAATTTTAAGGCCTAACCATTATGTGCTAAAGTTGGATTAAGCAAATGTTTGAATACATGTAAATCATATAAAGCAAACCATATTGAACTTACGGAAACTTTGTCTTAAGTCTGGGTTCACACTATGAAAGTTTTCTTTCAGAAAGTCTTAGTTTGTTAAAGAGAGGGGAGAGGAAAGTGGCATATTCTCTTCCCCTCTCCCAATAAACTGATACTTTCTGAAAGAAAACTTTCATAGTGTAAACCCAGACTAAGTTTTATGAAACTGTCATTTGCTTAAGCAAAGTGCGATACTGATCGCACATTCCGTACGGAATCAAATGTTTTTCTTTTT
Organism: Pollenia angustigena; assembly: GCA_930367215.1. Classification (NCBI taxonomy): domain Eukaryota; kingdom Metazoa; phylum Arthropoda; class Insecta; order Diptera; family Polleniidae; genus Pollenia; species Pollenia angustigena. The sequence continues at coordinate 54,075,244 of OV884056.1, read as the reverse complement.
AATACATTTGAGAGACTTTTTGGTAATTTTTGACAGTAGGTTAAGCACGGCTACTAGCTTGAGTAAAATATCATGATTCGATTTTCAGGAGGGGAATTTATATTGGAGTCATGGTAAGTTATAAACCAATCATCCTCAAATTCTGCAGAGTGATTTCTGGTATTAAGAACATAAATTTCAAAATTGTATTTCAAAACAGCGGTGAAATTAATTTTAGCGTGTACAGTGAATTTCAGAAGGCTGCTAAATATGGGATCTAAAGTAAATTATGGACCGCATATCACAAAATTCTTAAAATTTTTTGTGGCCATATGAAACTAAGTTGGAAGAATTTTTGCCACAATAAATACATCTGCTACGGTTTTAGGCGTATTTAGGTAATTTACCAGAGTGGGCTTTATATAGGGCATATAGTAAATTATGGACCGATTATCACGAAATTTATTAGTGTGATTTCTAGTCATTTAAAACTGTGAAGTATTCAATTTTACTCTGATAGCATTATTTATTTTGGTGTAAGACAGTTTTCTGGTAGTAGGGTTTATATAAGGCCTAGGGTAAATTTTAGACCCGATCTTCACGAAATTTAACAAGGTAATTTCTAGTCCTATAAAACTGTAATGTATTAAATTTTATTCTGATACCATTATAAATTCCGGTTTTAGGCGTAATAAACTGTTTTCTGGGAGTAAGGGGTATATCAGACCAAGTTAAATTATGGACCAATCTGCACGAAACTTCACGGTGTCATTACTAGTCCTATTAAACTGTGACGTATCAAATTCTATTATGATATCATTATTTATTACGGTTTTAGGCGCACTAAACTGTTTTCCGGGAGTAGGGTTTATATGGGGCCTAGGGTAAATTACGGACCGATCTTCATGAAATTTTGCTGTGTCATTTCTAGTCTTATAAAACTGTGACGTGCCAAATTTTGCTATGATAGCATTTTTAATTACAATTTTAGGCGCACTAAACTGTTTTTCGGGATTAGGGTTTATATGGGGCCTATTGTAAATTATGGACCGATCTTCACGAAATTTTACAGTGTGATTTCGAGTCGAATAAAACAAACTTTTGTAAAATCTTATATCATTCCGTGCATTGTTCCATCATTTATGTTAGTTATTGAAACATAATTATCAATTTTTCTAGGGGATGGTTCCACATTTTGATTTATAGGTCTGATCTTACTGAACCTATTTAACTGGATTTCAATCCTAAACTGCTAAGGATAAATACAAGCAATTTGACACCAAGTTTGTCCATTTCTTTTGAATTTTTCGAAAGTGAGCGTGTTTTCAACGGCTGTAGGAAAAATCGCCCAAAGAAAAATGGCAAAAAAAAAAAAAATTAAAAATCGCCCAAATGAAGAATCGCCCAACAGAACATGAAAAATGACCCAAAAAGTTAAATATGAAATTTTGCCCACAAGAAACGAAAAAGGACCAAAAAAAAAAAACGAATTTTTTTTCCAAAAAAAAAAAAAAAAAAAAAAAAATTAAATATTACCCAATTTGCAAAACAGTTATTATTATTCATATAAATTTAGTAACATACAAATGTAAGTTTTTTGTATTGCATTGTATCTTCAACAGCTGCGCGGCAGTATGGACAGTAATACATACTTTTTTGAGCCCTCCGCCAAACTTTGTGCACTATTCAAAAGTTAAATATTAATTAATCACTGCATAGTTATAATCAATTACTCAAAACAGAATATAGCTTTTTGCGAGGTGGCATGTCATAAAGTCCAGAATCGTAATGTCCATGGACACTGTGACACTTTTGAAAATGTCATAACGTCCGTGGGCATTAAGACACTTTGCAAATTGACATTGTCATTTTTAAAAATGTCATAAGGGGCATAATTACTAAAGATGTTAAATACAAACAATGATATACATACACGCAGAGAAAAACATGTTTTATTATGGTCACAACCAACAAAACTATTTTTAAAGAAACTTATTTTACCAAAATATAGTTGTCGGTGACAATGATTTGGTTAAATTAAACATAATATAATATGGTCAACATTTTTTTAAAAATGGTTTTGTTGTTCTTTCTCTGGGTGCATATATTAAACATATAACGAAAACACTTTTGGGCGCTTACTAAAGCGTCTCGGCGTAGCCGGCCTTAGGCCGGGCGCAAGGATTTTTTACTCTATGGTAAAACAAAAACCGGCTTCGCTAACTAAAGCTTCTTTGCATAGCCGGCCTTTGGCCGGGCGCAAGGATTTTCTCCTCTATGATATAACAAAGACCGGCTTCGCTAACTAAAGCTTCTCTGCGTATAACAAGTACCGGTTTCGCTAAGTAAAGCTTCTTAAATCTGCCTTGTTTCCGAACGAAGGCCGACTTCGCAGATAAGCTTTAGTAAGCGAAGCCGGTCTTTGTTATATCATAGAGGAGAAAATCCTTGCGCCCGGCCAAAGGCCGGCTATGCAGAGAAGCTTTAGTTAGCGAAGCCGGTTTTCGTTATACCATAGAGTAAAAAATCCTTGCCCCGGCCGAAGGCCGGCTGTGCAGAGAAGCTTTAGTTAGCAGAGCCGGTACTTGTTTTATCAAAGAGGAGAAAATCCTTGCGCTCGGCCAAAGGCCGGCTATGCTTTCGAGTTTGTAAGCTATGCTTTCGAGTTTGTCCACGGACACTATGACACTGGACGTTATGATATGCCACCTTTTATCAATATATCCCGTTATTTTTATAAATAACATTTAGGAATTCGACGTATAGTAATAATGAATGATTTAGACAAATAAAGGGTGGTTAAATTTCAAGGGCCGATGTTGATTTTAAATAAAACACAAACTATTTAGGAAATTATTGTAATTTTATTTTATTATGATATATTGGTATTATTCAATTATGTATGGAACAAAATATCGGCCAAATGGGCGCCGCGACCACGGCGGCACACCTCCATCCGATGGTCCAAATTTTCGATGACCCTGAGGCATAATGGAGGTTCTATGCCGTTAATGTGCCGAATTATCTCATCCTTTAGCTCTTGAATTGTTGCTGGCTTATCGACGTATACCTTTTCTTTCAAATAACCCCAAAGAAGAAAGTCCAACGGTGTCAAATCACATGATCTTGGCGGCCAATTGACATCGCCATTACGTGAGATAACACGGCCATTGAATTTGTTGCGCAAAAGAGCCATTGTTTCGTTAGCTGTGTGGCAAGTGGCACCGTCCTGCTGAAACCACATATCGTCCACATCCATATCTTCCAATTCGGGCCATAAAAAGTTCGTTATCATCTCACGATAGCGAACACCATTCACAGTAACTGCCTGACCGGCCTCATTTTGGAAAAAATACGGCCCGATGATGCCGCCAGCCCATAAACCCCACCAAACAGTCACTCTTTGTGGGTGCATTGGTTTTTCGACAATAACTCTTGGATTCTCATTCGCCCAAATGCGGCAATTCTGTTTATTGACGAATCCACTGAGGTGAAAATGTGTCTCATCACTGAAGATAATTTGGACGATATGCATTTTGATTTGAACGCCCATTTTCATAATAAGTCTGGATAACTTTAACACGTTGTTGGATTGTGTATCTCTCCATGGTTCAAATTGAGTAAGTCTGAAATAGAGAAATGTCAAATAAAATTCGGAAAAAAACTTGGCGTTTAGGTGTGGTTCACATAAAACATCGGCCCTTACAATTTAACCCTTTAGTATGTAAGATTTTGAAATAATTTTAGAAATGAAAAAATGGCCCAAAAAAATGCGCTATTTTTCATATAAAATTTAAAAAACGAAAAATCAACCAATAATAACGAAAAATAGCCCAAAAATGTTGGGTCACTTTTCATATGAATTCAGGCCCAATTTTACATGGAATTTTTTTGGGCGATTTTTTTTTTTTGGGCCATTTTTCTTTGGGCGATTTTTCCTACAGCCGTTTTCAACAGACGGACAAACGGACAGACAGGCGGACATGGCTAAATCAACTTAGAATTACTCATTATATACTTTATGGGGTCTGAGATGAATAATAAAAAAGTTTCACACGGAATGAGAAACTAAGTATACCCTCTTCACAACTAATTGTGGTTGAGGGTATCAAAATGCAATTTTTCGCATAATCTTGAAAAACAACTTCACTTCACAAACTCATATCAACCAAAAAATCCTGTTGTTTCTAACATCGTTGCACATTTAATTAAGATTATGCTTATGTAATTGTACTCTGTTCTGTTAAAACACTTAACAGAGCTGTTAATAACTCATCTCCATCAGTTTCTTTTCAAGATCGTTCGGTGCAAGTGCGTGTATAAAACAGTCTGCTAAAAAACATAAAATCACTGCAAGAAATGTATAAAATTGTGATTAAACATTAAACTAATCTTATTACTTATTAAAAGAGTATAGATAAAATAGTAAAATTAATTGATTTACAGAATTGAAAAAACTTTTTAACAAATTGAAAATATGTTGGCAATAACAACATGCATCGAATACAATTCAAGGTTATTTGTTCCCAGCGGAGCCCTTGCGCTCCACTAAATAGTTTGCTGGCCGATGGGTTTTTTTTGTTGTTGTGCGTGTACGATTAGAGAAAAACAAAATAAGAAAATGTTCGTCGTTTGGTAAAGTAGAAAAAAGCGCGTTTTATAGTTGTTGTGTTTGTGTAAGTGAGTGAAAAAAATGATCTAATAAAATTGAAGAGGAAGGAAGGAAATGAAAGATTTTGTTATTGAATTACATTCAGGGTTTAAAATGCTATCGCCATATTAGCAAAAGCAGCCAAATTTTGCCTTTTTCCTTTAAAAAAAAAAATCAAAAATAAAAAGCCGACAAGTTCCACTGCTAAAAAAGCCCACACTTTTCAAAAGCAGCAGCAAAATAAACACACTGTTTTTGAAAAGTAACCTTTTAATGGACACTGCTTTTTCCAACTATTGCTTTTTTAACAATAGCAAAAATTTCATATTTGATGGAACTCAAAAAGCAACGGCAATAACTTTTCTGTTGTAGGAGAAAATATGTAGGAAAGAGAATGAAACAAAAAGATTCTGTCAAACAGCCGCCAAATCAAAAACCACTGCATGCTAATAGCCGCAAAATAGGAGATCGACAAAGACAAGTGATATTTTTCATGCAAAACAAATACAACAAGAATTTGTTTTTGTTTCTATACAATAAAAAATCCAACTGACACTTTGGCTGGTTGCCTTTACTAAAACTATTAAAAAAAAACCAAAATACACACACATTTCGTGCTATAGTCATGCAAACTGTCGAGCAACAACAACATTACTGAAGAAAGGCAAAAATTTATTTTTCCTCACCACCATGAAAAAAACCATGTTGCTTGTGCACTGATCAGTATTTTTTCGTTGTAATCTGCCTTTTTGCAGAGCTAATAGCTCTGCTCAGACTGCTTTTAGCACACACTTCAGCGGCTTTTTGTTATTACCAGCCAGAGAAGAATTTTTGTTCTTTGAATTTTAGATTTTTTTTTTGGTTTGTCTTTTTTAACTAGCTCTTCTTTCAGGAAAAATTAAAAAAGCAAAAGGCGAAATAATTTTTTTTAGCTTTTGCTTTTTATGTGGTTGTCCATTTTTGTCGCTGGCTGGTAAAAAAGCAGTTGTCAGAAAATAAAAATATTCATAATAGGAGATTTGCTTTTTTGCACAAACGAAAAACAAAACATTGGCTATTGGAAAAAAATTAAAAATTTCAAAAGCAGTGGCAAAAGCAAAAATAAAAAGCAGCCAGCTGATGGATGCTTTTAAACCCTGATTACATTACCAGTTAAGGCTTTTTAACATCTATGTTAAATACAACAGAGATTTACTATTTCTTTGATCTAACAGATTGTTGAGAAATATTGAGGTAACTTCTATTAATTTTAGTAACTTATTTTTATTTTAAATTCATGCAATAAAATTCAGTACGTTCGCTATTTGTGGAATGTATGTGCCGATTTAAAAGTAGTGGCTATGCTAGCGGGATTAAAAAAAGAGTACACAAAATATTGTTGCTTTTTGTGTAAGTGGGACAGCAGAGCAAAAGCGTGCCATAACGTACAATAAAATTAAACCCTTTGAGTCCTTAACATTTTCTCGAAACATAATTGCCCTTTATTACCACCCCTCCATAGCGTTTTATAAAATTATTAAATTTAGTCAAAATTTGTCATCTTTTGTAAATAAAATTAAAAGTTGTAGACATATTTTAATCATTTATTGCTTGTTTTGTTTGGCAACATTGTTAAAGAAACCCTTTTTCAGACCTTTTAGTTTTTAACCTTCAACTTTTTTGCTAACTCAGGAAATATATTTTTTTTTTGATTTTTTATTACTCTTCACAAAGATATAACAAAATAAATACATATGTACCTATTTCCTGTGTTAAAAAATAGTTGTTGGTCAAAAATTAAAAGGTCTAAAAAACGGGTTTCTGCAACAATGTAACTTTTGTATGTAATAAGATTAACTAGATTATCACTAAAAATACAAACTTATGAACTTGAAAAAATCGAGATATGTATAAATATTGAGAAATATCTTAAAAATATATTTAAAAAACTGAATTTCCCAATTCGTACCTCGTGGCAAATTCATTATTTTAATAATCTCGTCTAGATTATGCGAAAATAAAAGCTAGATAGATTATATACAAAGCATTTTTCATTTGTTTGTAATACTCGTTTTCTTTTTAAAGATATGCCCTTTTAATTTAAATGTTAGGTGTCCGTATTTTTTCGTGGATATATTTTCGGCACACCACTGTATATAAATAGAAAAACATGTTTCTGTAAAGTTGTTTTGTCTGTGATACCATACCAAGAATTTAATTCTTATCAGAATTTGTCATGTGGCGACGCAATTTAGTTTATACAGTACTTTTATTTACCGGTTTGTTTGTAAACACAACATTGTTTTTGTTTTTCTGTCTGCTTTTCATTTTGACAGTTTAACGAACAGCTGAGCACAAAAACTAAGAACAACAAAAAATTTTTGCGAGAAACAGACACGTAAGATAAAAAGACGAAAAATTAGACGCGAATATATATATTTTTTAATAAGTTGAATTAATTTCACAAACTTATTAGTAAAACTGGTAATAAATGAAAAAAATAGTGATGAAACATTTAACTTTGTTAGTGGTAATGTGCCTAATTTACCGGGGTTGGGCGAAAGAGCTAAAAGAAAATAAAACATTTGTGCCTACGAGGGAATGGCAAGAAATACCGGAGGGTATGCCAATAAAATTAAAAAAAACCTAATTTTTTCCACGTTGATATTTGTTGTTGTTTCTTTTGCTAGGTCAAGGCATACCAGCCGGTTTGCATATACGAATTAATTTGGAAACTGGCAAAAAAGAAGCGAAAATTTTGGATGACAATAAAAAGGACTCAACAGAAAACCATCAGCTGGAAAATAATAAAGACGCTGCCCTCTCAGTGGTACCAGAAACATTGACCGAAGACAAGAGCAAATCGAATGGTAAAAAACACAAGAAAGTAAAACATTTAAATGAAGCTCTCCAAAGAATTGGTATTGATTATACGCCTAAGGAAAAAGTGGAGAATATCATACGGGAATATAGATCTTATGAGGAACTAAAGAAAAGTTTTGAGGCTATGCGTAAGTCTTTTAAAACAGATGCTGAAATTATCATACAATTGATAGAGGAATTTCAAACATCCACTCAAACGACCGATAGTAAAAATGCAGCTGCACGTCTCAAGACTCAAATACAAACATTGGAAAGTTTAGTTTATTTAATGTCACAATTTGATAATGCTTTAGTATTTGCGGACAAGGGTGGATTGGAACATGTTTTATTGCCCGTATTAGTGAACTCAACACAGACGACGCTTAAGGTGGAGGCTATGCGTGTTTTGGGAGCCATGTCGCAGAATAATCCACGAGTTCAAATTAAAGTTTTTGAACGTAATGTAGGATCCCATCTTGCTCAAATAATAATGACATCCTCTAACACTGCAGAATTGTCAGCTGCTTTATATGCTTTCAGCAGTTTGTTGCGTAAATTTCCTTTGGCTCAACAAAGAATATTATCTACTTCTGGAACTCAGGCTTTAATATCTGTGCTGAATCGGGATTGCGAACTTAAAATCAAAATAAAAGCCTTAGTTATAATAGGCGATTTACTGGAAGAACGAGAATTAGTGCTTTCTAAATCATCGGCCACAGAGGATCCTTTAGCTGCCGCCCAATATGCTGAGATAAATTTAAGTTCTTGGCTAGTGGATCATAACTTTTGTGATTTAATAGAAACTCTTATAAACGAACATGCTCATAGATTTCTCGAATCTCCCGATCTACTGGAGTATTTTATTTATTCTTTAGATAACAAAAAACAGCTTTGTTTCCCTAGTTGGGAACAGAATCTGCGTATTATGGAGATTTTCAAAATGTTAAAGATTCGCTTTTTGCAATCACAAGATGAATACCACGCAGAAGTAGCTCAATTACTGGATCAATTCTTACTAAAAATATATGGTAATGGTTATAAAAATCATGATGAGTTGTAAGTTTACAACATATCTTATGTCTATTAGCTGTACTTGTATTTTTGTAAAAAACTGTTAACACATTACGCGCTTTTTATTTCTTAAATACTCTATTTATTAAGTTTATTATATTTAAATTTTAAGTTTAAATTATTTCCCCCGAATAAATGCAAAATTATACAAATTATGATGTTTTTGTTTATATTTTTTTGTTAACTACAATAAGCACTTTTTTTCTATACAAAACTTTCTTCCAGAAAACTTTTTTTCTCTTGGAGACAAGTTTTCTCTTAAAAAACTTTGAAACAGAAATCTTCAAGACAAATTTTTACTTCAGAATTTTTAAGCAAGTTTTCTTTATACATACACTTGCTTAACCCGGTGCGCTTCGCTACACTGCTTTAACCACTTCTTCAGTTGAGAGATATTTAATATATGCATCCTATTGGAGGCATTTTCGACCCTGCGCCTTCCCGCTTTATTTTTATTTTCAAAAGTGTAGTATACCATAGGAGTGACTTCTACTAAGTTTGAACATTCTCCCTATAACAGGTCTTAAGATATGCGATATTAAACATTGGCGTCCTATGGTGGGTACCACTTCCCCCGCTGCTATTTTATTTGAATTTTTGGGCTCAGAATATCCTACTACCAAAAGTATCTATGAGGGGTACTGCTCCTCCTCTGTCAACCCCGCCCATTTTTATATTGATATTTATAGTTTACCATAATAGTAGCTTTAACCACGTTTGAAGACTCTCCCTTTCATATTTCTTCAGTTGAGCGATATTTAATATATGCATTCTATGAGAGGTATTTCCCCCCCTGCGCCTGCCCGCTTTATTTTTATTTTCAATAGTGTAGTATACCATAAGAGTGACTTCTACTAATTTTCAACATTCTCACTATAACAGTTCTTAAGATATGCGATATTAAACATTGGCGTCCTATGGGGGAAACCACTTCCCTCGCTGCTACTTTATTTCAATTTTGGGGCTCAGAAGATTTTACTACCAAAAGTTCAACAAAATGCGTGAAGCGGCTCTTAAGATATGCGATATTTAATATTGGCATCTAATGGGGGGTACCAATTCCCCTCACGTGATGCTACTGTAAAAATTTCAGGAAAATCGGTTCAGTAGTTTAGGAGTCTATAAGCCAACATACAAACAAACAAACAAACAACCCACACAAACATTTTTCATTTTTATATATATAGAAGATAGAAGATATGTAGTTAAAAATAAGACCAATTTTTTTATTAAACCTTTTTCTTCTATTTGATTTATTTCGATGCAATTATAGCTTAAAAAGTAAGACTCCCTTAAAAGATTAATGGGTTAAATTGACAAGCCAACATATAAACCTTTAAGATGAGATCTTTAATTTACACCCTATTACCACACCTTCAGGCCATATATTGACACATATTCAAGCAGTAGCCCACATCCTTTAATTCTAATACAAATGAATTTACATACAATATAATACATTCTAACATAAAGACTGACGTTGATTATGATGCATCATTGATGCAACAACATCGTATATTTGAATGTTTAAGTGTGTTCGTTTCATTTTTAAGTGTTTTGGAGGGGGAGCACATGTTGCTGCTGCATAAATTGTTAAAATCCTAAAACAAAGGAAAGGACATTTATATTAATAAATGTTCAACTAAACACTAATTTTTAACAAGAAACAAATGTAAATGGTGTGTACAACTGAGACGCACTTACAGACAAGGGCAGCTGCTTTATAATCTAAAATTTGATGACACATGTTTTTTTTTTTTGTTGGGGTGAAGTTCAAGTTCAATGTGGAAAATAGCACAATTTTGTAATGATTTTAAAGGATGCATTACATGCATATACATACATATATTTTTGTTTATTTGTTGTTTTTTAAGGAGCAAGGTGCTTCTTTCATTGATTTGAAAAACGTTAAAGTGGGTGTAAATAATTTATGTGACAGAGTTTGCATGTTTTTTACTTAATTTTAGTTTAATTTTTATAAAGTGTAAAGCAAAAGAAAAAAGGACGTGTGTGTGTTTTTTTAATATATGTATAATCAAATAAAGAAATGAAGTAGTCGTATTAGGATTGGGGCTAGTCTTTCATAAAAAAAAATTAAATAAGTACATTTTAAAACAAATTTTAAAATAGACAGTTTTAGAATAATAACACTTTTTTAATTTTATCTTATAAATACAATCTCATTGTCATGAGCAGGGAAACCAGAAATATGCTCTAAAAAACACGTTTTATGCGCATTAAAAATGTTAAAAATATGCCCTAAAAAATCAAAAATTCCAAATTTAAAAACAAAATACATTTTACAATTTAATAACAAAATTAAAAAAAAACCTACAAATATTATCGCTTTAGCCCATATTAGGTTAAAATTCATATAAAAGGTCTTTGGGCCGAATATTATCTAGATATTAACATCCATATGGGTTTTGGTCTTAAAGGAATTTTAGGTACGGTCGCTCAATTGTGAAGGGAGCTATTTAAGGATGGGAACTTTAGGCAAATGTGAAACGATTCGAAAATAATTTTATTTGCAGTAAAATATTTTTGGGGCGAATTTGTGCCCACCATCATAATTAGATGGCTTACTGACACAAAGAGTCTTATTTGCAAAGAAGTTTTAATGGGGAATATGTGAAATCATGGACCGACTCTCACCATTTACACAGGCCTCGTCCATATTTGACATACTTGATCAAATTATCTACAAAATTGGAGCTTGTACTTTGCGCACAAGGTTAACATGGCCAGACAACCAGTTAGACGGACGGATGGACAACGTTAGATGATTTTAAAAAGTGATTTTGAGTCGATCGTTATACTAACAGATTGGTCTACATTTCTATGTACAATACACATCGTATAACATTTATCCTTATTGACAACCTGCTTTGTCTTACAATTCGAGATTAAAAATATAATATAGATGGCGAAATTGGAGAAACAGAATTTCGAAAAAAAAATTTATTTTCTGCGAAAGGTCCTATAAGCATGTATCAAAATATGCCTTAAAAAGGCAAAATATGCGCTATAAACTTAAAATATGCTGGTTTAACTAAGTTATGCACACAAATGATGCAAACGGTAAAATATGCAAATATATGCACTAACAAATCGATATTAAAATTCATAAAAGGCTCTAAAACGGATGAATATATTGGTTGCGCCTTCATTGGTCGCACAAGGAAAAACATGCAATTGCATATTTATGGTTTCCCTGGTCATGAGTTTCACCCTTATATTTAGCATAGATGGGAGTAGTGCACTCAGTTTGCAGTGATAGTGCAAAATCATTGCAATCATTTTTTTGATGTTGAGTGATGAGTTGAAAATTGGCGGCCTCACTAAGCATGAGTGAGAGTGATGTTAAAAAAGTTTGCACTCAAAAAAATTAGTTTGATTTAAAAAAAGCAATCATCAGTTTATTGCAACTTTTTTGTTCTTCACTCATTTGAGTGTAACTAAAAATTTTGAATTCAATTTCAAGTTTAAATTGTCTTGAGCTTATTTTTGTGCACTAATTTAAAACTTAAAACTAAACTTCATAAAAAAAACAAAAAAATTAACAGTAATTCAAAAATGAAAGAAGACAATATAAAAATAGATATACAAAAATTGTTATTCACTCAATTTATTTCTTCATTCCGCTCAAAGAAAATAAGCGGTCTACTGGAGCAGAGGACGGCAAAGGCGTATTTTATTTTGAAAACATTTGCTTGACTTTTTTCAAGTCCTCGTCCATATTATGAAACATATGATGCAAAACATTTGAGTTTGATGGTGAAAGAAAGAGGAAATTTTTTTGATTCTTCTGCAAACATTTTTTTGAGTTTGTTATTGAAAGGGCACTGCTACACGTTCAATAAATATCGTGATATTTGGATCACGATCCATTTTAAAATATTGATGGATCACGAGCGTATGCTACATGTTCAATATTTATCGCGTCAGTATTTATGTTATTTTTATGTATTTTGTTTATTTTAATAATTTTTGCAGTGCAGTCGCTCTTTTTATTTTGTCGGAATAAGCTTTAGCCGACGAGTCCCACAATTCCGGCAATGCCTCCAAACTAAAAATGAAATCTTTTAAAATAATTCCGATTCCACCGGCAGAACCCACTCGATTTCACTGTCTTCTGCCATTACCCTTTATTTCAATAAACTTTTCACAAATTTTGTCAATTGTTTTACTTTTTATTTGTTTAATTTTTTCCACTGCGTATTTTATTTCCTTTATTTTGACACTTTTTACTGACGTATCATGTCAATTATTTTACTTTTTATTTGTTTAATTTTTTCCACTGCGTATTTTATTTCTTTTATTTTGACACTTTTTACTGACGTATTAATTTTTATAATTATTATTTTATATCATGAAAATGCTACACGTTCAATATTTATCACGCGATCCACGATCCGCGATCTGGATTTCTGGATTTCATATTTTAGGCCATTCTGCGATATGGATCGCGATCCATCAATATTGCATGCTACACTTTCAATAAATATCGTGATACTAGAAATATCACGATATTTATTGAACGTGTAGCAGTGCCCAAAGGAAGAAAAAGAAAATAACAAGGTATGCACAATACTTAAATACCGCGAAACAATGTTTCATTGCATGGACACAAATGCAGTTTCAAAGACAATTGAGTAAAGTTTCTGCAAAAAATATTTTATTGTATGGACGATACAAGTTTTTTCATCCTTTTTTCGATATCGACTTAAAACCTTAGATTAGTAGAATTTGTTGTTGTTACATTTTGTCATCCGAATAAAACAATTATAAATATAATGGTGTTTTCTTTTCTACAAAAAATGTGACATTTTATTTAAAAAAAATGCAATTTGGAGTCTGTTTCTTAAACATTTTGCTCCCGAAAAGGGTGGATTGTTTTATTCTAAAAAACTCACCCTTTTTTGGAAGTAAAATTTTTATGAAACAGACACTAAATTGCATTTTTTTAAATAAAATGTCACACTTTTTTTGTAGAAAAGAAAACACCATAAATGTATAATTTTTGGATTATTATCATATAGGATTTTTTGTTGTCGTTTGTAGTTTAAGTATTAAAAATTTTAATTTTTCGAATTTTTCTTCAAGAATTTCCTGACCACTAATTTTTGAAAGATAAGTGAGAGTATGTCTATATGCAGCATTTTTTGATTACAAGTTCAAATTTTGCACTATTTGAATTGAGTGCATACTTTTTGAATTGAGTGCATACTTTTTGCACTCAATCTGCGTTTAGTGATAGTGAAAAAATTTGCAATATCACGAACTTTTTTTAGTGGTAGTTAAAAAATAGCAATCATCAATAAAGCTGATAAAAAGGAGGGCAAGCCAATATTTTTGCAGTTTTATTTAGTGATAGTGCACTGCTTATTTAAATCAATATTAAGTGCACTACCCCCAACTATGATATTTAGGTCTTACAAATATTAAAATAAATACATATGTACTAGATCGAACGTATAGTATTCGACCGGTTTTAACCGGTTTTAACCGGTTATTTTAGTTTTTCCCAAGTCGAATTTTTAAAAATGTCCATTTTTCGAATATCGAATAATCCGGTCATTTTGGTAAAATAAACAGGTTATTTTTGTAATGTGTAATTTATATACGTTTTCCTTACTTAAGTATTTTTCTAATTGAATATTGGGCAAACTTAAACTTTTAATGAAGAATGTCAAAGCAAAATGTAACAAAAGTCAAAAAACATTAGGTGCGTTTGAGTACTTTTACAGTAAAATGCAGTAAATGAGTAAAGTAAAAACTTTTCTCTCACAAAAAGCTGTTTTCTTATCGGTACTCGATTAAATACTTTTTATAACACGAACATTTTTGGAAAATACGAACAAACTATTTAATGTAATCTTTCATATTTGTTTGTTTTTTGTTTTATTTGATTTTACTAATTTGTAGCGGGTTAAATTATTTAAAAATTTTTTTTTTGCTATGGATTACTTAAGTACCCAAATACTTCACATTTTTACAACTCTAAAAAATTAACATATCAAAAAAAATTTCCAAAGTTTGTATTTAGCCATATAAATGCTTCACAAACAAGTTTAATTAATTCACTTTTTGTTTTGGTTTAATTATTATTTCAACTTTTCTTTTATTTAACAATTATTTCACAATTTGTATGCTTTTTATTTGTTACTTTTGTTTGTTTACCTTTTGAAACATATGTTTTTTCGATTTACTAAATTTTACTGCAAAAATTTCTGCAGTAAAAATTTGTAAATACTCAGACAAGAACTGTCACTTTTCGCTCTCAATTTATGTTCTCATTTACTGCACATTGTGTACTCGAACGCAATTTCGTAAAATGCAGTAAAGTTTTGTAAAAAAATAGTAAAAACTTTTGTGTTCTCGAACGCAACTATTATGATCAATGTAAATACAAATCTCTTATACATATAAGCGTGTGTTCTTGTAACAAAAACCAAAAACAATTCAAAATACTACAAAAAAAATGTCCAGCTTAAAAAGTAATTAGTAATTTGACAGTATTCTAAGTAATTTATATATATTTTTATGAAGATGTCATCTCTAATAATATTTCGAGTTGATTTAAAAGACAATGGTGCTTAAAGGGCCCCAAAATGATAAGTTGCAAAGGTTCTTCGCCGCACAGTGGCTGAAAATCGTTTTTCATCGGCCAAAAATCTGTAACTTTTGAACCGATAGAGATAATTTTAAATTTGTTTGCAGGAGAGAAGACTTCTTGAACTTTTTTACCGTTTTAATTTTGTTAAAATCGGTTGAGTAGTTGTTGAGAAATTTAAGGTCAAAGTTGAACTTTTGAAGTTTTTTAGCATTTAGTATGAAAATGCTAATGATTGAGATTGAACTTTATGGTATTTTTTATTCAAAAATTGGGATGTTTTTTAGCATACTGTTTTAAGAACTTTTTAATCTACATAACTGCCAAATTTCATTAATATATCTTTGTTCGTGCCAGATTTATAGAATGTCTGAATTTTTACGTTCTTCATGCTATTTTTGTTTTTTCTTGTAATTTTTATTTTTTTAAAGAAATTTAAGACAATTTTAACTGCATATTTTTAGCGCATATATTTCTGTTTTTAGTGCATTTTTTATGCGTATAAAACGCGATTTTAAATGCATAAAATTCCGGGCCCTTATAAATATAATCTCACTGTCATGAATTTGGCGCTTATAAGACTTAAAAATTAATACATACATACATACATGCATATGTAAATTGAATTTTAATTGAAATATAAATTTAAAAATTTGAAAACAAACAGTCAATAGGCAATAGTCACAGAGTGTTCTATTGTGTCGTATCGGTTGTATTTGCTATAATTTTGTGAATGTCAAGCAGCGTTTAAAAAACTGCTATTTCTTCCACTTCTTTATTTGTCATTAGGAAAAAAATCTGTTGCTTTTACTTCTGATTCATTAAATGCCGCCTAATATCCCTTCAGCTCTTGACTCCTATTTAATTTTTTAGAATATTGGCTGCCATTTCATCTGCCCATTTCAGTAAAATGCAACCAAATTTTAAGTATGTATTCACCATTCCTGGGAGGAAACCAACTACTTTCGAAGGCCTCGTTACTTTGAGTAAAATCGTTACTCGTAAGTTAAAAATAATCAAAATACTGTTTATGATATTTTAACTTTTCGTGTTTTATTTAATCTGATATATTTTTGTATTGCTTAAAATTACACAAAAGTTCTATTGTACAGCTTCTCAAAATTATTTTTGGATATAGGAAAATTTTCTGCAGACAACTTACTAAACAATTTTTTTTCGTTATTTTTGTTTTTTTTCATGAAGATTTTGACTCAAAAAGTAAAAAAATCTTTTTTATTTTAGATATCGCTAAAGCATGATCGATGATGATTTTTAGCAAGGCCACTTTTCTTTTGTTACTTTAAAGAAAAATCATTGTTTAAGGAAACAATTTAAAAACATTTTTGTAACATGAGCTAAAAAACCAACAGATTAGTAGTTGTATAATTTTTATCTAAAAAAATTAAAAAAAAAGAAAACTATTTCCTTTTTTTATGACTGCAAAACAAATCCGGAAATGTCCTGTGTGTGATTTAGTTTGTTTCACATTCTTCAGAGCCTTTGTCTTTTGGCACTTTCATCCAAAAAAAAGATACATACTTTTGTCAAGTATTGAGCATTTCCTCAAGCTGTCCGTTAAGTTCTCCTATTTTCTAGTTTTACTCTCTATATGACTCTTTTTGGAATGTGACAGTTTTATAAAAGAAGGTTTTTCTTTTCTTTAATTTTTTTATGTTCCTTTCAGAAACAGTTGGATTAGTTAAGATAAAGGTAAAATAATACTGTGGTCATACAATAGAAATGACATTTAAAAACAAATATATGATCAGTCAAAGAGAGGAGAACAAAGTGAGTAACTGATCTTGGTAACAGGAGTCGTAAGCAAGAGAGTGCGCCAATTTGAAAATTTTGTGCAAATGGTGTATTTTTAAGCAGACTTCTGTTTAATTCACTTTTCAATAAGTATTAAAATTAATGAGTTTTAAAGCTAAAATGAGCATTTAAAATCTTATAGATTTTAAGGAAAATCCTCTAGTGGATCTTGATCGCTTCCACACTCTCTTTAGATTTTGGATTCTAAAGCAAGCTGCAAAATTTTGTATAATTGACATTTTATTTAAAATAATGATCAAGATGACCTCTAAGGCGACCTCAAAAGTGTGTAACGTCTTTTTTGGTTGTTGGTTTTTTCTTTTTGGACTCTTAAAGAGAAAAACAAAACTATTTAATTGTCCTTTTAAAACAATTGACCTTTTGTCAACATGATCTAAATGATGAGCAGAGTACTGCGAAAGGGAAGTCGAAAAACAAAGAAAATATCAGAGAGCATGTAATAAAATATCCTTTTTTGCTTGTGCCAATTGAATTTTTCCAATACGTTTGAAGAAATTGTACCTTAATTGCTTTGGATCGACAGCAGCTGATCTTTAATTAAACACAAGATGTTAAATTCTCTTTTGATTCTTAGTTTATAAAGTGGGTGATCTTTTATATATGATTTTGTTTTATTGATGTTTTTCTTCTTCTTTTTTTTTTTGGTAAAAATGTCCTTTTTTATTTGGTCAGTTGTTGTTCGTTCGAGGAACTGTTTTTTTAAACAATTTTTATAAAGAATTGTTTGTAATTCGTTAATTTATGACTCTGTGTCCTTTTTGTTGGCAATTTTCGGTTGTTTAAGGGTTTTTTTTTGGAAAGACGGTACCTTGATAAGAATTGAAAATTTATAATGATTGTAACACGCCTAACGGATTACATTTGTTTTACAATTTTTATAGCTCTTAGTTCTTTTTTTTTGAGATCGAAAAGCACTTTGGAAAGAATTGGCGAATTTTTAATGGTTGTCGTTTTCCGGTAATAAAAAAATGTTATCTGTTATATTTTTTAAAGAATTTTTTTTAAAAAAAGGTTTTTGTAAATTTAAGTGGCTTACAAAACGATCCTTTAGGGATCCTTTATATCCTTAACACATAAAATATTACAGATTATAAAACTGGTCTTTAATTTTCTACAAAAGAAAACTTGTTTTTAATAGAAATTTGTCTCGAATTTTCTATAATGGAAATGTATCTCAATTTTTTTTAATAAAAAACTGGTTTTAAATTGTTCTTCAACAGAAAACTTGTCTAAAATTTTCTCTATAAAAAAAACTTATCTTAAATTTTCTATAATAGAAAATTTGTGACACACATTTTAATAATGAAAATCTTAAGAGCCAATTTTGTATAACATAAAACTCTCTTTTTCAATAATATTTCTATTTTGAATCTTCATATGGAGCCCTAACGCAAGAATAGCTTTAACGGCATTATTTTCCATTTTTATTTTTTTTTAATAAATGAATTTATTGGCAACACTTGCATTATCTCCTAAAATTTCATGGTCACATAAGGTACCTTTACGATTTTATAGCAAAAACAATTTTAGCTTAAGCGACAACCTTAATACAAAATTTTTATGAAATAAAATAAAAAAACCTTCTCCTGTAAAACTATGTTTTTGTCGCTTAAGCTTTTTTTGCGGGAAGGGCTCGATATATTAAATGCCGGACATAATTGCTCTTCATCACGGTTTCTCTTTACTTGTGTAGTATTTAGCGCTCTTCTAATCGGATGAGTCCTGCAGTATCTCTTCTGCTTAAGCGAGTGTGACCGCCATCAATTAAAACAGTGTTCGAAAATAAACAGTACATTATTTAGCGTTCGGCTCACACACCGAAGAACGATATCTATTTTTTAGTGTTTGTGTAAACATACACAAACCTTAATACCGTTCGTAACTATTTTCAAGAAAGAACCGAACATTATATAATGTTCGGTTCTTCGTTAAAAAACAGAACAATTGTAGTGATACTGTAGAAAAACATTATATTTTAATGTTCTATAATGTTTTTTTGGTGTGTGTATTTTGTTTTTGTAAAAAATGTTTGGTTTTTTTTTTATCAGCAAAAAGCGACGAATATTAACGAGCCGAACCGAACACATTGAAGTTCGTGGATTTTCAAAAAAAACCGAACGGAATTTAATGTTCTCATCATTTGTTGAGTATGATGAAAACAGCATTATTTTTGTGTTCGAAAGATGACAAACAGGGAAACGTTATTTTTTTTAATGAATTTCTACACAAACACTATTAGCGTTTGTGTTTTCCACAAATCTACCGAACCGAACATTAAAGAACGATATTTAGTGTTTATTTTCGAACACTGATTTAAAAGCCTTTTTAAATATTAAACTGTATATTTTTAACAAATAGATAGAAACTTGTTGAGCATTTTTCTGTTTAGACTTGTGAGAAAATTTTCTATAGCAGAATATTTGTAAGTCGGCGTTCACACTAAAAAAGTTTTATTTCAGAAAGTCTGAGTTTATTGTTGAGAGGGGTTATAATAATATTCTTATACCTCTTAGAAATTCTGAGATAAAACCTTCATAGCATGAAAAGAGATAAGAGGAGTAAAGAATTTATATTATTCTCTCTCCTCTAAGACATTCTAAAATAAAGCCTTAATAGTATAAACCGAGACAAAGAAAATGTATCTGTAATAGAAAACTTGTGTGCAAACTTCTTTAAAAGAAAACTGGTTCACAAGAATAACAAAAAGTAAATTGAAGACATTTATTTTTATACGGAGAACTGGCGGACTTTTCCACTTCTATTAAGCAACAAATTTACAACTTTTGTTGACAACTTTTCACTTCTAGAGCTTTTGTTGAACACTTCTCTATTCTAGATCTTATTGAAAACTTTTCAAATCAAATTTGAAAAATTGGGAATTTAGCACGTCATACAAAAATCTTAATAATAAATTTTGTATTCCCGAAAATAACTTTGATAACTTTTCTCTTTTTGAAAATTCTTTGAAGGTTTTTATTCTAGAGAATTTGGATACAAGATTTTAATTCCAGAAAATTCCTTGACAACTTTTACACTTTAGAAATTTTGTTGACGAGTATTTAATTAAATTTTTATACCCTTCACCGTAGGTAAAAAGGAAAAATAACTTTGTCATTCCCGTTTTTAATTACTACAATATTAATCCTAGAATCAAAAAAGTATATACATATATATTCTGGATCCTTATGAGAAGAGAAGCTAAAATTATGATGACCGTCTGTCTGTCTGTCTGTCTGTCTGACTGTCTGACTGTCGGTTGAAATCAAGTCTGCGTTGCCCCTACATAACGCCCATATATGTAGGATGTATATAACGATCAGTAATGCTTTCGAGAATTTTGCTTAAAATCAGCCAAATCGCTTTATAAGTGGCTTATCAATGAGCAAAAATTTCCAAAATTGAGGAAAAAACATCAACATTTTCCTTAAAACTTAATTTTTAGGGCGCCGAAAAAGTCGGCAAGATCGGTCTAGAAATGGAAGAGTTATGACCAAAATATAATGTTTGTTTTGGAAAATACGAATTTAAGGGTATAAAGGTCTTCCCGAATCCAAATTTTATAACCCAAGTAAATATAAATATATAAAATATTCTAACTCTTGGTGGATAGTATCAAAGATTCGGCACTGCCAAATATACAGCTATGGGCAAATGCAAAATAAAAATGCAAAAAGAGCGAACGATTTGTATACATACACAAAAAACAAAGAGCAAAAGAGCATAAAACCAACAAATGCAAACGTAAACAAACCAATACAATGCCACACATGCAAAGCTTTCAATGTAGTGGTGCCCATACTTGCAAATATAGCACTTTTACTTGTTTCTTTTTTAGGGAATTTGCTTACATCTCTTTTTTTTCAAATGTGTAAGTCATGGTCCATACTTGCAATTATTGTTGCTACAATTTTTAAAAATTGTACTTTGTAATTGCATTAGTGCCCTGATTATTGTATATATATATATCTCCTCTTTCCGCTTCTACTTCCCTGCAAATAATAGGACCAGTCCAAACACTCGTGTAAAGAGTAGTCCACAAGGGACCAGGACTAGTCCACAAGTAACCCAAACGTATGGAAAAAACCTGGTCTATTTAACATTACGATGTCCTAGGAGAGGACCATATAACCCACCTTTGGACCACTAAGGAGTAGTTTTAAAACTACTCCATGGTATATAACCCACCTTTGGACCAGTAAGGAGTAGTTTTAAAACTACTCCATGGTATACTCAAGAGGATTAGTTTTGAAGTCGTTTAAACACGAAAGCATGTCGTTAAAAAACGAAGACATGTCGTCTCACTACAAACACTTTTTAACAATGGCATGGTCCATGCTTGCATTACATCGGACTAGTCCATGGAGTAGTCCATTTTATCAAAATGGGTCAGGTGGTCCAATTTTATTTGCAGGGTTTTTATATTTTATATGTAAATACAAATACACCTACAGCTAACTTCCAGTTGAAAAAAGTGAGAATTACAAAACAAAACAGAATTAGCGCTGTCAGATATGCCGATTTCTCGCCAAACGTGGCGATTTTCAAATGTGTTTGGCGATGAGATTTTCCATTTGGCGACTTTTTTTTGTCGAATTTTGATATAACTGGCGATTTACTTGGCTATATTTACCATTTCTATTATTTCAGCAATTTTTTTTTAACATTTTGTCTCTTTTTGTTATCATTGCTTATTTAAAAAAAAACTGGCAATTTTTTTCACATGATTTTTGTTTTGTTATCATTTAAAGTGAATTAAATTTTCAGTCACTATTTAATTCTAATAGTATGTATGCAGGTACATAGTCCAATTCGTAGGTCTGCTCGAAACGCCTGCTGATTATTTGAAGAGTTGTGTTTTTTACGTGCAATTTGTTTTTGTAGCAAATTGTTTTTGACATTTCTAACATTTTTTACACAAACAAATGCTTTTGTTCTTGGCATCTTTATCATTTATTACACAAACAAAATGTTGTTGTTTTTCCTACTGTTGGATTGTTGTAGACGCGCTAATTGGGCCATGTGCAGGTCAAAACATCAGTAATGAAATCGACGAGGCAGAAGTGTACGATCCTATAGACTTTTTTGTTTTTTTTTAACTGAAGATATGATCTCCATTTTATGTTAAAAAAAAAAAATAGAAGAAACTAAACAAACTTTACTTTCGGCGACTTTTTTGTATTATTTCTCAGTTTTTGGCGATTTTGCCTGATATAATATTATACTAGCTTTTTTTTTTAATTAAAAAAAAAAAATCTAACGAAAACTGAACAAAAATGACGGTTGGCGATTTTTGGCGATGGAGCTCAAAAAAATCTGACAACCCTGAACAGAATTGCAGAGTACAAGAAACTGAGTACCTCTCCCCAATTTTCACACCCCTCTCACAAATAAACTTAAGAATTGCTGCAATAAAAATTGCAAGTCTGGACGTTGACTTAGCAACTGTTCTCAAGATCATCAAAGTTATTTACGGGAATACAAAATTTACTATTAAGATTTTTGTATGACGTGCTAAATTCCCAATTTTTTATATATGATAAATACACTGAAATTTATTGTTGAGGGAAAGCTAGCCTCTATGCGCATTTCACTGGTTGCTTAGGCCAGATCATCAGGAAACCTTTTCCAAAGATTTTAGAAAAGCTAAAAATATTATACAAATAAAACCCTAAAGCGAATAAGAATTTTAAACACTCAAAGTCTTACCTGTAACAATATCAAAGCTTAAACAAAACACCAACAATAAACAGTGAGTTTATCATTTCTTACATCCCCCTACAATTGGTTGGGTTCTTTCCGACTCGAATTGTAGTTGTAAGTGGGTAAAAAGAAAAAACAAAATTAAAAAACAAATTGTTCCATTCTATTGTCTTCCCAAGAAATCTACAAAAAAACCAATTTGGCAATTCAGTTTTCTGCACGGGCACATGCAAGTATATTATCAAAGTTATTTACGGGAATACAAAATTTACTATTAAGATTTTTGACAACTATTCTATTCTTAAATTGTTGCTGAAAACTTTTTATTCTAGAAAATAAGTTAAAAAGTTTTTATTCCAAAAACTTTGTTGAATACTTTTCTGTTCTAGAAACTTTGGTGGTAAATTTTCTATTTTAAAATTTTTTTTTCAACATTTATTCTAGAAAACTTGTTAACAACTTTTCTATTCTAAAATATTTGGTGACCTGTTTTCTATTCCGGAAATTTTTTTTGTCAAGTTTTCGATTGCAGAAAGTTTTTTTTAAATTTGTGCATTCGATTCTCCAGTTTGCATTTTTTAAAATTGGGTGAATTTCATTTCTATAGAACAATTTTTATATAATTTTTCTTAATCTTAGACATTTTTTTAAATATTCATAAATAAATTAAAATAAAATTATGCATAATCATAACCTAAAACCTCAACAACCAAAATCTCCTACACCCCATCTACAAAAACCGAAATTAAAGTTTAACCAAAAGTCGACCAAAACATTATTATCGCTATTAAAAAAAACTACAGTTTCCTGTTAACAAATCATAATCCTCCAAGGATCAATAATAAGAAATTAAACACATCATAACAACAATAATCAAAGAGAAATTATATAAATGAGAAAAGAAAAACCCAATACGCGTGCGCAACACACGTCTCGAAATCACAGCAACAAAAGAAACTCAAATGCAAGATTGCGATGCCGTTTTCGAATATTTTGAGTCTAGACCCAAAAGAATGTCAGGGGAAACAATACAGAAGCAACAATAAAATATTTTATTTTCTTTTCTTCTCCATAATAAAGGAAGTGTAAAAGAAAACATTCAAATATTTTGAAACGACCCTTGGCAGACGTTTCTTTAACGCTTATACATATTAAGTATTCATATATAAATAAATATTTGGTGACCTTAAAGCAAGAGCTAAGCGAACTAAGGATCCTGCTTTAATGGAACGAAGTGTTATATTTAGTGGCGCGCGCGTTTTACTTAAATATGTGTTAAAGGTGGCCGTGCTCTGTGACCTTTTTTTTCTTGCTTCATAATATATGACGACAGTTTTCTTTACATCCTTCTCTCCCTCATCCCTGCATAACGTTATGAATTAGTTACAATGATATTTAAATGTCTTGTGCAGCAAGAAAGGGGAGACTATTTAGAAATGTCTTACATTGATAAATATTTGAAACTAAAGTTGAGAGTTCAAATACTTTAGGGATATGAATTTCTTAAGAAAATAAAAAATTTAGTATCAATTGTAAAAAAGAAATATTTAAATGAGATTTGAAATGCTTTTCATGCATTCTTTGGAATGTTTAAATATAAAAAAGATGTATATTTTTGTTATGAATTGCTTTAAATTTGTAAAAATTGATGTCAAAGTGTTTACACGACGGACGACCTTTGACTATATTTGTCTAAACATGTGCTCCCGTTTTATTTGAAATTTGTTCTGGCAGGAGTTATTGTGTATTTACAGCTGCAGGACCCACCGCATTTAAGGATAAAGGAAAAGGAACGAGGGAGTACAGTTAAGTAGTTCAGGGCAGTGGATAAAAAAATAAAATTAGGAATAAAAAAAAAAAAATATGAATAAAAAAATATTTAAAAAAATCGTTTAGTTGTCATCTTTTATTTATATAACGGAATTTCTTCTTCAAATAGTAAATTATAAACTAAAAAATTACATACTACACATTTATTGAGCTTTTAAATGACACATTACTATCCCTTTGTAATCACATTAGAGTCCGTTGTATTTTTTCCGTTTGTTAAACTGTTCACCACAGCTGGAAAAAGTATTTTGTCGATTTAGACTTACTTAAGAGAACCGTGGGGTCACTCTGCACAGGGTTTATACAATGCGTAGACCAGGGCCAACATGACCTTTCTGTCACAAAGCCGAGGCAAGAGTGTCAATCGAAAGCATGTTTCTAACTAAACATATTTTCCCCATTGAGTAAGGGCGGACGGCTCCTACCTTTCTATAAGTCAAGGCACCCGGTTGCAATGAAACTCTACGCCGAGCTATACTCTACCAGCGATATGGGTTTTAGCCACAACCACCACGTTACTCCCGAAAGTACCCAGGCAGGAACCGTAAATCCAGAGGCGTTCTAATTCCCGTAATACAAGATAAGACTACAATCAGCTTCGTACACGAAACTTCTAGTTGGGCTCCAGAAATCATAGTACTAGTAACCAGTAAGTGAAAAGGTTATGTGTAAGTTTGTCATTTCGTCAATTTGGGTCCTGATGAGTAGCGGAGCTGCCATAACGATATCCATCATCTTTTGTAGATAGGGCCTTTTGTATTTTTGCTAATAAAATCGCAAATTTTGGTCGAAAAATTCCAAAACTTTTTGTTGACATTGCTTTAATGCTGGCTATACGTCAGTATTAATGAAAAGTCGATTTCTTAATTTTTGTTAGTTAGGGCCTTTTGCACTTTAGGTAACGATATGTTACACTCACTTAATAAATGGTTAATTTCTGTTAAGCTTACATTTTAATTGGTCATCCTTTTAAATTTTTGATACGTATTTATAGAACTAGCAGTGTTGCCAGATAAAGGGATTTGCCCCAAAATTGAGCATTTTAATTTATTTATTAGTGTCCCGTATTATGAATTATTACAAGCCTAACCCTTTGGCAGGCTCCAAAATATTTATGTGCAAAACTTTTAGAGAGAATTTTACTTTTTGAAGTTTTGTTTTTCAAAAGCTTGAATTATTCACTAAAGTATTTACTCCTGTTTTGCAGGGATAGTCTTTAGTATAATAGTGGAAAACTGATATCAAGGGTTAAACAATATCTAATAATGAAAATTTTTTATATAACTTTATAGAGCTGGTAAATCTATCTATATATATATATATATATATATATATGCAAAAATAAGTTGTCCTATGTCGTCATTTTATAACTCGAGAACCACTCAACCGATTTTCAAACGAGTACATGCGTTGGAAAGGTCTACTTTCACTGATGGTTAATAAAAAAAAACATCGAACAATTTCTACGAACATGCTTTATACGCGCACTTTAATGATGGTGTGTTTTCCCTATATAAAATGTATTTTTTTCCTTATGAGAATTAAATTTTGGAGTCATTTGACTTATTTTGTATTGTCCAGCAATACGGGCAGGGTTACTCTAGTAATTTATAACATTATTGTAGCTTTCCGACTCGCCCTTTGAGTGGTCTCAAATTATGTCTCATGGAGTAAATCGGCCCTCTACTCTGTCTTTTTCCGAGAATGGTCAAGTTGTATAACATGAAACTATTACGGTTCCAGCTTGTGGTGAATTAATCCGTCTATCAACGGTCCCATATCCTTTATGCTCGTCATGGATATGGACATTCTAGTACAGAGATGACGCATAAGACTCACTTCGTCGCCAGTTCAAGGACAAACATCAATTACTAATCTAACATTTGTTGGAGCGCCTTCTCGTGATTCTCTAAAAAAGGGCAACTGTAAACGACTTTAGCACAGCCGAATATTGGCACAGACGAATGGCTTGGGAAGCTACTGGTAGATAAGAATTTGAATTGATCTGCCAAATATTAGGTTTCCAATCAAGATTCTAAAATCTACAATATTGACTGCCTCTATTTATATCCCCTGAAAGTATAACATCAAGAGGAAAATTCTCCCGTGTGGGACTTAACGAGCTAACCACACCATTTGACATCACATTTTAGAATCTACTTAGAATGAAGGCATGACTATATTTACACCGAACCTATCGCATTTAAGTATAGTGGCTTCAAAGAAATTAAGAGATTTAAATAAATTTTCAGTTTGCTCAATAAAAGGTACACGCAAAAAACATGGTTGTGGTAAACATATTCTAAGAGCAACATATTATGATAAGAATTATGATTGTAGTCACCATATTAAGATTATTATTGAATCATATTATGACTAAATATACTCGTACTATTACATCATAATATTTTTCCCTTAATCATATTATTATTCTGTTAATCATACTAAGTTAAGAAGTAATCAAATTGTTGTCATGTTAATCATAATAAATTTAGAAGCAATCATATTATGATACAGCACCTTTCATAGCTGTTATAAAAATACAAAATAAATTAAAATATTTTTGCATCGATTTTTTGTTTTGTGGCTTTTTACAATTTTTCTTAATGTTAATCAAATAGCGGAGTTCAATAAAAGGCTTGCAAAAGAGCAAATGAAAATCTGTGGTTTTCATGGGCAACCGCGTGTGTCCATTTTTTTGATTTTAAGATGTTGATGAAATATCGTAGCATTTTTATAAAATATAACGAAATCTCTGGTGTTTTGTTGTTGGATTTTACAAAAAAACTATGATATTTTGCATTTGCACTATTGCATCACTAATACTTGAATGAACTCCGCTAATATTTTAATTTCTTTAAACTTATTTTTTTTTATGAAATTTTATCTTTTAATTGTTTAACCGCTCACAAATAAAAAAAACGACACAACTGCTTCAAAATTATTTTACAAATGGCGCTAACATAATATGATTAGAGTAAAAATAGTTTGATTGCATCTTTAACATAATATGATAAATGTATAGAAAGCTATCATGTTATGGCTATTAAATATCATGATATGGTTGTGAGAAATATAATATGTTTAGAAAGTTATCATAATTAAGTTGTTAGAAAAATAATTATTTTTCGGTCAACAATACTCAAATTCATAATTGCGATAAACATTGATATATTTACAGTTACTAAAGTATTGTTGATATTAAATAAAAATAACAATTATTTGTGTACGACAACAATATTTTGTTACATTAAACATAGTGTTGTTGCCGTAACCATGCCCAACCATATTTTTTCTCTGCGTGTTGAAAAGGGACAAATTAGGATTAAAAGTCAAAAGGTGATCAGAGGTGGGGATAGATATGTTCTAGATTAGCGTGAGGACCTCTTTTCAAATCAAAACGGTGCCATAAACATCGTGTCAATACAATGCGTCGGCCAGCGCCCCTGGCTCTTTCTGTCACAAAGCCGTGGCACGAGATGCAAAAGTTCCGAATTCGAATTCATGAATTTAACTTGTTTAGATAAAGGGCGGACCCTAATTAGGGGAGGGAAGTTGGAAAACCTTTGGTTGTGTAGGTTTTATGAATAAAATATATGCCTCAGTTTCGTTACTGACTCCGCTAACTGGGAAACTTTTATGTCAAAAATCCGGTAAAAAGTTTTATGTTTATAAGCCTAATGTATTTTTTAATGAAAATTTAGGAAATGTTAAATCTGACGCAAAACATTTAAGATATCCCTTGCAAATACTGAGAATTTTTTCTGATAAATAAAAACCAGATCAATTCCCTAATTTTTTCTCAAATTGATATTTTACCTTTTCAGTTTTGCAAATGTCAAAGTCTACTTAACAAATTTATCCCGAAATATCCTTCTTTTCTTAGTAATAAAAAACGAAATTAATTTCTTTTTTAAGAACATTTTCTGCTCATTAGGATTAAAATCAAATGACACAATATGCCAGAAATGATCGTAAAGCAAAACACAGGAAAACTACTTTCATGGTCAATTAGTTATTAACAATTAAGAAAACTTAAGACACATAAAAAATGAAATGAAAACTACTGGAAAGGAATTAGAATTTAATCCTGTCAGCGTGTGATTGGCATACAACGTAATAAATAGATCATAAACAATTTTTTGTTAAAGAGACACTTAAGATTTTAAGGGCATCATTTGAAAACTTGAAAATAAAATTCGAGAAATGGTAACATAAAAAACGAGATTTTAATCTCAAAACCAAAAAAAAAAATTATCTTGATTAAAGAAACGAAAAAAAGGAATTGGAAAAAATCGCCAACAATATAAAAATGTCACGGTTATTGAAGCAATACAATTGTAATTGTCATCTGCTGTTGCTTTATTGTGGCAACAATTTGAACTGACTCACTTAACGATTGATTGAATAAATGAATGAATGACTGACTGTCTGGCTGGTGGTGTTTTTAAACAAAATATCGTCCTTTGAATATGAATATGTAAGTCATTTGTTCTCTTTTGAAAGGAAAAGCGTGTAACTGATGTTGTTTTTTTTCAACGAACGTTTTCAAGGATGTACACACTTTAGTAAATCGTGAGTTTTGTAGGGAAAATTGTCAAAAAATAATCCTGGTATTATAAAAAAAAAAAAATAACAATAAAATATGTAGGAGAGTATTGAATTTTCAATAAAAACACTTATGCATACAAATTTAGGTGAGAACAAAGGTTACTGCATTAACGCACAGTGGTTCTAAGGAGAAAAAAAATGCAGAATTGCTAATTTATAATTTCCTTGACTTCTTCAGTTTCTTGCGATAACGATAAAATTTGCATTTTTATTACTATTCTTTAATTTTAGAATTAATTTCTTAACTTAATCTTATTTGTGCCACGCCCACTTTCCAATCCTGCCCACATTTTATCGGTTGTTGTATTTATAACCAAGATGTTTGTATCTAATTTGGAAAATTTTGCTCTTGCCGTTCTCCAGATATACAGAAATTTATAATGTTTTTGTACAGGAGGTGCCACGCCCACTTCTCTAATCATGCCCATATTTTTTAAGAGGTTGTGTATTAATAGCCCAGCAATGTGTACCAAATTTGGAAAATATTTCTCTAACCGGTCTTTGGATGTAAAAAACTATTTTGAGCCACACCCAGCTCTCCAGTCCCGCCCACATTTTGTGGGATGTTGTGTATTGATAACCGAGATGTTTGTACCTTATTTGGAAACTTTGGTTCTTTTCGTTCTCCAGGTATACAGAAATTTATAACGTGTTTGTATGGGAAGTGCCACGCCCACTTCTCTAATCCCGCACATATTTTTGAAGAGGTTGTGTATTGATAACCATGATGCTTGTACCAAATTTGGACACTTTGACGCCTGCCGTTCTCCAGATATACAGAAAAATATATAAAAATCAACAACGCTTAAATTATTAAGAGGCGGTCGTGGTTTGTTGCTCTTATCTCAGTCATAATGGACCGATCTGGCTGAATTTCAATAGG
Source organism: Pollenia angustigena (assembly GCA_930367215.1). Classification (NCBI taxonomy): domain Eukaryota; kingdom Metazoa; phylum Arthropoda; class Insecta; order Diptera; family Polleniidae; genus Pollenia; species Pollenia angustigena. The sequence goes on along the minus strand of OV884056.1, from coordinate 54,045,229 downwards.
AACATTTAAATGACCATATTTGACATAAATATACACCGATCAAGTCACCCATCTTATCTGAGGTCTTCGGAAAACCCATTTCAACAGACGGACAGACAGACGGTCAACCGGGTAAGGATCCAAAATATACACACTCTATAAGTTATAGGATTAATAGTATGAAAGTTACAAACGGAATGACAAATTAATATATACCCTTTTACCTTCCGGGAAGGGTATAATAAACATGTAAGACAGTTTGGTCGGCCAAGTTTGAGCATTTGATACCCTACACCACAATATGTACAGAAACGTTTCAAGAGTGTACCCTAATTGAGACCCATGGGCAATCATGGTCTCGGCCAACCAAAACTATGTTATGGGATTAAGCTCTTTGTGTTAAATATTATCTAGAAAATATCTACATCTATCTGAAGTTTGAAATTGTTTTGGTATCATGTGGTATCTAAGAATAAACTCAAATCTCAAGAAGAGAGAAGTTCTGCTTATGTATAAAAATTTGTTCTGCGGCCGGCACTCTTAGGGCCATTATTATAACTTGGCGTTAGCTGTTAACTGGCAGATAACAGACGATTTTGACAGATAACACATTACTATCTTTCAATTTAGCTAACTTTTAGTTGTAATAATGGCCCTTAGAGTTATTTTGCTACACTGAAGGATTAATTATTTAATTTAAAAGTTGACATGGTAATCGCTTCGGTTCTCTCCAATTTATTTGGACTTTCGTTAAGATACGGGATCAAACGATTTCTTCATTAAATAGTTTGTAGACTAATTCTGAAGTCTGGTTGGTTGGTTGGAAGTCTGGTACTCTCGAGTTCTTTTATTCCCATCATTTCAAGAAGATTTTTAGGGCAGTCACTTGGTAAGAAGAAATCCTGAAAAATTCGGTATCTTTAAGAGAAATTCAACCGATTTTTATAATTTGCCTATAAATTCAAACAAACAGACGACTGACTTCGGTTCATAAAAAAGTCATGCATCTGCAATTATTAAATATTTGTAAGGATTTATGGGCTGTCACAGTCATCAGTCGGAATTGGGCAAACAAATATGTAAGTGCATATAAACACAGTGCCCCACTGCAATTACTTGCATTTTTTTGAGTATGTATGCATTTTTTTTAATGTTTTTTTGTTGTCTTTTGCCCACATAACGGAAGAGATTTATAGAAAAATAAAAACCGAAATAAATTCAACACTGCACTTTGTTGTTGTTGTGGCTTAGATGGTTGTTGTTGTGATTAGGAATTGTTATCACACGAATGCTGTTCGTGTCACAGTAGTATAACTAAACGAAGTACTTCGTTGGCTTTTCTTTTTTTTGCGAGTGTGTATATGTCGGTCTGTGGTGTCCTGTCTGGTGGTAGGAGTAATTTTTCTTTCGGTTTATTTTTACTATTTCCTCGAATGGGAGTTGTATTTGATAGTTATTATGTGTGTGTGTGTGTTGTTTTTTGTTTATAGTGTAATTTTTGTTTTGGGTCGTGTTGGTGCATTTCTGGTTGTTGTTGGCGTCATGTTGTACTCGTAGTGTCAGCTGAATAATTCCGCACACCCGGTGATTTTTTTTGTTTGTTTTGGGTATAGTTAAAAATACATACGGACATACATATATTATTAGATTTTTTATTGTTGTTTTTTATACACGTACCAATAATTTTACATTATGGGAAATATTTTGAAGAAGAAAATTTCAACTATACACTTTTGACGATCTAAAAACTTTAGATCCTTGAAGTGTTTAATGATCTAGAAGGAAATTTTTTTCTTCGAAGCTGTAAGAAAATTGTGTTTTATAAACTAAAATGTTAAACCAACAAAATCTGGTTAACATTAAACCGGCTTAGTTAAAAATATAGAATAATGTATTTGCCTAGGCTGAATTTAAAATAGCCTCTGCCAATAATCTAAATAGTATTGGTATTGATTTAGAATAAAGAATAATTGTTCTGCATTTGCGAAATCCTGATCTCTGCTTACATAATGATGTTTTTTTATATGGATATGGATTTAATTTTTTGCGAACAAGAACTCTTTAGCAGTGGATGTGAAAAATTTGCCAGTATAATTTCAAGTCTTATTTTCCCTGCCGTGGTTTCAACTTTAGTTAATTTTGGTCGCTGTCAGCGATATTGGTGATTACACTGTGCAACAAAAAAAAAAAAAGCCAGCCTCAACACTTGCAACGCAAAATGAAAGTAGATTACTAGTAGAGTAAATCTGCCAAAGGGTTTTGAAAAGTTAGCTCGGGCTCCCGAAATATGGGCGCCTAAAGTTTTAGAATTTTTTTAAAAGGCGTTTAGTATAAGTCAAAAAAATTATACTAACTGCCTGTTTAACGATTTCGAACGTCGACGTTCGCATAGAAAATTATATTTAAAACAAAATTCTAAAATTTGTTTTTGTTTAAAATGTAATTTTCTATGCGAACGTTAACATTCGAAATCGATGAACAGGCTGTAAATGTACTTCTGAGTAGAGCTGCTAAACTATCGATAGTCGGCCCAATCGATAGTTTCGATAGTTAGCTCAAAAACTATCGATACTATCGATAGTATCGAAAAGTTTTTATGTGCCACTTCTGAAGACACGGTAGTTTGTCATTAAAGATGGTAATCAATGAACAAATTTCAACGTTTTTCAGATATAAAAAATCAGCATATTCAATTTAAACTTCAGCGCAGTGTTGCCAAAAGTAGGGAAAAATCCCCACATGTAGGGTTTTTTGATACTAAAATAATAGAGAAAATCGGACTGATTTTCTATACTCACCGAAATGTAGGTATTTTTCTTATATTGCATTATTTATGAAATAAATGCTAAAAATTTAGTTTTAATAATGATTTAATATTTAAAAAAGAAATGGAAATCTTAAGTCCAGAAAATATTATTGGACAATAAAAAGATGAGTACAAATTTGAACTTTGAGGCTTAAGCCTCAAGGATCTCATGTATGAGTTTAGAACAATCGTATACAATTAATTTTTCTGAAATTGTGAAATTAATATGTTTTGAAACAAAGATTTTAAACAGTTTTAGATAAAAATATTAAATAGAAACTGGGAATTATTTCCTTCCGAAGATTACTTTATATTATATTCAACATTTCTCATTTTTCGAATTTATTCTATTAAGAGCTAAATTTCAGTTATGTATTTTATAAAGCTTTTTTGTAATAGTTCTTTCTATTCCTTCAATTTTTCAGAAATGACTTTATACACTACCAGACTATTATATTGTATTTTCTTTTTACATTTTACCTTAGCCTTCCTTTGGACAGCAAATGCATACTGGACATACAATATACCTCATTGCTGTCCAAAGGAAGGCTAAGGTAAAATGTAAAAAGAAAATACAATATATAGTCTGGTAGTGTATAAAGTCATTCCTGAAAAATTGAAGGAATGCACAGAAAAAATTCTTTTTCCAATTCAAACAAAAAATTTGTAGAATCAAACAATTTTTTGTCTGAAATCGGTCCTATAAACAAATTCGCATATTCAAACAATTTATTTGAATTTTGTTTATTGAAAAAAAACACTGATTTTTTCAAACAAATAATTTAACTGAATCAAACAAAAAGTTTACTGAAATTCATATACTAAATTTCAAAATAAAAAAAAAACAGGTTTTTGCACAAGCAATGATGCGCACAAAAACAGGCACTATATTAGAAGATGATGGCAGAGAGAGCAGAGCGGCCGGCTGGCTTTGAGACACATTTTTTTGTTGGAATAATTTTTGAACGAAGTTCTTTTTTTATACACACAATTTTTCATCATCACTCACTGTTGCTGTATCCTTTCCTTTGCTAATGAAGAAGAAATGTAACCCAAAAACGGCGACAGACCGACTCGATATGTTTTTCGTCATCATTATATTTTTGTATTTGATGTATTTAAGCAAACAGTTTGAAAAAATTGAATACGGGATTTTGGTTTATTTTTAACCAACTTTGAAACCAACCAAAAATTTATTTTGTTTCTTATAATTTTGTTGTTGTTTCTGTTGTTTAAAAAGAGTGAAACGTTTTTTTACCTGCTATTTTTTTGTTTTTTTTTTTTTACTTCAAACCTCTTCATCTTTCTTACTGTTGTACTTTTTTAAAGTGTCCAAAAATAGACTGTATGTGTTTTTTGTTGTAATTCTTATATTTCCCATTAGGAAGTGTTGCTTACGATCAAATAAAAAAAATGCAAAAAGACGACAACATTTGAAAACTTGAAACCAATAACGCGTGTATTATATTTTTGAATGGTTGTCAACATTTTTGTTGGTTAAATAAAAATCAAACAAAAATTTTTAATTGAATCAGTAAAAAAATTTGTAAAAAATTAAAAAAATTTTCAAACAAGCGTTTGTTTGAAAATAATTTGGCAATAATTTTTTTTGTGTAGAACTATTACAAAAAAGCTTTATAAAATACATAACTGAAATTTAGCTCATAGAACAAATTCGAAAAATGAAAAATGTTAAAAATATTAAAAATAGAAAACTAGAATGATGAAGTTGCATATCAAAATTTATCGAAACAGATATGGATTTTTTTTACTATATCCAATACAAATGCCGATGGAGAGAGACAACCAATTATAAGATAATTTCATTAACACAATGGAAAAGGCTGCGTTAGTTTCAAATGCACGAATATTCACTTTAGATTTAGACTGTTGTTTTTGTACCTGAAAATAAAATTAGCATATAAAAATTCAGAATAAATAAAATAAGTCTTTTATAACTATTGTTTTTCTCTTAGATTTTAATAGCTTAAACGCGTAGGGATTTTTGTAGGGAACATTTTTTAAACGTGTAGGGTAAAATCGGATTTTTTTTAGTATGCGTAGGTATTTTTCAAAAAATTTTCTATCAACACTGCTTCAGTGTCATCTATTGTTTATAAAAAATATACGGGCATGTTCTAGAAATTGAAATGAAGTGGATTTGAACTCGAGCAAATTTGAAAAACGACCCTGTACTTAAAGTTCATACAAATATTCCATTTAATCAATTTCATTTTGTGAGTACCAATAAGCTTTACAAGACCAACTCTTAAAACCAGAAAAACTACGGTCATTTTGTAAATAATTGAACTTAAAATTAATTTTTATTTCAATTTCACTTCATTTCGATTTCTAGAACATGCCCGATAAACTTTATTAGGGGTGTGCTGGAAATCGAAAAACGCAACAATTTTGAAAGTCGTTTTTTTAATAAGATTTCTGTAACAAAAGAACTTTATGACAAATATTATACAAATATTTCTCTATTAAGCAGAATTTTATAGCAAACAACTTCCAAATTCTTAAGTTTTGCGTTTTCGATTTCCAGCACACCCCTGTATATATACTATACAGATAACGAGATGGTTTATTGGCAGCAGTTATTAACTTCGACGTCAAAATATTCACCTTTAGTTTTTAATATTTTTTAATTAGGCTTAAGTTCATGAAATTTAATTTTTTTTATTAAATTATGTTTGTGAAGAAAGGAAGGCCTAATTAAAAAATATTAAAAATTTGGATTAAAAACCATAAATAGTTCAACAAAATAACCACAATACTAATTATTGTTAAAGCTAAGGCACGAGCTCTATGTGTACATTTGTCCTTCAAGTTGTGCTGAAAAAGGTCAACAGAAAAGAGAAAGACAAAGCGCAAAAACAAAAAATGTACTTGGACTTCAAGAAAAATTCTTGACGAAAGTACGAAAAAACAGAAGTAAAGGAAAAAACATGTAAAATCAATTAAAGTGGATAATCATTCAGGAAAGCAAATTTCGATCTACCAAATGTTAAAATACAATTTGGTTTAAGGATTGATGTTTGACTAGTGACGTCAGCAGTCGTCGATGGCTGCGAGTGTAAGACGGCAAATCCATCTGAGGAGATCGAGTGGTTGCGATCGAAACATGTCATGGTAACCTGCCGGCCAGGGTTCGAGCCCGAGCCACGTCAAGAATGAAAGATTATCAATAACAATTTTAATTAATTTTCATGTTGTAAAATTCCTTTCTTCACAAACATAATTTAATAAAAAAAATTAAATTTCATGAACTTAAGCCTAATTAAAAAATATTAAAAATTTGGATTAAAAACCATAAATAGTTCAACAAAATAACCACAATACTAATTATTGTTAAAGCTAAGGCACGAGCTCTATGTGTACATTTGTCCTTCAAGTTGTGCTGAAAAAGGTCAACAGAAAAGAGAAAGACAAAGCGCAAAAACAAAAAATGTACTTGGACTTCAAGAAAAATTCTTGACGAAAGTACGAAAAAACAGAAGTAAAGGAAAAAACATGTAAAATCAATTAAAGTGGATAATCATTCAGGAAAGCAAATTTCGATCTACCAAATGTTAAAATACAATTTGGTTTAAGGATTGATGTTTGACTAGTGACGTCAGCAGTCGTCGATGGCTGCGAGTGTAAGACGGCAAATCCATCTGAGGAGATCGAGTGGTTGCGATCGAAACATGTCATGGTAACCTGCCGGCCAGGGTTCGAGCCCGAGCCACGTCAAGAATGAAAGATTATCAATAACAATTTTAATTAATTTTCATGTTGTAAAATTCCTTTCTTCACAAACATAATTTAATAAAAAAAATTAAATTTCATGAACTTAAGCCTAATTAAAAAATATTAAAAATTTGGATTAAAAACCATAAATAGTTCAACAAAATAACCACAATACTAATTATTGTTAAAGCTAAGGCACGAGCTCTATGTGTACATTTGTCCTTCAAGTTGTGCTGAAAAAGGTCAACAGAAAAGAGAAAGACAAAGCGCAAAAACAAAAAATGTACTTGGACTTCAAGAAAAATTCTTGACGAAAGTACGAAAAAACAGAAGTAAAGGAAAAAACATGTAAAATCAATTAAAGTGGATAATCATTCAGGAAAGCAAATTTCGATCTACCAAATGTTAAAATACAATTTGGTTTAAGGATTGATGTTTGACTAGTGACGTCAGCAGTCGTCGATGGCTGCGAGTGTAAGACGGCAAATCCATCTGAGGAGATCGAGTGGTTGCGATCGAAACATGTCATGGTAACCTGCCGGCCAGGGTTCGAGCCCGAGCCACGTCAAGAATGAAAGATTATCAATAACAATTTTAATTAATTTTCATGTTGTAAAATTCCTTTCTTCACAAACATAATTTAATAAAAAAAAAAATTAAATTTCATGAACTTAAGCCTAATTAAAAAATATTAAAAATTTGGATTAAAAACCATAAATAGTTCAACAAAATAACCACAATACTAATTATTCACCTTTAGTCTAGAAATTTAAAAGATTACTTTGTATCCTTTGCGCTGCAAATTTTTTCATACATATACAATTTTTTGATTTTTAAAAACTTTTTATAAAAATTTTTCACGGGAGCTGAATTATTTTTTTATTTTTTGGAAAAATTACAATTAACAATGTAACACTTTTAGAAATAACTTAGTTTATATAAGGTAGGTACAATCAAAATTATTTTAATATGTAAATTAGTACAGAATTCTGTGGCAATAAGGAAAAAGTCTATTTTTTAAAGTTTTAAAGGTGATTCTTGAAAATTTACTCCTTATCTAATATAATCATGACTTATATTTTTTTTAAAAATCTTTTGTCCCTAAACGTTCCTAATGTCAAAGATCGGAAGTAAAATTTAATTATTATTCCATATACTACTTCTAATCAACTTTTTAGTTACTTTTAAAATTTTCCGATAGTGTATATAGTGATAAAAACTATCGATAGTCCGCCAAAAATAAAACTATCGATAGTACTATCGATTGTTTTGCAGCTCTACTTCTGAGCAAAAAAATAATTTCAGATGTCTTCAGTAGAATCGTATGGCCATTCTTTTCTTAGAAGTTATTAACCCTCCAACTCTCATTTTAAGGGGTCATTTTTGTCCTTTTTCCCAACTCTTACACAAAAGTATACTAAACTCATTTTAAGGGATCATTTTTGTCCTTTTTTGAACTTATACACTAAAACGGCACGTTAGAGGGTTTAAATGTTCTACGAATATTTTCTGCATTAAATTTCCTTAGGGGTCTTCAAAGATCAAAAAATCGTGCAATGTATGTAAAACGGATTTTCAAAAAATTTAAAAAAATTCAAGGCCCGGAATTTCGAAAACCCGTTTTACATACATTGCACGATTTTTTGATCTTTGAAAACCCCTAGGGAAATTTGATGCAGAAAATATTCGTAGAACATTTTAACCCTCTAACGTACCGTTTTAGTGTATAAGTTAAAAAAGGACAAAAATGACCCCTTAAAATGAGTGTTAGAGGGTTAATATAATCTATGAAAAGAATCGCCATACAATTCTACTGATGACATCTGAAATAGTCTTTTAGGTCAGAAGTACATTTATTTTTTTGACTTGTACCAAACGCCTTTTCAAGAAATTCAAAAATGTCAATGCCTGAAATTTCGAGAATTCGTTTTAAATACATTGCACGAACTTTTGATCTTTGAAGACCCCTGGTGAAATTTGATGCAAAAAATATTCGTAGAACATGTCAACCCTTAAAAGTGCCGTTTTAGTATACTTTTGTGTAAAAGTTGGCAAATAGGACAAATATTACCCCTTAAAATGAGAGTTGGGGGGTTAATAAATTCTAAGAAAAGAATCGCCATACGATTCTACCGAAGACATCTGAAATTTTTTTTTAGCTCAGAAGTACATTTTGTATATTTTTTTTGACTTATACTAAAGGCCTTTTAAAAAATTCGAAAACTTTAGGCGACCATATTTCGGGAGCCCGAGCTAACTTTTCAAAACCCTTTGGCAGATTTGCTCTACTTGTAGTCTACTTTCATTTCGCGTTGCAAGTGTTGAGGCTGGCTGCTATGACCCGAATTTTGTTGCACAGTGTTATTAGAGATGCGATTTCTATGCAAATGTATGTTTTTTTCGAAGGTCCTAAGAACGACGTCGACCACTTAACTTTCCGAATCATTAAATTTGCGTTAAAATGGCATCGCTTTGTTTTTGCATATGTTGGTGAAAATGCATATTTTTGCATATTTTTTGCATATTTTGGTTATAAGTACATATTTTTGCATATTTTGACATTTTTAAGTGTTTCCTTTTTTTTTAATTTTCATATTATAAAAAAAGTTCTTCAACAAATTTCCAAATACACAAACAAAATTTTCCAAAAAACTTTCAAAATCAATAAATAAATTCTTTTGGAGCTTTGCTTAAAATACAAGATTTTCAAGATTTTTACAAAAGATCCTTCTATTTGAAATCGATGCAGCACCTTTAATGGTAAAGGCTTCCAATGGACTTAAAATATTAATTAAAAACTGTTACTTGCTTGTCACATGGTCAATACCGCGTTGCAAAGAAAATAAGAAGCCAATTCGATAATAATGCAATTTTTAATGAAATGCATCCCTTGATCCCCTTGGACCGATTTTTGCAAAATTTATGTATATTATTTTAAACTAAGCTATTTTATGCTTGTGTAATAAATTTTTTAAAGTTCTGACAACTCCTTCTATTTTTGCCCATTCGTTATATGGAACGAAGCACCGTGCACCGCGGCCAGGGGCTTTGCTAGATGCTTCAGAATTCTATTCAAAAAACTTTGTGTAATTTAAGAATGATAGAAGAGCTTGTTGATATCGATGAATATGCAATTCAAGAATTTGGAGGGATTTTGTTAACTTAATACTCAAGTCAAATACATTGATATTGTAGAAAGTAAAATTCACAATGTGGAAGGGAGAATAGCCCGACAAATTTAAAAATCCAAAGCGTTTGCAAAAAAAGTTAAGCATTCCAAAAAATAAAATAAATTTTGTGATTTGGAATCAAAGTGGGACCTGAAAATAAATTTTTTCAAAATGGATTGGCATTCTTCAAGTACAAGACAAAGTTTTACTTCTAATAAAAATTTAAACAAACAAAAATTTTAATTTTTTAAAGATGTTTGAATAACAATAGACTGAATTTTTTATATTTTTGTTTTTAGTTAAATTAAAAAACGATTTTTTGTGGAAATTTTTTAAGTTTTTAGTGCATATTTTTTTTACTTTTTTGTGCATATTTTGGATTTTTTAGTGCATTTTTAAGCGCATATTTTCGATTTTTTAGTGCATGAAAATCTCATCCCTAGTGATATTATTTTAACATCAGATTCGAGTTGTTTCTCATGAAGTTTCTAACGTTACGTTGTATTCTCTTTTAATAGTTTTCGTCATGAGTTGCAGACACATTTTTTTGCATGTTTCGGGAAACGATGGAATATTTTGTTCACATCTGTTTGACGGAAACAGTTTTCACCTATGTAGCATTGAATGGGTAGAGGCCTTGCCCCCTTCAACTACCATTTGTTTCGATCGCTGAAATACGTTACACAAAAATTGGCTTGATTCTTTCTTTGCGCGGAATCCATATTTTGTCAGAAAAAGGTAAATTCTTACAATAACTTTCAATAAGTTTAAGGGGGTAATTTTGTTGTTCACTTCACCTTGCGTTGAGAAAATTTTCATAACAATTAATGATGAAAATTTGTAAGAAAAAAACCCCGTTAAATTATACATATATCCAATACTAAATACTTTCTTTAATGGCGTTTTCTTTTCTGAGTAAAATTCTGCACTCATTCTGCCTTTAACATTTTTTTTTATGTTCTTTTCTGAAAAACATGTGTTAATTTAAAAGTGTAAAGTGTTCTTTTCTGATGATGTTTCCTTTAAAATTAAAAAAATGCTACATGTTCAACACTCATTTTAAATAAAGGGGCATGAGTGCAGCACAAGATCAAGGCGAATTCAGTACAAGGTGGTGGCAAGTTTCGAGCCGTAAACACAAACATTGCAATACAAAAAACATCTGTTGTTTCTGTTAGCTTGGGATTGTTGTATACAACTATAGTCTTGCCACCACCTGTAATTGAATTAACCTTGCGCTTATTGTACTTTGTTGTTGAATGGCGAAATTTGTGTTCTTTTGAAGCACTTCTTAAAAATTAGGGAAGCATTAAAAAATGTTGCCAAATCATATGTAACACTTATGCAACACTTTTTTTTAGAAAAGAAAACGCCATAAGTGTATTTTTTATTTATAAGCTTTGTTATTCATATTTATTAAACTCAGAGTGGATGTCATCGTAATGTCCTGAAACAAACCGGATGGTGTACTACAATCCTTGTATGTATAAACAAACTAATTTAGCTCCAACAGATACAGAATACACATACAAACACAAAAAAAGTAACATAAATTATTTTTCTGTCAATAAAATCCATATCAAAATCACTACAACTAAAACAACAACAAAAAAAATCCCAATAAAAACATCCTGTACAAAAAGGATATTGTAAAAAAAAAAAATATTTAAAAATCGCATTAGATATATTAATTTTCAATAATTCTGCTCTTACATTTTCATACTTTGCCTGATAAGTCTAGTAATTTTAGCTAACAAGTTAATAGAAACATTAGAAACATTTTTATGCAGGCTTAATTTTGCAGCATATTGTGCAAATATGCACTCTCACGTTTTAAACGTGTTTTGTTGTGCCTCTTTGTCCTGCATCATATTTTCACTCAGTTGTTGTTAATTGTTGCACATTCATTGATTTTATTATATTCGTTTGTCATTCGTTTTTAAGGATTTCTCTAAATGTTTTAATTAAAATTGTGAAAAACTGTTTATGGGGGAGAGAATAAAACATCTGTTTGTCGAGTAATACGTATCTACAATTTTAGAAAATGTAAATTTTTATTTATTGTTAACTGTAAAAAAATATATTAAACATCCATTAATCGAAAAAAAAAAAATTATTTAACGATCCTGTTTGAACAATATTTCATTCGGCTACCGAGAATTCCAAATTAAACCAGTTAAAAGTTTATGTGGTTTTAATACCAAAATTTTATTTCAATCTGAACATCCGTTATACGTATTTCGCGTACCAGTTTGAATTATATGGTTTCAGTTTCAAACAGATTGTTTTTAGTAGAAATAAAATGGAAAATTTCGACACAATAAGGCTGGGTTTTTGAGATCTCAGTTAAACTAGGTTTAGTTAATTTGATAACAGAGACCAAATTCGATATCGATCGAAATTTCCAATCAAATTGTATTGAAATTCGATATCGATTTGTGTATAAAATTTCAACGAACAGCTTAGTTTTGCTTTAAATGTTGATCTTTAATGAAATAATAAAAAAATTAAATTTCTCCCGAAAAATCTGAGTTTCAGACTACGTTAAACTAAGTTTTAACTTAACCTACATCTCAAAAAACCGGACTACGTGTTATTCTAGAGTATTGTGTCTCGTTATGTTTTTATTAGGCCTTAATAGAGAGTTGCAAATAACAGCAGTGAAAAAAAATTGCATGGATACCTGCAGCATAGGCCTGTTATAAGGTGGATCTTATCCACTGAGTGACAATACCTTTACCAACCGCCCCTGAGTGTGAGAGGAACCAGCACACCCAGGTTTTAATTTGACTGCAAGGATATACACTCACCCCTTGCCAAGGAGCTGGAGCTCCGCTGCGTTGGGAAATAGTATAGCAGCAGCTCCTAGGAATAGTCCTCTCTCAGGCCGAACTTCACCACAAGTGGTAAAAAATCAGCCCTTTAGTGGGATAATCAAAATATCTCTACCCATGACTTTGGGTTTGAGCCACAACCACCACGTAATCCTTGACAGTATCCCTCGGTAAAAAGGCAGTTTACTTATAATCACAAAAGTTAAATTTCCACGAAGACAATCTTCCTGTAAGACAGAAAGCATTTCTTGCAAGAAGAATACTAACGAAGGACTCAATAGTCAGTAGTCAGTCCAATGCACTGTTCCACGCAATTGTAGGGAGAGAGTATTATGCGTTTGTTCTGAATAGTGGAAAGGGCTTATGCGTTGTGCTAGACGGCTCCGTGCAATAACTCCCAGGTGCAATAAGTCCCAAGAAAAAAATGAAATTCGACCCAAAAATTTTTCATACAAATGTGGGAGTAATTACATTATGAAATAGCTCCCAGCCCTCTCGGTTTTATTTAATTTTTTTGGAAGTTATTTCATTTTTTGCCTGGGAGTTATTTCATAATGAAATAAAATCCAAATGAAATAAGTCCCCGAAAAAATTAACGTGGAAGTTATTTCATTTTATTTAGGTTTTCGGTGTTATTTCATTTGTTGTGGGAGTTATTTCATTTTTTGTGGGAGTTTTTTCATTTTTAATTATTTGCAATTTCTTAAAATTGTTTAAAATTGTAAACGGTATTTATAACGGGATATTTCAAACTATTTGAATACAATGACTTAAGTTTATCAAAGAAGAAAATTTTGCTAATTGCAATTGCAGTGTCTTATGGTATGTAGTGAAGTCTTAGTTAGCGAAGCCGGTGTTTGTTATACCATAGAGGAGAAAATCCTTGCGCCCGGCCGAAGGCCGGCTATGCAGAGAAGCTTTAGTTAGCGAAGCCGGTGTTTGTTATACCATAGAGTATAAAATCCTTGCGCCCGGCCAAAGGCCGGCTATGCAGAAAAGCTTTAGTTAGCGAAGCCGGTGTTTGTTATACCATAGAGTATAAAATCCTTACGCACGGCCGAAGGCCGGCTATGCAGAGAAGCTTTAGTTAGCGAAGCCGGTGTTTGCTTTAGTTAGCGAAGCTGATGTTTGTTACACCATAGAGGAGGAAATCCTTGTACCCGGCGTGCTTAAACTGTAGGCAGTTGCCATCGCATGAGGTCAGGATATAATAAAATGCCCCATTTGTTGTCAAAATGTCGAGGACTCAATGTTAGTTTTTTGGTTACCTAATATGTAAATATTCAAGTAAAACGAATACATATATAATAAATTTCTTTGGAAGTTGTTTCATTTTTGTGGGTCTTATTTCATTTCTTTTCGATGGACTGTTTTTGGAAGTTATTTCATTAATGTCTTAAGGAGTTATTTCATTATAAAATAACTCCCAAAAGTTGGGCTTTGTTTCATTTAAGACTTGGAAATTATTTCATTTTTTTGGGATTTATTTCTTTTTTCCAGTTTGGGACTTATTTCATTTATTTTGGTATTTAATTCATTGGGAGTTATTGCACTGGGACTTATTGCACCTGGGAGTTATTGCACGGAGCCTGCTGGACGGTCCAGAATTTACTATAGCTCTCATAAAACTCCCACCCTAAAATCACTTAAAGACGAATTTTTTTTATATGTTTAGAAGTATTTGTCTATACATTTAACACAAAGAACTCTTATTTGAATCTTAAGCTCATTACATATTATGTTCTGCGGGTCCATGATTGCCAATCGGCCTCGAAACTTTATCTGCAAAAACAGTGGTTAAGGGAGTTATATTGTCGTACTTTTGTGACTACACTTTCTTCCTTGTTCGCTATGATGCATATTAATGCATTATTTTGCATATTTTAAGCATATTGTTAAAATAAAGATGTACAACGAATATTTTTAGTATATTATATTGATCTAAAATAGCAACAATAAGGGCTTTTTATAATCATACCAAAATAGTGAAGAGGGTAAAAGGCCTCATTAAAACCCGAACCCTAAAATCATTTAAAGACGAAAAAATCTTATAGATGTAGACGTATTTGTCTATATATTCAAAATAAAAAACTCTTATTTGAATCTTAAGCTAATTATTATGTTCTGGCGGGTCTATTATTGCTAATGGGCTTCGAAGTCTTGTCTCTAAGTTACTTTCTTACTTGTTCGCTATGTTTTCGGTATGCATATAAATGCATTATTTTGCATATTTCTTGGTTATTTTGAGCTCTTTTGCTGGTATAATTTTTATGCATATAAACATTTGCCGTGATTATTGTTTAAAATCTTAGTAAAATAAAGCATTATTTTAACAAAAAATTATTCTAAAATCCTTAAAATTTTTTTAAAAAGATCTAAATCGAAAGTTTTCAAATAATTTCTAAAATTCCAAAAAAAAACATCATTAATCAATTATTAAAAAATAAAAACAAAATGTCTTTTGTTAATACGCTTAAACTTTTCCATTAATAAAACCTCCATTTTTTCCACAAGTTCAAATCCCTTTATTACCTTTCCCTTTGAATGGGGTGCTAAAAATATGCCCCCTTAAAATTTGTTTAAAACTCTTTTTGTCTATTTTAAATTTTTCATGTTATTTTTATTTTATTTTTAAAAACCCACAAAAAATGTGAAGATAAAATAAATAAAAATAAAGAAAAAGTGTTATGAAACACGCGTGCGCCAGACTTTTTCTTATAAGTGTTGAAATATTGTGAAAAGTAAGAGTTTTGTAGCCGTCCGTCCGTCCGTCTGTCGGTAGTTTAACACTTTTTAAAATGACAAGGAGATGGAGTAAAATAACAACAAAAATTTGTTGTCTTAAATAAAAATTACAAACACTTAAGAAACCAATTTAGAAGTTTGAAAAAACATATAATAAAAATTTTATTATTTAGGGAGGTATTCGAATTGAAGGAAAGTTTTAGTAAAATACGTATGAGTACAGTGCATAAGCAAAGTTAACGTACGGTGATAGAAATTTTAGTTTTCTAAATGAAAAACGCAACACTATTAAGAATAACAAATACCAAAAAAAGTGTGTTGATCTGAAATATGGAAATCACTTTTTTGCTATCTTAGAACCATTTTAACGCATACAGGCTGCAGAGATGATGTAGCTTATCAAATTTCGAAGGCTAACAAGTATTTTGGTATGGAAATCGTCAGCTACATGTTTAAAAACACTTCAATATCAATTCTTGCGTCAAGTTGCGGCTTTAAAATACATTCCTGCCTTGGAACTCGCCACTACAATATCCAAGTATTCGTTAACCGTTGCCTACGGGGGATCCTAAAGATATTTTGGCCGAAAACTATAACCAACACGCAATTCTGACGACAAACGACAAAGCCATATCGGAATCCATAATTGCAAATGACGTTGGACTAGAGAACTAGAGAACGAAGCCAACCGAAGCGGTATAAGCTGGAGACAAATTAAAATCATCAAACCGAAACGAAAGGAGAAAGTTCGTTGTGAGCCTCTTTTCTAATAGGAGATAAACACAATAATTTTGTGATCAAAGTCAAAAATTTCATTAATAAGTTTTTGTTTTAATGTGCTAAATTTTCAATTCGTACTCTTGTGGTTTTTCGAAAAAATTGAAACTGTTTGCCAGAAGTGCATCAATATAAATGAGAAAGCAATGATTTGTCCTGCTGACATTTACAAGAAAATGCCAAAAAAATCTAAGGATATTGCTTTTAAGGAAATTCGATTAAAAGTGGTTCTTAAATGACTAATGTAACCCAATGCAAAGAAATCCATTAGAAAGTTATTGTAAATGAATAAAAGTACAGTATACAGTAAAGATAAACGTTCCTCATAAGGTATATTTAGTTATTAAAGGAAGCTTTTCTTTTTTAAGTAATTTTTGGGAAAACATATGTACATAATTTTAAATTAATAAGATTTTGTTTGTTGTGCTTAGTTCCCAATTTTCATTCTTGATAAATACACTGAAACATTTTTTTTGAGTATAAACTTGTTCCTTTGCACATTTCACTGGTTGCTTAAAACAGATCATCAGGAAACCTTTTCCCAAAAAACCTTAGAAAAGCTAAAGATATTAGATATGCAAATAAAACTGTAGAGGGAATGAGAATTACAAGCACTTATATTTTATTTGCACCGATATTAAAGCTTAAACAAAATACCAAATATAAACAGTGATTATGAGTTACATTCGACAAAAGATTTTCGCTGGCTATCAAACATCGACTATCGAATGTACATTTTGTATGATGAGTTGACAGAACTGTCGAAAATTTCGCTGTGGATCGAATTTTTCAACGAAAACAAATTTGCTTTCGACGGTGCAAACAAATTTAAAAAGCTTGTTGAAAATTTAAATATTTGTAAATTTATTTGTGTTCGTATACCAAATACTACATTCTTAAGCCCGATTTTCAGGATAGTATTTAAATCTATATTAAGTTGATTTTCATATAAACTTAAATCATATTTAAATACAGATTGATTTTTTGAGTTTTATTTGAAAAGTCTTATTTAATTAAGATAAAAGTATGGTGGCACTACTAAATACAAATAATTTCATAAAAAAGTTTATTATTTGCAAGGTCGTCTCAAAAAACGCCTGAATGTTATTGCTTTGCCTGTTGTTGTTGTATTGTTTTCATATTGAGGTCATCTTGCTAAGTTATTCCAATGGAAACTAAGTGCCGGTTCACACACATCAAGTTTGACTCGTCAAGTCTTGAGCTTTTAGGAGAGAAGGGAAAAGAGGATGCCATTTCTTTTCCCCTCTCTCCTAAAAATTCAAGACTTGACGAGTCAAACTTGACGTATGTGAACCGGCACTTAAGTTGAATTTAAAAGTACCACATCGGCGAATTAAGTTTTATTTTAGTGTTTCGTGAAGAAGAGAATTTTGTATTAAAAACGATTTTAAACATAAATGTGTTTTAATATCAATCCTGAAAATTGGCCATTAATCAGTTTTGTCTAACATCGTAAAAAACTATTGGAAACGCGCATTTTTCTTATGGAACAGAATTCTTTTTTCACAAAATGGAGTAACCCCCCCCCCAGAAGCTAAATTGCTTGGAAACAACCATACATCACTCGTGGTTACGTTTAACTTTAATTTTATGTTTTAAATTTGTGAACAACAATTTTTTATTTTAAGTGACAGCTGATAGAAAGTGTACTACTGTGAATAAACTAAATCCCAATAGTCCTTTTTTATCGCATGTGCGCCATAATACCAAATGAAATTTCGTTCGATCAGCTAATTCGACTTCTGTCGAAAATTGAATTTAGTTCTTTATAGGTCCATACCTTTATCTTAAGTATAACAAACAAAATATTTTTTACTAAAAATTATGAACTCCCAAAAATGACTTCGATAATAAATTTGCAAGTGCAACAAAGCAATTTGTTTTTAAATATGGTTTTTTTTAAACGAATTTGACTTCGTTTGTACAAATCACTTCCTTAATGCCGCTTGTAATCTTTTTCCTACCACTGTACTTTCACAATTTCCAGTTTACATACATACATAGTTTATTTTAAGTAAATAAATAACAACAAATGTGTTAAAATCAGATCTTCAATCTCATACTCAGCAACAGAAGGCAATTAAACAACAAGACAAGAAAACCAAAAAAAGGATTACAACTTAGGAAAAGATTTCTTTCTGTTGCATTCATGCGAGTGTATCAAGATTTAAAAATCTTACACATACTGGGTGCTTGCCACCACAAGATTTACTTCTTATATGTTCGATATAAAGTTAGAAAAGAACAAAATAAACGATAAATACTTTTTTTACATTCGAATACATCCAACACCCTGACAATGAACTTGAAATTTGGATGTAAAAAATAAAATATTTTATTTTTCAGAATAACAAATGAAGGGTAAGAAAGAAAAAAAAAAGTGTTAAAAAGGGGTTGATTACAAGTCGTAGAAGTTGTTTACTTTTGAGATATCAAATTAATGATCTTTACACAGCTACTTACGTAAAAACATTTATAAAATAAAAAGAACTCTATGTATATAAAATTAGAAATTTGATAATGTTTATCCCCTTTCATTTTGAATACGTACATATGTATGTATGTCTGAGAAATATGGGCAATTTTTAAATAAGTTAAGTCGAAATTGTTTTTTACCCTACACACAAAAAGTTTTCATTCATAAATTTTTTCTGACTTTTAATTTGTGATCAAAAGGTAAAAAAGGATTTGAAAAACTTTCCATATGTTTTGAAATTAGTTATAAGTGTGATAAAGTGCAATCTCTCATGATCGGGCACAAAAAGAACCATTAAATTGTGTTGGTACAAGGGGAATGTCCTATCACAATAACTCAAAGATTCCTTTTGAACGCTGCCGGAACGGGGTGTCCGCTAAAGGAAGGTATCCGTTAAGGGAGATTACCCTTAAATATGATCCAAATATGTAAAACAGAATCCTCTACTGGTTAATTAAGAACTTATAAGAGTTAGTAGGCATTAATCTATTTGAGAAGCTTTGAAGGTATTCTTTTTATATATGGGGGATCTCATGTCAAGAGACCAAATTTTTAAATCGATGTCTTCCATTAAGATGAAATTGGCACCAACACCTGTATGGCTAAAATGTCAAAGTTTGACCCCCTCTAACTCAGAAACTTTTTGACCGATCTTGTTTGACCGAATTTGTGTCTAAACTACTATCCAATAGGACTAACCTCGGAAGACATCGATTTCAAAATTGGGTCACTTGACATGAAATCCCCCATATATATATACCTTTAACAGTGTTACGTATCCGAGAAAACGATTTTTAAAGACTCTGTCAATTAAAAGCGAATGATGACAGAGTTATAATGACTTTAAGTGGTATCGATATCTTTGTCCAGAAGTTTACACGCATGGTTTTGGTTGCTTTTAGTGGTTTTAATTGGAAAAATATACCCATATAAAGCCGTTACCAATTCATTAATTTTTTTTACTATCTGCAAATGTTGACTCCAAGGATATTACGTGATTCAAAAAGAGCACTGCAAATATGATGACGAATGTGGAGTAAAGAGATTTTCTAGATTCCCGCTATAGTTTCTCGTGGCCGTGAGCCAAAAGATTATAGGCGAATTGGGACTGGCGAATATGTGGTTCTAACCAGCAGCCGTTTTCCGTAATTCGCTAAAGCTAAATCTGTATCGCTAAAAATCTTTAAAGTTGATTTAGCAATTTTTGGCTACAAATGTAATTCAGTAACGTGCATTGGAAAATTTGGCAATGCAATACAAATTTAATTTGCCGCAATTTTAGCTTTTAGTGTCATCGCTAAAAATTTTGTATTTTGTTTTCTCTAAGGAATTTTAGCGATCGAGATTTAGCTTTAGCTAAGCGAATTACAGAATACGGCAGCAGTGCTGTGAAGTCGACTCTAAAATTTTTCGGCATAAAAAATTTAAAAAAATGTTTGAAGTCAGAAAATAAGGACCAGTCTACTTTACATATGTCAATAACTATATTAAAGCTCAATGCAGTACGTGTTAGAATTAAATTATCGATTTAAAATTTTTACAGAACCAATTTATTGTGACCAATAAAAAAATTGAGTTTAAACTCAAATAAGGACCTGTCTCATTTACATTTAGCATCCCTGTTAAAGTTAAAGTCGGACTTAACAAACGTCAGTAATTGGATTCGGAGTTGGAACTACAACTTTTCTTTATCGACTCCACAGCCCTGGTTCTAACAAGATGTGGCAATGGCGCATACTGCTCGTCTAAGCTAATCTCTGTTTTTAGTGATTTGCAGTAGCTTGAAAGACCATCCGATTTACTTGTTGTAGCCTTATTTCTGTGAGGTTTCTTTAAGTCACGAGTCTATATCAACAAGCTGTTCTAGCATATGCTCATCAATTCTGACGACGGCCAATTGGCAGATACATATAAGTTTTTTCTTCTTAATGAAAAAAAAAATTAAACATCAAATTCATTTGTTAAAAAAGTACAGGTAAAAAATATCTGGTGACTCCTAATTAAATTTTTTTGTAATTTTGCTATACTGCCAGTTACTGTAGCCGCTACAGAAATATCTTTTTAAGAGGCTCAAAACTTGGCTTTGGGCATCAGATTCACCAATTCGTTGACCACCTCCGCCTTGAACCTTTTGCCACAAAGCATTGACAAAAGGAGCAAACGTGCCAATTGAAGAAAATGCATTTGGACACGTTCTTCCACATTGACAAGGTACAGAGGCTATCTACCTCTTACTGTTCTTTGCAGGGCTGTGTAGTCCGAGTTGAGGTTTTTGTACCGGAGTCGGAGTTGAAGTCCCCACAAAAACTCTCGACTCAGCATCCAAAACTTTTCGGCATACAATTTTTTCTAATATATACCAGTTTACTTATGTAAATAACTATATTAAAGCTCAATGCGGCAGGTGTTAGAATTAAAATATCGATTTGATTTTTTTACAGAATCATTTTCTTGATATATTTAACCATTAAAAAGGTACTGCATTCAATAAAAAATTTACAGTAAAATATGTACTCCTACTAAGCCCTTGGTAGGTTATCGAGTCGGAGTTGGAGTCGTACTTACAAAATTTCAGCGGATAGAGTCGGAGTTAGAACTATTTCTGGTTTTTGCACAACAGAAAACTGGTTACAATGCAACTCCACAACCACCAACTTGTTCTCATGACATGAGTCATTTCTAATAATAGCAAGCATTTTTTTCCACATTCTGCATAAAAACTTTCCCCGAATTCTAGGAAACGAAAGAAACAATTTATACTTTTCTAGGAATAAAAACAAGTCCAGAAAATTCGCAGACCTAGTAGAAGGAAATAAATCTCTATTTAAAACGTTACTTGAACTTGAAGAATACTGAATTTATAAAAATTGACTACACAATTGTCTTCTTCTTAAAGTAAGTTACAAAGTTCGCCTTCAAAAAAAGCAAAAATTTCTCAGAATGTAGGGTATTAACGGAACATTTCGAACTGAATAAAAACATATTTACAAACGTGTTGACAGATATGAAGCCGAAAAATGATAAATATTTTTTTTATAAACCCTTTCACAACCAAAAAATAAAACCCCTGTAATCCTATATTTATTGTAAACACTCTTAACATAAAAAAACAATCCCTCTTAGATAACCTAAAAAAGGGATTACTCATACCTACATTAAGACAACCCTTGCAACGTGTTGCATCATTTTGTATAACAAACAAAACCATTACAAAAAAGGCAAATCCAACATGACTTCTTTATTGAAAAGGAAAAAAAAAACAATTTAAATTAAAAATTATTTTTTATTTGTTTTCAAAAAACTATTTACCCTCCTCATCCTAATTTGGGATACTTATCACTTTTTATTAAGTGTCGGAAATTAACCACCAATAAAATAAAAAACATCCAAACAGCACAATGGGCTAATGGCTGCTCATTTCATAACAACACGAAAGTAATTGATTCATAAACAACTTCCGTATTTTTTACACCGTGTTTTTTTTCTCTTCATTAGCTCCCTCCCTTCTTTCTTTTAATTGTAATTGAGGGAATGTTTTTTATTAGAGTATTTTTTCCTTTTTTGCCCTTCCGGTGTGTTTTTTATTTTTGGTACATGATATTTTATGTAATCGCACAGTGGCTAAACACCCTTAAATTGTTATTTGTTTTGTGTACGTTTTTTAAGCGCCACTTAAAACAAATTTTATTTATTATTATGTAAAAGTACTATTGAATTGTGTTGAAAAGTACTGGCAAAAAAAAAAAAAAAAAAAATGAGGGTCTGATCTTTTTTATAAGTGGGGTGATTTTTTATGCGCTTAATAAAAAAAGGCGATTATATGGAAAAAACGTATTAAATGGCATAAAAAGATCAAAATTGATTTGTAATTTTAACCTTTAATTGAGTAATTAACCTTCGAGTATTTAGGGGAATGTTTTTTTGTGTTTTTATTTTTATAAAAAAAGACTTGTGGATTTCCAAGAAAATTAAATATTTTTGTTATAGACATAAATATGAATTACATTTTTTTTAAGGAAAAAAATTCATATTATGAGACATTAGACATTAGATTATTTACAGGTCTGTTTTGAAAAGCACGTGATTTCAAATCAGGTGCTATTAAAATCGCACGTGTGATTTTGTGATGTTCCTAAAAGCACACCAGTTTTTTGGAAAATCACACCGAAAAACTCAAAAAACGTGTGAAACTCTAAAACCCCTTAAATTATATATTCATATGCTGTGGGTCCTTAAGAAATTCTTAGTCAGTTTAGCCATGTCCATCTGTCTGTCCGTCTGTTGGATAAACAAGCTTACTTCCGAAAGACTTAACAAAACAGAGTATTTTTAGGTTGCAACTTGTTTCTTTGTATGTAGTTATTCTAAGCAGTTTCGGCTTGAAATTTAGCACAAGCGGCTCAGTAGGAAAATAGTTTTAGACACAAATGTGGAACAAGCACGCTAAACAATTTATATTTCTACTAAAAGAAACAAACAATAATTGGTAGCGGAATGCACTGATTGTTATCAAATTTGGCGCAAAATTCATTTTATACACTGAAAGAATTTTCTTCGTAATACCAATGAATTTTGACATTAATCCCATGTAAAATTGCATTAAAAAGGAACCTATGCAGCGCTTCGTTGGATCAATGAAACCTAATTCATTTAAATGTATTAAATGAAACATTACAATAGATCTATGAATATTATTCATTGGATGAATACTTTCATAAAGTAAACAATTTTTTTATTTTTTTTTTCTTATTTTATTTTATTTTTTCTTATTTTATTTTATTTTTTATTCGCGCAACCTCGATGATCATAGAGTAGCTCACTACCAGCTAGTCTACCGGGGCAGTGGAGTTTTTGGATAAAAAAAAACCATGTTTTTTACTCAATTAAGAGCGTAAATATGAGATTAAATTGTTCAATTTTTGGTTTATTTCTATAATGGCATTTTTCATTGTCATAATGAAAATTTAAATTTATGAAAGCATTATTGAAATATGTTGCTTTTATAAAAAAATTTTTGATTTCATAAATTTAACGGCATATTACATTAGATGTATGAAATAATTAAATCTTACATTTTTTGATTAACCATTAAACATTTTTTTAAGGAAACTATAATTTTGTATTAATTTATGAATATAGTTATGTTTGTATATTGTTTTTTTATGTTCCCTATTAAAATTTTTTGTTTAACTTGGACAAACTTAAGTTTTCATATATCCTATGAAAATTTTTAACGTAATTACAAAATCCAATGAAGGGATTTTAACGAAAATAATTCATTATAACTATGAAATTCCATTTAGACAATGAACATTTTCATTTACCCAAGGAAATTTTTTTTTTTATGAAAATGATTCATTAAATATATGTAGCATTTTTCTTTCAGTGTATGACTAAACATCATATTACTAAATATTTTGGAGATCGGTCAATAATTCAACAAAAGCCCAATCTTGGAAAACACTTAAGTACGCCTAAAACCGTATCATGCTTTTATTGTTAATTTTGTTTTGTCATACACCCAATTCATACGATGATTTTTCTATAGTTTTTAAAGCGTGATTAGTTGTTTTTAGGCGAACGGTGTACAAAAGCAATTGGGGTAGAGAAAAAAATCAGTTTTTCTGTTCTCGATGTTTTTTTATATTTTTATTTACACACAGTCGTATTTTTTGCAATGTTGCATCATTTAATTTTTTTTTCTATAACGGAGTTAAATATTAGGTTTGCAAAAGAGCAAATGCAAAATATTGTTGCACTTAAATTAAATCTAACGGAAACTCTGTGAATTTTGTTGTTGGATTTAACAAAAGAGCTATGATATTTTGCATTTTCACTTTTGCCACACTAATTAATACTGACCTCCGCTAATATTGCAATAACAAAATCATTTTGAATACTTGATTTTGTTTATAAAAGAAACATAGGGAAAAGTTATCGTATGAATATGTGGGGTTTTTGGAAGCAATTTTAAAAGAGAATTTAAAAAAGTAAGAGGGCTATTTGGCTATGGCAAATCTATATACACTGAAAGAATTTTCTTCACAGATCCAAAGGATTTTGACATTAATCCAATGAAAAATTATATTAAAATTCAATCTATGTAACCCTTCATTAAATGAATGAAGAATGTTACATTAGCCCCTGTTAATGATATGTTTCATAAAATCAATGAAAATTTTGCATTAGTTTAATGTCAAACGTTTAAAGAATCCAAATTTTTAATATTTTTAATCAGGCTTAAGTTCATGAAATTTAATTTTCATTAAATTATTTTTATGAAGAAATGTTTAAATACAATTTGGTTTAAGGATTGATGTTTGACTATTGACGTCAGCAGTCGTCGATGGCTGCGAGTCTAAGACGGCAAATCCATCTGAGGAGATCGAGTGGTTGCGATCGAAACATGTCATGGTAACCTGCCGGCCAGGGTTCGAGCCCGAGCCACGTCAAGAATGAAGGATTATCAATAACAATTTTAATTAATTTTCATGTTGTAAAATTCCTTTCTTCATAAAAATAATTTAATGAAAATTAAATTTCATGAACTTAAGCCTGATTAAAAATATTAAAAATTTGGATTAAAAACCATAAATAGTTCAACAAAATAACCACAATACTAATTATTGCTAAAGCTAGGGCACGAGCTCTATGTGTACATTTGTCCTTCAAGTTGTGCTGAAAAAGGTCAACAGAAAAGAGAAAGACAAAATGAAAAAACAAACAAAAATGTACTTGGACTTCAAGAAAAATTCTTGGCAAAAGTACGAAAAAACAGAAGTAAGGAAAAAACATGTGAAATCAATTAAAATGGATAATCATTCAGGAAAGCAAAATTCGATCTACCAAATGTTTAAATACAATTTGGTTTAAGGATTGATGTTTGACTATTGACGTCAGCAGTCGTCGATGGCTGCGAGTGTAAGACGGCAAATCCATCTGAGGAGATCGAGGGGTTGCGATCGAAACATGTCATGGTAACCTGCCGGCCAGGGTTCGAGCCCGAGCCACGTCAAGAATGAAGGATTATCATTAACAATTTTAATTAATTTTCATGTTGTAAAATTCCTTTCTTCATAAAAATAATTTAAGGAAAATTAAATTTCATGAACTTAAGCCTGATTAAAAATATTAAAAATTTGGATTAAAAACCATAAATAGTTCAACAAAATAACCACAATACTAATTAACGTTTAAAGAATTTTTTTTATTATTTTAATATAAATGTTTTAATATTTGCATGAAAGTTTTAATTTATTTTATCCATTTTTTCAATGTGCGTTTTGAGTTGTTGTGCTTTTTATTTATTTTATTCCTGTTTCAAATCATCAAGTTTTATTAATTTTATTTCGTTTTTATATTTCGTATACATCATGTAATGTTCTACTTTCATAATCTTACTTTTTAGTTAATTGTATTGAATTAATTTTTCAGCCCGCGACGACCTTCATCTGCCGTCTTTCCATTTTTCTAGCTTGTACTAACGCGTAAATTGTGTGTAGTTAAATAAATAATTAAAGAAAAAAGAATGTGAGAATTTGTTGCTCCTGTTTTTTCTTTTTGAACCTAAATATTTCTTACATTTAGCTAAAATCAGTATTTCGTTATCGTAATGAATTTTTTTCATTAATGTTATGGAACATTAAAATTTACATTTTTTCATATATTTTCATGTCCATCGCTAAAAATTGAATTAAAAAAACATTTTTACAACAGTTATAAGAAGAACATTTTTTAGTTATACATATTTGGAAGTTAAATAATCTTATCTTGTTTTCATTGATTTAGTGAAATTTATAGTGGAAAATATGATGTTACAAAAGATTCCTTTTTTTCAATAACTTAAAAATATTTGAATATTTTAATTAATAGTTAATTTTAATCTTTAAACACCTATTGAAATTATGTATAACAATAAGTGGAATTTTTCTTTTGAAAGTGATATTAAGTTGTCATTTATTGATTGAAAAATGTTAACGAAATTACGAAACTCAATTTTGTAGTGTTATTGAAATTGTTTCATTTTATTTGTAAAATTTCATTCCCGTAATGAAACTTTTCATTGGATTAATGAAAAAATCTAATGAAATTGATTCATAAGATTTATGAAGCATAATTCTTTCAGTGTACTCGTAGTATAAAACCATCACCATGGTACGATAAGAACAGAATGTTGTATAAATACTTTTGTTTAGATATAAACAAATCTATTTTGTGCCACGCCCACTTCTCCATTCCCATCCACATTTTGACGAATGTTGTCTGTTAATAATTAAGACAATTGCACCTTATTTGGAACTTTGCCACTTGCCGTTCTTTAGATATAAAGAAATTTTTAAATTCTTTGTTTGGAAAGTGCCACGCCCACGTAACACATAAACCTACAACTCTATGCTACTTGGTTTGATACAAATGACAACAAAACGGTAAACAAAAAATATCTGTTTTTAACAAAGGAATTTTGGAATCAATTTTTTATACAACAATAAAATTTTATTATTTTTTTATTATTTATGTAAAATATAATTGAATCATTTAATTCGAAATGGACTCAGATACAAATTTATCGAAATTGAGTTTTTTGCTGTTTTTGGAGGTACACATATAGACCGATATACTGGAGGAATGAAAGGTTATATACCCCTTCCATAGCGGTGAAAAACGGGTGGTTTTTTTAAAATGAATTTCGAAAAAGGTTGGATGGATTTCTAATTGTAATTATATTCACTGAACAAAAAATCCAATGAAAATGTACGTTAAGCAAACGAATTTACATTTATTAAAATATTTTTGTTGGCTCAACGAATTATTCGGCTGATTTTTTAAGAGCTATAGGAAAGCTAAAAAAAAACACATACAATTCATAAATTATTTGAATCGATAGTACGGTTCATATCATTGAATGTTTGAAGATTATTTTATGCAAATGTTGACCGTGACTGCGCCTCAAATGGTCCATCCGATTAGACCAATTTTGGCATACTCTTTCCAACATTTCGGACGGTATCTTATGAATAAATGCTTCAATGTTGTCTTCCAATGGGTCAATTGAAGCGGGCATGTGCGAATAGACATGAGCTTTAACATAGCCCCACAAAAAATAGTCTAAAGGCGTTAAATCGCACGATCTAGGCGGCAAAAGTGAAATAAAATGTTCACCGAACTCGCCTCTCAATAAGTCCATTGTTAAGCGTGCTGTGTGGCATGTGGCACCGTCTTGTTGAACCCACATGCCATGCAAGTCAAGCTCTTGCATTTTGGGCAAAAAAAAGTTGGATATCATCTCACGTTGTTGAGTAACAGAGGCCCAATTGCTGCGAACGGCGACGAATCGATAAATGATGGTCATCATTAACACTGGCCGTAAGTAGTAGCCCGAGAGCACGCATTTTGATAATAAAATTCAATAATTTGCAAGCGTTGTTCGTTTGGAAGATGAATGGTTAAATTATAGACCAAACTGAAGATGTTTGACAGTGAAACAAAATGATACCTAAAATTTTCAGTTATAATCAGTTATAATGACAAAGATTTTGTTTCATTTTTAATGAGGAACTTGATATCAAAATTTTTAAAAATCAATGTTTTATTGATTTTCTGTAAATTCTATGCATTCCCAAACAATAATTAACAGCTGGCTTTTAAAAAGTCCTTCATTATGACTACAAGGATACCAATAACTAATAAAGATTTAACCCATTTTTTTTTCAAGCGGAAATGAAAGGGTAAAATTCATTGCAGCATTAATTAAACAAAACAAATCAATAATAAAAATTTGATACTTTTTCAAATTGCAAATAAGAAATGAAATTAAAAAAAACCCAAACACCGACCACAAAATCAATTGAATTTAAAAGAAAACTAACAAAAAATTCTGACTTGACAGAAATAATCAACAGCTGGTGAATGAAATGTCAAACAAAAAAGGAGTTAACCAGGACAAAGGATCACCACTTGAACAAAAACAAATAACATTTTAAAAGGAAACTCTTTTAGGGTTATTTTCAGTAAAAAAAAAGAAAATATAAAGAATTAAATTTAAATGATTGATGATTTTCCAGTAAGTGAAAGGGGAGTAGAAAAAGTCACCTGCATTTTTAAATTTGCAAAAACATTTTTTGTTAAAAAAAAAAAACACAAAAACAGCTGAAAATTTTTGAGGTTTTTCAGGGAATTTTGCCAAGAATTCTAAAGGATTTTATTATATTAATTTGTGAAAAAAACTTATTGCTTTAATTCATATAATACAATGTAATTTTATTTATTTACTTTTCAATTATTTTTGGTTCTTAACAGCTGGTGAAATTCTAGGATTTAAAAGTATGCAAAACAAATATCACGTGTTTTTGTTTAAAAGAAGATTAACACGCGATATTTTTGGTGAATCTTGCAAAAAGATTTTGTAATTTAGTAATTTTTATTTGATTTTCAAGGTTTTTATTCTGAAAATTAAAATTTTTTTTAAGAGGCGTTTTAGAAGTGGTTGGCTTTTAAGAGTTGCCTCCTTTTTTGTATTTAAATTTTTATATTTTATATCAATTTCGTTTTGGTTTTTTTTTTAAATATCATTGATTTAAGTAATAAAACACTTATTTCCGTTTCACCTAAGATTACTTGTCATAAATGTCATTTGAAATTTTTGACATTGTCATATCAAAAATCTTTAAAAATTATGGTGTTTTTTTTATTATTATTCTTTTTTTTTGGTCCTTATCACCTGTTTCTAGAATTTCCAAATAAAAACTCAAATTACCACAACAACAAGCAGCAACAATAATTGTCTGTAAGTGCTGAGAAATCCTTAAATCCTTTACAAAACTTAACAAAAGCCAGAGAAAATAAACTATTGAAAAAAATTTATGAACAGTGTTAATATCTCAGTTCAGGGATGGCAAAGTTAGTTTTGTAATTGTGCACTTTTCTTAAAAAAAATTTAGTTTATTTATAATTAATTGTGGATAAAGAAATTTTCTTTATATTTGCGATGTGAATTCGGCGCCACGATCATGTGATTTGATATAGTTGGACTCCTTTGTTTGGGGATATTTAAAAGAAAAAGTGTACTTCAATAAGCCAAGAACAATTCAAGAGGTAAAATATGAGAGGTGCTTTAATACCATCTCTCATTCAATAGGGAGATAAAGCCTTTTTTATTTTTTTCATTTGAATGCGAGATAAAGCCATCATGGCCTTAGCTCACATTAGCAATATTAGAAAATGGCTTTATCTCTCATTTCAGTTCCGTAGACACTTAAGTTAAGTATTGAAATCTGGCTTCGCATACTAAAGTTTTCTTGTGTGGAGGCCTGCGGCCGTGCTTAGGGGTTTTTTCCTCCAGTAGGACATGACAGGTGGCTTCGCTGAATAAAGTTTTCCTGCGTGCGTCACAAGAATAAAGAAATGTTTTTCAATGAAAACTAAGGATTTTCCCATTTACAGAATGTTTACACCATGCATAACAATATTCTGAAAAAAATATGGCTTTATCTCTCATTTGCGAAAAAAATATGGCTATATCTCTCATTTCGCAAAATTTTAAATATGACCTTACCTCTCAATGATTGGGCAATAAGGCCATTATGTTTTATCTCCTATTCAATTGAGCAATAAAGCCATCATGACCTTATCTCACAGGGTTTTAAAGCACCCCCCCCCTAAAAGATGAGATAATTCGTCACATTAACAACATTCATTGAAAATATGAACCATCGGATAGAGGTATGCGACCGAAACCGTCATAGATCCTTCTATAATAATTAAAAATCTTAAGATAATTCTCTGAAAACTTTTTGTTTTATTTACAATTAACATCGTGCGTTTTGGTTGAATTTTCAAATGCAGTAAAATTTCCATCCCTGCTTTAGATTCATTTGTTAACATTCCAATAAGTTGTAACTACTCTAAACAATTTTAAAACCTTTTCTTCACACACATGCACCTTAAAAATACTTTCGGAATTTTTTACGGTTATCCTGGCTAGATATCCTTTAAAAAAAAATAGGACTCTAAAAACACATGTTGTAAGTAAAAGAAGTATCTATTTCATTTTTTGAAACAAAACCAATACACTAGACTTTTACCTGTTTTTTAACAACACAAATCTTTTATTCTTCAAAAAAAAAAAAAAAAAAGGAATATAAAAAATCGTTTTCAAAAAAAAACCACAAGAAAATCTACTAAAAATGTTTCCTTCGACTCTTAAACATCCCTTAAGTTTTACTGCAAAAAAAATATTTTCAATATTTTTTTTTTATACATTTTTTTTATTTATTCAATTTTTGTACATTTTCCACCCTTCTGACTCTAACCACCCCATTTTGCCAACATATTTCATTTATTCCATTTTCATAAAGAATTTTTATGTTTAAAATAGAAAAAAGTACATGTTTTTATTAGCATTTTTATCCAGGCTGTCGAGTATTCTATAGAGTATGATTTTTTTATGATTTTTCATAGGGGTTGCAAACAGTACAATTTAATATTGTATAGAATTTTATTTAGTATTTTGTAAATAAATATATAAAAATGTACAATTTTTTTATTTTAAGCAAAAATTTTTATTGGTAAATATTTTATTTTTTGTGTGAGGAAAAAAAAAAACATTTTGTATATATAATTTTTTTATAGGCAATTTTATTATAAAAAAATTTATGTAAAACTTTTTGATTGGCTGGTTTGTATACAAAAAATATTGGAAAGGGATTTGAATGTATATAAAATTGTGTTAAAGTAAGAAGAGAATTTAAATAAAAGTACTTTATATGTATAAAGTATTTGTGATAAGCAGGGAAACCGTAAATATGTTTTTCCTTGTGCGACCAATGAAGTAAGAAATAATATATTTATCCGTTTTAGTGCTTTTTATGAATTTTAACATCGATTTGTTAATGCATGTTTTGGCATATTATACCCTTTGCAGCTTTTTTTGCCTAGTGATGTAAAATTTTATGTACTTTAAGGTGGTAAAAAATACCCCTCTGTGCGTCGTGCCCAGATTGATTTCGTCCTGATTTGTATTGTACTATTTATTGCCTGTTTTTAGAAAACGTAAACAAGTGAGTGAGTGAGAAATTATATTGAAAACAAAAATTTTTGACGATTTTTTGTTCCGAAATTAGCAAAGTGCCGAATTGCTGACTTTTTTCTTAAAAGTGACGATTATTTTAGTCTCCAAAGTCTGAATAAACATTAAGTTTTCTGACACGTTCGTTTTTTATTCTTGGAATGTTTAACAGCCGTACCTTAACAAGAGCGGAAGGCGCAACATTTTCTTTCGCTTAGCTTTTACGCTGATATGCCATACTAAACAAGAGCGTCAACGTTGTGTCACGAACAGTAGTGTTAGCTTTCTTGTTTTAATAAAACCCACAAATAATAAATAAAAATAGAGATAAAAACCCTAGAAGGACAAAAAAAAATAGCAAAATTGCCATTAATTATTAACAATAGCGGCAAACTTCACTATTAAACGAAACAAAATCGGGTTTTCTAATTGCAATGCGTTGAGTCCGCTCTTTTTAAAAACTGGAAAACGCGTGCCACTTTTGTTTAGGTACGCTTGTTATATGCAAGTCTTAAGAAAAGCTTTAAATGAGTATTTTCAGGGTTCAAAAACAACAATGTTACACTTTGTTTATCTTTCGTCAAACCATCATCGAATGAACCTTTTACGACTCTTCGTATAAATCATATTTTCAATAATTATATGGCGACCATTTCACGAGTTGTAAGATAATATCTAAATGATTCTCATACGATTCTTGACATAAAAGACTCGATTGATAATCATTACCCACGTCTTAAACGACTCCCACAACGATTGAAGAAGCGTCTTTCGCTGTGCTATGGAAGAATCTCAATCGTGTTACAGTTTTTCTCATGTGAGGAATCTTCTACGATTAACAAATGCGGTCATCGACGATCAAAGACGCCTTTCATGAGACTTCCAATATCTCTTACACTATCGAAAATTCTAGCTGGGTATGAAGTAATTTTGTTTTTGTTTGAATGTTTTTTTTATACAAACCGAACAAAAATTGTTAAAAAGAACTAAAATTTAAGTTTTCCGATTTTTTTTGACGATTTTTCGAAAAGTGAACGACGATTTTTTTTCTAAGGAAATTGATGATTTCCTCACAAATGTATCTGGCAGCCCTGCTTATATCATTTCTTTTAGCCTCGATTAAAAATTAAAAAAAAAAAAATATTTATATTTATTAACCAATTTCAAAATTATAGTTATTCAAACTTACAATAATTTTGAACATTTTCCAATCCATTTCCAAAATAATGTCTTAATTTTTATTCCGAAGTACCACGCAATTGTCTATGTATATACATAACTATAAATGAAGAGGCATTTGTCTGTGTGTTAATTTGTTTCCTTTAGACTCCTAAACTACTGCATCAATTTTTCCGAAACCTTCACAGTAATTTCCTGATTACCCGGGAGAGACAATATAAATTACAAAGTATCTGGAGAACAATTACATTAAAAGTTTCAAACTTAGAAAGAAAAAGTTTAATATCTATGTATGTATACAAAACATATGTTAAGAAGTTAGCTGGATTCGAGATGTGGACGTGGCACCTCGCATACAAAGACAATAAAGATTACTATATACTATCCAAATGTCAATCTATACTGCATGTGGCGTAATCTGCTTGTTCAAACAAGGCTCTGACGACCGAACTTGAGCTGAATAACCCTAAGCCCCAGTAATTAAATCCTCTGCACACGGCCAGCCTGGAGGCGATGCTGGCAGCACCAGTTCCAAAATCAGATGCTGCTGCCCAAATCAGCTCCACATCTTCAATAAATCCGATTAACGGAACCACATCAAATTTCAACCAAACGACTACCACTCCGATGACGACCCTTAGCTTTAAGAAATGTATACGATTCGGATATGACCCATGATCCTTGATGGATCGAAAAGGGACTAATATTAATATATCTGAAGAACGGTTACAGTAAACGTTTTTAAATCTTGAACAAATAGTTTGGCTTTGTATACAAAACGTCTCACAATGGAGGCTGGATTGGAGAAGTTGCTATGGCACCTTCAACATAAACACAATAAAGATTTCCGTTCTCCAGATATGCATACATTTCGGAGAAACGCAAGGAAGATTTTGAAAATGTAAAGCATGCATTTACACTTGAAACATCTATTACACTTTGCTCGAAATTGACACGTTTTTTAGATAAGCTAAAGCATTGTGCTACCTCCTCCATTTTCGAAATATGTAATGGTATATCTTGAAAACAAGAGCTAACCTAAAAAAACGGCTAGCACTACTGGATTCAGCGTACCCGAATTAGGTTTAAACGACAAGTGCCCAGCTTCTGATAAAAAACTTTTTTTAAATACTTTTTTCTAACGAAAGTACCAAATTGTATTTGAAATTAATTTTGTTCAATAATATAAAAAAACAAGTTAGAGTGCTATATTCGGCTGTGCCGAATCTTTGATACCCTCCACCGACAGTTCGAATGTTTAAGGATAATATCTGTATGATGTTATTATTATCTTAAACTGTGACGATTTGTTATTAATTATGGTTTTAGGCGACTAAACTGTTTTCCGGTAGTAGGGTTTATATGGGGCCTAGGGTAAATTATGGACCGATTATCACGAAATTTCACAGCGTCATTTCTAGTCCTTTAAAACTGTGACGTACCAATTTCTGTTATGATAGCATTATTAATTATGGTTTTAGGTGTACTAAACTGTTTTCCGGGAGTAAGGTTTCTATGGGGCCTAGGGTAAATTATGTACCGATCCTCACGAAATTTCACAGTATCATTTATAGTCCAAAATTTGTTATGATTGCATTATTTTTTACGGTTTAAGGCGTACTAAACTGTTTTCCGGTAGTAGGGTTTATATGGGGCCTAAGGTGAATTATGGACCGATCGTCACGAAATTTCACAGTGTTATTTCTAGTCCTAAAAAACTGTGACGTACCAAATTTTGTTACGCTAGCGTTATTTTTTACGGTTTTAGGCGTACTAAACTGTTTTCCGGGAGAAGTGTTTATATGGGGCTTAGGGTAAATTATGGACGGATCTTCACGAAATTTAACAGCGTGATTTCCAGTCAATAAAACAAGTCATTCCGTGACTTGTTCCAGCATTTATGTAATTTTTTGTAACAAAATTATCAATTTTTTTTAAGGTGGCGGTTCCACATTTTGGTTCATAGCTCTGGTCCTACTGAATCGATTTTGCTGGATTTAAATCCCAAACTGCTTAGGATAACTACAAGCAATTTGGCACCAAGTTTGTTCATTTCTTTTGAGTTGTTCAAAGTGAGCGTGTTTTCAACAGACGGACAGACAGACGGACATGGCTAAATCGACTTAGAATTACTCAAGGACCCAGAATATATATACTTTATGGGGTCTGAGATGAATAATAAAAAAAGTTTCACACGGAATGACAAACTTAATATACCCTCTTCACAACTAATTGTGGTGGAGGGTATAAAAAAAATTTAAACAAATAAAGGCTTGCAAAAAAGGAAAAACATGACAAATGGTAACGCTGCTTTCAAAACAAATGCCATTTTGTAAGTAATTCCACAATAATAATAGTGTTTATAACCACTTTTATTAAAAAAATAACAATTCATTTAGGTTTATTAACAACAAAACTTTAATGTAACTTTGAGTATCTGTTAGATTTTTGAGTTATTTCAAAAAATTATTCCTCCCTCCTATATTGGCGAGTTTTGGTCTTAGCAATAACACCTTGAAAGTGTGGCTATTAAAGTAAATTCATGGGCTTTCGTCAAAGCCTCTTTATATGTTAATATGTTATTTTTTGCTTCTTGAAGACCTAAAGGTTCAATTTTATCTGCTGTGTTATCAGAAATCTGTTGAACTTAAGAAAATTGTTCTTGTACTTATACGCGTAGGTCCAACAGTGATCTCTCAACTGGTAACTAATCATCGACATGATAAAAATCGTTTAAGCTTTGGTCACCATTCATTCATAATTTCAGACGTCATCCACGAATAAAGTGGGTGCCCGCTTAACGGAAGGGTCCATAATGGGGAATTCCACTATATATATATAAATATATATATATATATATATATATACACGTCGGATATAAATATGTCAAATCGGTTAAGAAATGGGCAAGTTATGGGCAAAATGCTTCTAAAATGCGATAAAAACATCAACATTTTTATAAACTTAAATTTAAGGGCTTTCATAGGACCTCTGTACACGTATATATCAGAAGATCAGTAGTCTTTAACAGAACATATTTTCTGAAAAACTCGGAAAAATCGGTTCAGATACAAAGAAGTTATGTCCAAAATATAAATTTTTTTGAAAAATACCTATTTTAGGGAATCATAGATCTTCCCGAATCGAAGTTTTATCATCAAAGTAAATGTCTTTCGAAAAACGTCTGTATATAAATCTGTCAAATCGGTTTAAAAATGTTGTTGTTTTTATTGCACCATGGTGAAGGGTATATAAGATTATAAGAATATAGCACTCTTACTTGTTTTGTTTTTTTTTTTTATTTTAATAAGTTAACAAAATTAATTCCATATACATTTTGGTGTTTTCTTTTAAGTCTTTGGCACTTTTGTAGAAAAAAAGTTTTTAAAAAAATAAAATTTTTTTTTTAGAAATGGTGAAATTTTTTTAAATTTCAACATCTTCGCAAATTGATAGCAGATGTAAAATGTTGTATGTATGAAAAGGCTATAACGCTTAAAATATCTTAATTTGGTACAAATTGCTTCGTTATCAATACACGAGATCTTTTTTAAAAAAATTTGACTGATTTTACTGAAATATGGATAAATAAAAAATTAGGAAATAAAAGGAAAATTTATGAAAACCCCATTAAATGTTAATTCGTTTCTTTTTAAAAATATCATCACATATCTGATTTTCTTAATGTAGCCAAAACAGAATCCATGTTTCTTAATTTTCGGGTTTTAATTTTTAATTGCTAAATTTTTTTATTTAAAAAAATTTTGTAATAAATAATTTTTTTATGATGTATTGCTTGTTTTAAGTATATATGTATATATATATACATATATTTATATATATATATGTGGACCTATATCTTATTTTATACTTATATCTTTGGTCTATGTATTTTAATTGTGCATACATAACCATTAATATTTAATAGACCTCTATATACTTAATCAATATGTATTTACATAATTCTCGTACATGATAAATGCCAGTTATTTTTTACATATTCTATGATTTCCAAACATAAAAGTATAAATGAGTGTCAATATGCCGGCCACACGTTTATTTGATATCTCTGCGATACAATAATACTCCACAACCCCAGATATAAATGAAAATCAAAAATATTAAAAAAAACAACAACAACATCAACAAACAACGGATGGTTAAAACATTGGAGAGCAGGAGTAAAAGGACATTATCAAATAACAGCAATTTACGAACAATTTAAATAGACCAAACGTGTGCTATTCGTTTTACGAAAAAAAAAACACTCAAAACGAAAAGAAAAAAAAAAAAAACAAAAAACGAAATTAAAATGTGAAAATTCAAATAGAAAAAAATATATTTTGGTTTCGAATATTTTTAACATTAAACTATTGGACGCGTGCATATGAAGAGATTGCAGCAACAAAAACTACAACAACGATAGCAACAGCTTCTAAATCACAATAGCAATGAGAAGAGTTGTTTTTGTAGTTGTCTGTTTGAGTTTGACCGAGACTAAAGTGCCATCAGGAGCAGATGTTTTTTTCTTTTTCCTGATGACGTTTTTTTTATGATTTTTATTATTTTGTGATTTTTCACCAGGATTTTTATAATTTTCATACACATTTTTTCTTGTCTGTTTTTGTTTTGTTTGAAATGACCGTTAGCTGGAATAGGGGGTAGTCAGTTTTGGTGAACGTGTGGGTTAAAGTGGTCTGCCTTCATTTTAGATTCTAGATATTTAAAGGCTATGCAAACCGGAAAAGTTTCAACAATTTTTTATCAGAAGGTTTTTTAATTAAATATATGCATACATAATACATTAGGGTGGTTACAAGAAATTAATGTTGATTTTTCCGTCGGGGCAGCCCCCTTACATGAGCCAATAGGATAGACAATGCAATTGAGAAAGTTTCAGCCCAATCGAATAACGTTAACACGTGGCTCATTGGGCATAATTTAAGGAAAAACAGCGATTTTTCACTAAAATTCGTTTTTCTTTGTCTTTATAACCGAAACCGTTCATTCTAGGAACCTGAGTCGAGTCTTGTTTTATAGGAAATTTTATTCTTATTAATTTTGATATTGATAGTTTTGTTCCTTATACCAATAGATAAAGTGATATTTAGCATTAATTAAGGACAAAGAAAAACGAATTTTAGTTTTTCCCTAATTAATGCTCAATGATGCACGTGTTGACGTTATCCGATTGGGCTTAAACTTTGTCAATCCGATTTCCTAGGCTATTGGCATATTTTTTTGACAAATTTTAGTGGAAAATCGTATTTCTTTGTCGTTATTTAATGTTAAATATCTCTTTATCTATAGGTATAAGGAACAAAACTATTAAAATCAAAATTAATAAGAATAAAATTTCCTATAAAACAAGACTCGACTCAGGTTCCTAGAATGAATGGTTTCGGTTATAAAGGCAAAGAAATACGAATTTTAGTGAAAAATCGCTGTTTTTCCATTATTTATTCTTAATGAGACACATGTTAGCGTTATCCGATTGCTCTGAAACTTTGTTAATCGCATTTTCTATGCTATTGGCACATATTAGGGAGTTGCGCCGATGGAAAATTCAACATTGATTTCTTGTAACCACCCTAATAATACATATTAGCTCTGTTTCTTTACTCTACTTTGGGATCCCTCGGGATCCCAATTTGCACGAAAAGCATTCCCGTACTTTTAATTTGTGTAAATGAGAGCGGATTTGAGAGAATTAAATTCTTCTTCTTCTTGCACGAAACAGCCCAGAATTTTTCTTCGTGCAAATTGTGTAAATTGTCAAACAGCTGTAAAACATAAACAAAACAATGAAATGCAAAGCAAAAAAATTTTGAACCAAATTTTGGAAAAAGTGTTGTGGAGTCAAATAATGTACTTAAATATAAAGTTTTATGTTGAAATATTAGAAAAATATAATGTTTATTATTGTAAAAGTGTTTGTTTGGTTTAATTTTTGGTAAAATTAGTTTATTTCTGCAGACAATATACAATTTTTCAAAAGTGGCATACATTTTTATTGTTTTGTAAAAACTATCAAAACAATGACTTTTTATTTCGTGCTTAAAATTTGGTTTTTTCTGTTCCCGTACTTTTGTGTAATTTTGTCTCTTTATGAGAGAAATTTAAGCTTGCTCTCATTTTCACGAACTTTACCCAAAAAGTAAAGAAACAGAGCTATTATGTATGTAAGTATATTTTACTGAAGTGTTTATGGGTTTTAACCCAAATTTTTATATTTTAATCAGGCTTAATTAAAGCTTCGTTCACAATCAAAAAAACATTTTCATTTGGTGTTCATACAGTGATGCCAAATGTAGGGAATTTTCCCCTTTTTTTTGTAGGGATTTTTTATTTTAAGGCAAATGTAGGGAATTTTCAAAATTATATCTCATTTTCAATATATTATCTAAAAATACGTAAATATTCATCTTATTTTCATTTAAAAATGAAAATTTTTCATATACAATAGCATTTTAGTACAAATGTAGCATTTTTAAAAGAAACCATATCTATGAGTCCTAACAGCCTGGCAATCCATATATTAAAACCATGTACCCGAATATTCTTCGAACCCCCTAATATATAATTAAGTGGCAACGTATATTCGCCTTCGCATTGCGACCTATTCTCTTATTTTTGTATTTGCATTCGCACCCACATTCTCTAAAATGTATGCGAATATTCAGCTTTATTCCGGTTGTCGTTGCCGCCATCGACAGTGTCGTTTTTTGTAGAAGATTAAGGAGCACACTTCACTTTAATATATTACAAGAAACGACACTGCCGATGACGACAACGACAACCGGATAGAACGCTGATTTAAAGCGAATATCTAGTAAATGAAATTTCAGCATAGACATTTATTTGTAAAGAAAAACAATCACACCTTCTAAGCTAAGAGAAATAAAAATATATAGGCTTGTGTCGTTCTTGAATGAATTACTTCAACTGAATGATTCACTTAAGTGAAAGAATGAAATATTTCCGTATTTTCTTTCCATTTCTTTCAACTTTCGGTTTCATCTTGTATTCTTTTATATTCTGTTTTATGTCTATCTTGTTTGTTATGCCTTTTCCCTTCTATTGAACTTTTATTGAAATTACGTTTTTTTTTAAACTTTTTTTTAGCGAATGACAATAAGAGCAATCTGAACTTTTACATACGTACATAAACATACTAAATGTGTGCTTATTTTATACATTTTTCTAAAACAACTCTTAAACTTTAAATCTAATTTCCATTAACTATAAAAATACGTTTTTGCTTTAAAAATATCAGTTTAATCATTCCTCAAACGAACTTGACACTTCATTCTGAAAGCTGTTTGTGATTTAGAAAGGTGAAAGAAAAGAATGAATTAATTCACTCAACCTTTCTGAAAGAGAATGAAAGATTTTGCCCAATACTAAAAATATACAATTTCAAAATGTTAAAAAATTGTAAAAGAAAACTTTTAAGGAAAGGAAATCATTTACTTTTAAAAGGAACTTTTTTTATGTTTAAGTTCAGGGGAACTGAAGAAAACATTTTTTTTTAAATTTTACAGAGCCCCCTTTTATTTGGTACCAAGTTTGCTAAAAACTACTAGATACTTATGTTAAAAAAATTATTAAAAATAAGTATTCTTGAAAACTATTAACTGTTAAATAATGAACAAAAGATGAATCAATGATACATCAAATACGAAGTTTGACTCTGTTTTGTTCTAGATAAAAGGATTTATAAAGGCGTTTCTGTCAAAAAGAAAAAAATTAAATTTGTTATTTTTGAAATTAATTGTTTTTTTAATAATAAATAAATTTTATAATAAATATGTACAAAATGTTAACAAAGTAAATATGAGTTTGTTTGCTTGTCGCTAAAAACAATAAATTTTTAACGTACGGAAATTTTTTTTGGTTGTAGAGAAAAAAGTGATTTTTTTGGACACACGTAGGGATTTTTTTTAATTTTTCCTGGCATCACTGTGTTCATTATAGAACAACAATTTCTTTTTCAACCACACACATTTTGGATTAAGAAACCGTTTGCAAATTTTTGCCACAACAATATTATAGATTTATTATTAGTATTGTGGTTATTTTATTGAACTATTTATGGTTTTTAATCCAAATTTTTAATATTTTTATTTAGGCTTAAGTTCATTAAATTTAATTTTCATTAAATTATTTTTATGAAGAAAGGAATTTTACAACATGAAAATTAATTAAAATTTATTGATAAGTTTTCATTCTTGACTCAATCTGGGTTTACGGACAGGTTACCCTGACATGTTTCGATTGCAACCACTCAATCTCCTCAGAGGGCTTGCCGTTTAACACTCGCAGCCATCGACGACTGCTGACGTCATTAGTCAAACATCAATCCTTAAACCAAATTGTATTCAACCTTTGGTAGATCGAAATTTGCTTTGAATGATTATCTATTTTAATTTATTTTAACATGTTATTCCTTTACTTCTGTTTTTTCGTACTTTTGTCAAGAATTCTTCTTGAAGTTCAAAGTACATATTTTTTGTTTTTTCATTTTTTGTCTTTCTTATTCTTGTTGACCTTTTCAGCACAACTTGAAGGACAAATGCAAACATAGAGCTCGTGCCTTAGCTTTTTAACAATTATTAGTATTGTGGTTATTTTATTGAACTATTTATGGTTTTTAATCCAAATTTTTAATATTTTTATTTAGGCTTAAGTTCATTAAATTTAATTTTCATTAAATTATTTTTATGAAGAAAGGAATTTTACAACATGAAAATTAATTAAAATTTATTGATAAGTTTTCATTCTTGACTCAATCTGGGCTCGAACCCAGGTGTTTACGGACAGGTTACCCTGACATGTTTCGATTGCAACCACTCAATCTCCTCAGAGGGCTTGCCGTTTAACACTCGCAGCCATCGACGACTGCTGACGTCATTAGTCAAACATCAATCCTTAAACCAAATTGTATTCAACCTTTGGTAGATCGAAATTTGCTTTGAATGATTATCTATTTTAATTTATTTTAACATGTTATTCCTTTACTTCTGTTTTTTCGTACTTTTGTCAAGAATTCTTCTTGAAGTTCAAAGTACATATTTTTTGTTTTTTCATTTTTTGTCTTTCTTATTCTTGTTGACCTTTTCAGCACAACTTGAAGGACAAATGCAAACATAGAGCTCGTGCCTTAGCTTTTTAACAATTATTAGTATTGTGGTTATTTTATTGAACTATTTATGGTTTTTAATCCAAATTTTTAATATTTTTATTTAGGCTTAAGTTCATTAAATTTAATTTTCATTAAATTATTTTTATGAAGAAAGGAATTTTACAACATGAAAATTAATTAAATTAATTAAATTATTAATTTTTTCAACATTTTGTTAAAATTTTCATTCAAAACTAAATTAAATTATTTTAAACGTCAGAAACAATTTCATACAAATTGTTGCTGAAGTTAAAGTAGACGCAACTTTAGTTAAATTTTTGTTCTAAAAATTAAAGGAAAATATATGAAATACTTTGGGAAGAAAAAAGATAGAAGAAAAAACGAAATTGTTGTTTTGATTGTGAACTAAGCTTAAGTTCATAAAATTTAATTTCCATTTAATTATTTTTATGAAGAAATAAATTTTACAATTTGTTAAAATGTAAAATTAATTTAATGTTTTAATTAAAATTTATTGATAATCAAGATTTTTTATTTTTCGAATTTATTCTATGAGCTAAATTTCAGTTATGTAATTTATAATTTTTTTAAGGAAATAATTCCCAGTTTCTATTTATTGATAATTTTATATTCTTGACTGACCAGGGGATTGAACTCACAGTAGGTACATATATAAAGTGAACTCGTGAAAATGTGAACAGTCAAAAGGGTGAACGTCTCAGTAACGTGAACAAATTTATTTTTACACAGACTATTCTAAAACGTGAACAAAATCTGGAAGCTCTAAAACGTGAACAGATTTTTTTCTTTTGTTGTTTACTTTTTAAAATGTTTTTTTTTTTAATTGGGAAATCCCCGAATTGAGTTCACTTATTGGTTTATGTCACAGCGTTCTTTTTTCTTAATTGTATCCATGTATGTATTCGCTGTTATTTTTAAAGTGAAAAATGTCATTAAAAAACCGAAAGTGTTATCTTTGAAAGATAAAATATGTAAATATTCTTGAATTATTGCAAAAACGTAAT
The DNA here is from genome assembly GCA_930367215.1 of Pollenia angustigena. Classification (NCBI taxonomy): domain Eukaryota; kingdom Metazoa; phylum Arthropoda; class Insecta; order Diptera; family Polleniidae; genus Pollenia; species Pollenia angustigena. The sequence goes on along the minus strand of OV884056.1, from coordinate 54,002,274 downwards.
AGTGGCCGTAGGCTTGCCAGATATGAAATCCATAAAAACAGTACATCGATAAAAAAAAAAGGCAGTACATTAATATAATAAGAAGTACTACATACAATTTTTTTTATTCTTAAATTCAATGCATAGTAATTCATATAAAACACAAAATAAGATATCTTTAATATTAAGTATTATTAGTCCGCTGTTTCAAATTAAATGTTTAAAGCAAAAAAGCTTTGTTCATTTTAATTTATTTTCAGCAAAATCTTTCAGTAATACGAACTCATCAAAAAGCATATTCAAGTCAATTTATTTATAGAAAATAATTGAATTACTTCTAAAAATCATTAACTGAAATGTTTGAATTAAGGTTAACAAATGGAAAGTTTTTTAAATTTGTTAGGGTTTAGGTGGAAACGTTTTCGTGTATAAAGTTTCGTTTTTGATAGAAGGCAATTCTCCTGATCATCATCGAAGCTGTGGCAAATTTGTAAGTTCGCCTATGAAACCATAAAATGGTTGATTTTTTGTCATTTTTTGCAAAGTTGCTTTACTATCTGAAACATGTCTATTAATTAAGGTTGGCATTAGCATCTAATTTTTTTTAAAAGCCATAATATAGTATTTCCTATGTTGTTTAAAAGCCAAGGTTTGCTTCAGCAAGTTAATTTTCAAAACATTTGCTCAATACAGGTGAACAACAGTTTTGAAACAACAAGTTAGCTTTTACGGCTGGATAGTTTTTTTTGAAAATCCTTAAACTGCAGGCGCCATCGAGTTGGTGCAGGACGCGGAATTTCAAACCATTCAAAATCGCAAAATTCAAACATTTCTTCCAGATTTGCAGTCTCTTTAGTTGATGTCGAAAATTTGTTGTACTTTATATATGCATGTCTATGCAGAAACCGTGTTTTGTTTTTGTTCAAAAAAAGTACAAAATGAAGTACAAAAGCTAAAAAAAGTACAATTATGTACTTCTTTAATGGTTAGGCAGAAAGCAGTACAAATAGTAAAAAAAAGTACGCGTACTGCTGAAAACAGTACGTCTGGCAAGCCTAAGTAGCAGTGGCTTGGCTTGAAAATATGGTGTTGCTAAAACAACAGTTTGTTCCATTAAGAAGAAAAAATAGGAAATAACAAATCGTTTCAAGAAAACTGTTTATGGTACCGGAAAGTATAAAACATTACGTTCTTCTCAGCTTCCGAAAATGGAAAAATGCTATAATATGTATAATAACCTGAAATTTTTTGACTGTAATATGAGCTATGGTTACGCCTTAGCAGAAAACATTTTCTGAAAAACTCGAGAAAATCGGTTCAGATACGAAAAAGTTATGACCAAAATATTATTTTTTTTTGATAAATACCTATTTTCGGGAACCATAGATCTTGCCGAGTCCAAGTTTTATAACCCAACTGGCAAATTTCTTCTTAAACATTTCGGTATATAAATCTGTCAAATCGGTTAAAAAATAGCTGAGTTATAATCAAAATATTGAAATCCCAAAAATTACTCTTTTTATACCCTTAACCTCAGGTGGAAAAGGGTATATATAAGTTTGTCATTCCGTTTTATTTAGTTTTTGTCTAGTTGCTCTGTATTCTGCTCGCACAATGGTGAAGGGTATATAAGATTCGGCACAGCCGAATATAGCACTCTTGCTTGTTATTACATTACTTTATTATTTTTACGCTGCAAACAGGGCTGCCAGGTACTTTTTTCCTTGTCCCCAAAAAATTAAAAAATATCCCCAAAAATCCCCAAATTAAAAAAAAAAAAACCTTAATAAGAAAATATTTTTCTGTTTGTTTTTTTTCCGACCAAATTTAAAATTTTTTTTTTAAAAAAGTAAAAATAGTAAGAAAAATTTTAATTAGAAATCCCCAAAAATCCCCAAATAAAAATTTTTTGTAAAAAAAATCATTTTATTTTGTTTGTACCCTGAAGGAAAAATAACATAAATTTATAAAGTACCCTTAACACTACCTTTTAACTAAAATGATAATCTTAATAAGGACCTTTTAAACCGTATAAGTTGTTGATAAGAGTAAGATAAAAGTTTTGCTACTTTTTTTTCATATTTTTAATACGAGACAAAGAAAAATAAGCATAAATAATAAAAGGGAAAATATATTAAAAGAGTGTAAAATCCCCAAAAAATCCCCGAATTTTCTTTTTAAATCCCCAAAAAAATTCCCAATCCCCAAATGACTTTCTTTGTCCTTTTTGCTCGCATAAAATCCCCAACTTTGGGGATAAATCCCCAAGTCTGACAGCCCTGGCTGCAAACAAAAAATTCAGCTGGAGAGTTGCATGAACCTATTTTTTTTTTGATTTTGCTTAAACACTAAAAATTTTTGTCTAACTATCTAGAGTTATATTGCCAGGGTATCACACGGTTTGTTGGAGCCTCATCCACAAGTCCTCGATCGACCTAGACCTTCGTATAGGAAGGCGAAGAGCTTTCAGAATAAGCTCCAGAGTATATCTTGTCTCCACAGTAAAACGTCTGAGTTATTTCCTTGGTACTCCACCAGTAAAACGACTGAGTTATATATGGTCCTCCACCAGTCACATGCGTTTTTTATTTTGTTCTCCACCAGACAACACATCAACCATTGAGGTTAAAAACGATTGCATATAGTTAATGCAGAAACCGCAAAAACTGTAACTCGGTACAGTTATACGACGGCGAAACACTAACCAATGCGGGGTGACAACGCAAAACGCAACAAAAGCAGACAAACAAAAACGACCTGTTTGCCCTTAATAAATAATGACAAAAAGCGCGAGCTGCTTCTCCACTCAGAGCAGTTTTACGAGTGATAAACCTATTTAATAAGTCTTGATATTTGGGTAAATATTAAAGCCCTGCACGAATGCATTTGAAAGCCGTTTCGAATCATTCGTTTGTTTTTCAACTCGTGATTGTCGATTGCATTTTGCTAACGAATCAAACTCTGTATTGTGAAAAACACATAAAGCACGAAAAGAATATAAACACACAAATGCAAATGAATTTAAATTTGTGTGTTATAAACGACCAAATACGAAGTGTAAAGAGCACGAAATTTACTCCATGAAACAACGAATCAAACGAATAACACAAACTACACCAACTCAAACGAATCGCACGAATCAAACGAATCAAACGATTCAAACCAAACAACAGTTACAAAATAGATGATAAGAATTATCTTTTTTTTATTATTAGGTATGACTAGTAAATTTGTATTGAGCAAAAAAAAACAAATGAAGATGCAAGATATTTTTATACAATGTTTAAGTTTTTATTTTAAATTATTTTATTCAAAAGTTACAAAAATATATTTTGAAATATTTTATTAAAAGTAAAAAAGAAATGAAAAGCTAAATTCAATTAATTGCAAAATTAAGATAAAAATAATATAATGAGCAAAATGGTTTAAAATATATATTAATTTGTACAGTTTAAAAGTTCATTTTGTATTTCAGTTGCTTCTATATTTGAATGAAGAAACATTATGGCATTTATAGAATCACCGTTTGAAGCAATGCTGCATCTTTTTTCAGAAATCAAATTCCGAGCTACTGAAAAAACTCTCTCTGAAGCTGCACTACTAGCAGGTGTTGCTAATATTTTACAGCTCACTTTGTAGAGAAGTGGAAATTCATTTTGATGTAAGTTCCACCATTGCAAAATGTTGAAATCTTCATTAATACTAACATTTAAGCTTTCATACATTAGCAATTCATTGGATACTGCATCAAGTTGTGTAGTATTTTCAGTCGGTGGTAAAAAATCAGAATATAATTCTATGAGATGGCTAGATATTGCTGTTTCACTTTCAAATCGATTTTCTGATTCATGTTGCTCTTGAAAGTGTTTTCTCATAATGTGCATGCATTTGTCTTTAATCGTGAATTTTTCTTCTTCACTAAATTGAACTAATTTGTTTAATGGAGGGAAAAGAAAAACAGCAATTTTATGGTAAATAGTTAGATTCCGAATTACTATGGAATCTATCAAAATTGCTAATTTTTCTTTAAACTCTTTAGTAATTTCTAAGTCGTTGATATCAGCATTGCATTTTTTCTTTAAGCGATGGATATAAATATAAACAAGGTGTATTGTCGGATACTTTTCCCCTTCTAACTTTTTTAAAGTTTCTTCGAAAGGTTCCAAAACTTTAATCAAAGCTGTTATATGGTTCAAATGAATATTATTCATTCTATTGAGCTCGTTTTTTTGTTGCAAAAGTTTAACTATTTCGGACCAATTTTTTTCAACAGAAACAAATAAATAGTAAATTGAATTCCAGCGGGTGGGTGAAAAGCTTTTAAGGGTTGTTTGTAAATTTACATTAAGACCAGAAATTTTAAAATATTTTACGAGTTTAGTACATAAACTACATAATTCTGAAACAGCAGCTACTTCTTTCATAGCTTTTTGAATAGTATTGTGCAGTAAATGGTCAATGCAAAATATGTGGTTATTGTTCCGAAAGGCAGCGACCATGTTTGCTCCTCGATCTGTGACAATAATGGCTTTGTCATCCAGATCTAAATCGAACTCATTAAGTATTTTTATTACCTTTCGACTGATATTATCATCTAAACATATATATATATCAAAGTTTATAATAAACCTATTTATAAATATATATTATCAAATAAATAAATATTACTTGTACATTGTTCACCATCCATAGAATTAATGCCAAGAAGTCTACTAAACATATGTCCATCTTTTATGTAGTGAATGGTCACAGCTATATATGTTCTTCTAATAAAGTTATCGGTCCAAAGGTCTGATGTAAGACCAAAACCAACACTCTTCACAGAATTAATGTCAGTCTTTATTTTTTCAAAATGTTTATTGTAAACATTCATTATATTTCGGGAAATTGTTGTTGAATGTGGCAAAAGACTTCGAACATCTACATGTTCGCCGAAATTTGCGCCAACCGATAGAAGAAACTTTGCAACTTTGTGAAAGCCAGTATCTTCTACTAGTTGGAATGGTCTGCAGTTCTCCACAATCCATTCTGTAAATATCAGAGTTCCATTTTGTTTTGTCCCTGCATTTACTTCTACTTTTTTGATGTTCTTATTATTAGATGTCAAATAACATTTATGTCGAACTAAATTAGATGTAGTTGCTCCATTATATTTATAAACATTTAAACATTTTCTGCAAGCAACAACGTCCTTTATTTCTTCCTCTGACATATTTTCAACTTTTCCGAATACTTCCCACACCTTACTTCTTCCTCTTTTTGAGCTTATTTTTAACTCGCCTCTTACAATTGAATTTCTAATAACAGGCGTACTTAATGAAGTATTTGAGATACTTGGGGAAGGATTTGAATTAAATGAATCGTTTGCTGACATCTATTTTAAATATGTTTGTATACATATGTATGTATGTACATAAATATAAAGAAAAATAAACGAATTAATAAAACTAGGTAGATAAATGTAGACAAAAAATTTAAAAAAATTAAATTTAAATAAGCCAAATATTTTTAACACTAAAAAAGTATTACGTATGGAGGTATGGATGTATATTAAATTACCTTTTCCTAATTTCTTTTTCCACTTTTGTGCATAGAAATGCATTTCCCTGGTCTATTTATTCAAAAAAAAAATAATCTAAATGAGAATTATAACGTGAAAAAGTTATTTTAGTAAACAGTTAGGATATTCATAGTGATAAGTAAAATAGTAATGGTATTCACGGTGTTGGGTTACTTATACTTCAAACATCTATGCATACATTTTAATTATATCATAACATTTTACAAAATACCAAATGCGCACCTGAGTTTGCCTGCAAAAATGTATAAAGTCATTATAACAGGTCAAAGTTTCGTTAAATAGTTACCATAAATAGGTAAGGTTAACTCTTTGGGCTCGGTCATATAATTGTAGCATAAAAAGTATGCAGTAAAAATAGTGCGAAACAATAAAGTTTCATTAATACATCAATGAAACACATCTTTCTACCCAAACATGTTACCTACTGTCACATTTGCTATTATGTATATAGGTTATTTACACTTAAATTGTAGCAAAACAATCCTTTTTTTAACTTGTTTTTTTTTACTTACTTAAGAAAAGTGTTTTCTAAGAAAAAATAGCCGAACCGACGCGATTGGTACAGAAACCAAAATATTTTTACAAGCACAAAATACCAACAAATTCTTGTGGCTATTTTTTTCTTAATAATTTCTGTATTTAGGTACGTCTTTTTATCGTAGGAAAAAGGAACCCTTTTACAGGTATCAAAGAATTTTTTTTTTGTCATCATAAAGTTTTTTTCTGTCAAGATGAAGCAAAATAACATAGCATCCGCTAGACATGTAACTTGTCGAAGTCACATCGACGACTGAATTGATGATCATAAAAATATGTGTTAGTAGTGGTACGCACAACTGGGCAAAGAAATGGAATTCCCTGTTATAGAGTCTATAGACTCACAATTGTTGTGTGTTATGTTTTGTTTCACATCGAATCATACATTGAGTTGATTTGTTTTTTAAAATCAAACTACTGCTTAACAACGAGTTGTTTGAAACGAGCTACTGTTAAAAGTTGATTCGGTTTTTCATTGTGTATCATTCGAATTGATTTTAAAAAAAGAACTCAGTATTTGACACAACAATGAGTTGGTGTGGAGAAATGTGAAAAAGAAACGAATGCATTCGTGCAGGGCTTTAGTAAATATGTCACTTTTTCGAAATTGTCAATCACCAATAATGGATAACCCAGAGTTGTTTTCATGATTTTCGACATGTTTTGGAGCAAAAATAGTTTTTGTTTGAATTTTTCGAACATGAAAAATGTATGGGAAAACAAGTAGCAAAACTAGTTTTGTGGGCCAAAACATGCAAGTGGAAACGTACTTTTAGAGTGCTATTTTCGGCTGTGCTGAATCTTTGATACCATCCACTGACAGCTCGAATGTTTTAGGAGTAATATCTATATGATGTAGTAAATAGATTAATTTATCTTTATAAAAACAGACATCTGCTTTAAAATTGGTTGCGGCTTAGACATATATTAAATTATTATTAAATTATTAAATTTCAATATTGTATTTCAAAACAGCGGTGGAATTAGTTGAAGCGTTTACAGTGAATTTTATAAGGCTGCTTAATATAGGTTCTAAGGTAAATTATGGACCGTATATCACAAAATTCATAAGAAAGTTTCTGGCCATATGAAACTAAGTTGGAAGAAATTTTACCACAATAACGAACAGACAGACGGAAATTGCTAAATCGACTTTGAATTACTTAAGGAGCCAGATTATATATACTTTATGGGATCTGAGATGAAAAATAAAAAAGTTTCACACGAAATGACAAACTTAGTATACCCTCTTCACAACTTATTGTGGTGGAGGGTATAAAATTGCAAAACATTTGAAGTGCCTTACCACGAAGCAGGTTTGTAAGGGAGCATATTAAAGAATAACGGTTACAAAAACTTCAGTGTGTAAAAGTGATTGTTACATTTACCAATTTTTATATGCGCTGCATGAAGCGCTTTCTGTATCAAAAATGTATTGCTTCAAAGTGGGAACTCGTCATATAAAATTAATTTCTTCCGTAAGCGATTTGGTAAGCGAAACTTTTCGTTGGAAGCTCTATTTTTAATTGGGACACTACACAAGTTTACAGTACAGTTTTTCAAACTTGAGCCATTATCAAAATCTTTTGATTTTTTCTCAATTCACTGCGTAAATAGCAAAAACCCCATCATACACTACGCAAACGCACTGTACAGCGCAAGACTTGAGCACTGAACTTGTGTAGTGTATGAGCGTCATTATGGAATGAAGTGGCTTTTTAAAAGTATATTTTTAATAAAATTTTTAGCGCCTAAATGCCCACTTACTTTGGAAAATCTATCATAAGTGCTTCGCAAAATAAGGATTTTTTTTTTATTGGATTTAAGTTACTTTAATTTTTTTTCGCGGTCTTGCCTTAACTGTTGGCCCTTCCTAAAGACCTGTCTAATTAAAAATTTAAAAATTTAAGGAAATAATTCTAATTTATGGCGTCAACTACTTAACAATTTGTAACGCCTTTTTACAACCAACTGGTCATCTGTTTAAAATACACAGAGTTTATTGGAATTTTAAAAAGGAAATAAAAGAAATATTTACAATAATAAATTTATATTGAAAGCGAGATCTTTTGAAACAAACCATTAACTGGCAAAACGCCTATTAAAAGATTTTCAATGGCTACTTATTAAGCACATGACGTTACGGTCAAAATTTCTATAAAGAAGAAAAATTAACAAAAAAAAAAAACGACTCGGCTCACTTTGGCCACAAGTTAAGAGCAAAATGCAGGAATATTGTAGATCCAAAAAATAATGACCTGTATGAAGGGCTACTTAAAACCCAAAGAAAACAATTAAAAACCAAAACTCACCAAAAAAAAAAAGGAAAAATAAAATTTAAAAAACAAAATACTGCATTAAGCAGACCAAAAAAAAAGGATAATTATTAATTGGCCAAAGTGCGGGTTGGTATTTAGACAATGTAACCAGGCGGCTTATCAAACATTTCTAACTACAGATGCTTGAGCGAAGTGTGTGTGTGATGAAAGGTTGATTATTGAGTATTTTCATGTAGAAAAAAAATTTGTTTAAGTTATTGAAAATTCAATTAAACTGCGTAAAAATGTAGAAAAAAACAGCAAATTCAGTAAATGATCATGTATGATCATGTATTTCAAGAAAATAGCATATTTTTAATGGTCAATTTTGAAAACTAGTCATGTCTCCTTCACTTTTAGTCAAATTCCCTGCCTGCCAGCTTGTTTTCTATAATATTATTTGAAGCTGAAGTTTTTAATCAAGGAATAAAACTCTCACCCACATTTTTATAGTTTCTTTGTTTTTTTTTAAATATGTATGTATGTGTATTAAATTTTCGGAATTAAAACCTTATGGTGGATTTTTTTTTTTGTGAAAAAGTCCATCCCCTTTTTTTCATTAAAAATTGCCATAAATTTTGTTTATTTTTAAATCCAAAAAACCGAAAATAAAATATTTCCTTCACTTAAATAGTTTAATATTGAAACAAAAAAAAAAAAAAAAAAAAAATAACCATTCACAATTTCCATTATTATAACCCATTGCGTTATTTTCTTCTCCCACCCCTCTCCCAGCATCAATATTTTAATGTAGAATCTTTGATGGGTTATTTCATTGGCAGAACATTAAAGAATGAATTCTTGTTTAAGGAATAGAAACGCGTATAGTCAGTTCTGTCACAGAAATCAATTCCAATCGAAAGTAGAAGTAAAGCTGGAGTTCCACGCCAAGCGTTCTACGCTTTTTTTTTGCATTCTATGCAGCTGTCAAAAAAGTAGAATCTGTGCAGTTAAAAATAGCAAGTACCATGCGCAAAAGCATAGGATGCCTTGATACGAAAAGTTGGTATACTTTTGTAAGCTTTACAAGCGGCGTTTGAACAAATCAGCCGGTTTTGACAAATAAAATTTTATTTTTACTTGAGATTATGCCGCGTAAAAAGCGGTGCATGTAACTTGAAGCGAAGAACGCATGTAAGGTATGAAAATCATGCAAGTTGTTGCCGCGATAACGCGTGCTATTGACTTAAAGCTTAATTCCATATTTTGCTTCTCCAAAAAACAAAAACCTAATAAAGAAAACTAAAACAAATCCGATAGGGATTGCAACTACAGAATTAAAACCAATCCAACAGGACTGTGTGACAGTTGCAGGTTCGATTCTTGCTAAAGGCTGTGTTCAGTTTCATTGGAACGGGATAAACTTCTACGTTACTATTTAGTAAATTATGTACTTTGGAATTTTACTTGTAATTATATTTCTTTAGCATTTTGACAAAACATCTTCGGCCGAGATAAGATATCAAAAAAAATTAAAAAAACTCGGAGAAAAAATCATTTTATCAAATAATAAAATAAACCAAAATTAAAGAAAAATTTCGTTTATAATACACAGATTTAAAAACGTTAACAAAAATGTTGTTTAAAAACGAAAATTCGTATGTTTAACAACATTTTTTTTAACTTTTTAAATTCGACTTAAGACGTTTTGTTAAAATGCCACAGGTTTGTAACATAATAAATAAAAAAAATATTGTAAGAATTTATAATTTAAAAGATCTGCAAAATGCTGGCTGTTGATACTGCAAACAACGCACAATGGGATCCATAGCAAAAAATGATAAGCCAAATACAATAAGTTATTTAAAATTTCTCAGTCCATGGAAATACAAAATTAACAAAATTTATTAACAGATAAAGTTCAGTAAGAATCTAGTCTTCGGTAGGATATTTAGATTAAGTATTTTTCGGACCTTCATTACTACGATTAATTTAAAGAGTGCCAGTCGCTAAAAACAAGGGACCAAATTATGGTATTGGATATTGATCGAAATTTCAATACAATTTAAATGGAAATTTCGATTGATATCGAATGCTGTCATTTGTACCCTAGCCGCATATCACGCATATTTCGTGATTAAAACAAAAATAACAAAACACAAGCCGCGCTAAACAAAATTATTTGCTCAACAAATATTTTATTGTATGCAAGAAATTGATTTAGTTAGTGCTTTTAGGAAGGAAGGAAAAAGAGAACGCCATGTCTTTTCGTCTCTCTCCTAAAAACTCAAGACTTGACGGCTTAAACTTGAAGAGTATGAACCAGCACTAATATTTTTTTATTGTATTACATATTTGCTTACTTAAATATATGTATGTCCAATTTACAAGCTCGTAGTATCGTCGTATTCGTTTCTACACGTGGAGAAAAAACATGTTTAAATATGGTCACCTCCAACCAAACTATTTTAAAAGAAAATTTTAAACATATTATGGTTAAGATAACCATAAAATTGTTAGCGACAACCATAGTATGGTTCAATTAGTCCTCCATCAAGAACTCACAACCATACTATGGTTGCCTCTAAAAATGTTATGGTTAAATATGATAATAATTAGTTTTGAAATTTACAATAGTTTTTTTCCCCTTTTCGAAGAGCAACATACTATGGTTAAAAACCAACCATGCTATTGTAAGTGTTTAACAAATTTGAGTTATTATTGATCATAGCATGTTTGGAGGCAACAATAATATGGTTGGTGCTTCTTGATGGAGGCTTTATTTAACCATAATATGGTTATCACTGACAATAATATGGTTATATTAAACAAAATATGTTTAAAATTTTCTTTTAAAATAGTTTGGTTGGAGGTGACCATATTTAAACATGTTTTTTCTCTGGGTGCAATTGTCTAATTATATGATGCAAATCTGTTGCCTCATTATACGATTTGTGGAAAACATAAACGCAAATAGTGTTTGTGTAGAAAATCATTAAAAAAATAACGTTTCCCTGTTAGTCATCTTTCGAACACAAAAATATTACTGTTTTTATCAACACTCAACAAAAGATGTTAACATTTAATCCCGTTCGGTTTTTTTTGAAAATCCACAAACTTCAATGTGTTCGGTTCGGCTCGTTAATGTTCGTCCCTTTTGGCTGGTAAAAAAAACCAAAAATTTTTTACAAAAACAAAATACACACACGAAAAAACATTATAGAACATTAAAATATAATGTTTGTCTTCAGTATCACTACAATTGTTCTGTTTTTAAACATTATATAATGTTCGGTTCTTTCTTGAAAATAGTTACGAACGGTATTAAGGGTTGTGTATGTCTACACAATCACTAAAAAAAATAGATATCGATCCTGGGTGTGTGAGCCGAACGTTAAATTATGTACTGTTTATTTTCGAACACTGCCACAAATTTAATTCTTCTGAATGATTAATCCATGTTTGATTCATTTCAATTTATTTTTTTTTAAACTATTTTATTTAAAATTGCTTATCAAATAATATTTATTACCATTTTACCTCAAATTAAAACTCCCATACCCGGTTTAATTTCATGGTTTCAACCAAGGTGAATGGCAAATTTTATTAAACAAGAAGAAAAATAAATAAAAAACCAAGAGTGTTGTAAAAACTTACAACTTAAATTAAATAACTTGCTTTTTTTTGTTTTTTTTTTTCATATTTTTATATTATTTGGTAAACAAAATTTGTCAATCTTCTTAAATAGTTCACTCAAAGTGAACTGACAATAGGTCTGTCTGGGTACTTTTCCAGTAGCAAATACTCAGTAAATTTTTTTGGGAGAGTAACACCAACATTACTCTATCGGCTGAAAAAATCTCAAAAAGTACGCAGACAGTATCCAGTAAAATCTTGCAAGAAAACAGCTGATCGGTGTGTAAACAATTGAAATAACAAAGCAAAAGAATTTTAGCATATGTGTACACAAAATTGAATTCTCGAGGTAAATTAAAAAATTATTAATTAAAGTAAAGCTTAAAAAGTGTTGTAAATTAAAAAACTTGTTTGTTACACTGTTATTAATTTGGTAAGTTCAATTTCTTCTTAGTTTTATTTGTCGGGTTTTTTATAAAACTTCTTTTGCTTACATTGCCCAACATAGTGCCGGCTTACAATGGAAAAAAGAATGAAATGTCCAATACAGTGCCCCCCAACAGCTTGACAACGGAGAAAAATAATTTGGATGTGAAGTGCTCGCCAGGAACACAATTCCAAATACTCGCCTCTTCAATTGCAAAGTTTGCCCCACAAAGTTCTGCTGGTTCTATCGGTTCTGCCATCTTCACTCCACTTACGCCATGGTCGCACTGTATATTTGGATGTTTCTAGCATGAAGTAAAATGTTTTGTTTATTATAATTTATTATTAACGTTAAAAATTAACACAATTCTAACTACTTACCTCTGCCATTGTTAAATTTCAATTTTTATTTTCATTTCACAAAAACTATTTCATTCAAACAGCTGTTCAAACTATTTGCAAAATCTTGCAAGCGGAAATTTCTTCAGTAACATTTTGCAAGTTCTCTAACTTCCAACTGTCAAAAAATTCTTTTTTTGGCTCTCTCGCTGCAAGAGGTTTGGAGTACGCAGACAACATTTTGCAAGATTTTGCAACATTTTTCGCAAAATATGTGTACGCAGACAGACCTAATGTACATTGAATTGAAAATTTCCATTTTTGACACTTAGCAATACGACAGAGCAACAAAACAGAAAATTTGTCTATGGACAAGTGCATAAACAAAAGTCGTATTTTTTTTAAACTATAAGCTTGTTAATTGGACAATTTTTTTTGTGTTGTGATAAACATAAAAAAGTTAATTTATAAAATAGTTTTGCAAATAAATCTCCATGAAAAATATTTGGGTTCATTGTATCGCGGCATTAAAGATGATATGGTGCAAAGAGAAAAGCAGCTTTAGAAGAAAGAGACAAAGGAAAAAACACAATATCTTCTGCTTCGTGTCGCCTCTGTTTACTCTGTGTTAAGAAGTGCTTATATAGATTAACTTGTTAGTTGGAGGAACATACAGTCTGAAAGTCCAAAACACATCCAAGCCCAGAACAAGCCAAAACAAATCTATCTTGACTTTTGGTAGAACTCAATTAGCCTTTCTTTTTCCCACGCCAAGATTAAGATAAAAAAGGGAGGCGGTGCAAGTTCTCTGTGACTTTTTGAAGTCTTCTTTATTCCATGAACTTTATTTGGCAGCTTTACATCAAATAAAATTAGTAGAATATTGGTCATGAAAAATTACCAAAATCGGACCTTAAATGGCCTAGTTATACCCAAGCCATTGTTATTTCTTCGGGAAATAATGGGTTTCCTTCAGAAATAATGGCTTTCTTCCGCAAATAATGGCTTTATTCCAGAAATAATGGCTTTCTTATAGAATCATGGATTTGGTTCAATGTGGAACTGATCTACTATCTACTAGGTGACAAACAATGCGTTTACAAACTGCCCTCTTTTGAGCACGGATACTTCACACATGTAGCAATTTTGAGTGTATAGTCCGACAAAAATTATACCCCCGCCCGTTTTTTTAGGAGTACAAATAAAATTAATTTTAATAACACAACCTCTGCTATTTGAAATTTAGCAAATTTAGGTGAATAGCAACATCGCGTAGGCAGAACCGCCGCAGGCCTAACTCTCCCATGAGTGTGAAAAATCAGCCTTTTATTCGGAAGTAAGTCTCCCTTCCTGTGGTTTTGGGTATAAACCATAGCCGCCACGTGGTCTTTTTAAGTATCTCTTGGTCGAATAAGCTGCCTTTCGTTGAACCCTTTGGTGAGTTCATGCCTTGGTAAAGGCACTACCCCATCGGACGGTGTACAACCTGATAAAAAGCCACCTTCTTTTAGAAAAGTAAAGCTGCCACAAAGACAATGATCCAGGAAGCATTTCCTGCAATAAGCATACTAACAGGGACCTTATCCAACAGTCAGACCGATTTGCGCTGCAGGATGTAATACCAACAGGTAATATACATACATATTAGGGTGTGTTACTGATGTATGAGAAAAAATAAAAGTTCTCGAATCATGTTCTATTAGCAATATTTTTTTGTCTTACGTCAAAACAAATAAAAAGTGCAAAACAAATTTAAAAAAAGTCACATCTTCAGCCGGCGCAAGAGCTCCTAAAAATTAAGTATATGTAAGAAAATTAAATTTTTTAAATTTATGGCCCGTTCGTCGATAACGAATGAAGACTTCTTTCGCCTAACTTACATGTAAAACAAAAACAATATTTTATAATTTGTTTTTGTTTTAAATGTAATTTAGGTGAACGAAGTCTTCATTTGTTATCTACGAAGGTGGCATGTCATAGCCTTCAGTGTCATAGTGTCCATGGACTTTATGACACGTTTAAAAGTGTCATTATGTCCATCAGAGCAGTGTCATAGTGTCCATGGACTTTATGACGCTTTGCAAAGTGTCATAATGTCCACAACTTAACTTATAACCAAAAATATTAAAATATGTAAAATTTGTTTTAAAATGCCTTTAACTTTTTTTACAATTCGAATCTTTGGCTTTTCATACATTTCCTAATGCGTAATTTAAAGGTTGCTGGTTCCATTACTGCCAAGCTCTAAGACGCAGAGGTCAAAAGCTAAATAGGTTTGGAAATTCAATAAAAAGAAATAAAGACTGTGGTAATTAGTACCGAAAATCCTAAGTCTGCCATTGGTTGGCTTCGCTAACTAAAGCTTCACTGCACAGCCGGCCTTTGGCCGGACGCAAGGATTTGCTCCTCTATGGTATAACAAAAACCGGCCTCGCTAACTAAATCGTCTCTGGATAGACGGCCTTAGGGCGGGCGAAGCCGGTTTTGGTTATACCATAGAGGAGAAAATCCTTGCGACCGGCCGAAGGCCGGCTAAACAGAGAAGATTTAGTTAGCGAAGCCTATTTGTGTTATATCATAGAGGAGAAAATCCATTCGCCCGGCCGAAGGCCGGCAATGCAGAGAAGCTTTAGTAAGCGAAGCCGGTTTTTGCTATACCATAGAGGAGAAAATCAATGCTCCCGGCAGAAGGCCGGCTATACAGAGAAGCTTTAGTTAGCGAAGCCGGTGTTTGTTATACCAAGAGGAAAAAATCCTTGCGCCCGACCGAAGTCCAGCTGTGCAGAGAAGCTTTAGCTAACGAAGCCGGTATTCGTTATACCACAGACGAGAAAGTCCTTGCGCCCAAAAGTGTTTTCGTTATATAATTAATATACATATATACACTAGACTGGTCGCAATTTTTTTTTTAAATTTAATTGTTTGCGCTGCTTAAAATATGAGGTTTGGTGTAAGAAATCATGATCTAATTTTTCAGGTCAATCCGACGGTGCCTAGCCGTGCCGGGTGGGGCCCAAAGTTCCCCATATTATAAAAAAAAAAACATATTTTCTATTAGATCTTTATAGTTATACTAGTTGAAAAGCCGAAAATCAAAAATATGGCTTCGTTACGATCTTCCGCAGAGAAAGTACTTCAAGTGTGCCAAATTTCAACTTCCTATGTCATCAGATGGCTTCAGAAAGTTGCGGAACATGCAAACATCCTGATATACTAAGAAATTATATATTGTATAGATAGATTAAAGTACTTGCTGTTTAATATTTTAGTATGATACGAACGAAAGATTTTTAACCTAATTCGGGGTCGCTGAATCCAGTGGTGCTAGCCGTTTTTTTTAGGTTAGCTTTGGTTTTCGAGATATACCGTTATTTCGAAAAATAAGGATGTTGCACAACATATGTTCGCGTAACTCAAAAACGCTTTAGCTTATTGAAAAACTAAAAAAAAACCGAAATTCCGCAATAAAATTTACTTTAAGAAAGTTAAAACTTTTTTCTTTATGTTGGCTTTGGTTTTCGAGATATACCGTTATTTCGAAAATTAAGGAGGTTGCACAACATATATTCGCGTAACTCAAAAACGCTTTAGCTTATTGAAAAACTAAAAAAAAACCGAAATTCCGCAATAAAATTCACTTGGTTCGGTGAATCCTAAAAATGAAGAGCCAAAGTCATATGCTAATGTATTGGGAACATTATCAGCACTTAGTTGTATTAATAAGTCGTAGCCTTGAGTGGGAGCTTTAAATAATTTGGTTGGCCTTATAAAGTTCAGGTTGGAGGACATTAAAGTCGATTCTATAATTTCCACAGACTGACGAGCTAAAAGAGTAACTCTGGCTATAACCTGATCATTTGGTTGCTGTTCTGAGCTCCATATTTTACCATAATGTCTTTGATCATATGACAAAGATGGGAATGTTTCGCGTTCGGTGGAAAAACGTTATTCTAAGTCAGATATATCAGATTCTGACAAAAAAATAAAATATTCAAATAATTCTAGGCATCTCCCGTCTTGATTCAAGTTTCGTCTATGTTAAACCTTCTCTTAAGTTTTCATTGCATAGAGTCATGGATGCTTCAAATACTATTTTCACGAACTTTCAAGTCAATAAAATACAGTAATGTGCTTTTCTGCAATACAATGCTATTGTTGTTTTATTCAAAATTTAACAAAATTGAAGGTCAAAGCGCGGGCTGTTACACCAAAAATAAATTAATAATATTTTACAGGGGTCTATTGCAGACAAAAATACAACATATTTACGCTATTAGTAGTCGATAAGAGAAAAAAAATATTTTCGCCCCACCCTAATATATATCCCTCCGGGAGGAATGGCTGTGGTACAGTTAACTCTATACCATTTGAGACAGGAGAACCAAATTTGGCTCAGATCATTCTTATTTATAAATAGTATTGGTGGATTCACAAGGTGTCATAAAGTCATAAGTCTTGTAATAATAACATGAAAAAATACGACTCTTGTGAACAACCCCTCATAATTTAGTGTTCTATTTTGAATTTAAGTCAGCTGATTTAAAACAAATATGTATAAAAAAATAAATATTTCCGTCACATCATAATATTTTTTAATTCTAATCCATGAATAAATAAATAAAATTATTATACTATTTTCCATTTTTTAGACGCAAACCACAAATTAATTTTATTTTGTTTGTTTACCAAACATCAGAGTCCTAAGCCGATATAATTTGACGCCGCAAGTCTTTTGTAGTAAAAATTGCTAGCCGCAGGTCAAATTCGGATATTAGCCAGATAAAACTTTACCATCAACGGCGACGGCTACAAAAACTAAAGCGGTTCGGCTCAGCCGCTCAGCGCAGGTCTCTTCTGATTAATTACGACAGCACAATAAACATAGCAAGCAAAGTTCTATTAATTTAAAACACTTTTTATTTACAAAGCAACAACAATATATTTAAACCATTGTAAAATGTTAAAACATTATGACAATATAACATGATAGCACACCTTGTGAATACCCCATATGTACTTAATATTAAGAATAAGCCAAGTCGGACGGACCGGACCATCTTAGCTAAGGAACAATTAATTGGCTTTGCAATATTATGATATTTTCTTGTTTTTTTTTTGCTTTCTTAGCCACTGTGCAATAATGTATTTGACGACGTTGGTTATGATGTTGATGTGATGATTGTAGAGCCTTGTTCAACCGACCCACCCTCGCTTTGTGTTTTTATAGATGTTATATTTTTTCTTTTTTTTTGTCGACAAAATACCTCAGTGTTTTTTGTTCTCAACCCAACTCCCCGAATATTTTTAGCTAAAAATTGTTTTTCTATTTATATAAAAACGTATAATTTTCGGTAAATGTGTGTGTTTGTGTGTATAAATGTAACAAATATTAAAATAAAAATGGGTCTACTTATCGCTGGGTTATTGTTATAGTCATAACTTGTGTTGTTGTTGTTGCTGTTTATACTTTTACCAATATGGCGTTTAGGTTTTTATTATATGTATTTATTTCTCTTGTTGTTGTTATTTTCAGCTCGATTTTTATTATTTTTAACAATGGGTGGTTTTTAATTCACGCTCACTCACACCACAGTGGTTGCCAGTAAAACATGCTTAAGAGTATTTGTTCTCCCTTCCTACTCCCTCACCGAAAACAAATAAAAACTCTTATTTTTTTTTTTGGTTTATGTTTTTTAGGGATGGGGTTATTTTTTTTTTTTTTTTTTTGATAAGAATTTGTTTTTGTTTTAAATAGAGAGTGTGTTTGCCAGAATACGTTTGGCTGTGTGTAAGTGACTATTTGCTGATGTATTTGTTTTGTATGCATATTTTGCCTAAAGTGTTTGTTTTAGAACATTATTTAGGTGTAGGTGTGTGCATGTACGTGTACTTTAAATTACATACATATACAAACATATCTATATTATAATATTTTTCCTGAAAATTACTATGGGAAAAATAAATACATTTTGACATACTTTATTCACTCGCCGCTATTTTAGTTGTTGTTGTTGTGCTATTTTGCAATTATTAAATGCATAATAATATTATGTTCATTTTATATTTGTTTTTGAATGTGCGAGTGTGTGTATGTGTTTTGGTATACATACACACTATTTAAATGTGGGTTATTATTTTAGACTAAATTATATAATTTGCCTAAAACAGTATTCATAAAAATCGGAAAAAAAAACAAATTGCAGAATGTTCAGGCAAACAAAAAACTAAAAATTTAATATCTATTATGAAATGTGCATTTATTTATTTTGTATAGTTTATAATCACAAAACACCCAAAGATATTTAAAATTAAAAAAATTATCATTGAGTTTTGTTTGGTGAAAATATAATTAAAGAATCAAGTTTTAAATTTTTCTTAAATCAAAAGTAATAAGTAGGCATGTGATTTTCATGCACTAAAAATCGAAAATATGTGCTTAAAATATGCACTAAAAATCCAAGATATGCACTAAAAAAAAAAAAAAAATAAAAAATATGCACCAAAAACTTAAAAAATTGTTTTTAATTTTACTAAAAACAAAAATTTTAAAAATTTATTCTATTGTTATTCAAATATCTTTAAAAAACCTTAATAGGTAACAAGTTTTTTTTTAGTTTGCTTGAATAAATAAGTACTGTTTTATTAAAAGTAAAACTTGTTATTTGCAGAGCACACTTTGATTTCAGATCAGATCAAAAATATTTGAAATTTATTTTATTTTTTGAGCATCTTAATTTTTTTGCAAAAACTTTCTCGGGTCATTTTGTCTTCCACGTTGTTAATTTCGCTTTCTGCAATATCATTAATTCGACTTGAGTATTAAGTGAACTAAATCTTCTCTAATTAGTGATTGTTTCACCAATATATCCGTAGTTGGAAAATACAAAGGCTAATTGCCTTCTGATGTTATTTAAATTTAATATTTTTTTTACTTTTTTAATTGCAAAATCATCGATATCAACAAGCTCTTTTAACATTTTTAAATTACTCAAAGTTTTTGGAATAGAATTCTGTAGCATCTAACTAGTCCCTCATCTTGTTATTACTGTATGCGCTGGGAAGTGATACATTTCATTAAAAATTGCAATATGTATTATCAAATCGGCTTCAAATTTCCTCTGCAACGCGGTGCCAAGCAAGTAAATTGTAACAGTTTTGGATTAACTACACCGAAAAAATTTTCTTCACAGATCCAATGAAATTTACATTAAAATTCAACCTATGAAACCCTTCATCGGATTAATGAAGGATTAATAAAATCAATGACAAAATTTTCATTGATTTTATGAATCCTCATTGAAAAAATGGATAAAATAAACGTTTGTCATTAAACTAATGCAAAATTTTCATTGATTTTATGAAACATTTCATTGATCCAATGAAGGGTTACATAGGTTGAATTTTAATGTAAATTTCATTGGATCTGTGAAGAAAATTTTTTCAGTGTATTTAAGCCCATTGGAAGCCTTAACCATGTAAAGTGCTGCATCGGTTAAAAATAGACGGATTTTTTGTCGAAATCTTAAAAATTTATTTAAAAAATTAGAAACTGGGAATTATTTCCTTCCGAAGGTTATTTTATATTATATTCAACATTTTTCATTTTTCGAATTTATTCTATGAGCTAAATTTCAGTTATGTATTTTATAAAGCTTTTTTGTAATAGTCCTATTCCTTCAATTATTCAGAAATTACTTTATACACTACCAGACTATTATATTAGTGGTATTCACACCGAACTTGTTAATTTGTTACTCGGTAGTTTGTTAATTTGTTAAAGTTGCCAACTGTGAACGACCCCCTTTTTAAAACTTTGTTAGTTTGGTAACTTTCGTAGTAAAACAACTGATTTATTGTTCTGACACAATTTATTATTCTGGAAAAAATAAAACATGCCATGAGAAAGTGTAAAAAAACAATTGTCAACCATTTAATTACTCATACTTTGACACAAATAACGTTTACTGACGGTAAGTAGTGAGTTACCAACTAACAACTATTTTATCAGGGGTGCCGTGTCGTTAATTTGTTAAATGTTAATACGGTAGCGCGTTAAATATACAAAAACAAAATGCGTGTAAAAAAGTAACGATTAACGACTAACAAACTAACAAGCTCGGTGTGAATTCAGCTATTGTATTTTCTTGTTACATCTTACCTTAGCTTTCCTTTGGAAAGCAATGAGGTACAGAAAAATTTACAATTATTAGACACCAGCAGAATTTCGGTTTATTTAGTTTATTTAGTAAACTAAACCATTTTTGAGTGCAGCGAATATGTATATGTTGTGCAACCTCCTTCATTATCGAAATAATGGTATATGGGCATTTCCGTCAAAAGGTCCACCGTGACGGAAAATTTTAAAGTTATTAAATTTAATACAAAACGAATGACGTATTTGCAAATATGCAATGATGTTAGATGTTAGTACATTAAATTATATTTAGTTTGACATAAAGTGAAGCCTCGGTTAACGCAATCCTCGATAAACGCAACTCTCCGATGTTCGCAAGTATGGGCACCACTACATTGAAAGCTTTGCATGTGTGGCATTGTATTGGTTTGTTTACGTTTGCATTTGTTGGTTTTATGCTCTTTTGCTCTTTGTTTTTTGTGTATGTATACACATCGTTCGCTCTTTTTGCATTTTCATTTTGCATTTGCCCATAGCTGGATATTCGCTACACCCAAATTCTTAACATTGGTGTCTCTGTTAACGCAACTTTTCAAGACACAAAACCTCAATTTGCGCAACTTTACAAGCAGAATTTTGTTTGTTTTCTCTTTCGGTTTATTCACATGGTGTATTTACTTGCCAAGGTGGTTCCGATATTGCCACAGTTCAGAAACAACAGGCATTTTCTTTTGATTTATTTTTACATGCAGTAAAATGTTGTTTAAGGTCCACCACCTTGAAAAATTGATTATTTGCCTGTTTTAAGAAAATAAAAACAGGCAGTATAATTGTCATTACAAATTAACATACCTTAGAACATGCATTTTTCATAATACATTTTTAAATTAATTTCTCTTAGATTTAGTTTTAAGGAAATTTTTGCTGAGGAAAAAAAATTTTTAATTTTTTTCACAGCATTTTATTAAATCAATGTAAAATATTGATAAAACTGTACCTACCTATAAGATCACCAATTGCCATTTTTTATTCCTTTTATTTACTCTTTTAAGCTTTTTTTTTGGATTTCCTGCTTGCATGTTAAATAAAAAAGCTTTTCAACACATGTTATTAGTTGCTTGAATACACCGCTCATTACAACAACAAACAAATACAAAACAGGCACACAAAAGCAAATGCGAAAAATGGCGACAAAAAATGCAATAACTCTTTTATTTGCAATCATATTTCACAAATTTTTTAACACTTGTTTTTCGATTAATATATTAATAATACCAATTTTAATTTTGTTTAACTATTTCTTCATTTTAAATTACAAAATTCTTGTTATTTTGTAGATCACTTACCTAACAAACCGAACCGAGATAAAATTGTAAAGAAACTGAGGTGAAAATACTGCAAGCAACAGTAAACTGGAACAGTAGAGAAAAAAGCTTTTAGGTTCAAGTCGATAACATTTGATTTAACAGAGTTTCATTTAATGAGGAATTAGAATTTTTATTTCCGTTGTATTTCTATAGCAAGTGCTGTTATTTAAACCAGTTAATTTGTTAAAACAAAATATTTTTTTCTAGTAGATTTAACAAAGTTTTGAATTTCAATTAATAAAAATGGTAAAAAAAATCAACAAAAAAATAAATTTTGATATACTTCAAAAACTTTTTAAACTAAGAAAACATCACCAAACCGAACCAAAACAGTGAGTCAGACCCCCTATTTCAATAAAATATATATTTTTTTAAATTAAAATAGTAAAAAAAAATATAAGAAGATTGAAGAAAACAAAAATTCATAAAAAATTATAATAAAGTAGAATAACCAAAAATTGTCGATCGATTTATAAAGCAGAAATTTGTTTGATTAATCCAGATAATTGCACTTCCCTAACAGACACACGGTCAAAAGTGAGTCAATATCGGGTACAATTGTTTTTTTTTTGTACTACAGTAAACCTGTTACCACAGATAAGTTTTATTTTATTATCACAGTTAATTGAGAATGAAATAAGTTTTTGATTTATATTGTAAGAAATTTTTAGTGCTAAGTTTTCGCCGCACCGTGGGAGATTTCGAGCTAGAATCGTAAATTTTAAGCACTGTTTGTATATTTCAAAAAAAAAACACTACAAATACTGAGTCTTAGGGATTTTCAGAAGATTTTTTAGGAATTTTTCGATTGGCTTTGAAGTTTCAATATTACTGTAACTTTGGTGAGAACTTCTCGCATCGAAAATATGTAACACAAAATGTTCTGTCGTTTCTCGAAAAGTGAGTAAAAATGTGTCTGCTACTCATGTCGAAAACTATCAAAAGAGATTATCTGCCTGTTTTTAGAAACATAAAACAAGTGAGTGAGTGCTTTTGTTTTCAATATAATTTCTCACTCACTCACTTGTTTTCATTTTCTAAAAACAGGCTGTATGTTGTTACGTTATAAATGTCGAAATATTCCAATCGAAGCCGATGTGAAATTGCAGACGTTGAGAACGCCGATCACACATATCATTGGCGGTGACTAAAATTGAAAAACACAACCGTTGCTTATACAAAACATGGTAAAGCGCGACTTTAATGTTTGTTGTTTACAATTAGCTTTGAAAACATTTGTATGTTTTTCAAAAATTTTAAAAGCAAAATAATTAAATAAATTAAAAAAAAAATCAGCCAAAAACAGAAAAAATTACCTCTTCCGTGATGTTATTCAGTTTCATTTTTAAAATATTTTTTAGTGTTAAAATTTTTTATATTATTTGTGAGTTCAAAGCGGGCACTTTCTCACAAAAACTTTACAGACACACTTTTTCTGTAAATTTCCATACGTGACAACTATTACTCCCCAAAAATGTTACACACGCAGTTAAGTGAGAAAAACAGTTGTTTGTATTATTTTATGGAATTTTTGTTTCATATGTCACATTTCTATCGAAAAGTTTCTTGACGCAGGAGTTGATGAATATGGGTAATGGTTTGTTTTAAGCATTACAAAATCGTTTTGCTTGTAAAATTTCATTTAAATATATTGGCTTGTAAAGTTTTTTTTTGTAAAACTTGACTAGTACATTCTATTAATAAAAAAACTTTTAAAATCGGGCGAAAATTTAGAATTTTGGATTGTTGATAATTTTTGTAATACCCTTGGTGCCCTGTTTGAGAACCTAAGGCAGCCCTCCTGACATGTCTATATACCCCAAATCCAAGACATAAAATCGAAAGCCAGCACTTAATAAGCACCTGCTATTTTATTTTTATCGGACTTATCGTTTACAAAACTCATAATTATGCATGTCCATTTTTTTTTTCCAAAATTCGAGTAATAACATGGTGGAATAAGCAGGTGGCATCGTTACGGCAACAAATACAACATTACAACAAAAACGGAAGTCATATCAACGTTTACGTCAAAAAATACTTTAAACAAAAATCAAAGCGTGCCGCTGAACGTGATGAAATAAATAAATTTTCAGCCAATTTTTGTGCGTTGGAAAGGTCTCCTTGCAATGATGGTTAAAAAAACTCTCGATAGGTGGCGCTTTTGTCGTGATATTTGAATTTTTTTTATTGATTGTAGATAGCGCTGGGGTCAAGTTATTAACAAAATTCTCCAGTATTTCATTTTTTATTTTAATACCATATGAGATAAGGCCATGATGGCTTTATCTCTCATTCAATAGGGAGATAAAACCTTTTTTTGCATTTGAATGGGAGCTAAAGCCATCATGGCCTTAGCTCACATTAGCAATATTAGAAAATGGCTTTATCTCTCATTTCAGTTCCGGACACACTAAAGTTAAGTATTCAAATCTGGCTTCGCATACTAAAGTTTTTCTGCGTGGCTTAGGGGTTTTTTCCTCCAGTAGGACTGACTTCGCTGAATAAAGTTTTCCTGCGTGCGTCACAAGAATAAAAAAATGTTTTTCAATGATAACTAAGGATTTTCCCTTTTACAGAATGTTTACACCATGCATAACCATATTCTGAAAAAATATGGCTTTATCTCTCATTTGCGAAAAAAAAATATGGCTATATCTGTCATTTCGCAAAATTTTAAATATGACCTTACCTCTCAATGATTGGGCAATAAGGCCATTATGGTTTTATCTCCTATTCAATTGAGCAATAAAGCCATCATGACCTTACCTCACATGGTTTTAAAGCACCCCCCCCCCCCCTCTTTTTATCTGGTCTTTCCTCTTCTCATTTTTATATTTTATATATAAATACAAATACACCTACAGCCAACTTCCAGTTAAAAACTGTGAGACATACAAAACAAAATTGCAGAGTGTATGAAACTGAGTACCGTTCCCCAATCTTATCACCCCTCTGACCAATAAACTCAAGAGTTGCTGCCACAAAAACTGCAAGTCTGCACGATGACTATTCGAGTACAACATGGTTACCGGTATCATGATACTCAACACCGGTTTCTCATCTGGAAGTTTTCGCCTTCCTATAAGAAGGTTCAGGTCGACCTATGACTTTAGTGTGATACCCAGGCAATAAATGAAAATAGAAAGATAAAAACATTTATTGTAGAATTAAAAGAAAAAATATTAAAAAGTTTCTCAATCCTATTTCTCTAAATTCTTTTTTTTTCCTCACTAAATAACAATGCACTAACACGAAAATGATAATATCTAATAGGTATGTACCAGAGCTGCCAGTTTTGGTTATTTCTAACCAAAATTGGTTATATTTCTTTTCGATGTGGAGATGTGAATATTTTTTTCATTTTGGTTACTTTTCTTCTAAAATAAAAATACGTACGAATATAATTTGTACTGCGTACAATGATTTTTCATTATTTGTAACCAATGAATGGAAGTTTTTTATACTTTATCGAAATTAAAAATCCCTTTCAAAACTGCAACCAAATATTTTTTTTAAGATTTTTGCTAACACTGCAGTTATACGCTCAAGTTTTTCTTGATAGTCTTTTACATATACTGTTTGTCAAAATTTCCAAAAATTGATAGTTGTGACGTAGGCTGCATTCAATTTTTGAGCAATTTACTTTCAAGATGCCATCAAGAAAACAATTTATAAAGTGAAACGAGGAATTTGCTCACTTACCTTGAAATCAGCTGTTTTCTTGAACGTTAATTGAAACACTCACTGGCAAGAGAATTTTAAAGGCAAGTTCGTATCAATTTTTAAAAGTATGAGTGTATTGGTAAAAAAGTGTGAGTGTATTCAAACTTCCCTGTCGGACATTCAGTTAACTTTAAATTAACTGAAAGCTAACTATTTCTCAAGTAGTGGTGGTTGACACTTGCATTGCTTTTATATGAAATTAACTATTTTAACATTGCGATGTCCTAGGAAGTAGTCAATTGTCCGACTCTGCTTTACTTTCAGTTTACATAAAAGTTAACTTTTTGTAGCTACCCTGCAAAAACTTTATAAAAATATATAGTTACACAAAGTCAATAAAGTAAATTTTTAGCTCGCTACCAGCTAGTCTACCGGGGCAGTGTAGATTTTGTATTAAAAAACTATGTTTTTTGACTATAATGACGTTTGTTTGTTAATCGACTTGGCTCTCTCTACTTAAAATATACAGTGTTTGTATACACTTTGGTTAATGAAAATTTTCCATTGCTTAGTTGTTGGCTTTAAGTTAGTCTATACAAGCTAACTTAAAGTTGGCTTTTTTTTGTAGTTAGCTACTCATTTGACGGCAGTGTTGATAGGCAAAACTTGATCGTGTAACCCTAAAGTAAGAAAAATATTGGCATATGAAGCATACGAAAGCATATGAAGTTTTTATCAATGGAGATTTTCAATTATATTTTTTAAATGAGCGTAGCTTTTTCCGATTTTAAGAGTACTAAAGATAAGTATCTAGTACTTAAAGTAGAAAGTGCATAAAATCACGCGGAATCGATTTCAGAAAATGACTTAAAAATTACACAAAAGTCGTTTTGGTATTTCTAAAAGCTTGAATACAAGTTTAATGTTCTAAATTTAGGTTATTTCCAGAAGTAGATAAAGTTAAATACATACTTGAAAATACACATAGGAATTTTAAAGATTTTTCAAAATTACATAGATTTATAATATATAATTTTAAAATTTATGGAACTTTATGTAAATTAGAAAATATTTACACAAAATGCATTTCGTCAATAGATTTCGATTTCGCCAAAACTATCGCCACATCGCCAAAGGTAAATTTCCATCGACAAATGGATTTAACAAATCGCCACATTTGACAGTCCTGTCAATGACAGCTAAAAAGTGGGAAACAATTTTGCTTTTTGTGGTTTATAACTGTGAAGTACAAATAGTTGATTTGAACTGAACTTGGTGAAATTGGTGGTTAATTGAGTTTATCGTTATTTTTTTTTTTAAATGTAACAGAATTTCATTTTTGTTTTGTTTTCTTGACGTTTAATTATTATACTACTATAAAGTGCAAATATCTAACCTTTATATTACAATGCAACTTAAAATAAATTTTAATGATTTTCTCATTTAATAAATGGAATTTTAAAATTGGTTATATTTTTTCACATTTGGTAACTTTTTCAAAAATTTTGGTTGTAAAAATTGTATTGGTTGTGGCAGCACTGGTATGTACATACATTCCCATTCTCTGCCCCAACAATTCTTTTATGTTAATTAACATTGAGTTTTACATTTAAACTTTATTCTCCATCAATACTCCACTCTGTTGCTAATTTTCACCTCAGTTACTTCGCAAATTTTATACAAATCGGTTTAGTGGGAAAGTGCTTTAAACAAATTTAATTAAATCACGGTATTTTGTGTTAAAAAATCAAAAAGAAGTGTTTGCAAATGTTTAAGAAATGTTTAATAATGTGTGTATAAAACTTTTTCTTAAGAAATGTTTGAATTTATATGTTAATTAAGTAAGTAAAACAAGTACATTTTTCATGTTTCGTTTTTGTGTTGTTCCTGTTTTTCAACGCCATTTTCGTTTTGCTTTGTGTTTGTTTACACTTGTTGAAGTTGTATAATTTGCAGCTGAGTTGAATTAAAGTGAAGCAAAAAAGCTCTTTTGTTGTGAGAGTTATCTATTAATAAAGTAGGAAATGGAAATATGTAATAAAAGTTTATGAAAACAAATAAAATGTACAAAAATTAAAGATCGCTAAAGGTAGGAAATAATTGAGCTATGATTTTTTTATTTCGTATTTATTTTATAGTTTTGGGATGTATAAAGTTTTTGTAAATATTAGCAGCCGTATTCATAATGAAAATTTGGCATGAAATTTATTTTAATTTTAAAAACTTTTTAAAACTTCTACATGTATGTGGAGGGAAAAACAAAAAAAAAAAAAAAATAAAAAAAACAAAACCAGCAATGATTAATGCAAATGAGTTGCATTTTCGATACAAAATAACCTGGTTGAAATCGGTGAACTAAAGTTAGTAGATCGCTAAGAGATCACGGTGAACCAGCAACAAATTTGATACCACGATAACCAAGAATGCGTTAGGCCTTGGGGTTTTTATTTGCAACCTTTCAAGTATAACCTTCTCTTCGTGGTTTAAACAGATATCTTAAACATGTTGTATTATGTTCAGGACTTACAGAGTAGCGAAGATCGGCCTATGAACGAGCCTTTCTGTGTGCTGCTGTTATAAAGTAAATCTGCTTTTGCTCCTGATTGCTATGAATTATTTTTGCACATATGAGTTGAACAATTGTATTCACTCAATGTCAAGAGCACCGTCAGATTACGGAATAGAAATTCACTAGAGAAATAAGTATATATTCTGGTGTAGATTCCATTTTAAAAACCAACATTTTAATTGGTATATTATTTACGACCAATTTCACCAATTCAGTTCAGTTAAAACTAACTAATACTTTAACTTCCAGTTAACAATATGTTTTGACAGCTATAACTGATAGTTAATTATTACTGTACTTGGTGAAATTGGGGGTTAATGTAATTTCATTATAACAAGAATTATTATAATTTGAACTACTTCTACAAGTTCAAATTTGAAAATATTCACTATATAACCTCAAACTTCTCTTTGAAAAACTTACTTCTTCTAGGAGCTAAACATAATCTCCCCTCCTTTTTTCTTAATACGTAAACGATTGTCACAAAATTTACATTCATAAATCAGAATTATTTACCACACCATGATTCTAAGAAAACTCCTATATTTACATGAACAAATCTTTTCATGTTTTCTTATGCCTACAAAAGTGTGCCAGCCACAGGATAATAAATTCTTGTAAAACCACCATAAATTCAAAAACAAAAAAAAAAAAAAATTTTCAAAAATATTTTTAAACAATTTGAATAGTCATTGTAGGAAAAGCAGATAATTTTTATGAATTTCTAAGACTTCCTTTTAAATAAAATTACACCCATTTATTTATTTTTTTTTTAATTTAAATTTTCTTCGTTTTTTTTGGCGCATTTTAGCGTAAATTAAGAAGGCGTCAACGTTTAGACCCAGTCATCATTTCTTTTTTTGTGTGTTGCATGAATTGAAGGCATTGTCTGGTGGCAACCACACGTCATACATCATCAGGATCTTTAGAAACATATGCAACATCTTGCATTCACTCTCATGCTATTAACAGTAAGTGATCATCGATCATTACAATGATTATTATACTGATCCTTATGAGAATTTCATAATTTTATAACAATATTCGTATGGATTTCACTATTGCATGAATGGCTTTGCACAATTTTTGTTTTAAGAAAGATTCTGTTTTTAAATTTGTGAGTTTTATAAAGAAAATATTTATTTCTATGGTTTCAATTTTGTTTATTAAAAAGAGACTTGGCCTGTTATAATGATCCTTATAAATGAAAATTTGTTTTGCTGGTTGCCCGCACTTTGGATTTTTTTTGTTTCTCTTTAGGACATTTTTTTTTTCCTTTAAAAAATTTTTTTTTTAAATGATTAGCTAGTGATTGAGCATTTTTAATTTTATTATGAAGTTTTTATACAAACTTAAGCAACGTCATTAATCATTTCATTCTATTTTTTTGGTTTTTGATTTTCTAGACATTTGTTGACATTTGACATCCGCTATGGCATCACATGCCTGTCAGTTTTTTAAGGAGTTTTTAATCATAATATTAAGAAATTGAACTTCATTAAAAGGCAATGATTAAAATTTTATGTAAAAAATAAACCGATTAAAGTCATAAGAGTATATTTTTCGTTTAAATGATGCTTTTTATTTAACGTCAGGCAGGTTTAAATCAATTTTTTGAGTAAATCATTAAGTTAGTCATTGAGTAAGTTTTGTCGAAAATACTTATAAAGTTTCTTGTACATACCTAATAGTTGCTCAAATCTGGCTAGAATTGTCTTTTTGAAGATAAAGTCTATTCAACATGACCTAATTGATGTTATTAAGTCATTACCGCAAAAAAGCTTAAGCGACATCATTTTCGTTTCGTGAATTTTCGTTTTTGTAAATAAATGACTTTATTGACGACACTTGCATCATCTTCTAAAATGTCACATAAGGTTCCGTTATGATTTTATATCGAAAACAATTTTATCTTAAGCGACAACCTTCATACACAATTTTTATAAAATAAAATAAATAAAAACCTTTTTTTTTTGTAAAATTTTGTTTTTGTCGCTGCGGTAATAAATTGATATGTATTTACAATAGATCCGTTAGATCTTTTACAAAAATAAAGTCCAGACTCCATCACTTACTAAATGAAATAGAAACAATGTAAATACATATGCATGTAAATATTTTGAGTTCTTGTTACTACCAAAATTCCTTTTGGCATTTCACAAAAGTCTGACCAACCTTCACTACCTTAAGATCAAATTATTAATCTAGATCAGTGATAACCAAGCCCCGAACTAAAAAAGCCTCGAACGCACGCACACAAAGATATTATGTGCTTGTGGTCGGTCGCAGAGACTGATGATAGTCTGCTGTTTTGAAACGAACAAAGTTGTAATGTACATGTGAATTGCCGACCGTGTCTGTGTAAAAAATACGAATATTGACTGGCTCGCGAGTCTATAGAGTGGTTATCACTGATCTAGATGCTTTGACGTTTAATTTGGTCCAACCAAAATGCACGATGTTAATTGTAAATAAAACAAAAAGTTTAGAGAGAATTTTTTTAATATTTTTTATTATTATAGAAGGATCTATCTATGACAATTATGTGTGAAACGAAATATCGGCCACGGCTTCGGTGGTATACCTCTATCCGATGGTTAATATTTTCAATGACTCTGAGACATATTTGAGGTTCAATGTCGTTAATGTGCCGAATTATCTTATCCTTTAGCTCTTTAATCGTTTTTTTAATATCCCCAAAGAAAAAAGTCCAACTGTGTCAAATCACATGATCGTGGCGCCCGGTTCACATCACAACAACGTGTGATAACACGGCCATTGAATTTCACGGCCATTGAATTTCTGTGGCAAGTGGCATTTTCGTAGAAGTACGGCCCGCTGATGCCGCCACCCCGCCACATGCACCTACAGACCCAGTTTGCTGAAATTTGTACACAATTCTCCCGAGTGTGGATTTGACTTAGAATACACATTCGAATTAATATGAACATTTATATAATAAATGTTACTCACCATGAGAACTAAAATTCCCAGATGCTATTTGTTAAAGATTTTAAGATTAATTTTGCTAGAGTTTACTGTACGCATCTCAGTTGTTGGAAAAATCTTAGACGAGAAAGTGTTCTCTCTAAATTTTATTTTAAAACTATTTTGCTTCGTTAATTCAAATGTTATAAAAATGCCCTTCTTGAATGTCTGTTTTTATTGCAGGCTGTTGACCTTTAACGCTACAAGAAATATATAAAGACGTTTAATTTAAGCTTCGAAGCGAAAATTAATTATTTGATGGCTTTATTACTTTATATAATCAAACTTTACGGACTATGGGGCATATTCTGGACATGCCAATATGTTTTTACTTGGTTGTGCCCTGTTTTATAACGAGGGCCCTACTCGGTTTTTTTCGAAATGATCTCAGAACAGATGCTTGTTTTCGAACTAAGTGCATGCTTGATTTTGACTTCATGGATGATGCTTGATTGCAAACAGAGAGTGTATGCTTGCTTTCTAGTATAGTATGCGATACATTCTAAAGAGTGATATTTTTCGGGTTTCCTTTCAAGCTAAGCTTGGTATAAACCTCAAAACTTTGATTTTATCATTCGATCTTGCAATTATTTTTTGCAAAAATTTCTTATTTGAAAATCATCTGTTTGTTTTCTCTTTGCTAATTTTTTTAAATTAAAATCCCTAATTATGTTATTAAAAAACCGTTCATTCTCCTCAAAAAATGTATCTCCATAACTTTATCTGACCCAAAATCTCTGCTCATTTCAACCACAATCTTAAAATTAGATTTTAGACTTTATATTTTTTTTCTTTCTTTTGTTTTTGGCATGCGACCCAACCAACCAAAGATCAAGACACCGAAGACGAAAAAGGTCAAAGAAAGTGAGACACAGAGGCAGTGTGCGACGGACGGACAGACTGACTAAATAAATAATTTCCGTTTGTTAGATCATCAAATATTTAAGATCACCACCATTCTAAACTAACAGCCCAGCCCGTTCGTTTCTTCCTTAACCTAAGAGTTGTAGTTTTTAATAGACATTTGGCAGACGTTTGGCCATCAAAAAGATGTTTATCATTTGAATTTTTCTTTTTCTTGTTTTGTTTTTTTACGAATGACCCCTAATGTTTAAGAAAACAAAAGAAAATTAAAAAATTTCTTTTTTAAAGAAACTATTCTGCTGTTTTGTAGTTGTTGTTTATAACAGCTTATCTCAGCTTGTGGATTGTCGATCTTTAAAGGAGAAACAATAGAGTTTTCCTTTGTTTTTTTTCGGAAATTTCAATAAAAACTGGCCAATTTTTTTCTAAAACAATAAAAAACACACTTTAAAATCTAATAGAATTTGTTTTCTATCTTTTTTTTAAGCAAAATTTTAGTCATTGGAAAAGGTGTAATTTCTTTGTTTGATTTTTGGCCAATTTTTTGCTAAAAGAGCATTTAAAAAAAATTTTTTTTTGGTTCGTGCACTTTATTTTTTTAGAAAAGAAGAATTTTGACAAATAAATGTTAAAATTTCATATTTTTTGATGCCTGCACCTTTTACTCTTTTGATAATGAGTTTCTATTCTAATTTATTAATTTTCTTATGAATATTATTTTCATTGTCCTATTTGTCTGTCTAGGCCACCCTCATTTGGCCATTGCAAATTTTTTATATTGTTTTTTATTTTGGCGAACAAAAGAAAACGGAAATGAGTTAATCGATTTATTTGAATTGTAAAATTGCAAAAGAAATAAATATGATTTGTTGAAGGAAAGTGTGAAATGATATTAAAGCAACAGTTGCTAAATGGGGAAGCAATTTCCCAGTTGTCATTAGATTGGTTTAAAGCGAAAGAATCATTTGTTTTAAATATAAAGATATTTTTTTATTTTACGTTTATCAACTTAGATAGCTAAATTAATATGATTCTTAATGCATTCATCATTAAATGATTTAGCAGTTTTCTTAAAATTCATTAACAAAATAATATCTTTATGAAGGTTAACCAAACAATATTGTCTAGTTCAAGGCGAATTCATTCAGGAGACATACAAAGAAAGAGTTATGTTAGCTGTCCCTTTTTTGTAAGCGGTTACTATATCTTTATACATAAATATGAAAAATGTTTGTATGTTTGTATATTTGTTTGTTGGCTTATATACTCCTAAACTATAAAATATCAGCAGGGGAAGTGGTACCCCCCATAGGACGCAAATGTTAAATATCGCATATCATATTAACTGTTAAAGTGAGAAGGTTCAAACTTGGTAGAAGTCACTCTTATATTAATCTACACCTTTGAAAATAAAAATTAAGGTGGTAGGCGCAGGGGAAGCAATACCTCCCATGGGATGTATTAAATTTTGTTGGAGGTGACTAAATTTAAACATGCTTTTTCTCTGCGTTTGTGGATCATAAAGTAAAAAACGGTAAAGCGGGTACTTACCAATTCCATTAGAGTGGGCGTTGCATGCATAAGATTTAATTTTCCTCTTAGCAGTCTTTTAACACTGACTCTTCTTAAGGATCCTCGAAGGTTGATTTTGGATTTGTCAGTTTGCAAGACATTCTCAGCTGTTGTGTAGTCCATTTTGGGTGTTAACTTTTTTCTTCTAAGATTATATTTTTGTGTTTTTCTGTTAATAACTGAGAGACTTACGACTTTTTTATTTCTGTTTTATAGCTTTCATGGGAACGGCTTAAAAATTAAAAAAAAATTTTAATTTTAAGATTTTTTTGTAAAGTTTTTATGCATCGCAAAACTGGGTATAAAAATCCTTTTAAGGCGGCCGGATGACAGCAGGCGAAAAATCTGCGATGAGGCGGGCGGCGAGATTAGAGGTAACCTCGGAATGCCGAATATCTCTGAACTAGATTTATAATTATTCTAAGGTAACGCTGGCATAAACACTAGGCCACAGTGCCTGCGAAATTACACTGCAGAAGGCCTGGACAAACAGGGTTATCTCTTGGACCACATGCTCGTCCAAGGCATAATTGGCGTTTTAATGACTCGCTGCTGGACTGTCAGTCAACGTAAGTTGGAACGGTGAGAACACCTGCTCTTTGGACGGAATTCTGAAGCTTGTTTATTATTGTGTTTGGGCGGAACTAGATAACGACAGTGATATCATTCATTACCACGGAAACCATAAATATAAAATTGCATGTTTTTCCTTGTGCGACCAATGAAGGCACAAACAATATATTTATCCGTTTTAGAGCCTTTTATACATTTTGGTATCGATTTGTTAGTGCATATTTTTGCATATTTTACCGTTTGCAGCATTTTTGTGCATAATTTAGTTAAACGAGCATTTTTGCAGCATAGTTTAAGCTTAAAGTGCATATTTTGCATTTTTAAGGCATATTTTGATACATGTTTAATTTTTTTTTAGATGCTTATAGGAGCTTTCGCAAAGAAAAATTTTTTTTTTCGAAATTCTTTGCCCCCAATTTCACCATCTACATTTAATTTTTACTCTCAAATTGTAAGACAAAGCAGGTTGTCATTAAGGATAAATGTTGTGCGATGTGTATTGTACATAGAAATGTAGACCAATCTTTTAGTATACCGATCGACTGAAAATCACTTTTTAAAGTGCTCTAACGATACCCATCCGTCCGTCTGGCTGGTTGTCTGCCCATGTCCACCTAAAGTGCAAGTTCCAATTTTGTAGATAATTTGATCAAATATGGACGAGTTCTGTGTAAATGGTGAGACTCGGTTTATAATTTTACATATTCCCCATTAAAATTTCTCTCCAAATAAGACTCTTTGTGTCAGTAAGCCATCTAATTATGATTGTATTTAAATTCAATTCGCCCCAAATATATTTTACTGCAAATTAAATTATTTTCCAGTCCTTTCACATTTGCATTTAGCTCCCATCCTTAAATAGCTTTCATTTTCTTTAAATGTTAACATTTGTTAACAATTTAGCGACCGTACCTAAAATCCCTTTAAGACTAAAACCCATATGGATGTTAATATCTAGATAATATTAGGCGCAAACATCTCTTATATGAATTTTAACCTAATGTGGCTTAAGCGATAATATTTCTAGGCTGTTTTTTCAAATTTTGTTATTAAATTGTTGAATATTTTGTCTTCAAATTTGCAATTTTTGATTTTTTATGGCATTTTTAACATTTTTCAGGGCATATTTTATGATAGGGCACCATGCGATGAGTAAATGGAGGATGGGCCTGGATAAAAATGAGAACTGTAGAAGTATGAGGACGAAGAGAAAGAGACGGCGTTTCACTTTCTCTGCCAATGACCTGGTCTCAGGGATATTAGGGATATTTTGGGAGACCAAAATTGCCCTGTTGGGATGTTCTATCTTAGGTAGGACTAAGGTCGATCTTTCTTTTCAGCATGGAATCGAAATAGTTGGAGGCTGCTGTGAAGTAATCTAGTAAACTCTAGCTTAACACTGGCTCACAAACGAACCGCTGAATTAGTAAATGCTATAGACAATGGCTTTTTCTACAGTTGGGCGGTGTCATTTGAGTAGGTGAGACTTTCTGACTTAGCATTATCAACCCATTGAAATCCCAAGTATTCCAAATTACTCCCGAAATAAGAAATTTGATAATGTCTAAAGAATTACCTTGGTTTCATATGTTTTGTTTTGACTGCCACTGTATTAACCCTAGAAGCATATATGCCCTCTTGCCATTAAAATGATATTGTATTTTTTAATTGTTTAAAATTAAAATTTTTACTTAAATTTTAAGTTTTGTTTAAGTTTTATTTGTTTTTTTTCGTTTCTGTTTTAATTAACG
The DNA here is from genome assembly GCA_930367215.1 of Pollenia angustigena. Classification (NCBI taxonomy): domain Eukaryota; kingdom Metazoa; phylum Arthropoda; class Insecta; order Diptera; family Polleniidae; genus Pollenia; species Pollenia angustigena. Next base: position 53,966,034 of record OV884056.1, on the reverse strand, counting down.
AAAACAAAATTTTCTTTAACCCCATTTAAAAAAAAACTCCTTTTGTGTTTCTCAAATATGCTTGAAATATTTTTTTTAATATACATTTTTTATTCAAATACTTTTGAAATAGTAATCACTTTGTTTTTCTGTTTGTGTTTTTCTTTATAAAACATCTAAAATTTTAGTTAAATTTAATATTTATTTATTCTTTTAAAATTAATTATAAAAAAATCTACTTAAAACTAATGGGTTTTTAACGATTTAAATAAAATTGTTAAATGTTTCTCTAAAATATTTCATCGAAATAGTTTAATTTTGATTTTGTAGGCTCAAAAAGTTTTACTTTGATTTTAAGTTTGTAAATGTATAATTTGCATTTTTATTTTCTCATTTTATTAAAATTTAATTTTGTACTTTAATTTTGTTTTGTTCGAAAAATTATAATTAATATTGTCGTGTTTTTGAAAACGTTTAATTTTTTAAAATATCGGAGTTACAAAAATATTAAAATTGGAAATTAATGCTTGATTGTAAGTAAATTATTTTGAAAAGAGGTCGTTAAAATAAAAATAAAAATTAGTTGGAAATGTTTAAAAGAGATTTTTTTTAAAAGCAGTGATTGTTCCCTATTTCAGAACTCGTCATTCATATTGCCGTGGTTGCAAAGTAGATCGGTTATTTTCTTATACACAACACGAGTATAAAATAAATTCTTAGAAAAAATGCATAAAAAGACAAAAACTTAAATTTAGTGTCAAGCGAGTACATAGTGCGATATCGCTCATTAGTAAAACAATATGTTTGCTTGAAGAAAAAAACAAAGTTAATAAATAACACAAAAATTGCTTTTTTCATTTTAAATCAGTATTCGAAAAAAAACATTAAATATCTGTTCGGTAGATTTGTGGACTACACAAACGTTAACAGTGTTTGTGTAATAAACCATTAAAAAAAAAACGCGTTTCTCATCTTCGAACACAAAAATAATACTGTACTTATCCAACTTAACAAAAAGATGAGAACATTTAAATGCGTTCTGCTTTCTTTTTAGCCACAAGCTTTGTTGTGTTCGGCTTAGCACATTAATGTTCGTTCGTTTTGTTTGTTAAAAAAACAAAATATTTTTTTACAAAAACATGTATTTTGTATACGAAAAAACAAAAAACTAGCGAACAAATTTAACACAAACAAAACATGTGCACAAGACAAACACAAGCTTTTCGTGCTGTGGCCGTTAATAAAATTTTTTGTTTGCTCATTTTTTTTATCAATGTAAAAAAGAAACACTATAGAACATTATAATATAATGTATGTGTACAGAACCACTACAATTGTTCTGTTTTATAACGGAAAACAGAACAGTTTTTAATGTTCGTTACTTTCTTGAAAATAGTAACGAACGCTATTAAGAGTTGTGTTCGTGTACACAAACAGTAAAAAAATGAATATCGTTTCTAGGTGTGTGAATCGTACGCTTAAAAATGTTCTGTTTATTTTCGAACACTGATTTAAATACACTGCTACAAATTTTGTATTCTTTCTAGTTGAGAAGTCCCCTTTCTCTACTCCCATTACGATGGTCATGAAGTTGATCGACTTTTTTACAAAAAAACCCACGAAACAAAGAATACAAGAAAGCACATTTAAATTGTAAAAGCATTGTGCTTCTGGGCACCTACGTTACCGTAGTAAATGAGCAATGCGCTATTTTGTCTTCTATCTTTTGAGCTTAAAATCAGTAACGAGTAAAGAGAAGTTTTAAGATTTAACGTTAAAATCTTTCTTTTTCAACAGCCATACCTAAATAAGATCAGAAGGCGGAACGTTTTTTTCCAAACTGCCACGAACAGTATTGTAAACTTTCTTGTTTAATAAAACCCAATTTATAGAAATCAAAAAATGGAGATAAAACCGCTAGATTCACCTAAAAATAGCTAAATTGCCATTGTAGACTGAACTGGACCCATAATGAAGAGAAAATAGGAAATACGTTAACGCACGAAAAACAAACCGACGAACAAAGTCGGCCCGTTTGCCTTTAAGAAATAAGGACAAAGACGCGCGAACTGCTTCCCCTTCCAGAGCACTTTTACTTAATTGATCTTAAAGAAATTTGTTTATGCATAAACTAGATTGGATTACCAAAGAATTAAAAGAAGACTATTCATATAATTTTTAGAGCACAACCCACATTCATATTGCACTGGTTCCTCTAAAGAGGGTCAACTAACAATTTTTATATTTTCACTTTTCAAGAAATCGATGTACAGTGGTCATATTAACGCACTGTAAAAAGCTGTCATCAATTTCTCTAGTATTTTGCCAAAAAAAAAAAAAAAAACACAACGTTTGCTTCCGCTTAGCTTTTACGCTGTTAGGTCATACCTAAAAAAGAGCGTCAACGCTGTGTCACAAACACAAAATAGAAATAAGAAATGGAGATAAAACCGCTAGATTCCTCTAAAAACAGCTAAATTGTCATTATTTATTGAAAATAGCGCTCAACTTTACTATTAAACGCGCTGTCATAATCGAATTTTGCAATTGAAAAGCGTTGAAGCTGCGCTATAAAGAGATGCTTCATACAAATTGTATGCGCATGGCAACTAAAAAGCGGGTGCCACTTTTGTTTAAGTACGTCTGTAAAGGAACATTTGAGGTAGAAGAACAAAACAGGCGTTAGTACGCGAGCGCCCAATAGACTTCTGTAAAAAAAAGTTAAACAAGTGTTTTCTTTAGCACAAGTTACTTAAAAATAATTTTGACGCGTTTGCGGTATCAAGTTAGTTAACTTTAAACTTTTTAATGCGTTGTGTATTTATTAAAAGTAATTTAAACAAATTTGTGAATCATGGAAAAAAAAACTTATTGAAGATATTGAAAGCAAACAATATTGTATAAAAAAAGAAGCCAGGACTTCAAACACAAACACAAAAGAGACGAAACTTGGAGTTCTATACGCAAAGAGTGAAAAATTCCAAAACCAGCGGACAGAAAAGACTGCTTTAAAGCGCGTTGTTTAATCTGCCATTTTTCTTGCGCCTAAATTTTTAAACGCACCAAAATCATTGGTTCATCAACGCGTATAGTGTTTTTTTTTATTTCGAAGAGGAGAGATTTTATAGAGAAAGTTCATTTCATACACAGTTATCTGTTTCTGAGAACAGATTGTATAGAGAAATAGATATATGTATGTATGTATGTATATTAAGAGAATTAATTAAAAATAAAATGCAGGGATGGGAAATGCGATTTTCATTTTGATACTAAACAATTTTTTTATTCTTTTGAATTTTAATATTAAAATTGTTTCTTTTCTTATTTTTATTAACAAACTTATTATTAAGATTTATGAGAACAAATTAGCTAGGTAACCGGAGAGAACACTTGTTTGAAGTCTAGGTAAATCAATGTTAGTAAGATTCGTTTTTGGGTAAGAAAAAAACGGGATTTTTCGGATTGATTGACAAGATGATAACCTTTTAGTTATGTTAAAGATAAATATGGGACTCAGCGATATTTTTAATCACCAAGATCGGCATAAAATACATGGGAAAATATATTCGGAAAAATCAAAATTGATCGAAAGTTTAAGCTGTGCAAACATTGTTCGGCACCTGAGTGCTTTTGGCATGCTTCTTTGATGCGTAGAAAAAACTTTTAAGTCTTAAGTTGCTTTAACAAACTACTTTGAGTTCAAATGTTATGCTGCGATTTAAGGCTCAATTATAATATGCTAAAGTTGGCTTAAGCAAGTGTGCGATGTCTTGTAAATCATATGTGTTTAACTATATTGTACTTAACATAACTGTTTGTTAAATTTTATACGGAATCAAATGTTTTTTGGTTTGGTTTTTGTACTTTTAAATCCATTTGAGAGGATTTTGTCTAATTTTTTACTTTGTCTAATTTTTTACTTTAGAATTAGAGTTGAAGAGTAATGCACAACAGAAGCTTTTGTATTTAAATCAAGGTAGTAATTGATAAAAATTAATTTGATTTGCTTCATATGAAATATTTAGGTTTGCAGATTTTTGAGAGAATTCTGTATTAAAAAGTACCATAAAAGATCATATCGACGTTGGAAACCGTAAATTGCGTAAGCCACAAACCTTGAACCTCCGTAATCATAAAAGATTGTTCAATTTAACAAACGATTAATAAGGAAAATTTTCATACAAAATTTGTATTGTTAACCTTTATTAAATCTCAATTATGAAAACATGTAGAAATGTTCTCCAGAGCAAAAAAAAAAAAAAAAACTATCCAAAATTCCAAGGAAGAAACTGGCATTTTTCAAACCTTACGGCTTAAGTGAGCTTATTTTTGTCCTAAAAATATGAGACCAATCGGCGCAGTATTTTTTTTCTGAAAAATTATGTAAAAAACATATTTTCGATTTTTGAGTCTAACGTCATTTATGTTTTCCTACCTCGATAAAAATTTTAACACAGCATTTTTGAACAAAAATTAGAAAAAAAAAAATAATTTCAATTTTGTAATTAAAGATAAATTGTAAAAACTAAAATTAAATAAAAAGAGTTGATCATTTTTTTTTGTTTAAAATGAAAAATGAATTTTGTTTTATTTTCTGTTTTTTTCTTCAAAATATAAATTTGTGATTTTGGTTCTTCTTACAAACTACACACAGTTTTGACTATCGAAGATAAACGAAAACGAACATAAAAACTTATCTTAATTTGCTTAACATTTTTATAATGTTTTGTTAACATTTTTTTTTATAAAAATAAAATTGTTTAAAAAAAATTAAAAATTTTAAAATATTTAATTTGGCATTACAAGTTGTTTTGGTGGTTTCTTGCTAAAAAAAAACTTACAATTAAAATTATAAAATTATAAATTTAAAACTAAAGAATTTTTAAACCTTTGACGGTTTTTGTTAAATTTAATTTTAAATCTAAATTGGTTGGTTTGTTTTGCTCTCTTAAGATTAAAAATTACAATTAATAATAATAATAATAATACATTTACATACATTTAGTTGATACAAATATTAAGAATAATATTTATAGTTGACATAAACAAATTCATTTGCTCGTTTGTTCGATTAATCTACAAAAAGGAACCATTTTCTTAAAACTTAATAAAAATGAATGAAACTAAATAGAAATTAGGACTTAAGATACTACTAAAATTTATCATATTTACAATTCTTGACAACAGTTCGCATTAGGTGGCATCAAACTTTGTTTGGGGGTAAAGTTTGATACCCCTCCTAAGCTACTAAAATAGGGGGAGGGAGGGGTTAATAGGGTTTTTATTGTTTCTATGTACAATTCAAATCAACGAAAATAAAGAAATAACAAAAAATTAACAAAGTTTTTAATGATTCACCTCAGTTTTTACGAATGAGCATTACGAGCCATGTGCACAAAGAGTCCCACCGGACCATCACATTTTTCCCCGCACATATTACACTTGAACACATCGTCACAACTGTGGTAGCCCATATGGATGGTGTAGAGTACAGCGTCTTTGAAGAAGATATCACAATATTTGCATTCATACATTGTCGGGGTAGCCGAGGGACTTGAGTTGGATGTGGAGGTGGCACTGCTGGAGGCTGTTGTTGAGGAGTTGGAACTGTTGCCCGAAGACGAAGCGGTGGATGTGGAACTGGTATTTGATGGATTGTTGTGCTTGTTATGGCCGGTTTCCATGCTTTCGTCAGCGGAAGAATGATCTTCAATTTTAGTGGATGGTGCTGAGGCTGTGATGGGTGAAGATGCTGCAGGCATTTCGGGAGCACTTACAGTCTTTGGTGATGTTGGAACCGAGTTCAATTGGCTGGCTTTTAATTGTTCATGTTCTAGTTTGAGCACACGTCCCTTGCGTCTGGCTGCAGTGGATGAAGATAATAAAGGAGTTTCCACATTTTCTTCTGCCAATTTCAAATTAACGGCCAAATCAGGAGTTTGTTGTTGTTCCTCTTTGGTGGGGGTTCCTTGGGATAAATCCATTGCTGAGTCTACCGATTTACGATCAAAATCATGATCCTCTTCTTCCTCATCCTCATCAGATTCTAATTCATCTACCTCTTGTATTGGATATTGTAATTCGTTGTTGTGATCTTGTTGTTGCTTTTGTAATTGCTCTCTCATTCTGGGCGAGAGCTGGGCCAAGACGGCAGCCTGTTGTTGGGCAGCCAACATTTGCAAGTTCAAGTTCCAGTAGGGGAAGAAGGCCATGTTACGATTTTGTTGCAGCAAGGAAGCCAAAGGAGGCAAGAGATTGGAAATATTGCCATTTTGACTGGAATTTTGAGACTGTTGCGAGGGTGAGATTTGAGAATTAGCTGGCTGTTGTTGCTGATGCTGCTGCTGTTGTTGCAAAGACATATTCAAAGTCAAGGTTGGTAGTTCGGAGGCCACTGAAGAACTACTTTTAGCAGGAGAGGCAGGCATTTGATTTTGTGTATTAAGAGGAAAACCTTGTAAAGCAGCTGACAATTGTGAAGGAGTGGGCATTTTTAAATCAGCAGTAGACTTTTTAAAACTCGAGCCAGAGGAACCCTTGTTCTTGGGTCCGCGCCGGGTGCCATAGACATCAATAACAACCGAGGGATTTGGAATGCCTTCCTCGTCCAAAACCATACCGGGTTTGTGGTCATATTTGCGTAAATGCAATTTAAATGAATGACAGTATTTGGTGGCATAATCACAGTCAGCACATCTGTATTGATACACCGAGGAATGTGACTTACGGTGAGAATTCAACATGGACTTATTGACACAGGAATAGGAGCATTTGTCGCATTGGAAAGGTTTCAAGTTCTTGTGCTTGCGTATGTGATATTCCAAATGATGTTTCAATTCTGTGACAAAGGGACACTTGGGACACTGTAAAACCTTTTCGGGTTTCATATGAATCTTGGCATGTTCCCAAAAGACCAGTTTGGTAATGGCTACCATACCGCAGGATTTGCATTTGTAGTTCTTCATTTTACCATGTGAATTGTAGATGGGCAAGCGTATGGTTTCATCGTCATCTGAATCGACTATATATTTGATATCTTCACTGGAGTTTGACATGAGTTCCTGATCCTGCTGGCTTTCATTTATATTTATGGAATTCGAGGCCTTTGGCGATTTAGGAGGTGTTATATCCATTGGTGGTGTATGACGGGGAGTCAAAGCAGATTTTTCTGAATTTTCCAATAGAGAAGAGCTTAAAGGCTGAGGGCTGGGAGTCTGTTGTTGGTTGCGCTGCTGCTGTGTGGACTGGGTGTAGAAATGAGACATGGCGGGTAAAACGGCTTGTGGCAGACCAGGCGGTGTTAGAGGATTAAAACCCAAAGGCAAATGTGAGGTGACCTGATTTTGTGCGGCTGCCTGTTGGGCCTGCTGGAAATGCTGTTGATACTGTTGCTGCTGCATTAATTGCTGATGCATGCCAGCTGTATCGAAAAATTGCTGTTGCTGCTCTGCACTACTGCTGCCAGCCAATTGATGGCTATTCGTGGGCGAGGGAGTCATAGCAGTCATATTGGTATCCATGGCAGAGAATTGCTGCTGCTGTTGTTTTAAATAGTTTTCCAAATGCGTTGTTGAGGAGGCAGATGAAGGAGCAGGAGAATTTTGTTGATTTTGTGGCGGTGGGCTTAAAGTACCCGGTTCTGTTTTGATATTGGCGGCAAACATATTGTTATACCAGTTATTGTGTTCCACATAATTAGCGGTGGTTTGCATGGTGTCCCAATTTTGCATTTTTGTTGTTTGTGAATGTGATTTTTGTTTTTTTGGTAGGAAAGTGGTTTGGGATAAAAATTACCAAAAGAGGAGATCTAAAATGAAACAAATAAAAAAAAATTTATTAAAGAAAAACGACCCAAAAAATATTCAAAAGTTTTTAAGGATAACAAAAAGCACAAAAAAAAACAAGAAAAAAGAGCGTAAAAAATAACGAGAATTCGTTAAAAAGTAAGCGCAAGCGCTAAAAATTACGCGTTTTTTGAAATTAAAGAGATTTGCTTTAAATTTTTTTTATAAGATTTGAAAAGTTAAATAAATTCAAACATTTACTTTAATAAGTTCTTTAAACTTTTTTTTATAAATTGTTAAAGAATTTGTTTAATTTTAAAGGGTGAGTTTATTTTTTACTTGGATATTTGTTTTACTATTTTTCTGGTTAATTTTTAACACCCCTCCTCTTTGAGGGTGGTTTTTTCCTGAAACACTTTTTTATTTTTTTTTTTTTTCTTGTAAAAAATGGTGATTTTTTCTTTTTTTTTTAACCAATCACAGTTGTTGTTTGATTTTTTTTCGATAAAAAAAAATTGTATATATAAATATAATCCGGGGGGAATTTTTTTGTAGTATACCTTTGGCAGTTTTTTTTAACAATATCCACAATGCAGTCTTTTGTTGAAACTTTTTTTTATGTGTTTATTAAATAAATTCGTTAAAATGTTTATTAAAAAATTTACAACTTCTTTGAAGTTTTTAAGGTTTGAATGAAGATTTTAAAAATCCTTTTCGCACTAAAGTTTATGTTTTTCACAATTTTTCGTATTATTGTTTAAATAAAATGCAAGAGAGCCGTTTATCGTATTGAAGCTAGAATGCAACTGATGCTGTAAACAAAAATGAACCGAGTATTTAAACAGCGAACACAAATTTCTAAAAGGACTCTATAAACTAAAAACAAATATAAAACTAAAAACGCACACACACAAACAAATAAACACACACACACTTACAAATCAATCTCTCTTTCGTTCTCTTTTGCCGTTTTGTTTAGACAACTTTCTCTCATGCACACACAATTTTTTCTCTAAACACACAGATTAGTTGAAAAAAAGTCAATATTTGTTTTAAAATAAAACAAAAACTCATCAAATCTCTGAGTGCGTGCGTATCTAACACACACTCAAACACTTACACTCGCACTCACACTTTTACACAGGCAATTGTATTTTCTTCTAATATCCTTTTTTTCCTAAGCGTGAGTATGTATTTTAATATTTTTGTTATTTTTTTGTTGTTTTTTTTTTAGCTTCCTCTCGCGTTTTTTCATACTGGTAAAGTCAGGTATTTAAATTAAAATATCCTGTGAGTTTTGTATGGATTTTTAATTTTTAGAATGGATTAAAAATTCGTTGAAGATTAAAAAGCAGATTTATAAATGAACCTTACTTAACTTGGAATTTGTTCGTTTGGTAAGTCGCTTTTTCTTTAAGAAATTTATGAACGGACTTAGCGTCTAAGTAAAGTGAACTTTCCAGCGTTTTGGCTGTTTGTTTCGTTAAAAAGGGAGTAATCGAAATTTCCAAAATTTGCTTTATTTATTTTGAGAGGCTTAAAAAGAGACTGTGTTATAATGCAAAATGTATGAAAACGAAAATTGTATGTTTTAAATTAAAAAAAAAAAAAAAAAAATTCTGGAAAAATTTACTAAAAGAAAAGTTAAAAAGTAATTTCTAAGTTTTTTTAAAGGTTTATCAAGTCTTTGCTAAAGTCCTGAAAAAATGGACATATTTAAGCACATTCGAAATTAAATTAAATTAGTTAAATGTTGATGTCAATTATTTATTTTTGATTTAAAGCAGAATACATTTAATTTAGAAAACAGCTAGAAACATTTTCTTTTAATATAAAAAGGTCTTATGCTTTAAGCGAATATGCAATTATAGGCAATAATATGCATTTCAAGCAATAATATGCGTTTATTACACAATTCGTAATAATGAGCAAAAATTTTAGAACATCGCAAATTTAAAAATAATAATAGCAGATTCATTATTAGCAGGGCAAGGGACTTCATGCAAATGCATGTTTGTTGTCGGTACTCTGAGACCCACCTAAAGTTAATATCTTTGCGAATCACAATATTTCCAGTAAAATGGCATCAATTTGTTAGTGCATATTTTTGCATATTTTGCTTTAAATGCATGTTTTTGCATATTTTGATATAAATGCATATTTTTCGTCTAAGCTCATGACATGCATGAAAGTTTTTAAAGTCACCTTTGCGTTTCAACCATGTATAACAAGATGGGGTACCTGGTTGGAGGCAGTTGAGTATTATGCCAAAAATTTTGAAGAATTTAAAGATGTGGTAAATAATTTTAACGAAAATAATGCAGTCGCGATAAAAAAGTAAACAATATTTTAATTGTACCTAATATAAAGGCTCAATTAGAATTTATACACTCAAACAATGGGTTTCTAGTCGAGACAATAACCGAACTTCAGAGGTTTAAATCATTGAACACGTCGGTTAAACTCGTTGATGACGCTGTCATTAAAATAAGAACAGTAGAAGGTCAAATCGGCGAAAAAATAAAAGCCAAAATTTAAGCAGTTTTAAAAAAGAATGCCGGATTTAAAAAAGTTAAAGAAATTGGTAATATTTTTAATTTACCTTTCAGTAAAGAAAAAATTGTAGACAATGAATATTCTACAAAGGAGTTGACCACTTTTAAATATCCACCTATTACATCCGTTGATGTCAATGCTTAAAACTGTTTTAAGACCAAATAGAATGAGTTTTCAATTGAAAAATGAATTCGCTTCCGTTTTCAATTCATTACGAGGTGAACTAAAATTATACCATTGTTTTAATTTTCTGCTTAATCAAAGAGTAATTTCAATTTTTGGGAATACAAAATTTTAATTTCAAAAGATTTTGTTATTCGTGCTTAATTCCCAGTTTTTATTCTTGACAAAAACACTTGAAATTTATTGTTGATGGGATAAGCTATTCCTATGCATTTCACTGGTTGCTTAGGCCAGATCATCAGGAAACTTCATCCATAAAGATTTTAGAAAAACTAAAGATATTAAACCAAATAAAACTGTTAAACGTATAAGAATTATAGCAACAGTTCTACTTGTAACAATATCAAAGCTTGAACAAAACACATCAACAATAAACAACAGTGGGTTTATCTCATCTTACATTCCCCACTACAATTAGTTGAAATTCTCTCAACATTAATTGTAGTTGTAAGTAGGTTAAGAAAAACAAAATAAAAACAACACAACAACTTACAAAAGATGTTGTCAATTAAGTGTTTTTTAGGCCGTGCACTTGCCTGTTTATCACAAAGTAATTTCAATTTTTGGGAATACAAAATTTTAATTTCAAAAGATTTTGTTATTCGTGCTTAATTCCCAGTTTTTATTCTTGCTTAATATTAATCAAGGTGAATCGAATACAAGCCTACGTCATCATCAGCTGTGCCAAGGCAAATTGGCTATTCTAACCCGAAGTGTCAAAAATTGTCTATGTTTTCAAGTTGGCTTCCATTAATTTTGTTGTGCGTCCTTGAAAGTGTTTGTCTTTATCTGCTTCTTATTGATTTATTGTTGTAGCATAGGGCCGGGCCACCTTATATTCAATTCTCCTTGATTTCAATTAAGTCGTTTTCAATATTAAAATTTGTTAAGAAAATTCATAAAATTTTACTGTCGTATTCATAAAGATATTTTTAGCTTAGTAAAGGCTTACAAAACCAATGTTGCTTAATAAACGTTTGTTAAATATAAAAATCGATAAGAATACGTTAAGTATTTTAGGAACTACACTGAAAGAAAAAGAAAAATTTGATTACTTCTTTAACATAACCTGAAATTGTAAATGTTTTTGTTATAAAGAAACTAATTTTGCAACTGAATTCAGAGCATGAAACTTGTAGAATAATTAACTTTTTTTAATTAAGCATTTATAAGCAATAATATAGAACTTAAAAACACAAAGTTTATTTATCCTAAAATTTGTTTTAATAAGGCAAAATTTAAAGAATATTATCATTTAAATATAAGAAAAATATTGCCGATTTTAGATAATATGCAATTATATGCAATTAAACAACAACAAAAAAAATGCAATTAAAACCACTATGCAATTCAAAGCCATTTTATGCATTTATTAAATAAAACATTAAATTGATTAAAGTGACCGAAAATGTAAAAGTTATTAAAAGCTGTTTATTTTACGATATTGTTATAGAGAAATATTTAGATTTTCTAATTTTATAAATTTACTCATAAATTTGTACACTTAGATGAACAATCAGACTGCAAAGTTGTGCAAACGTAATTTCTTAAATGTTTTCTTCAATATTATCTTCCTTAAAAGAGGTGATATTTGATAAAAATTATTTCAAAAAAATTTCCTTACATGGAAATATGTTATTCGGATTAACGGTAAATTTTGATTTTATTTTGATCATTATTCAGTTAAATTATTACGGAAAAAATTTCACGTTCGAAATGTCACGTATCGACCCAGATTTTGGATTAACAAAAAAGAAAATATAGAAGATTTTGGAATCAAACCAAGACATTTTAATGTTACATTGCTACGTAAAATTCTGAAAGTAGTTTGACTAAAAGTTGTGCCAGGTTTCTTTGACCTAGAATCGCGCCCTCCATAAACTTTAACATAGATAACAGTGCTTTTCTAGTGCTATAATTTAAGGGTTAAGAAAACGTAAAAATATTTTTTGCTTAAAATGTTATTGCATTTTTGATGCGTACGACTGTCTACAACTTTATATGTACTGTCGTTTTAATACTGACCTAAGTAAAGAATTTTAATCATAAATATTTCATTCTGTTTAACCCTTTCAGGGTCAAAAATAATTTTTGGCGAGATATAGATCTGAAAATTTGTATTAAAGGTAATGTGATGGCGCCGAAGCCGGGAAAAATAGTAGTTTTTGTTTCATGTAGCTCCCTTGGTTGTTAGGGCATGTCAAATATTTTCAAAATTGACCTTCAAAGGTCCCCAAAAGAACCTAAAATTAATTTTTCTCATATTTTTTTCAAGTAAATATTTATTTACGCATGTATAAATACTTACAAATTGTTTTTAATATCGCCCGATCACCGAAACTATTATTTTTTTTTCGTCCTAAATATAACCTTTTTACGAATTTCCTGACTAGTGTACGACAATGCCCTCAATATTAAGAAAAGAAAGTCAATGCCTAATGTAACAACTATTTGAAATAGCAAACGTGTCTTTCTTTCAGATAAAACAAAAAAATATAATTTACTGTACACTTTTATACAGTAAAATTGCGTAGAAACAGAGTACAATGTAATGTCGAATATATTCACAAAAACACTGAAAGGGCTAAGTAGCAATATGCATTTTTAATCAAGTACAAACAACGGGTTGAAAAATTTCAAAAAGATTTAGGAAATATTAATTACAAAATAAATACCCAGCTAGAAAAATAGTACGAGATTTTTTCGGAATCAGACATTACTTGCAAATGACCGACTTCATTCTTTGAGACTTCTTACGGATATAGGTCATAAATATGGTATTCGTAGTGTCTGGCTGCTTTCGGAATGATTTCGTGTGGATATATCAGGGTATTTTATGTACATATGTACACTAGGTGACCCGTGCGAATATTTCGCACCGTTAGTTGTCATTTTTGTAACATAAAATGAAAATAATTAATAGATTAATAGAATAGAGAAAAAAAAAAAAAAAAAAAAAAAAACAGAAGTAAAGGAATAACATGTTAAAATAAATTAAAATAGATAATCATTCAAAGCAAATTTCGATCTACCAAAGGTTGAATACAATTTGGTTTAAGGATTGATGTTTGACTAATGACGTCAGCAGTCGTCGATGGCTGCGAGTGTTAAACGGCAAGCCCTCTGAGGAGATTGAGTGGTTGCAATCGAAACATGTCAGGGTAACCTGTCCGTAAACACCTGGGTTCGAGCCCAGATTGAGTCAAGAATGAAAAATTATCAATAAATTTTAATTAATTTCCATGTTGTAAAATTCCTTTCTTCATAAAAATAATTTAATGAAAATTAAATTTAATGAACTTAAGCCTAATTAAAAATATTAAAAATTTGGATTAAAAACCATAAATAGTTCAATAAAATAACCACAATACTAATAATTGTTAAAGCTAAGGCACGAGCTCTATGTTTGCATTTGTCCTTCAAGTTGTGCTGAAAAGGTCAACAAGAATAAGAAAGACAAAAAATGAAAAAACAAAAAATATGTACTTTGAACTTCAAGAAGAATTCTTGACAAAAGTACGAAAAAAAACAGAAGTAAAGGAATAACATGTTAAAATAAATTAAAATAGATAATCATTCAAAGCAAATTTCGATCTACCAAAGGTTGAATACAATTTGGTTTAAGGATTGATGTTTGACTAATGACGTCAGCAGTCGTCGATGGCTGCGAGTGTTAAACGGCAAGCCCTCTGAGGAGATTGAGTGGTTGCAATCGAAACATGTCAGGGTAACCTGTCCGTAAACACCTGGGTTCGAGCCCAGATTGAGTCAAGAATGAAAAATTATCAATAAATTTTAATTAATTTCCATGTTGTAAAATTCCTTTCTTCATAAAAATAATTTAATGAAAATTAAATTTAATGAACTTAATTAAAGCCTAATTAAAAATATTAAAAATTTGGATTAAAAACCATAAATAGTTCAATAAAATAACCACAATACTAATAATTAATAGAAATTTTAGTAACTTCAATACATTTTAAAATATAATTTTTATCAATGAAAATATTCATTTTTCAATTTCTAATTATTTTTCGTCATTAGTGTTAGAAATAAGCTTTAAAATGAGATATCATTCATTAAATTTGCCGCGGTGGTATGGGAGATATTTGCAACCGACAAAAAAAGTGCTTTAGAAATAATATATATGATATCTGATAGATTTCTGACTTAATTCATACACATTTTTTTAAAATTTATTTTCTTTTCGTTTCTAATTTGATTTTCTATTCAAAATCCTTAAGATCTGTCCACGTTAGAAGCCATTTTGCAATAAGATAAAGAAAAATTAATTAACCTTATACATAAGTTTTAAATCATAAACATACATACATTTTGTTTTCGCTTAACAAATGTGTATACTTAATGTTAGACATTCTTTAAGCCATCTGTCACAAATCCATGCCTTTTTAATCAGATGTCTATCAGATATCTACAACATTGTGTCAGAAATCTGATATATGCAAAATCGACGTTTCTCCCAGAGATCTGGCTAACCTCGTTCTAGTTTGTTTGCTGGGTATGTATTCCAGCTAGTCTATAGCAATAACAGTAACTAATAGGGCATATTCTATAAATCGAAATGAAGTGGATTTAAAATCAAAAAGATTTTGAAAACGAGTCTGTAAAGAAAGTTCATAAAAATATTCCTTTTTGAATACTTCATACTTCATACTTTGTATCAATTATCTTTACAAGTTCAACTACAGTCAAATCCCGATAATTCGTATCCCGATAAATCGTAATTCCCGATAATTCGTAAAAAACTGTCGGTCCCTTGAAAAAATCTCTTTAATTCGTAATATTTTGATACATTTTGGTCCCATCGCTAATTCGTAATTTTTTTTCAAATAAAATCTTATTTACTTCTTATAAATCGTAATTGTTTGCTAACTACCACTTATAATTCGTAATAAAAACAAAAAAAAAAAAAAAAAAAATTGAAAGAATAATTTTTTGCTGACCGCTATTTTTTGTTTTTTTTTTCGTGGGTTTTTGCTTCTGCTTATGTGTGTGTTTATTTACAAAATTGGTTGGTGTCCGTATGCGAGAGCTTTCACCTTTTTTAAGCAAACTGCTATTTATTTAATAGAAATATGAACAAATATGCAGAAATATGTAGAATTATGCATTGACTTGTAAAATATGTTGCTAAAATAATAATTGAGATACAAATTATAACATATGCGAAAATATGCGTAATTAACCAAATTCAAACAAAGATTAAAAAAGGAAAAGCCAAAGACTATATAATAAAAGATATTTACTAGAATTTGTCTTACGTTCCCTACTTATGTTCTCCTATTAGGATTAAATCAATTCGAGAACTCTGGGACTATAGAGGGAATAACAAACAAGGGTGCTGTTTTAAGAAGAGAACTCGAAGCAGATTTTTCTCAATTAAGAAAAAATTTAAACTCTAGAGACCTTGAATCTACAGTTGTTTGAGCTGCGTGCGGGTTAAATGTAAAACATGGACATGGAGAATAAAAAAGGTTGTACTAAAGTAGGAGTCTCTTTGATGGGCTTAGGTTCTTGGGCCGCCTATAAAAAAGGATTATTAACTTTAATAAAATATGCAAAAATATTATTCTAAATTGGAAAAAAATCCAAATTTTTAACATTTTTAATTAGGCTTAAGTTCATCAAATCTAATTTGCATTAAATTATTTTTATGAAGAAAGGAATTTAACAACATAAAAATTAATTAAAATTGTTATTGATAATCTTTCATTCTTGACCGTGGCCGGGGCTCGAACCCTGGCCGGCAGGTTACCATGACATGTTTCGATCGCAACCACTCGATCTCTTCAGATGGATTTGCCGTCTTACACTCGCAGCCACCGACGACTGCTGACGTCAATAGTCAAACATCAATCCTTAAACCAAATTGTATTTTAACCTTTGGTAGATCGAAATTTGCTTTCCTGAATGATGAAAAAATATTATTCTAAATTTGTTACCAATAGAGAAACACATTTGAATTGAATTGACGGCAAGGAGTATTTTAAGATTCGGTATATAATACAATACAAGAATTCTGAGAGAAGTAGGTTTTCACAGTCAATCCGGTTTTTTATAGAACTGATCACAAACTTTTTGATGACATCCCCTTTAGTTATTCCAGATAGGGATTCTTGGTCACATTATGTCACACTGTATACGGGTTGTTCAGTTTTTACAAAGGGGTCTAAGATGGACCGGTTCAGGTATCTATATTAATCATAAGCACATACGTTAGGCAGTCAGATCCTCTGAAAACTGAATTTTATTCCAGGCGGAAATTCTGTCGGTTCTTAAGGTGACAGAATTGGTGGATAGGACTATTGAGGATGGAAGCAACGTTACCTAATACGTTGATTATCAGGAGGATCTTAAAGCTCTAAAGGGACACGTTGTAAAATCAAAAATTGTGACATTGTCGGACTATGCGTGCTTCCTGTACATTGACATGTCCAAGAATAACTAACGTTACTGAGTTACTGTCAAAGGGCTTTAAGGGAGTTGATATTGAAAATTACGAATAGGGCCTGCAGTAGCAGGATACCTTGTACACTGTAGCCTTAAGTAATCGCAACAAACTCCAGCTTACTTTTAAGGATTAAGATCACAATTTGTGCATAGCAGGACATTGGTTTCAAGTATGTGTTGGATAAAATGAACAGGCGCATCCTAGACTTTTGAAAATTGTGTGAAGTGATGTGCCAACGTACAAACTAAAAGATTAGTTTTATCATAAGCATAAAATGGCTTACCAACAGGCAATTAAGTAGTAAGAGGCAAGGGCTAATAGGGACTATTTTCATATTTAACTTAAATTACCCTTTTTGTAGTTAAGTTCTCTTTCTTGACTGCAAAGGTAAAAGTACATAACACGCGTTAGTGCGCGAGCGAGCTGTCGCCATCTGTAAAACAAGTTAAACTAGTGTTTTTTAATAAAGCAAGAAATATATAAAACATTTTGACGTGTTCGCGGCAAAAAGTTGGTTAAGTTTGGAATTCTATTAGCAAAATGTACATTTTTCAATTAACAGATAAGTGAAAATTAAAAAAAAAACACCTGACAGTAAGAGCTTTTATAACGCGCACTGTGTAACTTGCCATTTTCCATACCCTAATGTTTTTAAACGCACGATACTCATCGACGAACTAAAACGTGTTGTGTATTTTTACCTTTAAAGGCTCTTTGTTCCTTATAGGAACCACAGGACATAATAATAATAAATAATAAAGGATACACAATAGGTCTCATTGATCACGACCGGGGGACGTGATAATACACAATATGTATTACAACCCTTTCCGAACCAAATCTAACCTGAAATAAACTAAAAGTGCTTTAAAAATTTATAAACACGTTCTTGAGAAAAATAAGCATAAATTATGTTTTATAAATATTTTTTATTTATTAAGATTTTTTCATGACACGTTTTCATTTTAATGGGAACGAACTAAAATCATTCGATTAATCGTTTATTTCAGTACACTTTTAATTTCCATTTTCAATAATAATGCAATTTTTAAATCAATTTTTTGTTTAAATGCTGTTGAAATTTTCAATTAAATTTTCTGCTATAACTGCACATTTTCAAAAAACAAAATGTATTTTTGTTGTTGCTAAATTTTTTTAGGAAAATTGAATTAAAGCATTTTATTTATTGTGTATTTTAAAACTATTCATTTTACACTTGGCCTCTAAAAAATTCTACATTTCTAATATAAATCATTAAAAAAAAAAATCAACAAAAATACTTAATAATGAAAACAGATCTTTAACAGATTTTGTAATGAAAATAAATATAAATAAAAAAAATTAAATTAAGAAAAATGTGCGTAGTTTTACTACGCAAATTTTTTTAGGAATTTCTTTAAATAAATTATTATTTGTTAAATGTTTTAAAAGAAAGCACGAAAAAAAAACTATTTAAAATTATTTGTCATTTAAATTTTTTTGTCTTTACTCGTTGTCTGGTTGTGGCTTTTAATTCCTGCTGGTGAAAAATTGTTTCATTTTTAGAAAATGTTTTTTTTTTTTTCTTGTAAATTTCTTTAATGCAAAGAACAAATTATTGTTTTGGCTTAAGTTAAAATAATTATATTAAATTAATTTTAAAATTTAAAATGGGTTAAAAAAGTTTTCCGCACTTTTGTTTAGTTGAAATAATAAAACTTAACTAGAAAAAGGCATCTTCATATTGATGATGCCCTAACATCAGAAATGTGACATCAATGTTACATATTACAATGGCATCAATGAGGCACAAATTGACATCAATCCAATCATCTATGCTATGACTACAGTGACATCGATTCGATGCCATATTTTGTGTATTATTAACCTAATTTTCATGTTTAAAAAGTTAAATAAGAAGCAAAAATTCCCATATTCAAATTTATTTATATTTTTTGTTGTTTGGCCAATGTAATTGTTCATTAAATGGAATTGTTCATAATATGGATTAAATGCATTTTTATTTACATATGGGTTATTCCATGTCAAAACGACCAAGAGTGGGAACTTCTTTCGATTTTAATGAAATTTTGTGAGAAAGGTCCTTTTATCTTATATGAACGAAAAAAAAATAAAAATTTTTTTTTTTCAAAAGTTATGTCATATTCAAAATGTCATAACTTTGCCAAATGTGTTGAGCTTATTTCTTCAATATCTCGAAAACTACTTGACATACGAAGATGATTTTAATGTTATTTTCATCTTCCTCATCGCGCTGTACCATACAAATATTGCGGTTTAATAAAATTCTTTAATTTTGCCGCGGCAGCGTGTCGGATGCTCCTAGAAGGGTCAAATGTATGACCAACCCCACTTTATTATTTATTGCCGAATTTCGGTTTTTTAGTTATTTCAGTAAACTAAACCGTTTTTGAGTTAAGCGAATATATACTGTGCAACCTCTTACATTTTCGAAATAAGTATATCAGCGTGCCCCAATTAGGGTAAAATGCCAGGGGCGCGGCTGGTCTATTTTTTGCAACTAGCACAATGTACTTATTTCTCAAAATTAGAATATTAAAATTCTACTTTAAGATTATTTTTTTAAAGCTTGCGAAAGAACAAAAATCATTTATTTTTTCAATATATGGTTTGTATGCCCCAAGGATTTTTTTTAAATAACATTAAAATCATCTTCCTATGTCAAGTAGTTTTCGAGATATTGAAGAAATAAGCTCAACTCATTCGGCTAATCCTCGAAATTATGACATTTTGAATATGACATAACTTTTGATATATGTTCCTTTCATATATGTTCCTTATAAGATAAATAGAACCTTCTTACCAAATTTCATTAAAATCGGAAGGGAATTACCCATATAGAACTTTAGGCCGTATTAGCTAAAATAAAATCTAATTTAAATTTAGATTAGTTAAATAAAAAAAATTTTAAAGTAGATTGAGAATCCAAAATCGGCTTACAACAAAACTAAAACACGTTTCTCTAATGTTAATAATTGGGGTATTTCATGTCAAGTGACCCAATTTTTAAATCGATGTCTTCCGATTCTTTGGAGCAAAAAAAAAAAAAAAACATTCCGGGTAAAAAAAATTTTTTTTAAATTTTTTAAGAAAAACAAAATTTTTTTTAAAAGATCGATCAAATTGCTATCGAAGCTACTTGGGACAAATTTTTCTAAAACCAATAGGTAATAAGTTACATGGATGAGAAACAACACCTGTTTTGCAAAATGTCAAACTTTGACCCTCTCTAAAGGCTCAGTTAGGCGAACGTTGCTGTACCCGTAATGTAACGCACCGTACTGTAAGCACGTTGGTGCACTTATAGAACGTTTAAAAACGTTTCATATGTTTCCCATACATAAACAAAAAGCAATAGTATACATAAAACAAAACAAACAGTGATGAGAATCAAAAATGTTCAAATGGTGACCGTTGTGCAGAAAAGGTACCACGTGATTTAAATGGTATTAAAACAGTATTTTGTGTATTTTTAAAACATGTTAGTAATTTAATATTTATATTATAGATTTACAATAAATAAATTTGTATTTTAGCATATATACATACATATATTGCAAATGTGCATACACCAAACAAGGTTTTGATACCATTTTAAGTCTTTTATATGTTTCCCTTTTTCATTGTATGTGAATATGCATTTGTTTATTTTAATCATCTAAACATATGTATATTTGTATATATGGAAATATGTTGTATTGTAAGTTGTTTTGTCGCAATTCTATATATGTATATATACTAAAAAAGGTACCAAAAAAAAAAGAGCAAAATTACCCGCATTCAATGTAATATACAAGCCGCCCATCACTGTCTTACAAATGTCACGTAACAACGGCATGAAATTCTATTTTATACAGATTGGTACGTTGCAACTACGGAACATTGCATTTCGGTAAGCTTTTGTATTGGTTTTCATATAACAAAAAGCGAACAGCTGATTGATACAGTACAGATACGGTACAGCAACGTTCGCCTAACTGAGCCTTAACTCAGAAACTTTTTGACCGATCTTGTTGAAAATTTGTATCTAAACTACTATCCAATATGACTAACCTTGGTGCAAATTTCAACCAAATAGGAAGACATCGATTTAAAAATTGGGTCACTTGACATGAAATCCCCCATATATGTACATATTTCGATTATTTTTATTTTTGCATATTCTTCTTAAATACTTATCGTCATATAGAATGCAAAAAGGCCTTTCATTATTTAAAAAAAAAATTGCAGGATAGATAAAAAACTTATTGCATGTTCATCTTTTTCCGATCGAAATTTCGTTCGCTTAACTTACATTTAAAATAAAAACAAATAATAAAATATTCTTTTTGTTTTACATGTAGGTTAAGCGAACGAAGTCTTCGTTTGAAATCAATGAACAAGCTATTAATAAAGAAGCCACTATTGTGATTAATAAAACAATTTTTTCTGGTGAATATCGTTAACAAATTATGAATTAATGATACTATCCTGAAAAAACTGTTTTTGTAATCACAATAGTTTGCTTCTTATTAAGTTTCTTATCGCTTCTAAAAAATGTTTAAAAAAGATAATAGGCCCTTTTGCATTTTATATAAAGATGTACACATTTATTTTGAAAGTGGTTTAAGTCCATTTAAAAAAAAAGTAGTTAATGATAACAACAATCGCAATCCTATATAATCTTTTTATTTATAAACAATTTAAGTCTAGTATCATTAAAATCGCTATGATTTTTGGCACTTAAAAATTACTTAGCTAACGAAATCCAAAAAAAATTATTTTGAAACCGGTTTAAGTCCACAAATTTTTATTAACTAAAATGAAACGTAAAGATTTTTTTATACAAAACCTCTGGAAGGAGCAATTCATAAGAGATTTAAAAACACTAGTGGCGAACCTGTAAATTGGCTAAGGATAAGTTGTGAACCCTATAAAATGTTTTATAAAGAATCTATGGAAGTGGATAAAAAGTTCAAAATACTTGACTTATAACCCTGTCCGGGAAGACCAAGGAACTTAAACAAAATAAAATTAACACCATTATACAAAAATGTACGTCCCATTTCAACTCCTAAGTATAAGGATATGATGGAGTTACTAAGGTATATACCACCTATGCACCATGAATATTTTAACAAAACCTCACACATAACCTAAATGAGGAGAAATAATATGGCAAAATCTTTAATATTATCCTTAATAAATAAATGTAAATTTGATTTTTTAATAAATGAATTCATGTTTATTTTTAAAAACATTTTTTTAATTACATACATAAATAAAAATCTGTATTTAAATTGAAAGCTTCCCTATTTATTTTAAAGCTATTACATTCATCTACATCAAACATAAAATATTTACAATTTCTATTGCTTAATTTCTTTAAAATAAGTGGACTTATTCCTTTTCACAAAAAAAAAGTCATTTTATTAATTTTGAAAGTGGTTTAAGTTCATTTTAGGTTCTGAAACACAGCTTATTTTTCTAGTAAAGTTTACAAAATGTATTACGTTATATGTTCTAACATGTTTAAGGTCACAAAGCCATAAACAAATTAATACCACTTAACAATATTTTTGAAACAAATCAAACGCAAACCCTTAAATATCTCAATATAAGAAAAAATGGACTTAAACCACTTTCAAAATAAACGACTCATATATTGATAAATGCTTTAAAATGCATATTATTGCATTTACATAAACCTCAAACAACAACAATTTGAAGATTTTGTTTACAAAATCTGTGTTTTAACCATAGGTTGGGAATTTCGATTAGAATTAGAACTCATTACGATTAGAGAAATAAAAAAATCTAATCATTAGAACTGAATTTTAATAAAAAATTCAGATTGATTTGATTAGAAATAATCAAAAATCTAATCACAATTAGTGACGATTAGCATTTCTAATCAAATCTAATCAAAACTAATCCAAAAAATAATTGATTAGATTTCTTGATTATTTTTGATTAGATTTGATTAGATCAACTATTTTTGAATAAAACAAAAATTACATTCTTACAAAACAAAGATTTTACTTTCAATGTTAAGTAAACAAAAAAATTATACTTGTACTTCCACAAAACACGTTGAAAATTAACATTAATAATAACACAACAACAAAGTGAACCAGCTGTGTCAAGTGTTTAGTTTACGAACAGGGTGCACCGTATGCAATTTTATGCACTATTCAAAAACTGTTACATTATGTAAATATAGCAACAAATGTGATAAATAAATATTTTCTTTTCACAAAAATAGTTGATCTAATCAAAAATAATCAAGAAATCTAATCAATTATTTTTTGGATTAGTTTTGATTAGATTTGATTAGAAATGCTAATCGTCACTAATTGTGATAAGATTTTTGATTATTTCTAATCTAATCAATTAGTAATCGTCTAAAATGGCTAACTAATCATAATTAATCAATTTTTCAGCACAATTAAAATTTCTAATCCAATTGCTTATCATTAGGATTTCTAATCATTATTCCCAAGCTATGGTTTTAACTACACTATGAATATAAAAAAAGCGGTTCACAATTTTAAGTTAAAGGCGCTTTTGGAAATTTTCGCCATTTAAAGTTTATTTTATTCGAATTATTTTCCTTTCTACTTTCAATTTTTTCGATTCATAATTTCTTCCTTAATTGTAAGCACTTTTTTCTATTACATGTTTTTTTTTTTTGCTCCGGTTTCTTTTCTTTTTTTCACAAATCACAACATGGGCAGTTGTTTTTTTTTCGCTTCTCTGTTTTTTGTTTCTTACAGGAAAATTGAAAAAGTTTTTTCATACGTATTTTCCAAAATAACAAAAAAAAAAAATTAAGAAAAGATAGAAAATAAATGTATATGTATATGTTTTTAAAGTTTCGTGTAAATAAACGTTTTTATAGACATTTTTTTCCACTAAATTTCCAAAACAAAAATTAGCAAACGATAACAAAAACAAAAGTAATATTCAACGTTTTAAGATAAACAATAGTTTGGGGTGTAAAATAAGTTTAGGTGCGCTACGATAAGAATTTTTTTAAAAATATTGAATTTTCTTTTAGAAAATTTCTTAAATGATAAAAAAAAATCCGAAAAAATCTTAATGGCGACTAGCGAAAGCTAAAAATATGTATATCCAGCAAATGAGCGCTTATCTTCAAATTGTGCTATCTAATATAACATGCAAATGATTGTTTTTTCTCGATCCATATTATGATTAAATAAGTCCTCCATTAAAAAGCCACAACCATATCGACTCCTTTGCGCGAAATTATCGTATGTTACAAAAACCAAATTTTACAGGAGAGCCATTTTTCTACTTCTCTCTGCTATCACTTGCAATATCAAAATGAAAATATACATTCAATTTTTGGAGCAACGAAGTGGAATTCGCCTACAATATTTTGTCAGGTGACGTCTCTTTGAATGTAGAACAAGAAAGCATCAAAAACTCAATTTCCAAAAAATTTGCATATACGATAATCTCGCGCAAAGTGGGTCGATAAACATGGTTTAGTTAAATATGACAATAATTTGGTTTAAAATTAACAATAGTTTTTGTTTCTTTTCCGAAGCAACATGCTATGGTTGAAAGATAAACATGCTGTTATAAGTGTAAAATTTAGTTTTGTTGTTATTTACCATAACATAATGTGGCTGCCGGTTATAATAATATATGTAGTTGAATTAAACATAATACATATGGGTAATTCCAAGTGTTGAACGTGACAGTCGTACGCATCAAAAATGCAATAACATTTTAAACAAAAGATATTTTTACGTTCTCTTATCCCTTACATTATAGCACTAAGAAAGCACTGTTATCTATGCTAAAGCTTATGGAGAGCGCGATTCTAGGTCAAAGATAATGGCAAAATAAGTAGCGGTTCGAACGTGAAAGAAACAGAAGTAGTTTTTGTGGCCATGCATAAAAAGGCGTAATTCAGCGAAACCTGACACAATATTTTAGTCAAACTACTTTCAGAATTTTACGTAGCAATGTAACATTAAAATGTCTTGGTTTGATTCCATAATCTTCTGTATTTTCTTTTTTTTAAGCCAAAATCTGGGTCGATACGTGACATTTCGAACGTGAAATTTTTTCCGTAATAATTTAACTGAATAATGATTAAAATAAAAGAAAAATTTACCGTTAATCCCAATAACATATTTCTCTTTGAACTCTTCCTTAGATTACAGACCATATAAGAAAATTTTTTTGGAGTAATTTTTATCAAATTTCACCTCTTTTAAGAATGATAAATATTAAAGAAAACATACAATAAAACATTCTCACAAATAAGAAATGACGTTTGCGCCACTTTTCAGTCTGATTGTTCATCTAAGTGAAAAAATTTATGGGTAAATTTATAAAATTAGTAAAATCGAAATATTTCTCTATAACAATATCGTAAAATAATCCGCTTTTAATAACTTTTAAGTTTTCGGTCACGGTGGACCTTTTGGAAATGCCCATATGTAAAAAATGTTCGTTGGAAATAGTTTTTTTTGGAGGTGACCATATTGAAAAAGTGGGCTCTTGAGAAGTACTAAAAATAAAGTACTTAAAAATAAAGAGTAATGCACGGCTGGCCAAAGTCATCAAAAAAACACTTAGTGAAAGGGTTGTGGTAAATATCAAAATCGATTGCATAAAGATCATAAGGATGACGATTTATAGAACGTCGCTTACAAAAAAAAAAAAAAAACAAGTAGCCCTAAAGATAATATGTAGGCTCCAAATAAAGGATGAAGAGGTCTTAAGGATGCAGAAAAATAGATCGCGACTGTCCAAAGTCCAATATGGGGACAAAGAAACAATTACACTGACAGAAAAGGCGTCATTACGCTGATGTATTTAAACATCAGTACTATGACAAGTACCTTCGTTTTTGACCCCATGACACTTTTCATCATTGTGATGTCAGCCTTAAGATCACATGGCCAAGTTCTCATCAGGTGAAATTATGTCATCAATGGGATCACACATCGGCATCACAGAAATGACGAATAGAAGTCAATTTAATAAAATATGTCATTAGTGCGAGAACACAGTAACATCGGAGTTAGGAGTCATTGGGATTGACTTAAGTCAAAGTAATATTAAATTATTATTTACTTACCCGTTACACATGTCTGTTTCACTTTTATTATATTCCGCCCTTTGTTTTGCGGAAGAACTTTCAATTATAAGACAACAACAGCGTGCACAATGTGGTTTTCAAAACCATTCTACTTTAAAAAGTGAATGTATTTAAGTACATAATTTGAACAAATAGAATATGGGAATTTTTCGCCTCTTATTTTACTTTTTAAGCATGAAAATATAGGAAATAGTAAACAAAATGTGGCATCGATTTGATGTCACTGTAGTCACAGCATAAATGACAAATAAAATATAACAAAATTTGATGATGACGTTCGTCATTGGATTGATGTCACTTTTTGCCTCATTGATGTCGTCTGTAATAACATTGATGTCACAATTCTGATGATAGGGCACCATCAATATAAAGATGAGTTTTTCTATGAGTGTAGCCTTAAAGATGTTATTATTGGGAGGTTATGCTGTTTTAAGTGATGTTAAACTAGAAGTCCATTTTATGCTCGCAGCCTAGGGCTTGTTGAGAGATCTCTCTGTATATTGTAGCTTTTCAACAGTTAGGCATATATTTCTAAGCAATATCTAACAAGAACAGGCCATAATCCAAACAGTTGAGTGTTAAAGTTATTACTGCTTAGATGTTTTACGTACATGGAGACATTCATGCTAAGTACCCCATTGGATCAGACCGTTAAGTCAGATAGCCACAATAATCTGGCACAGTTCTGTCTCCTAACTATCACAAATACCATCCTCTACCCTTAACCTTGAAGTAGGGTATTTATTATTAAAAAATATTTTTAGTTGTGAACAAAAAAGTGCAGTATTGCAGTAGCAAAAAAATTAACAAAAACCAACCGAAAAAAATTCATAAAATAAAAATGCTTTAGTTCTGGTATTTTTCCTATGAAAATCTATAATATAGACATTTGTTTATTTAAAAAAATGTATATATTTTAACAAAAAATATTTATTTCTCTTTTTTTGTTCTTTTGACTATAAAGTGCATTTTTATTAAAATAAAGCCAAAAGACGTAAATGCTTAAATTTATGCATTTTTTACAAAAAAAGAAAAAAAAAAAACTTAAAATTTAAAAAAAAAAAAAACTAAAAATTTGTTGATGATTGAAACGATTATTAGCCAAAGAACAGAAACGTGAAAAAGTAAGGAAAAGCTATTTTTTTTTAAATATATTTTGATATATCAAAGTATTCTATTAAAAGCCAAAATTACTTAAGCAGTGATGTAGCAACGAAATGGGTGTTTTAAGAAATTTCTTTAAAGCTTGTATTTTCTTCTTCTAAAAATATTTTCAAGGTTTGTATTTGTTTAAAACCTTTTGTTTTATTTTATTGTAATAAAAATTGAAAACATATCAGTTTTCCCCCTTTTTCTACACCCCTGCTTATTAACATGACATTTATGTACTTTTGCAAACATTAGACTAAAAAGAAAAAATTAAACAATTAGATTTTAAGACATTTTCTTAATAAATGTATCAAGAAAAGATGACAAAAAGTTTTAAAATTGATGACTATTATTTGAAAAAAAAAAACATGAAAATAAAAGGCGCGAATGAAAGTTAAACCAGAAAAAACTCATGACAAATTTATAAAAATAGTGGGCCACTATAAAACAATTAATGAGATTTACGGCAACACCGAATAATTCTAAAATTTTAATGCTTTTGGGATCAATTTTATTCAAATGCCTAAGATATTGGTGTAATTTTGTTTCTAGTTCTCCTAAAGCAGTTTGAAATTGAAATTCAGCACAATCGGTTGAATTGAATAATAGTAATGAGTCCAAATTTGGAACAACAACCCTAAAAAGTGATATTTCTGTTAGAAAAACTAACATTAACTGGAGGCAGAATGCACCGATTGTTATTAAATTTTGCGTAAAAGCTCGTTTTTTACGACGAGAAATCCTACTGCTAAATTTCATGATGATTAATCCATAATTTACCATAGGACCCATATAAAACCCATTCTTGGAAAAGATTTTAGTACGCCCAAAACTGTAACGAAAAACGCTATTATAGAAAAATTTGGTCTGTCATAGTTTCATAGGACTAGAAATCGCACAATCGGTCCATAATTTTACCTTAGACTCCAAATGAAGCACGCTCACGGAAAACAAAAATCAGAAATCACAGTGCTAAATTTCGTAAAGATCGGCCCATAATTTTACCATACACTGAAAAGAAAAATCAATCCATCCATACTTAAAAAAAGCCGAAGTGGTGTCAATAGAACAGTAAGTACGGATTTCCTCTAATCAAGTACGGATTATTAAAGTGAACTGTACTTAAAATAATCCGAAAATGGAATTGACTTAAGTAAAAGTGAGATAAAAATTCAAGAATTTCAAAATTGGTTAAAACCCGAATTCTTACTTGAAATAATCGGAAAGTCAGTTTAGTTTGATTCTAACCTTATCACTTACCCCAGAGAAAGAGTATATTAATTTATTTACTTTACTTACCCGCTACATATGTTTTTTCATCTTTGTTCTATTGCCCCCTTCGCTAACAGCAGAACTCTCAAAAACACCAGCAGCATGTCTGATATGGGTTTCGTACCAATTATACTTTAAAAGTTTCATGTATTGAACTAAATAATTTTAACAAATAGAGTTTGGGAATTTTTGCTTGTATATTACTTTTTCAATTTTGTTGTGGTTTCTACACAAAACAAGCAAATCATTTTTACCTACTAGTTTAGTGTTGCTGTTGCTACAAAAAAACTTTTACAAACACACGCGCAAGCACGCATACAGAATTCAATGCAAATTTTTTTAGAACGACCCGTAACTAAAATAAGAGAAAAAAACTTGAATTTAGAACGTGTTTTTTCTTTCTGTGCAGGCTCCATATAAAGCTCACGCTCGGAAAACACTACCGTACATCTAAAAATGCGATAGGCAAATTCAGGGCGCCGCGTTTTTGTTTTTTTACATACATTGAAGAGAGTTTAACAACATAAGCAATAACATATCGTCAGCTCATTATTGGTTTGGCCCACGGACCATTTTCAAACAAATTTAGTTAGGTATGGTGTATATATATATTGAATACCCCCTTTCTGAACCCAAAACCTATTTCAGGAAATTGTTTATGATTTTTGAGATATAAAGCATAAATTTTGCTCCATATCAACTATTTTAAAGCTTCTAAAGTATTGTTTTGCTTTACACGACACGAATGCTGCCACTTCCTCCTATAAAAACGTACAAAATAAATTTCACTATTGCTTTGCTTCATTGCCGTAAGAAAAACAAGTAGTAAGTGCCGGTTCACACACGTCAAGTTTGACTCGTCAAGTCTTGACCTTTTAGGAGAGAAGGGAAAAGAGAAGGCCATTTCTTTTCCCCTCTCTCCTAAAAACTCAAGACTTGAAGAGTCAAACTTGACGTGTGTGAACCAGCACTAAAATCGAAAACGAAATAACATGATATTAAGAAAAAGAAATTTACTCTTTAGTAGAGCAAAAGCAAAATAAAATGTCAACAACTTCATACACAGCAGAAAGTATACGTATGCAGCACAAAAAGCTACTTTTTAGAAGTAAACTAAGATGAGTGGCGTATGCGGCACAGAACAATAATTGTAACTTTCAATAAAATTATATTTATTAGCTTCTTAGTTCGTTCATGATCGTTCACAAAAATTAACATTTTTCTTTAAAACATATGCCAGTAGCAAGCAGTGGTGAAAATACAAAAAATCCTATCGGGTATTTTTTCAGAAAACTTCATGAAAAAACGACAAAGAAGCTTTTCCACTACGACTTTTTGGCATATGCGCCAAACCAATAATGAGCTGACGATGTGTAGAATTCATAAAACGCATACAATCGCAACATGACATAGTATAGGTTGCCTATCGATGATGTAAATCCACGACGTTTAATGCTATTTTAGTTAAACTAAGTCCGTCTTAGCTTCATAAGAATAGAAATCACACTGCCCAATTTAGTAAATATTAGTCCATAATTTACCAAAGCCCCAAAATAAAGCGTTCTTTCGAAAAATATTTTTATATGACTAAAACCGCAACGAATTATAAAATTGTGGGGAGCGGTGCTTTAAAACCATGGTAGACAAGGCTATGATGGCATTATTGCTCAATTGAATGGAAGATAAAGCCATAATGACCTTATTGCCCAACCGTTGAGAGGTAAGGTCATATTTAACATTTTGCGAAATGAGAGATAGAGCCATATTATTTTTTTCGCAAATGAGAGATAAAGCCATATTTTTTCAGAATATTGTTATGCATGGTGTAAACATTCTGTAAAAGGGAAAATCCTTAGTTTTCATTGAAAAACATTTTTTTATTCTTGTGACGCACGCAGGAAAACTTTATTCAGCGAAGCCACCTGCCGCGTCCTACTGGAGGAATAAACCCCTAAGCACGGCCGCAGGCCGTCTCGCAGAAAAACTTTAGTATGCGAAGCCAGATTTCAATACTTTACTTTATGGTATCCGGAACTGAAATGAGAGCTAAGGCCATGATGGCTTTATCTCCAATTCAAATTAAAAAAAAAACAAAAAAGGCTTTATCTCCCTATTGAATGAGAGATAAAGCCATCATGGTCTTATCTAACATGGTATTAAAGCACCCCCCCCCCCCCCCCCAAATTGTTTATGCGGCTTATAATTTTTAGACAGAAACAGCGTTTATAAGACTGCAGTCAAAGTAGAAAAACATTCGTTGTCAAACCAACTTAAATAATGAAAAGTAGTACACAAATTTTCGTTTTTTTGTTGACAGTTTTTGGTATCGACTCAGTTTTTAAACCATGGTTAGAAAGTCCAATCCTGAAATTTTCTAACTCTAGGTGGAAGGTATCAAAGATTCGGTATTTGTTTTAGATAAACATTGTAGGGTTTTGTAATAAAATTATGTTTCGCCATTATTGGTCGTAAAGAGTTGGCAACACTGCCTTTACATATATACTGACTCGAAACGTTGAAAACTTAATATGATTAGTTTCGAGTTAAGACACTTTTCTGAACTCATATCAATCTATTAGGAAGAAAGTCAATCTTTTTTTTCTACATTATCATAGAAAAGCACGTTTGATTCAAACATCGTAAAAGCTGTAGACTGATGAAACTTTTTGTAACCAATACAAAATTCGACTCATTTTGAGTACACAGAAAAAAAAAATAAATTTCAATTAAAAAATGTTTGATAATTATTAAAAAATTATTAAAATTTTCACCAGTAAACAAATTAATGGCATCAGTTAAACGTTTAATTGACTTGATTAAACGTTTAAGTCACTTGAATTAACGCTTATTTTATTTGATTAAATTTTTAGTTAAAACTGATTTTATTTTTGATTAATGCTTTAATTGGTGAAAAACTTTTGATAATTTTTTCTGTGTACTGGGAAACTCTTTGTTCCACTATCAAGTTTTCTTGCGAAAGATGCTTCCAGAAATGACTTTCAGAAGTTTTTGTAGTGTAAGCACATATTAGAAGTCGACTTCTATAGAAGTCACGGCATGAAGAAGCTACATGCCGCAATTTTGTGGTTGTTTGTTGGAAGTAACTTAACGACTTGCTGTGAACGACAACAAATTTACCGTCAACTTTTTGGTTGATTTTTTTTTTAATGTTTCATCATTATCATTAAAAAAGTCGATTTTGATATTTTTTTGTCTTTTATTTTTAGGTAACGCTATATATATGTATTTGGGGTTCTTTTTTCGTCTGTTAAAAACACGTTCAACACCAAAAGACTCTTCAGAAAAAGGTAAGAATGCTTTCTTCGGCTGTGCCGAATTTTTTAAACCCTCAACCATGAAGTAGAATTTTTAAGGAAACAAAAAATTAAAAATCGGGGTTTTGATTGATTATTATGAATGCTATTAAACTACACTTCTGCTTTTAAAAATAACGCTTTTATTTACAAAAGTTAAAGCGATCCCAATAAAAAATTTTATCATTTTGCGAAGCACTTTAAAAAAGGCGACGGCTTTGATTGGGGATTTTCATTTAAAATTTAATAAAAAAAAAAATATATTTACATTCGTATATAAACCTTATTAATTGCATTATTATTATCTTCAATAACAATATCATCCAAATCACTTGTATCACTATCAGCCGAGTTTGAATTAGCAATAAAACAGAAAAAATCGTACCTGTTGCAATTACCGAAAATTTGCAATGACCGACCATTCTTTTTTTTAATACAAAACCTTATATTTTATCGTTTAAATAATTCTATATTGAAATCGTCCAAAGTTTAATAAAACAATTGGCGTATGATATTGTCCAATTAATTTAACCTATGTACGCTTCTGAATGAAGAACACAATGATATTGTCCAATTATTTTAACCTATGTACGCTTCTGAATGAAGAACACACATAAGGTGCAAAATAGAAAAACATGTATGTTTGTATTCTGATACTTAGTCAACAACGCTCGGTTAATCGGAGACGAGTGTCGTGTGTTTGAAAACTAAAGCGCATGAAAAATGGCAGGTTACACAACGCTCGTTATAAAAGCATTTTCTGTCAGCTGTTGTTAATTTATTAAACACTTTGCTTATATCAAGTTACGGCTCTTTTTTTGTTTTTAAAGTCTTTGCGTCCTTTTTCTATGTAAGAAACAGTGTCTACATCTTTAAAAAAATGTTTACTGAAAACAAATACATAATTTTTATTACGATTGCTTAATATGTTGTCAACGCTAAAAAGTGTGACGTTTTGTAAAATTTCCAAATTGCTAGGAAGCCTTGCTCTAACCTTTTATCACTTTTTTATAATTTGAAATCTTAAAATCTTTGCAGGCCTTCTTTAAATTTTACCCCAAATAGCAAATCTCATCTAAGTCATCCTCTTTATAATCAAAGTTTTAAAAAATTATAGAAAAAAATAAAAATTGTAAAAAGCACTAAAGGCACTAACGAAAAATTGAAAAAGCACCAAGTTAGTGCTTTTTCTTAGTTTGGCACTAAGGATAAAATTTTGGCGTTTTGAGGCATCAAAAAGCACCATAAATAGTGCTAAAAGCACTAAGTTGGCATCGCTGGTTACATCCAACAATGTTTGTGTGCGCTGAGTAATGCGCTTTATGTGTCAAAAATGTATTGCTTCAAAGTGGGAACTCGCCATATAAAATTTATGTCTTCCGTAAGCGCAATGGTAAGCGAAACCCTTATGTTTCTCCCTTACAAACCTGCTTCGTTGGAAGCTCCATTTTTTATTGGGATGTAACTACAAGTGTGTTTATTTGAAAAATGTAAAACGACATAATTACACATTTTTTTCAAACAAAATAGGTACCTATAATGGAATGTATTTTTTTTTGAAAGTTGAAAGTCGATGAACGACTTATTAAAGAAGATATGTTTCTCCGACATGTTAAAAGCTTTCATTTTACAAAGTTTTTAACTTCTCCTGTAAAATTATATTTTTGTTAGTTCGCCTTTTTGCATTTTAGCTAACGATATGGGATCTGTGATTTATTCCAAACCTTACTTCATAAAATCTCACCTCACAGTGTTATTATTTATTATTCGTTGCGATTGTAAAGTTTATACCGATTGTCTTCCTCTTCCAATTTGGTAATTGGTAATGATATTTTAATTAAGGTTGCCTTATTATTAAATCGTTTTTATTGTTATAATAAAAGTTTCTTAAATCTGATTTTGTGAAAACAAAAAAAAAAAAAAATTTAATAGAAATATTACAACTTTGACTTTGATTTTATTATTCATTTTTAAAAACAACATTAAAATTTGTGAAAAAAAACATTAGCTAGACATTTATTTAATAAAAAAAAAATAAAAAGGAACTTTTTAATAGAATTATTGAAAAAAAAATTACAAAAAAATAAACACATTTTGGCAGATGACGTGTAAAAAAAAGACTCATAAAAAACTGCCAAGAAAGAATAAAAATCGTGTGTGTATATTTCGCATTTTAATATTGTTGTTGTTGCTATATTTTCGCTAAAAATCTCGACTGCATTTTTACAACGAACAGTAATAAGCAAAATGGGCAATATTTAGAATTTTTTTGTTTATGAAAATTTGAAAGAAAAAACTAAATAAAAAAAAATCAAGAAAAATGCGCTTTTAAAAATACTGCAGTCGGTGAATTCTGTAAATTATTATGATGATGTTTTGTTTAAACATTTTTGAAGGTTACTAAAATGCCAAAATGGGTGGGTGGCATAAGTTTTTTAATAAATACAAAAAAAAAAAAAAAAAAAAATATTTTATTTTGGTGTTTTTCAAATTACATACTCAAAAATAAATACCTTTAATAGACTCCTTTTCTTTTGAAAAAACTCTCCAACTTCAGTTGTTAAGGAGGTTTTTTTACCTGTTCCTTTTTTTATTATTCTTCCTTTTTTAAAAAAGGTTTATGTGTATTTTTTGGTGTTTTTTTACTTATTCTTTTATTTTTCTATATTTCTTACGCATGACCAAAATTTATTTCATATTTTGCTTTTTGTTTAGACTCGCCACAAAATTCTTTTCTTTCTTTTTTCTATAACAAAAATAAACGAAAATTTACTGTTATTTTTTTGGGATTGTTCAAATTCTTAAAAGTTTTCTTTACAATTTTTTTTTTTTTTTTTTTGTTAAAAACACTTTTTAGCAAATAAAACAATATTTTTAAAATATTTTTTTTGTTTTGTGCTTTTAAAAATATAATTAAATCAACATATATTTATTTAAAGAATTATTTTAGATACGTTTTGCTATTAGTTATTCTTTAACTAGTCTTAATCCTTAACGTTTAGAGGCTCTGAGCACGACTAATGTTTAGTTTTACTCAGCATCACTAAATGTAGTAAAAGTAATCAAGAAATAAAACAAATTACAACATTAACAAAAACGAAAATAGTCTCTAATAATGCTCCCAGAGTATCCAAAAATTATATAGACAAATATTAAAACAAACAACAACAAAAATCTTCCCAAAATTATCGAAAAACAAAAACAAACTTTCTAAACACTCAAATAAAAATTTGTACACAAAAGTGCACTTAGTGCAGTTTTACAACAACTACTCACACATTTTACATTTAACTCTCCGTTTATTGAAATTGTATTTAAATATGTTCTAAAAAATTCTCTTTTGTCAATACTCTCTCGTTTGAAAACAAAATCTTCTTCATGTCTCCTTTTTTTTTTAACTGAAACACTTGTAAATTCTCCTCCCCCTCACACTCCCTGAAGACAAAAGAATGAACAGAAAATCCCTTTTTTGAAGTTCTCCCTCCACAAAGTATTTGCTGAAAAACTCTTTGTTAGGTGGGGGAAAAAGTAATAAAATTGTACAAGTATTTCATTGCACTCTTCCGAATTTTTATCTTTAAAAACTTACTTCAGCATTTACATCACGCGTCTGCTCATCAGCGCTTTGCATGTTTTTCATACCTTTTTTGCGTTTTACGCTTTTAGTTTTATGAACGATTTTTGTGTGTCAATTACACAAATAAAGTTTGAACATTATTTGCCGAAATCAGCTTATGACGCATACGGCCATTTTCACCAAGTTCGGTTAAAACTAACTTTCAATTAAAGTTCCGGTTACCAATATGTTTTGACAGCTATAACCGATAGTTAATTATAACCGAACTTGGTGAAAATGGCCGTTACAAATATAAAGCTGCATCCGTATTCTTTAATTCGCTTAACTAACGCTAAATCTCGATCGCTAAAATGCCTTAGATCATACAAAATTAAAATATTTTAGCGATGACATTAAAAGCTGAAATTTGGAGCGAATAAAGTTTTCATGTCATTGCCAAATTTAACAATGGACGTTACAGAATTGCATTTGTAGCCAAAAATCGTTATATCAACTTTAAAGATTTTTAGCGATAGTGCATTAGCTTTAGCGAATTCCAGAATGCTGGGGGTACATACCACGTGTTTTCGCTTTCACGCATTGCATGTTTTTTATACCTTACTTGCGTTCTACGTTTCAAGCTACATGTAACGCTTTTTATCCGTCAATACCACAAGTAAAAATAAAACTTAATTTTTTGAAATCAGCTGATTTTTTCGAACGCTGCTTGTGATGCTTACAGAATATTAAATAGACAATAAACTGACTTTTCACAATAACGCCTCAATGCATCCTTCGCTTTTGTGCATGTAACTTGTTAAATATAACGACACAGATTCTACTGTTTTTGACAGCTGCGTAGGCAGCGAAAATGCGTGTAACGCATGGTATACCCCTTCAGCTTAAAAGCATTATACGCTTTGAGCTATTCTACACTTGTATTCTTGTGTGTAACTTGCAGTATAAGCCTACATTGATTCTACAATTTTCACAGATGTAAAGGATGCGAGAAAGCTTATGTGATTATTAAATTAAATCATCTTTAATAAATCTGTTTTTTCTAGCTTCATGTTGGGAGCAGGGTTGGGAAACAAAGTTTTAAAATTGTACACAGTTGGCTCCAAATTGTAGATTTTCAACTAAATTGTACCATAGCATATTTTTGCTATAGTTATAAGAATCAAACAAAATACAGCTAAATATTCCGGAACTGCCTTGAGCGACGAAAAGACAACCACTGTGAAGTGGGCGTCTTTTCGATTGTGTACTATAAACTCGGAAGATGTACAGATATAGCAAGAACGGATTGACGTTTATTACTTCATCCCTTTTCCTAAAATATTTAAAGTTGGTGGTTATTATTATTTATAATACACGTAACGTAAAAACCAAAAAAACCAATAAAGGTACAATAGCGACAACTTTGCCAACCCTTCTAAAAGCAAAAAGTCGCTATTTTATTTATTTATTTTTCTTAATATTTTAACGGCCAATTTCACCAAGTTCAGTTGTAATTAACTTTCAGTTATAACTGTCGAAACATAATGTTAACTGGAAGTTTAAAAATTATGTAGTGAGTTTTAACTTAACTTGGTGAAATTGGCGGTAAAAGTATTAAAATTCGAAAAACAAAAGTTTTAAACAAGCCAATATTCTATATGCGACAGTGGCGATTCTTTAATCAATCAATTTGGAATCAACATTTAGAATATAGAACGAGTCCGGGCATCTTACAAAACACAAATATCGAAATACTCAAAATTGGGATCCTGCGAGATCCCCATGTTGCCGAAAAGAGCTCCCGTACTCAAAAATTGCGTAAATTAGAGTGGTTTTGAGAGAACAATTCTTTCTTCTTGCACAGGGAAAATGTCGAACAAACAGCGCTCAAAAAAACAAAATAAAGTCTGAAGTTTTCCTTAGTGAAAAAATTTTGAAACATACTTTTTAACTTCCTCCTCTCAATTAGTAAAAGTTAATTTTATTCCCATTTTACCGAACTTGACCAGAAAAATGATAGAAATAAAGACCAGAAAACAAAATTGAAATCTTCTGCTCATGTTCACAAATGACGTCACGCGATCTGCATTCCTATTGGCTAATTATTTTAAGCTGGCAAACTCAAGATAGTTGCTGCTTAATTGCGGGGCTGCCATTTTTTTTAAAGTGCCTACATATCTTTTAAGAAATTAAAAAATCTAAGAGACTTTTAAACTTGGCAGCCCTTGCCGTTCACATACTAAGATACATAACGGAAAATCATGCGCATGTCGTTATCTTTATTTCTATCAATCTTGCAGAAATGTAAAAAATTATGAAAAGAAAACGCCATCCCAAAAAAGATTGAAATCTTCTGCGCATTTCGTACAATTGGCGTCAAGCGAACTGTATCAGTATATACTAGAGTTGTCAACCGATTAAGAATAATTCGATTAATCGATCA
This sequence comes from Pollenia angustigena, assembly GCA_930367215.1. Lineage (NCBI taxonomy): Eukaryota > Metazoa > Arthropoda > Insecta > Diptera > Polleniidae > Pollenia > Pollenia angustigena. The sequence goes on along the minus strand of OV884056.1, from coordinate 53,928,184 downwards.
AACAAAACCAAACTCTTGTTCGAATAATTTAAAAAATGGCGATTTTCGAATAACGAATAAATCGATTAATTAATGTCGATTAATCGAACAATTTTTTTTTATCAAAAAATTAATTAAATAAAAGCTTAGGATTTGATTTAGTCTTACACGTTTTTCGTGATTTTGTAAAGGGTGGTCCCACCAAAACGCACGATGTTAATTTTAAATAAGACATAAAGTTTTTGGAAAATTATCTTTATATTTTTTATCATTATAGAAGGTTCTATGACACCTATTTGTGAAACAAAATATCGGCAAAATGCTCGCCACCTCTTCGGCATACCTCTTCCGATGGTCCATACATATTTTCATTGACTCTGAGGTATAATTAAGGTTCAATATCGTTAATGTGCCGAATAATCTCATCCTTTAGATCTTGAATTGTTCTTGGCTTGTTTACGTACACTTTTTCTTTTAACGCGGCCGTTGAATTTCTCGCGCAAAAGAGCCATTGCTTCATTGGATGTGTGGCAAGTGGCACTATTCTGTTCGAACCGCATATCTTCCATATCCATATTCTCATTTTATGGTTACAAGAATTCCGATATCATCTCGCGATAGTGAACACTTTTCACGGTAACTGCTTGGCCGACCTCATTGTCGAAGAAGTACGTTCCGATGACGCCACCAGCCCATATAAGAATTGGGCGAGCATGCACAGGTGTTTTCACATTTCCTAGAGACCCGGTTTGCTGAAATTTGCGCACATTTCTCATGTTTGTGGACACATTTTCTCGATTATTCTGACGAATAAAACCATAAAATGCATTCTGATTTGAACGCCTATTTTCGTAAGAGGCTGAAAAATCTGAACGCGCTGCTTTGTTGTGTACCTCTCCATAGCTGAATTTGTCAAAAACTGAAACAAAGAAATGTCAAATTCAGTTGGTCAAACAACTTGACCTAAAGGTGTGACTCACAATTATAGGAAAGTTAAAAAAATTTTTAACCCGGTTTGTAATTAATCTCAGTGTTTAGTAAGAAAAATCGTGTTAAGTACGCATAGTATTTCAAAAATGTATTTAATGTTCTTATTAAACAAATATTTGACAGGCAATTCTATCTGCTGTTTTCTTTTTCAATCATACGTTAACAAATTTTCATGACAGAGGATTTTTCACTCTCGGGTGAAAAACTTAGAAATAAACAAAAAGGTAAAAAAAATAAAAAATCGTTTTATATAAATTATATCATGAAAGAAAAAATTTTGTTATTTTATTATATATGTGTAACTGTCACAATATTACCATAGAAAACAATGCCGTGGAAGACAATCCAACGACATCAAAAAATGCAGAGCTTGGTTCACAGGAAAAATACATAAAGAGAGACAGCGGTCGTTCTATAGAAGAAATTGTATGCAGAAGAATGGCTGAAGATGGTTGGTCTGCAAACGATTTTCCAAAATCCAAAGTAATATCGGATTATTTAAGAATTAGGGGTTTTACGATGTGTTTAAGTAACGATATGGCAGTATGATGAAAAGTTTTACGCATCAAAAAAAGATGAAGTCAAAGCGGATTTGAGAAAAAAATTAAGAAGAAAATGGAAGATTTTCCATAATTGAAGATAAATGGACAGATATATCTATTTAAAATACGTAACTTTTTTGTTAAAATAATTTTTTTTATTCGTTTTTTCTCATCGATTAATCGAATAATTTTTAAGGTTTAATCGTTTGATCGAACAAACAATTACAATTAATTGAATTATTCGAACAAAGTTGATAGGCGAATAATTGACAACTCTAGTACATACGCATAATGCCCTCTCCACATATGGTAATGTGGGTATAAATAGTGATACTATGTCCACATAAATGGGTGTTAAATAATTATTTTTGCTAATACAATAATCGCCATAACTTAGTTGAAACAATATTTACAGTTTTTTTCTATCTAATATGAGTTTAACCGCCTATTTCCGATGTGCGAAAGAATTCTTTCCTTCGTACAACTGCATTTAAAACAAAAACAATTTTGTAGAATTTGTTTTAAACGTGGTTCTTCGAAAGAAAGAATTCTTTCGCACATCGGAAATAGGCTATCAATAATTTCAAAGTGTTCAGAACTTCAAATATTACCAAACTTACTAAAGTTTTACGTTGGCTGAATACACCTCTCGTAATACAAATTCTGCTCCTTTCTGATGTATTTCGAAATTTAAATTATATTTTTGAGTGTCCAGCCCAACTTCAGGTTCTTTCATATGTTAATTGAATCATACCTGCTTCATTTTATTTAAAGTCCCCTATTAATGTCCTTCCCGGCAATTATGTACTTATAAAATTTTAAGTTCTTAAAGTAAGTAAGGCAGAATAAGGGTCTAATGTTTAAACTAAGAATAAAGCGAATACAGTATAATATTCCTTGAAGGACATCTCCTTTCGACGGACACTATTACCTGGGAGCTAATTTTGGCAGTCGTCATCGAATACCTTTTTGATTCGAAACCAATGTTTTTGTTGTAAAGCATTAATTTGAGTTTTCACAACATTGAAGAAATAATTTCGATTCGTTCAGTATCGACTGAAAGAATTAGCAATAAAATTGCTTTCAAATCGAAAAAGTATTCCATCACGACTGCCAGAATCAGCCCCCTGGTCCCTGCAGGGTTAAAAATAAAAGCATTGAGTACTTTGGGAAGACATTCCCTTTGCACAAATCCTTACATTCAGGCACCGTAACAGTTATACCTTTTTTCATAAAAGTCAGATGAAAACAGTTATTTTTTGATTTTTATTTTTTTGAACAAAAATAACTGTTATTTTTTGATTTTTATTTTTTCGATCAAAAATAACAGTTATTTTTTGATTTTTATTTTTTTGAACAAAAATAACTGTTATTTTTTGATTTTTATTTTTTCGATCAAAAGTAACAGTTATTTTTTGAATTTTATTTTTTCGAGCAAAAATAAAAGTTATTCTCTAAAGAAATGTACGTGATTTAATAATTTAGTTGAATTAAAATCTTTATTTTAGTGTGTAATTATCATTGGAATTTCTTATGCACATTAAAATAATTATTAAAAGTCATCTAAATTAATAAAACACGTACATTTCTTTAGAGAATAACTGTTACTTTTGATCGAAAAAAATAAAAATCAAAATATAACAGTTATTTTTGTTCTAAAAAATAAAAATCAAAAAATAACTGTTATTTTTGTTCAAAAAAATAAAAATCAAAAAATAACTGTTATTTTTGTTGAAAAAAATAAAAATCAAAAAATAACTGTTATTTTTGATCGAAAAAAATAAAAATCAAAATTTTAAAAATCAATATATTTTATCATTGACAAGTGCATAAGGAACAATATGGTATACTTGAATCAGTTTTTCGACGTTTACTTCTATGTGCTTTTTTTGCTTTAAAATTCCAATATAACTGTTATTTTCGGTCCCTGCTTACATTTGAATGGCCCCTTCTGTGTACGGTCATAAGAAATTACACTGTATTAGGAAGCTTTTTTTACTCTAGCATAGGGCAGAGTATTTGACTGGAGAACACACTTTCATGTCTTTTAAGATTGATCATTCCTTACCGTGTGTAATAGTTAAAAATTATTAGATTGATTTCTAAAATATTTTTTATTTTCCTCATAGTAAAAAGTAACTAAACTAGCAGTTGTAGCCAAACATATTATTAGCTTTTACAATTTTAGCCCCGCTTTAATACTTTTACTCTTGTAAAATTAACAGAAATCCCAAATAAATTATAAAAGCAAAAAAAAAAAAAATAGTTTTGCTTTTAATTTTATTTCCAATTTGTCGCCCCAAAACAATCAAATTTTTGCTGCAAATGTCTCTGTCTCTCTTTAGATTTTAATTTCATGCAGAAGTGCATAATTTTTTGTTTTTTGTTTCTGTCATTACACTCTTTTTCTCTCAAAATTTCTAATTTTCTCTATTTTTTTCAAAATAAAAATTTTCGCCAAAAATCTTTATTAATGTTTGCATTTTGGCAGGCAGCCGTGTGTGCGTGTGTGTTTGAGTGCGTGTTAAGTGTGAGTCTGTGTTAGTCAATATTGTCTATTGTTTTTGTCTATATTATTCCTGTTTATCCTTTTGAGCATCACAATATCCTGCTGCTACTACTGCTGTTGTTTGTTGTTATATTCAGTTATTTTTTTTGTTCTCTAGTTTTTGTTGTTGTATTATTTTGCTTTTGTTGTATATAGAAAATAAAATTATTTGGAGGATTTTGTTGTTGGTTTTGCTATCGTTGCGTATAATTTTCGGGCATTGTTGTGTATCCGTGTAACGCGTGCCTATTTGTATGTGTCAGTGTATTTCTCTATTTTGTTTGCATCAGCATAAAATTAAATATGTTTTTTTTGTTCTTTGACATTTTGTTTTTTTTTTTTGTAGGTTTTTTTTGTTGTTATTATACTTTTTTGGAGCATAATAACTAAACAAAATAAAAATTACTAAAATTTTTAAAGGCAAAAAAGATTTAAAAAAAAATTTAATGGGAAATTTTTTCAAAATTTGATTTAATTTGAGAAGTCGAGGAAGTTGAGTGGCGAAATTTTTAATAGTTTGGCTGTCAGCACCCATTTTTTTTTAGAAAATCGTATAGGTATGTATTAGTTTTTAAAACTACCTCCCCAGATCAATAAAAATTGTATGACATTGTTAGCATTAATCTTCCAAACTTGGATTGCTCCATGTAAGTTATTACTCTAATTCTCACTTCTCTTCATCCATGTACTTCAAAACTCCACTTTTTAAAGTCTACATAAAACTTAAGATTTTATAGCATTTTCAATAGGGAAGATCATAAATCTATATAGATCTTTAAGCTTTATTCTTGGACATTTAGCATTTTCAATACAAGTCAGCTGTAGTATTAAGAGAAAAATCTGAACTCTGTATAATTTCTATTAATTATATTTCCCTTTCATAAATTAAATAAACAGCAGAACAGGGGTGTTCTAGATAAACGTGAGTACCTTCTATAAGGCCTTACCTCATGGTAGCGTTGCCATACAACTATTTTTAATATCTTTGCAGTCTACAGAAGACTTGACTAAAAATAAATAATCATTTCACTAATTATTAAAAAAATATAACATTTTCACCCGTCACTTCTTTTACGTGAAAATTAGCGCCAGTCTTAAAAAAAGGGGCTTACCCAATTAAAATTTCACAGAAATTTTATTTAGATTTCTTCATCTATCCTTTTTTTGTGTTAAAATAAGCCTATGAATAGCATTATAAAATTTATTATCAGCCATGTTCTGACAATCGCACGATTTGAAATCGCAAAACGCCTAATTTATTTTATGGTGTTCTGAAACTCGTGCCTTTTGCTAGCGATCTGCCATAGTTTCTTAAAGTTCCCTTAAGCATTCTTTTGATGTTGGAAGTCAACAAATATCTTGCGATTGCGATTTACAGTAAACGTATTATGCAATTTCAAGTCAAATCGCCAATGTTTAGCGTTTTGCGATTGTCGGAACATGTCCGTATATTCCGCCAACACATATGTATAAGTTTTAAGCACAAGATTGTCTTGAGCAACCGACATACATACAGCTGACCATGTGAAAAGCAAGTGGTGTCTAAATATATTTCGGCAAATAGACCAAATGCAATCTGTTTTCCAGATTTATCAAATAAAAGCAAAAGTTCACATTTTACCCATTTTTACCTCTTAATAATTACCCTTTATTTTAATATGGGCCGGGCCATATGCTATCTATATACCAAATTTATCGAAAAGAGAAAAAGTACCAGAGGCAAACAAGTACCATAAGTACCATCTTTTCCTGATTTTAAGCGCCCAAAAAGTACACTTTATATTAATGAAGGCTTTAATGTATGTATACTAAATTTAAAAGAGAAAAAGAACCAATTTTATACCGTTTTTACCCCATCAAAATCACCCTATTTTTATTCTGGACCGTATGCAAGCTGTTTACTAAATATATCAAAAATAGAAAAAGTACCAATTATTTTCCGTTTTTACTTCTTAAAGAGCAGTGTTCGAAAATAAACAGTACATTATTTACCGTTCGGCTCACACACCCAGGAACGATATCTATTTTTTAGTGATTGTGTAGACATGCACAACCCTTAATACCGTTCGTAACTATTTTCAAGAAAAAACCGAACATTATATAATGTTCGGTTCTTCGTTAAAAAACAGAACAATTGTAGTGATACTGTAGACAAACATTATATTTTAATGTTCTATAATGTTTTTTTCGTGTGTGTATTTTTTTTTTTGTAAAATTTTTTTTTTTACCAGCCAAAAGGGACGAACATTAACGAGCCGAACCGAACACATTGAAGTTTGTGGATTTTCAAAAAAAAAAAAATCGAACGGAGTTAAATGTTCACATCTTTTGTTGAGTTTGATAAAAACAGTAATATTTTTGTGTTCGAAAGATGACTAACAGGGAAACGTTATTTTTTTTAATGATTTTCTACACAAACGCTAGTAGTGTTTGTTTGTGTGCGTTTGTGTTTTCCACAAATCTACCGAACCGAACATTAAAAAACGATATTTAGTGTTTATTTTCGAACACTGTTAAAGAGTATTATATATTTGAATTTGGGCCATATGTTATCTCTATACCAAATTTATCAAAGAGAGAAAAAGTACCAGAGTAGGGTTTCTAATTTCCCGGACTTTTTCTATTCCCGGGAAACGAAACAAAAAAAATCTTATATCCGGGAATCCCGGGATTCTTTGAATAAAACAATGATTTCATTAAATTAGTTCAAGACAAAAGTTTTTACTTTATTAAAAGAATATACACATATGGGCAAATCCCAGAAACAGTCCACCAACCAAAAATTTTTCAAATGAATTTTTTTTTAACGGAATATAAGACTAGATGTATAATTTCATTTTTATATTAAAAAATATGTATTTCAATGATCATCAATGCAATAATTTTTACCAAATCATACTCCACTGCTGATTTTTTAATAAAATACGTGAATTTAGCATTATTTTAGGTGATTTTTGTGCTTAAAATAGCACTTACAGCAGACTTATCAAAATATAAATTTCGTTAAAATAAAAGTTGATATTCATTAGTTAACAAATTAGTTTAAGAAATGCAATTCATAAAAATATAATTTGTTTTGTTGAAATAAATAAAATATAATAATAAAATACCACTGGAAAAACTGTAGCGTGCGTTACGTAGCGTGCGTCACAAAGGGTTCACGGCTCTTGTCAAAAAATCACAACATTTTTTGGCTGCAAATAAGTGCGTTTAGAATTCTCTTATACTCATCTTTCATTTAGGAATCAGATTTTGTATACCTTATCATGCAAAATTCGCTAAAAATTAGGAAAATGCACTTCAGCCTTTGAAGTTACTTCCACTTTTTGTAGCGTGCGTCACAAAACTTTGTGATCAATTATTTCGCAACAAATACTTGCTAAGAAATTATGATATATGCCATTTGTAAGTACATATTAATGTCAGTAAATACTATATATAAGTTGAAGCTATCTTTTTTGAAAGACCAACAAATGTGTATATTTCAATCAGAAAACGCGTGCGAATGTAGCGTTCGTCGTGCAGGATTTGCCCATATACAAAAGTTCAAACAAAATTAGCTTTATTAATTCCACAGAAAACCAAAACAAAACCAAGGTTTTCTTTAAAGATAGTAGATGGCTCATCATCTGGTTTTGGTAATGGTGTATCGTGTACATTTTCATTATCTTCTTCAAGAAGCTTTTTAGACATTTCATCAGCAATTAAAAAGACCATGGATTTATTGGCGTAGGAAAAATAGTTTGATTTGTAGGTAGTTTTTAGTAAAGAATATATTTGTATTGCTCGTTTTTGATTTTAACGATGCTAACAAATTAAAATTTTAAAGAATTTTGTTTGTCGTTTAAATTTTAAAAAATTTAAAAAAAATTTAATTTGAAATTCCCGAAAATTCCCGGAAAAAATTTCCCGGGATTAATTTAAAAAAAATGTACCGGGACTCCCGGGAATTCATTCCCGCGTAGAAACTCTATACCAGAGGTAAAAAAGTACCAGCATATCCTAATTTTAAGCCCCTCCCAAACAGTACAAGGCTATAACGTAAACCAAACTTATCGAAAAGAGAAAAAGTTCCGATTTCATCCCCTTTTTACCCCCATAAAAATAACCTGTATTTTAATCGGGAACATATGCAATCTGTATTTACCTCTTAAAGGGTACCCTATAATCTGGCCCTTACTTAATTTCACTCAAATCCATTTCTTGTGAATGCGCTACAAACATAAAATTTTTAAAATTTAGATTAGGATACAACACAGATACGAAAATGACGAAAATTGGCTTTTTATTAGAAAGATTCAAAATTAAAATTATTTACTTTCGAAAAAGGAAAATACCACTGCCGAGAGGCAGTGTTACCACTGCTTTACACACAAAATGGGCACAATGTGGCCACTAACGCACCCATGTATGAATATCTACACATAAGGGACAAATTAAGAGCATGATTGTCTGGAATATTCCCCCAACTCTGTTGTGCGATTTAGTATCTTTTATAACGATAATCGTATCTTTAAAATAAATATAACGAAAATTAACCCAATTTTTTAACGATATTCGATGCCGGTTGAAGTCAGCTTTTACTTTTTTACGTGGTGTTTGTTAAATCGATCAAGTGTATTTTGTGTTTAAAATTTAAAAGAAATGTCACATGATATTAAATTAATTTAATGCAAACATGCAGTCGTATACTCTCGTTAAAGATAAATTACTTAATCACACTATCGTTACTGGAAGCGAATACATACATATATAACATGTGCCGGTTCGTTAAAAGTTAATAGCACGAACTACTGGCTTAGAAGCAGTTTTTTTGTAATCAGCAGTTCACAGAAACATCCACCAGCACTGATCGCATTAAAACCAGTCTAGAACCTTTCATTCTCCTTAGATGCTATTAGTTTTCTGCAAGGTTGCCAAACGATACAGCTTAAAATTGAATACTGGTAAAACCAAAAACGATACCGAAATTCGCTTCGGTTGTTAAAAAAACACATTTTCCATAAACACAAGTATAGAAATTTAAGATTGTTTCTACTCTGCAAACTTTATACTTTTTAAAAAAATATAAAATTTAAAAAATTTGTTCTGATCGGAAAACATTGGGCTATAGCTCTCATATAAACACCACTCCGAATAATCATAACAATGTGTTTACATACTCTTAAGTATAAAACCTCTATAGATAATTTTGTGCCGTTAAGTCCATACTTGACCCAAGTTCCCATATACAACCATAATCCTAAAATCAAACCATATGCAAGTTCATAATTAACCAAAGGTCAATACTTTTGTCGTAGCGTATAGTTTGAACCGGTCTTCCCTGACTTTATTTTCTTATGCTAATTTGTGAAAATATTCGTCTTCATTCAAATAATTTTTTACTCACAGTTCAGTTTTTAAAAAAATCTTTATTTAAATCTTTAAAATTATGAAACAAAACTAACACTAATGTCCATGGAATTTACTTGGTTTTTTTTTAATAAATAATAGGGATGTCTTAATATTTAGAAGAAAAAAAAAAATAACTTAATCTCTAAAAAAAGATGTTTCCATATTTCGCAAATCCTTGAAATTTTCAATACAAAACAGCCAAAATAAACCACATTGTCCACTCGTCTTTTGAAAACCAAGTAAATCGGCTTTAAACTCAAGATGCACTCACTCACTGTCGCATAAGTGGCCTTAAGCATTAAGACTCTGGAAAATAGAGCGCTAAATGAAAATATTTTAAACAAATTTACAAAACAAGAAAAAACTAAGGCAACAATGATAACCAAATTAGAATAATTTTAAACAAATCTTAACAAAAAAAAAAGAAAATAAAGATTTGAAAAGAAATTTTAAAAGACTCTTAAAATTGTTACAAAGATCAAACGTCCGGTTGCCTAAGAAAAGAAGCGCACAAGCGTAAAACATGATTTTAAAAATTCTCTCTTTTGATACAAATTTGCATGAGGAGATTGTTTTTTTTTTAAACCAGACAGTTTAAGAAACACCCTTATCTTAAAAAATGCCCTTAAGGTAAAGATCAGTTAAGATCAAAATCTTACATTTATTTTTTTGAATGATGAATAATTTTGTTGAAGTGTTTTGACTGGGGGTTAAAAGTTTTGATGATATCTTAATTAGATAAAGCCAAGATTTTAAAAGGTCAAAGTTGAAGAGAGACATTTTTCTTGAAGACGATTAAAAAATATCATCATATTAGAAGAATTTCTTAGGGAATGTTATTGTCATTTAAATATTAGATTGAAAGACGAAAGAAAGGCAATTAGGAGGGATTTCAAAAGTTTAGAATACACGTCCAAATGTTTTCAATGCGTTACGTTTTGAAATCGAGCTCACTTTCTTAAAAAACTTAAATACACCTTCATATTATCACATTAAATGCAAAAGGGCATATCATCATTTTAATAAAATATTCAGCAGATATAAAAAACGTAATTAAAAGGTAACTTTTGTGATTATAACAACGATATTTTCTAGTTAACATCGTTAACAAATTATGAATTAATAATTTTTGTTAAGTTTTTTATCGCTCCTGAAAAATTTTTAAAAATTATGGTAGTCCCTTTTGCATTTTATATGATGATATAAAACGCAACTGTGAAAATCGTATTGCTATACAAAACAAAAATTAAGAGTTTTCACTAACATGCGACAAATTCTAAAGATCTGCTGAGCTAAAACAATCTCTGTTGCAAAACTTTTGCGAATTGTTCACAAAGACTTTTTTCAAAAGTCAAGATAATTAAATACTTAAAAAAAATCACTAAAAAAATAGTTCTAAAATATTATTAGTATTTAAGAAGTGCCTCTAATATCATTTTCGAACTTGCTTAAATCCAAATTTTAACTCCAACATTCAACAGAAAGTGTATTTTGATAGTTTCTTGGCCTTTTAGATACAAAAAAAGTCCCATTCCTTTCATGAAAACAAAAATGGTTTCATTCCGAAATTTTTTTCGTCATTTTCTGAGGAGGCACCAAATACGGAATACATTCCGTTTCCAAACGGAATTGTACTCTGTGACATGGCTGATAATTAAAAATTGTGGTAAAAAGTAAAAAAAAAAAAATGGAAATTATCGTTTTATATATTTTTTAATATTTAAATGTAAAAAGTTTTAAAAACAGTGCGTCTAAAATAATTTTAATTAATATAGTTGAAAACATGTATTCCTATGCAGAGAACAAGATCCTGCTTAGAGAGCAAACTCGAGTCCGCCAAGAATGCGTCTTTTCCCCACTCCTGTTTAAAATGCAGCAACTCCTAACGGCCTGTAGTACGCTTTATTTGCAAAATTAAATTAAAATGCACTTAGTAGACTTCGCATGAAAAGAAAAAGAAAAAAAACAGAGGTGAAGTCACTAAATACAAACAACACCAGCGCGCTTCTACTTAATGAAGAAGTTGAATCCTTCAGTTTCCTTGGCTGTACAATCTCAACAAACAGTGGTGTAGAAGATGTCAAATCGGATAGACAAAGCTCGAAGAGCTAAGTACTCGCTGAGAAAGGCATGGATATCAAATGATCTTTCACGTGTCCTTAAGCTAAGAACTTACAACACCTGCATTAAGCTTATCCTCCTCTATTGATGTGAAACCTGGGGGTCTCCAAGCCTTTGCCAACCGTTGCCTACGCTGTACCATGTGTTGCTTTTGACCAAACGCAATCAGCAACTCTGAGCTTCTTTTTGCTACGAGGCAGATACAAATTCACCAGGATACCTTAAGGCTAAAATTCGGTTGGATTGGCCTTATGCTCAGTGGGGTAATTCTGTAACTTTTTAACGACAAAATTTTGTCGCTTAGTAGAAAATTTTTATCTCAAAATACTTAAAATTTACCACTTAACGACAAATTTTTTTGTCGTTAAAAAGTTACAGAATAACCCCACAGATCAGCAAACAAAATCGCAAATACTGCTCTGACGAATAACTTATAAGGTTCCCGACGACAAGGACGCCCAAAGATAACCTGGGGTACATTACTGTTAAACCAACCAGCATCTTCATAGTTAACATGGAACGAAGCTGTACAAATAGTTTCCGACCGAACCCGATGGATATCTCTTATTGAGGTCGATTTCTCCTAAGCTGGGAAATTTCGGAACATCATTAATTTTATAGTTTAATTTCACTTTTTGAAAAGCTTTTAAGAGTAAATAGTTAAAAAACGCATTAAATAGCTTTTCTAATAAGGCAAATCTTTATTGTTCAGATATCAAATTAATTTTTTTGAAAAATTGATTTAAACATAATTAAAAAATTTGAAAATTTCAAAAAGTTTATCCAAAAAATTGTTATCAATACATCATTTTTTTTTTATTTTTAACTGTAGCTTAAAGGTTAAGACATTCACCCCTTTTTTGAAAGTCGACGTCGACACAAGCCAATGGCAACAGAACAATAATTGTATTTTCTTAGTAGTTATTAACAACAATCGATTACAAGTGACAGTCACTTGGTATTTTCTACGGCGCTTTTAGTCGACGTCGAGTGGAATTGACTTTGTTTTTGACGACAGAAAATTTTGTGAAGACTAAAATTAGAGTGAAAAAAAAACAACAGGGGTTTTATGGGTAAAATTAAAGGCAGTCGTGTTTTTTACCCATAAAATTACGATCAGGCTGAATTTCAATATTAAATGTTAACGGAGCAAATGTGACATAAATATGTATATACCAGCCAAGTCCCCATCATATACGGGGTTCTCGGAAAACCCATTTCAACAGCCAGACGGACATCGCTAAATCAACTTAGCTCCACATAAGGACCCAGAATATATGAACTTTATGTTTGTCTAAGATCAATATTGTAAAAAATTACAAACGGAATGGCAAACTTATATATACCCTTTCCACTTTTGGTGAAGGATATAAAAACAAACACTTAACCGACGAACAAAATATTTAGAGATGAGATTTTTCTTTGTCAAATTTGCGATAAATAGTTAACATCGTTGGGTTCTTAGAAAATACAAAATTAACGTCGAAGTGATGTAGGCATCGATTTGATGTGACAACAACCTAAAATTGCCGTCGTTAGCGACAACGGCTTATATAATAGGGGTGATTATTTTTCCAATTTACTATAGATTAAAATAACTTCTATACTTACAAATCCATCTTTCAATCCAGAACCGCCTTCTTTTCCCTTTTCTCATTTAACGAATTTTCTCGCAAAATTTATCCATTCGTCCAGTTATATTCTTGATAATTGCTTTAATTTTCGAAAACAATTTTCAAATAAACAATTTACATAATTTTATGTAAATCTTCACTGGACTTTGACTCTCTCGAGCAAGAGCAGCGGAAAACTGAAAAAGAAACATACTAATCACATGATCAAGCGTCTACAATCCACTTTGATCTATCTCTTAATACTGATCCGCTGAGATGCGCACATGTTGCGTATGGCGTATGGATCAAGCTAAATCCTGTTCAGCTTAAAACAAAGACCAGCGAGTAAATTGTTGAATTCGCATGACATTTTTCGCGTAATATTGGATTAAAGAGGAGTGTTTTTCGCATTTGACAGGCTAAAGAACAACAAGAGATTACAATGGTTGAGTCACTTAAATCTGGAGCAAAGTTTTTGTTTGTCCTGCCAGTGTATGCGTGTGCGTGCATATTTTTGTCTTTTTAGTTTTCCTTTAGTTACAGGATTAATGAATAAGCCGCTGAAACTAAGGCCTTAGTTAGTTACTATAAGTTGAAGGAGTCAGGTAGCTGAATTGCTTTCGGTTGCTTGTTAGTATACTAAAACAAGCGTAAGTGTTAATCCTTTCAGCGGTTAAATCCTGTTGCTACGATTCAAATCCGGTACCGTGTGTATTTCTAATCCGGTTTAGCTAAATCTCAATGATCAGTCTTCACTAATGACCTGTGTGTGTGTTAGTGTGATTAAATTTGTTTGTATACAAAAGCAATGATTTTAACTGAATACTTGTTAACGTATTTGTAGGTGTTTTAAGTGGAGGTTTAAAATTAAAAAGTTATTAAAGGTGGTTAATGTATATTATTTTGGGTCTTATTTCTAATATTGATTTACTTAAGTTATTAGTTTAATATTTATTAAATTATGACTCCATTAAAAGGTTGATAAATATGTAGTCACTAGGTTAAGTTAGGTAGAAATTTGTATTCATATGACACACTTAGACCCAATAATTCATTGTGATGCCATTGTGTTCCACTAAACAGAACACCTACCGAAAACTCAACCCGAATTTCTAACGAAGTTGAAAATACACTGTAGTTCAACGCCAGAGATATTGTATAATCCTTCAATAGTGCGGATCCCATTTCAGACAGATATCTGCTTTCCAGTGCAGAACAGTGACAGAAAACGTGTTTTACGTTTTCCTCCTCATTTTTATAATCACAGCTGCGGCAGAAATCATAGTGTTCGGCTCCTAGATGCTGTGTACGCCTGTCTTTAAGTCAGTGTCCCGTGGTAACAGATACCAAGAGTAATATATCCAGCTCAATCAATGATAATTGAGACATGGTTCGCCCGTCTTCCATGTGAGGCTACAATTGTCTAGCAATTCTGCATCTAGTGTTCGGGGCCCTTTTGTCTTTAAAAATATCGCTAGCCAATCGCCGAAGATCGAGCTTGCAAGAGAGCATATGCACCCCAACCCCTTCCAGATCTATTGGAAACCTTAAGGTACTGGAAAGTCTAGCAGTCTCATCTGCCCTAATGTTCTTCAGTATATCCCCGTACCCGGGAACCCATATGAACCTGATATCAAACTGCTCAGCCATCATATTAAGCAAGGGCTTTTCTCGTCAGGGAGAGGGAATTAGTGTAAATATACACATCAGTCGTCGACACAGCCGATAGTCTAAGTCAGTCTACAGCTTCCTTGATCGCAAGTATTTCCGCCTGGAAAGCGCTACAGTAATCCGGAAGTCTTTGCGATGAATTGAGGTTGAGCTCCCTTGAGTGTAACCCAAAGCCCGCACCTTCTTGTTATTTAGAGCCATCCCTGTAGAAGTTTACGCTTCCTCTTTTGCCTGGAACAACCTTTCTGCACGCGTTCTGTAGCAACGATCTCAAGCCAAAACTGGGGAGGTGTGATCAATTCTCTGGTTCGAGATTGTCGTGTTCATCACCTTGAAGTATCCGCATTAATTTCCACTCAACTGTTGGGTACATTTGAAGCGAATTTCCGAGCACGTCGCCATCAATTTCCCCACCAGAACCAAGGGCGGTAAGGAGTGGTGCGAAGATCCCCTGTAATGCACAGCGAGGCCAATATCTGCGACTTCCTCAGTCTTCCCAAGTTGGTCCTTCTATCCAAAATTTGCCAGCGTACGAGTATGCCATTAGGTTTATGCCATAACGTCAACGTCAAAAATCAACGCCCGACATATACATTTTAAAACTCCCTTCTAACTATTAAAGTTAAGTTGCTTAAATTAAAGTCCGGGAGTCTGTTGGTTGGCTTTTGGAACCAGATATTAATTTGAACAGAAATGTTCTAGATTAACGCGAGCCCCTACGAATGCCCCCTTGAGTGGATATCTTAGGCACAGAAATATATGCTAGCAGGCTGAACACAAAAAACTAGCCTCTTACCCATAATTTTGTGTATCTACCTCCCTGCGATTTGGGATTTGTAAACAGTCTACCCACAGTTATTTCTGAGAGCCCCTTATCAAAAAGCAGCTTAAGGATTTTTTTCTCCTGGGAGTTACTGTTTTCTGTGGTAACAGATAGAACCCTGGTTAGCCACGACCAGTACGAGAACTGATATTTTAAGCTTGAGTCAATAAATATTCCATATGCAGGTGATCCTCAAGTAAGGGGGGATGCTACAGGTGCCAGTAACTAATAAAAAAAAAACTATTTAAATTTCTAAAATATTTTTCAAAACTTTTTAATTTTGTTTTCTTGCAACAATAAATCTATTCGTTATTAATTCAAATTCGATAACAAAAATTTGGCTTTTATTAGAGCGAACGCTGCAAATAATCAATATGAACATTATGATTTATAAATAAATTATTTATAATTTTAAAGCATATTGACATTGCACTATAAAATATCAGTAAATTCATGTTAAACTGCAATAACAAAAACTTAAATATGAAAATTATAATGACGAAAAAGTATCTTGGTTTTTTGGATTTCTAATAAAAATTATTTAAAATAAACAATTTTAGTAAAATTAATTTAGTTTTATTTTTTTTTTGTTTGTTATTTTTCTATAATTTTAATATAAGTACATCAAAAATGTTTCTAATTAATATAACTTAAATATTTACTTTCTATATCTAATAAATTTATTAAATATCATATACAGACACGTTTAAAGGGGGTTTTGAAAAGTGAGGTTAGTTGAGAAGAGTTACTACCCTGCAAATAAAATTGGACCACCTGATCCATTTTGATAAAATGGACTACTCCATGGACTGGGCCGATGTAATGCAAGCATGGATCATGTCATTGTTAAAAAGTGTTTGTAGTGAGACGACATGTCTTCGTTTTTAACGACATGCTTTCGTTTTTAAACGACTTCAAAACTAATCCTCTTGAGTGTACCATGGAGTTGTTTTAAAACTACTCCTTAGTGGTCCAAAGGTTGGTTATATGGTCCTCTCCTAGCAGGCGCGGATCCAGCTCGAGCCTTGGGGGGGGGGGGGGGGGGGGGAAATTTTGTATGACACAAAAAAGTCAAAAATTTGTTTTTAAAAGTTTATTAAAAACAATATGTGTTAGGGTAAGTAATTTTTGCAATTTTTGCGAATATGAAATTCTTCATCGCATAGCCGTATAGGCCGTTAAAAAATATTAAGAAATGATGTATTACTTTTTCGCGATCGTGAAGAAAGTTTCCGCACCAAACGCGATAAAGTTTTGAATTTCAATTTTTTCCTTACTATCCAAAATTAACATTTAATTACAAAACTTTAAGTATTTTCTAATAATTTCATGAATATAACAAGATCTTACCATTTGTACGGAAGGGCGCAAAAAAATAGCGACTCTATTTAGCGGTTTTTTTAATTAACTAAATTTTAATGGCAAATGATAGATGTTGTGATAGATGAGTTGTTTGGCGGATATATGAAACAGCAGCGTAGTAATATATGCGCGGAACGAGCTATTAAAGTTGCACAAGATATTTTTCCATTATGTAAATCAACTCGCACTTTAAACTTAAAATTTATTTCATAAAACCCAAAAAAATAGCTTTACATTTTTGTTATAGAGTTGCTTATTTTATGTATTAATGCCTGTATTCATAAAAATATTTTAAATTTAATAAAGGCTTGAAAACCAAATTTTCTATAAAAATTTACCTTAATAAACATTTATTAAATTTTATAATCATTTATGAATATGGGGGCTAAAATATATACATAGCATATATAAACAATAAATGTACCATAAATTGAGGGCTCAGAGCTGAAGCGAACCAAGTCAAAAAAGAAAATTCGAAAAAAAAACTCAACAAATAGGTTAAATAAAATATAAGATCATTTCAATATACATTAATCTTTTTAAATAAGCAATTAATTTATCGGTAGTAATCTTCAACATTTTGGACGTGATTATTTCGTTCAAATCTTGTCTTTTCGATTTGAATGCAAATAGCTTTAACTTTTTCAAAAATCGCTTTAAATTGTTCTTCGGCTTTATTTCTTTTTTCTTCAAGGCACATGATTAAAATTTTGATAAGGCTTGATCCTTTTTGAAGATCTATATCTTGCTTTTGTAAAATGATACTAAGTGGCTGTGTTACAACAAGTATCACACTTAATATGTATATTCCGCAAATAAATTTAAAAGTACTAAGTGTGTTCCTTAATATAAAACTCAGATATTTTTTCCAAATATTCTACTATATGAAGAGAGTTTGGCTCCCAAATACTTTGCTAAAACTGTTTTTCGCTTGGGATGATTATATTTAAACAATTTTGTCGTTTCTTTAACAAATGATACAACTTTTTGTATTAATGGCACTTTATTGCTTTTAGAAATTGAGTTGTTCGATTTATGGGAATAGCAAGGAGTTTGTTTCGAATTTGTCGCTTTTCCAGAAATTTTTAACAGCTCCATTTTCTGCTGACATCAGTGGTCACCCATCTGTTCCATCTCCTACACAAAATTTATCAAAGCTTTAAGAACTATTGATGATAGTGCCTTCGCATCAATTGATACATCAACGTCATCAATACTTTTTGAAGTCTCTTTAAATGCGTTTACAACAAAGCCAATAAATTCTTCCCTAAAAACTTTTTGTTGTATGATGAAATATCTTAAAGATAAGGAAATCTGGCTTTTCCCCGACAAATCCATGCTTTCGTCAAAAATTATCGAATAGAATTTTGATTCATTTAACACATACATACATGAATATTGCAAATACTAAGGCTTTTTAATAATTCAACCGCACGCATTATCAAGCCAAACGTTTAGTCTTTGGATATAGATGGCACCTGCTGGGATTGAATGTAGAATAAAAAGTAATTGAATACGGTAAACTAGATGTTTTATTGGAAATATCTAATAAATAACTATTAGGATTAAGATTTGGATACTTATTGAAAATCGTTAGAGATTCAATAAAAAAAAAAAAAATAAAAAAATACTTATTGAAAATTTCGTTAGAGATTTCATAAAAAAAGACAAAAAAAAACCTTGCTAGGATTTCCAAAAATTTTTTACATTAAAAAAATATTATTATTGAGAATTCTTGTATTATCGAAATTAACAAAACATATTTTTATAATTTACGGGGGGGAAATTTCCTTATTTCCCCCCCCCCCCCCCCTGAATCCGCGCCTGTCTCCTAGGATATCGTACTGTTAAATAGACCACGTTTTTTCCATACGTTTGGTTTAGTTTTGGATTAGTCCTGGTCCCTTGTGGACTACTCTTTACACGCGCGTTTGGACTGGTCCTATAATTTGCAGGGTAGGAACTGACCCACAATGCAAAGATTTGATTCATCACAATTTTTCTAAACAATTTTCGAACTTTTATCGAAAATGCGAATCTGTTGCATTATAAACTTTTAGAACTAAACATTTTGCGATTCCTTATTTAAACCAGGACTTTTATATAGTCTTAAGAAAAGGTTGAAGAAAAGTGTGCAGAAAAATAGTTTAAAGTAATTTAAGTGATATTTGACGAACATTTCAATTAAAAACTTAGTCGAAAAACGTGTTATAATATTTCAACTCAATTTCGCTCTGCGTACACGAAAGGAAACATTTATATAGACATTATAAAGATCCAGAACAAAGTGATACACATTTGACTCATTTTGCATACCTCCATCAAAACTATTTTTTATGAAAAATGTTTAAGCATATTATAGTCACCGGCAGCCATATTATGGTTTAATTAGTATTCCATCAAGAAGTCACAACACTGTGATGATTGCCTCAGAACATGTTATGGTTAGTTATCATATTAATGTGAATACTACTAATAATATAATGGTTGTTTATTAACCAAATACTGCTCTTGGAAAAGAGGAAAATGTTTTTGTTAACAAACAACCATAAAATGTTAAGTGGTAAACATATTATTCATAGTCATTATTAACTCCTTGATGGAGGACTAATTTTGCCATAATTTGAAAATAGTTCTTAATTAATTTTTGTATCGATATTAACAAGCCCCCTACTTCAGGCAATGGACCAAAATCGTGAACTAAAAAAAAATCATAGTTTATTATTAAAAACAATTTTACATATACATATGTATATATATATGGAAATTTCAAAAATATATATATTTTTGAAATTTCCTTTAGTTCGGGATATTCGGATTTTTTAACCATTTTTTTGCGATTGACTCCAATGTGTGAGGGTCGAAGGAGAATCCATCGGTTGGCAGTGGCAATGGACAGGGTCAATGTAAAGCTCTCTGGATCACTTTAGATTAATCCAAAATAATATTTTTTAATATCTTGGCATAGTGTAACATCTCTAAAACATATCACTTTTCACAACTCTTTGCCTAGATAATGATTTTTTTCTTTTGGTGTTTTTTGTCGTTGTTGTTGCTGGCGTTATGTATGTTAAAGTTTAGTTTTTGGTTTGTTGTATTATTTTATATTTAAAAATATATACATACATATGTATGTTCATAGGTATACATATATTTACATAATTATTCATTATAATCATCATCATTTTGAAAAACTTCAAATTTATTAGTTTGTTAGTCCTGTTGAATCCCTCAGGGTAACATTTAATAAACACACAAACACACAATGATATACACTAATACCCATGCAAATCAATTAAGTATGTATGTGAGTGTATACACACAAGCTTACATAAATAATAATAATAAGTATAAATGTGTTATATTAACTATTGTGTACGCATTATAAGTTAGAAACATACAAAACAATATGATCAGGGTTACCGTTAGAAATTTTTAAAAAGTCACACAAAAGGTCAGGTCGTTTTATAAAAATAAAGTCACAAAAAAAAGTCGTTCGAGAAAATAAAAGTCGCACGTCTTTTTTTTAACGTTTTTATTAATAAAAATCATAGAAAAACAATAAAAAAAAAAATTAATTGAAACTAAACCGTCAGCTGCAATTTTATAATTTTCAGAACCACAATTAGTTGTGAAGAGGATATACTAAGTTTGTCATTCCGTGTGAAACTTTTTTATTATTCATCTAAGACCCCACAAAGTATATATGTTCTGGCTCCTTGTGTAATTCGAAAGTCGATTTAGCTATGCCCGTCCGTCTGTCCGTCTGTTGAAAACACGCTCACTTTCGAAAAACTCCAAAGGAATAAACAAACTTGGTGTCAAATTACTTGTAGTTATCCTAAGCAGTTTAGGATTGAAATCCAGCAAAATCGGTTTAGTAGAATCAGAGCTGTGAATCAAAATGTGGAATCACCACCTTAAAAATTTGATAATTTTGTTACAAAAACTAATGGTGTTTTCTTTTCTACAAAAAAATTTGACATTTTATTTACAAAAAATGCAATTTGGTGTATGTTTCTTAAAAATTTTGCTCCCGAAAAGGGTGGCTTGTTTTATTCTAAAAAACTCACCGTTTTCGGGAGCAAAGTTTTAAGAAACAGACACCAAATTGCATTTTTAAATAAAAGAAAAGAAAACACCATAACATAAATGGTGGAAAAATGCACGGAATGATATAAGATGTTGCAATAGTTCATTTTATTCGACTGGAAATCACACGGTAAAATTTCGTGAATAAAATTTCGGTCCTAAAATTTTCCCTAGGCCCCATATAAACCTTATTCTTGGAAAAGAGTGTAGTACGCCTAAAGCCTAAATTTATAAAAAAAATTCAGAATAAAATTTAATAATTCACAGTTTTATAGGACTAGAAATTTTCTATAGGCCCCATATAAAGCCCACTCTGGTAAATTAATTAAATACGCCTAAAACCGTAGCAGATGTTTTTATTGTGGTAAAATTTATTTCAACTTAGTTTCATATGGCCAGAAAAAATGTCATGCAAGTTTGCGATTTATGCTCCATAAATTACCTTAAATCCCATATTTGAAATTCACTGTAAACGCTCAAACTAACTGTATTGATAGAAATTTATGTTTTTTAATACCAGAAATCATTCTGCGGAATTTTGGAATGACTGGTTCATAACTTACCATGCTTCCAGTATAAATCCCCCGTCTGAAAATCATTTAAGTTCTGCTTAAACTGTTACGAATCATGATATTCTACTTAAGATTGTCGGTCAATAATTTAATATACATAGGTCTAAACCACAACCAATTTTAATGATGACGTCTTTTTTATATACATTATATTATTAATCTATAATCTATATATCGTCGTTCGTAAACTATTGTGTTTTATTATATATGTAAAATATAACCATATAGAAAGAACACAATAATTTACGAACGACGATATATAAAAATGAAAAATGTTTGTGTGTTTGTTTGTTTGTTTTCTGGCTTATAGACTTCTAAACTACTGAACCGATTTTCCTACAGTGACATCACGTGAGCCCTTAAAATAAAATAGGCTACTGAGTTTTTCGATAGGGGCAGGGGAATTTGTACCTCCCATTGGATGCCAATATTAAATATCGCATATCTTAAGAGCCGCTGCACGCATTTTGTTGAACTTTTGGTAGTAGAATCTTCTGAGCCCCAAAATTTAAGTAAAATAGCAGCGGGGGAAGTGGTACCCCCCATAGGACGCCAATGTTTAATATCGCATATCTTAAGAACTGTTATAGTGCGAATGTTCAAACTTTGCAGAAGTCACTCTTATGGTATACTACACTTTTGAAAATAAAAATAAAGCGGGTAGGCGCAGGGGGGAAATACCTCCAATAGGATGCATATATTAAATATCTCTCAACTAAAGAACTGGTTAAAGCAGTGTAGCGAAGCGCACCGGGTTAAGCTAGTATTTTATAACGATAAATTAATAATAAATAGATATCATATAGATATCACTCCTGAAATATTCGAACTGTCGGTAGAGGGTATCAAAGATTCGGCACAGCCGAATATAGCACTTGTTTGTTTTATTAATGTGTTTTTTTTTTTTTTTTTTTGATTTACAATATCGCTGAAGATGATTTTTTTAGTTTACTAAAAGCTATTTACAAAAACTGCAAAAAGGCCGCTTTGACTCCATGTCTTGGTTGGGACATTTTTACTTAAGTTGTAGGTCTTTCGAATGGCATCACTAAATATTACGTTTGTTGGAAGGACCAGCAGCGATGTTAACGTTATCTTTTTTCATTGACTCGGCAGCTAAAACAAATTTTGTAAAATGAGCACTGCAAACACCAAAAGTTTTTATTTGAAAAAGCTTTTTTGCTAAAACTATTCTTTGAAACTTTGCGAAAAATTCTTAAATACATTGTAACATGACAAGGTTGCAAATATTGCCATAGAAATAATAACCTAAGAATTGCTTTTAAATTTTTACGATTTTTTTTGATAAAGATAATAAGAACAAATTTTCAATATTTGTAATTAGGCTTAATTTCATCAAATTTAATTTTGCATTAAATTATTTTTATGAAGAAAGAATTTTTTTTTTATACAACATGAAAATTAATTAAAATTGTTATTGATAATCTTTCATTCATGACCGTGGCCGGGGCTCGAACCCTGGCCGGCAGGTTACCATGACATGTTTCGATCGCAACCCCTCGATCTCCTCAGATGTATAAAAATATTGAAAATTTGGATAAAAAACCATAAATAGTTCAACAAAATAACCACAATACTAATTATTAATAATAAGAACATTTATAATTTACTGCAAATTAAAGGTTTTTTGTGAGAAACTTAACAAAATTTAAATGATAAAAAAGTCTCACAAAAAGTTGCAGGCCGCTAAAAAAGGGTCAAATTGCGACTTGAGTCGGGCGAACGGTAACCCTGAGAAACTTGAAAAACTTAACAAAATTGAAATGGTAAAAATTAAAAAAGTCGCAAAAGTAGGCGATGAAAAAAAGTCTCACAAAAAGTCGCAGTCCGCTAAAAAGTGTCAAATTGCGACTTGAGTCAGGCGAACGGTAACCCTGAATATGATTCTGTTTAAGTACACACGCACAAATACACAATTTATAGTCACATGCACACAAAAATGTAGGTACATCTGTATGTGCGGAAGTATGTATGTATGTATGTATGCATATCCTTTATTATAATTAAATAAACATTTGTATGTTTATACATAAATGAACTAATTATAAATTTATGTTATTTTATACATAATTACATACAATTACATACGTACGTTTATGTATGTTTTTTTAAGTTCCTAAGGTAAATTTTGGAATATATTAAAATTATATATATTTTCTAACAAATATTTCAAATGACACAACCTCAATTGAATTTTGTGTGTTGTTGTTTTTTTTTTTTTTTGCAAAAAGAATTTTAAACATTTTATTTCAAATAAATATAAAATTAATGATTGTTCTTAAAAATGCCTTTAAAGCAATTGTTGTTTTTAATTTACACACATACTGAAATACATACACTATATACTTAAATATAATATATAATATGCAATATGTACACATAATACATAACATATTAAATTGCATAGATTAGAAATTTTCTTGTCTGACACAAACATTTAAAATATTTAGAAAAAGTTAATTAACTATTTAAGAAGTTTATTCTAGAAAATTATTAGAATAAAGACAAGTTAATTAGATTAATCGGAAAACTGGTGCAGAGAATGCAAATGCCTCATTTGTATACATTTGTATCAAATGTCAACTTTGCCCTCTGTCCAGCACATACCATGGACTTACTAATTCTCGTCAAAGAACAAACGAAGATCTGACGACTAATCACGGGCGAAATAGCTCTATTTATTGAATTAATTTTATACATGAATTATCACGGTTAGCCTGGAGGCGATGTTCCCAGCCCCTCAGATTACTGAAACCGAGACAAAAAAAAAAAAAAACTAATAAACCCGATCTGACAGAACGTTAAGCACGGAGACCAACTACTTTACTACAAGCTGGGTTACGTGCTCACAAATCATGTGAGGTTCATGTAAAGAGGGTAATTGTGGAACAATCCGTAAAATGAAGATCCCCTTTATATTTAACATTAAAGATTTAGAAAAGGCATTTGTTATTTTCCCAGCGGTAAATACGAATCAGTAAAGAGGCATAATAAAAGGCTTTATTAAGCACACAGAAGCACTACTCGCCGTACTCTATACTTATTTATTTTTTACATAGGTTGTCGTTGGGAGCAATCCTCTCCCAGTCCCTTCTTCTTACTGGAATTTTAAAAAGCTTTTAGACAAAGGACTTTTACTTAAAAGAAAATATATAACGGATCTTGCGGTCGACTTCAGTGGTTGGTAGTTTAGTTGGTGGCATATCATAACGTCCAGTGTCATAGTGTCCATGGACGTTATGACACTTTTGAAAGTGTCATAGGGTCCACGTCATAGCGTCCGCGGACGTTATGATACTTTGCAAAATGTCTTCTCTATGGTATAACAAATACGGGCTTCGCTAACTAAAGCTTCTCTGCACAGCCGGCCTTCGCCCGGGCGCAAGGATTTTCTCCTCTATGGTATAACAAACACCGGCTTCGCTAAGTAAAGCTTCTAAAATCTGCATTGTTTCCGAACGAAAGTCGACTATGCAGAGAAGCTTTAGTAAGCGAAGCCGGTGTTTGTTATACCATAGAAGAGAAAATCCTTGCGCCCGGCCGAAGGCCGGCTTTGCCGAGAAGCTTTAGTTAGCAAAGCCGTAATTTGTAATACCATAGAGGAGAAAATCCTTGCGCCCGACCGAAGGCCGGCTGTGCAGAGAAGCTTTAGTTAGCGAAGCCGTAATTTGTAATACCATAGAGGAGAAAATCCTTGCGCCCGGCCGAAGGCCGGCTGTGCAGAGAAGCTTTAGTTAGCGAAGCCGGTATTGGTTATACCATAGAGAAGAAAAACCTTGTGCCCGGCCAAAGGCCGGCTGTGCAGCGAAGCTTAAGTTAGCGAAGCCGGTATTTGTTATACCATAGAGGAGAAAATCCTTGCGCCCAGAAGTGTTTTCGTTATATATTTAATATATACACCCAGTGAAAAAGCAGCAAAACCATTTTTAAAAATTGTTTACCATATTGTGTTTCATTTAACCAAATCATTGTCACCGACAACCATATTATGGTTAAATTAGTTTCTTTAAAAATAGTTTTGTTGGTTGGGACCATAATGAAACATGTTTTTCTCTGCGTGTATGCAGATCATTTTTTTGTATTTAACTTCTTTAGTAATTATGGACCTAATGACACTTTTGAAAGTGTCATAATGTCCATTTGCAAAGTGTCACTTTTGAAAGTGTCATTATGTCCTAATGTCATAATGTTTTGCCGTTTTTCTTTTAAAAGAATAATTTTTATTTTATTATAAAAATTAATAAAAGTAAAATAAACATTTTGAACAATTAAAACGCCTTTAATTTAAATCACAACTTTTACAAATGTTGAAAATCGCTATAAACTATGACGCTGAATCATCTTTCAAAATAAAGGAACAGTATTCCACTATTAAATTTTTAAAATGGATCAACACAAACATCGCTGTTTCTTTCTGGTTGCAAGTGTTTCAATAAAGGGATGCAGGCGGTAACAAAATTGTTTTAGAAATTTCAGAATTGACTATAAAGTTGCTCTCACTTCCATGGTCTATTGCTGAAGTAGAGAGGGTGTTTAGCCAAGTAAACATCGTTAAACGTAATTTGATAAATAGGTTACATTAAGCAACTGTTAATTCGATTTTATCAATTACACTCAAAATATTATGTAGTTAAATTCAAACGAAAATTCATTTGAAACAAATTAAAATTCATTTAAAAAACGGATCATTTACATTTCATTTAAAACAAATGATTTTTTCAGTAATTTCTAAGTTTTTTATTTATTGAACATCATATTCGTTAAAATTGAATAGTTTTTACTTTTAAAAAATATATTTTAACCGATAAAAATCAAACAAATTAACAAAAAAAAAATACGGAAAACATTATTTTTTGGTAGTTTGTTTTTTTAATAACAAACATAAATGTTGAAAAATAAATTTATTCGTAAAATAACTATATTTTTATTCAATTTTAACAGTACCGAAAACGAATTTAATAACCTACAATCAGTTACTGTAATAATTTTATGAGTGTAGGTAAATATTTTTACCATAACAATACAATATTGATACCACCACCACGAGTGGAGAGGGTACTATGCGTTTGTGCTGATGTCTGTAACACCTTAAAATATTGGTCCTTAGCCCACCTTTACGTGTACCGATTGACTTGGAATCACTTTCTCGAATTAACGATGTTTGTCCGGCTGTCTGGCTGTCCATGTAAACCTTGTGCGCAAAGTACAGGTCGCAATTTAGAGATTATTTGATAAAATTTGGTACAAAGGTTCTAATGTGGAGTAGAGTATCATAAAGTCGGGTTTAACCGACTATACTTTCTTACTTGTTTTTTATTGTAGATCTGGACTCAAAAGGTTGGGTAAATGTTGTCGTGATTATGATTTACCTTCAAGTTATTTAAAGCTTATGATTATTTGAAACTAATGAGTGATTCCTATGAGATGAACAATAACGACATCGAATTTTTCAATGATTTAATATTTAAATATTAATTTATTTTAATATTAATTTACGTTTATTGTTATTTAACAAATTGATCTTAACTCACAATTTTATCGTTAACAACTTTAAATGAATTATTTCTGTTTTGTTATTGAATTTTAATGTGTTTTATTTAAAAAAGCTTTTAGCCATTTTTTAGCCCATTTTTAGCCATTTTTTTCCGTAAATTTAGCCATTTTTGGTCACCAAGTTTTGGCAGCACTGATTTCAGTTAATAGTTTTTTTTTTTTTTTTTGCAAAACGTTTTGGAGTTTTTTTTTTAAATTTGTCGGGCTATTCTTACTTCCACACTGTTAACTTAAAATTTTGCAATATCAATTAATTTGACTTGAGTATTAAGTGAACCAAATCCCTCTAAATTATTAGGAAATACAAATGCTAATTGACTTCTGCTGTTAATTGAATTTTATATTTGTTTTCCTTTTTTTAATTGCACAATCATCGGCATCAACAAGCTCTTCTAACATTCTTAAATTACTCGAATAGAGTTCTGAAGCATCTAGCTAGGCCCCCATTTTGCTTCTACTGGCTGCGGTGAAAGGTGAATCAAGGAATACATTTCATTAAAAATTGCAATATTATCAAATTGGCTTCTAAATTTTCTGCAACGTGGTATAACTCATGTGTTAAAGGGAAGTAATTTGTAACCCATTGGAAGCCATAACGATGTAAGGTGCTGCATCGGTTTAAAATAGCAGCATCTATTGTCGGAATCTTGATTTAAAGCAAAGCTCCAAAAGAATTTATTTTTTTGTTAAAAAATTTTTTTGGAAAATTGTTTTTTGTGTATTTAAAAAGTTTTTTTAGAACTTTTTTATAATATGGAAATTAAAAAATCCCTAAAAAATTTTAAAATATGCAAAAATATGCATTTAAAACCTAAATATGCAAAAATATGCATTTTCACCAAAATACGCAACAATATGCCAAACAAATCGATGCCATTTTATCGCAAATTTAATGATTCGGAAAGATAAATGGTCGACATCGTTCTTAGACATTCGACAAAAAACATGCATTTGCATGTTTATTTATTTGTGCTTTTTGTATAAAAATATAAAAAAAATATTTCGAATCGATAAGTTTCTCGACGCGGGAGTTACAGAACATGGGCACAGTATAATTCCAGGAAAAACTTTTTGACTTTTTTAGCAACCCTGCGGCCACACGGTCAAGTTGTTCTTGATGGTCTTTTACATATACTGCTTGTCAAAATTTACATAAATTGAAAGCTGTGATGTAGGATGCATTCAATTTTTGAGCAATTTACTTTCAAGATGTCATCAAGAAAACAATTTATAAAGACAAACGAAAAATTTGTTCACTAAGTCTGAGTTCATACGGCTCATGTCTTATTGACAAGATTGCTACTTTATAGGCGAAAGGGACGAGGGGAAAAGAAACGAGTACACAGATGCATGTACTGTCTTAACGTTTTGCTTTTTCATTCGTTGTTTAATTTTGTTATTGTTTTCAATATCAAATAAAACAAAATAAAAAACATGTCGTCAACATGACATGATTCATTTGAACGCCAATTCATGTTCAAAGAAGAAAAGGAAGAATCTTGTCAATAAGACATGAGCCGTATGAACTCAGACTAATTTTGAAATCAGCTGTTTTCTTGAACGTTAATTGAAACACTGACTGGAAAGAGAATTTTAAAGGCAAGTTCATATTAATTTTTCAAAGTATGAGTGTATTGGTAAAAAAGTACGAGTGTATTAAAACTTGATAGGCAAAACTTGATCGTGTAACCCTCAAGAAATAGGTGGTAGTTATTTCATACCTTACATGGTAAGTAGTTGTCAATACAATTGTCATTATGCTGAAAACTTAAAAAAGTACTTACTAATAATGACCTCAGCAACTAAATACTTATTACTTCTATTATTTTCACTACTGAATATTTGCTTACTAATAATCTGCTCAATAACTACTTATTAGTTGTGTTGTTTTCAATACTGAATATTTACTTACTGGTAACGTACTCAATAACTACTTATTAGATAAATTAACTAGTGGCTTCTGCTTAGTATATTGTAAGTACTTACAATTTAACTTACTAGTAGTTAAATAATAACTAGATATTTTTTGACTTCTAGTAAGTGTATTGTAAGTACTAAATTCTGTTGACACCTCGAACAAAAATAAGTAGTTATTCAGTTGAAAAATAAGTTGTTTACTTTTCTCCAACATTACTTGCTAGCTTACCAGGTAAGTAAAGTTTTTGCTAAGAATGAACCAGCCAGGAAACAAAATTATCTTAATAGGCTAAGATTAATTTTAAAGTTTTTTGTGCCGAAATTTTTTTTATATCATCATCTATATGAGATTTTTTTTCTTTAAATGATATTGGAAAGCGGTTTAGATAGGACCTACGCTCATTATGGACATACCAATACAAAATTGACACGACATGTTTATGTCAATGCTTAGATTTATGGTAAGATGATTAAGAATGCAATAAAATAAGTTTGGACCAAATTTCATCTAAATACCAACATAAAAAGATGGTTTCTGGTCACAAAGACTCTATTGCGGTAAGAAGCTTGTATGGTTGCTATATGAAATTAGGAACCGCTTCTCACCATTTTAAATAGGCTTGGTTCGTGTGACAATTTTATTAAATTATCTCCAAAATTGCGATCTGGGTACTCGTGATCGAATACTTTTTCGATTTAAAAGCAATTTTATTTCTAATTCTTTCGGTCGATCCAGAACGAAATGAAATTCTTTTTTTCAGTGTTGTTAAAACTAAAATAAATGCTTTACTACACAGAAAAAATTATTTCGATTCGTTCAGTATCGACGTAAAGAGTTAGAAATAAAATTGCTTTCGAATTGAATGAGTATTCACTGCCAGGATTAGCCCCCAGTACTTTGCGCTTAAGGTTTACATGAACAGCCAGCCAGCCGGACGGACGGACATCGTTAGATTGATTCATAAAGTGATTCTAAATCTATCGCTATACTAAGAGGTGCGTCTAGGACCAATGTGTTACAAACATCGGCGCAAACACATTTTAGCCTTTCCACTATTGTGGTGCGGGTATAAAAAAGGGATAAACAATGGTGAGGGGCTCAAAAAAGGGTTAAAGTAGCGTTTTTAAGGGTCACAACTGCAATGCTGTGTCTAATTACGGTTTTGCAAGATCTCATTCAAATTTTTCTTCTGCTTTAACGAAAAAAAGAAGGCTAGTGTAATTAACACAGTTTTAAAAATTTCATTTTCCTGATAACTAAACACATTTAAAATTTCTAAGAAAAAAACTAAACATTTTTATAAAAATTTCAGAAAAAAAATATTTAGTGGACTAATTAACATTTTATTACACTCCTAAATATCAACGAAAAGGGTTAAAAATGTTTTATTATTTTTCCATTTGAAATTGAACTACTTTTGGTAAACTAATCACCCAAAAACAGAACAATTTCAATGTTTGTTTTTTTCAATTTTTAGCTGACAAAAGCGTCATAAATTGAAAATACAAAAAAGGACAATAGAACCAAGAAGTTTTAGAAAAAACACACATTTGTTTTCCATTTCGTGGAAAAATTTGCATGTGCAAGGACACATTCGAAATTGTTTTCCCGTACACACAAAAACCCAAAATGTAAAAAAGAAAGGGTTAAAGATTTTTATGGTTTTTAAAAAATTAGAAAAACAAAATTTACCTGGTCCCAAGAACAAAATCATACTAAAGAAAAGAAAAAATTTCAGCGGAAGTAAAAAAAAAAATCATAAAAATCCCTAAAGCGAAATTTTTAACATTTTGAAGACAAAATAAAATTGAAAACACCAGAATAATTGTAACTAGAACGTCTGTTTTGTATGGGCGCATTGTTTAGTTTTGCAGCGCACCCAAAGTAATTATGGTCAAGGATAATGAGCACGGCAGGGTAAAACGCGCGAATGACATCATAAACCATAGACGACTGAGACAAAATGCTGAAAAGTTAAAGTAAAAGATCATCATCGTCTCGTCGTCGTCTTTGCTAGAAGCTAAACAAATATTGGGTTTTACAAAATTTGGTTATACACACTGGAGTAGTGGAACAAATAAGTTACAAATCTAAAGTCCAAAGAAAGGAGAAAATCAACCAGAAGGACTAAAACAAATTAGAATATTTTTACCATAACTGACTCATTAACACGCATATTCTGTAAATATGCTAAAGTCCTTTAAGCCAGAAAACAATAACAATTTCAAAATTTCCACAAAGATTTTCATTGTTAATCTAAGAGCTTAACAAGGATGCGTTAAGGATTTACCTGTTTGCTTATCTTTCGATTTTTTTTCACTTTCCTTTAACCCAAAAAAAAAAAAATAGAAAAACTACTAGACTCTATGTAAATTTCAATCCTCACGCAATAAATTGTGTTACTTTCCTAACAATTTAGCAGCATTGATCCTTATTTTGTCCTTCATGCTTTTGTTTAATAATTCACCAACAATGAAAATTAGAGCAACTTGTTTTCTCTAAACGATTATTTTTAATTTTTTTTGCTTTTGAAAACAATTGAAATTTTTAAAATTTTTGCTCTAGTTTTACTGGTTAATCCGGCCATAATAAATCTAATTCTTTTAAATATTTTTCTCGCTAATTTAAATTCTTTCTAGATGAAACATCATCTTTTTTTGCTGGATTTTTAAAAAATTTCCATAGAATTTTAAAACTTCTCGGAATTGTGATGGCGTTTTAAAGGAAGTGAAGTTTTCTTTTAATATTTACAAAATAAAATGAAGTGTAAAAGACACGTTTGTTCCCTTTTTAAGAATTTAACTGTGTGGGATTTATCTTAACAATTTATTTCATAAGAAACTAAATAATAATCCTTTTAGTCTTTTGCAAAGAATTACATTACACTAAAAGAAAAAGCGTCATAACGCTGATGTATTTTGTCATCAGCACTATGACAAGTGTCTTCGATTTCGACCCCATGGTCAAACTTTTCATCATTGTGATGTCAGCCTAAACATCACTTGGCCCAATTGTCATCAGGTGAAATTATGTCATCAACGGGATGACATATCGGTATCACAGAGATAACGATTCGAAGTCAGTTAAATAAAAAAAAATCAGCAGTGCGATGACTCAGTAACATTGGAGAAAGGACACAGTTTGTCATTAAATTGAGCCATTGTGTTTGACTAAAGTTAAAGTGAGAGAAATATTATTTTTTAATTACAGAAGAACCCTCAATCATGAGATACCACCAGCATGCCCGATATGGTTTTCGTAATCATTCTACTTCGAAAATTTGATGTATTTAACTAAATAATTTTTTTACTTTTTTTACTTTTTAATCATGAAAATTATGTCAATAATACACAAAACGTGGCATCAAATTGATGTCACTGAAGTCATGGCATAAAAGACGAATAAAATATTACAAAATTGTATGATGGCGTTCGTCACTTTTTGCCTCATTGATGCCATTTGTAATAACATTGATGTCTGCACGCAGATAAAAAATATGGTTGGGCATGGTTGCGGCAACAACACTATGTTTAATGTAACAATATATTGTTGTCGTACACAAAAACTTGTTATTTTTATTTAATATCAACAATATTATAGTTACTGTTAACATATCAATGTTGATCGCAATTACAAATTTGAGTATTGTTGACCGAAAAATAATTATTTTTCTAACAACTAAAATATGATAACTTTCAAAACATATTTTATTACTCACAATCATATCATGATATCTAATAGCCATAACATGGTAACTTTCTATACATTTATCATATTATGTTAAAGATGCAATCAAACTATTTTTATTCTAATAATATTATGCTAGCGCCATTTGTAAAATAATTTTGAATCAGTTGTGTCGTTTGTTTTATATGTGAGCAGTTGGTTAAATTTCAAGGGTCGATGTTGATTTTGAATAAAACACAAACTATTTAGGAAATTATTGTAATTTTATTTTATTATGATATATTAGTATTACTCAATTATGTATGGAACAAAATATCGGCCAAATGGGCGCCGCGACCACGGCGGCACACCTCCATCCGATGGTCCAAATTTTCGATGACCCTGAGGCATAATGGGGGTTCTATGCCGTTAATGTGCCGAATTATCTCATCCTTTAGCTCTTGAATTGTTGCTGGCTTATCGACGTACACCTTTTCTTTCAAATAACCCCAAAGAAAAAAGTCCAACGGTGTCAAATCACATGATCTTGGCGGCCAATTGACATCGCCATTACGTGAGATAACACGGCCATTGAATTTGTTGCGCAAAAGAGCCATTGTTTCGTTAGCTGTGTGGCAAGTGGCACCGTCCTGCTGAAACCACATATCGTCCACATCCATATCTTCCAATTCGAGCCATAAAAAGTTCGTTATCATCTCACGATAGCGAACACCATTCACAGTAACTGCCTGACCGGCCTCATTTTGGAAAAAATACGGCCCGATGATGCCGCCAGCCCATAAACCGCACCAAACAGTCACTCTTTGTGGGTGCATTGGTTTTTCGACAATCACTCTTGGATTCTCATTCGCCCAAATGCGGCAATTCTGTTTATTGACGAATCCACTGAGGTGAAAATGTGCCTCATCACTGAAGACGATTTTCTTCGAAAATTGATCATCCACTGTTGCCATTTCTTGCCACCATTCTGCCTATTCACGACGTCTGGAATGGTCAAGAGGCTTTAGTTCTTGAGCCAATTGCACCTTGTCAGCGTGTAAATGCAAGTCTTTATGCATAATGTTCATCAACGACGAGCGTGAGAGGTGCAATTGTTGGGCACGACGACGAGTTGAGGTGGACGGCTCTTCAGCCACACTATCGCGAACAGCAGCAATATTTTCTGCAGTACGAGCTGTACGATTTGCTCGAATTTTTCCACGATTTTTGCGATTGTACGCACATTTGGACGATCAAATTGACCAAAAAAATCACGAAGTGCACGATATGCATTTTGATTTGAACGCCCATTTTCATAAAAAGTCTGGATAACTTTAACACGTTGTTGGATTGTGTATCTCTCCATGGTTCAAATTGAAAAAGTCTGAAATAGAGAAATGTCAAATAAAATTCGGAAAAAAACTTGGCGTTTAGGTGTGGTTCACATTCAACATCGGCCCTTACAATTTAACCACCCTTTACAAGATAAATTACCATAAAAAAAATAAATTTAAAAAAATTAAAATATAAGCGGAGTTCAATATTAGTGATGTAATAGTGCAAAATATCTTAGTAAAATCCAACACAAAAACACACAGAGATTTCGTTTTATTTTTAAAATATCGAATAAAATCCAACCACAAAACACGCAGAGATTTCGTTTTATTTTATGAAAGTGTTACGATATTTTGAATTTATTTTTTTGCAAGCCAAATATTGAATTCCGCTATTTTATTTATACAGTACTTTTCGCTTATAGTCCACTACTATAGTTGCACAACTTTTGTGGACTATAAGCGAATTTGGACTATAACCGATTTTTTTTTATAAGCCGTTTTATGAATAATAAGTGAAACCTAGTATAATCCACATTTTGGACTATATAAATATTATTTTCTTCAATAAATCCACTATTTTTAAACTAAAGAAAAGTTTATTTAAAACATAACCAAATATTGATTTATTGTAAATAAATAGTTAAAACAAAAATCTTTTTAATTAATTAATTCAAATGCTTTAAAAGATTTCAATAAAAACAAATGCGTATGAGATTCATTTTAATTCTTTGGATGACGAAATCAAACACAACATAAATATAAATTTCATAGGATCTTTACATGGGGTCTTCACCTGACAGTTTTTTGTTACCTCAACCGTCAAAGTCTATATAAAAAACTCTTATATTTTTATTAGCGTTTTTTTTTATGAAGTTGGACGTTTATTTAACAAAAAATTGTCAGACGAAGACACCATGTCATGAAATATAAATTGCGAAATTTGGCATTTATAATACAGTAGACGCTCAGAAATTCGAACTCTCAGAATCAACTTGATGTTGTTAGAGTTTTAAACTCAGTTTTTTTGGTGTTTGTATTACACATACTAAATAAAGTCAAATGAACTGAATTGTTATTTTTTATATTTTGTTAAGTTTTTTATAGTTTTTATGTTAAATAAACTAAAATTAAAAAAAAGTATAGTTTTGTATATCTTTATGGTCAAATTGATCTAAATTGTTGTAAAAAAAAAAACCGTCCAGAAATTCGAATAATTCGGAAATTCGAATCGCCCTAAAAACAAAGTGGATCGAATTTCCGAGCGTGTGCTATAATTGCCAGAAAGGTAAATTAAAACATGTTGCCAGTTGATTAAAAATATATAAAAAACAAAGTGGACTATAAGCGAACATTTTTGCATGAAGAATTATATACGCATGCTAAGAAAATGTGGCTTTTAAACGAAAATGGACTACAAGCGAAATGGACCTTAGAACAAATAATTTGCATGAAAGTACTGTATCAAGAAAAATTGTAAAAAGACACAAAATAAAATATCGATACATAAAAATTTTAATTTATTCGGTATTGTTATGACAGTTATTTAAGGACCTGTATCATAAAATGATTGCTTCTAAATTTATTATGATTAACATGATGATTATATGATTAATTTCTCAACTTATTATGATTAACATGATAATAATATGATTGCTTCTTAACTCATTATGATTAATATGACAATAATATGATTCCTTCTTAACATGTTATGATTAAGAGAATAATAATATGATTAAGGGAAAAATATTATGATGTAATATTGCGAATATATTTAGCCATAATATGATTAAATAATAACCTTAATATGGTGACTACAATCATGCATCTTATCACAACCATGTTTTTTCTTTGCGTGTGATGTTAGGGCATCATCAATATGAAGATGCATTTTTCTGTGAGTGCAATGCAATCAAATTTCTTGTCAAACTAGTTTTGCAAATTAAACAGCACTTACATACACTTTACATGTATTATTGACTGTGCAAAAAAGATTTCACTGTTTGATAACAGAGGAGTCCACTTCTAAAATTTGTTAACGGTGACTTCGAAAAGTAGATTTCTGCAGCGTTCGTGCTTAAGTTTTTTAATTCCTGGTTACAACTTTGAGTATAGCGATAAGGGGTTTCCCCGGACTTTTTAAATTCCAGAAATCCCCGGTGAAATGAAAATAACGAAATAATTAAAAACAATTTTTTAACTGTTACAAATTTCGAATTTATTTGGTTATTTACACAATTCTAGTCCCAAAATTTTAACTTCTCGTTGATTTTCGTTTAATCATTTTATCGTAAGTTTTGATCGTTAAAAATTTTATTTGAATTGGTCTTTTAGGGTTAAATGTTGTAAAACTATTTTTCGAATACTTTGATCTGGCACAAATATTTTCTAATCCAAAATCAACAGAGAATTTTAAAAGTTCTATTTTTAAACTTGATTTGTAATTCGACTTAGGCTGGGATTTTTGATATCTCAGTTAAACTAGGTTTAGTAAATCTGCAAGCACAGTTGTGTCGTCATTACCAAGTTTGTGTACAAAAATTTAAAGGGACGTCTAAGTTTTGCTTAAAATGTTGGTCTTTAATGAACTAATAAAAAAAATCACATTTTGCCGGAAAAATCCGAGTTTCAGACTGCGTTAAACTAAGCTAAACGTAATCCACATTTGAAAAATCCGGACTCTTTGGTGTAAATTTTATGTAGCCCCTTAAAAGATCTCTGGGGCCAATTTGTCGTATTTTTCTTAGTTTTAAGTTTAAAAATTGTATTATAATTCCACGGAATTTCAAGCGTAATTTCCGGAAAATAAAATAAAATCCATAAATCGATTGATTTAGAATCTTTGACTTAGAAATATTGACAAAAAAAGTAAAAAAATCGAGGTCAAAGGTCAAACTAATTTAAAAACTCTTTAAGTAATCTTGTAATGATTATCTTAATTTTAAAACTAACAATTATGCAAATAATATTATTTCTCTAATATTGACATATATGTTAGAGATATTTTTTAAACTTTTCCTAAGAAAGTGTGTCCATTGTCCTCTATTTGATTTTATCACAAACAATCAATTAATTAATAATTTGCATACGAATGTTATTTGCATACCCTCATATGCAAGTAATTGTGCAAATAAATTATTTGAAAATAATTTCTTGTAATATTTTGAACACACAAGGGTGTGTCCCAAGAAATTTAACTCCCTGTAAGCAAGCAATATTAGGAAATGTGCATAATTAAAGAGGTTCAGAGGAAATTTATTTAATTTCTTAGCGTATTTGAAAAAAAAGAAACGTAGCAGAAAAAATGGGAATCTTGTGAAAACGCGATAGAACTGCTAAGCATAAAACGAGTAAAGGTCAAAGGTTAAGTGTTTTAAATACTTAGGGCAAAAGAAGGTAAAAAATCCCCTACGTAGACATTCAGTTCAGAGCAGGGGACAACCTCTAAACATAATTTATGTTTTACTAATGTCAGTACTCGTCTAATACTACGTTTATACGTAGCCTATTCGCGAATAAAAATTATTTGCGATTAACTAACTTACTGTTTATATGTCTATTTCTTAATGAAAATTATTATTTTTAAGTGATGCCAGATGGAAAATTTATTCATTTAGTAGCACTGTGTGTTTATTAACTTTTTATTTTTTAAATGGAAAAGATCAAACATTATTGTTTATTTTTAAATTTATTTGCACATTTTTGATTTAATTTTACTTTTGTTGTCATATGAATGTGCCACATCGAAATAAAAACGTAAACCGGTTAAAAGTGTGGCAATGCTTAAAATCTTATTTGCAAATAGTGTCGTTAATCAGGAATTGTTTTCATGAGTTAGCTATTCGCAAATAAAAATTTAATTCACTGTTTATGCGGCAATATTCTCTACTTGCAATATATTTATTTGCGAATAAGTGGTGCGTATAAACGTAGTATAACTCAATTATAAACGATTGATTCATTTAATATATTATTTAGGAATTTGTACTATAAACTAAATTCCGTAATCATTTTCCGCCTGCATACAAATTGATCATATTAGTTAAAATATTTGTAAGTTTGAGCTTTTCTTGCTGTTGAGTTTCAATCAAAAGGTTTAATTGAAATGTGACCACCAGAGAGAGCAAAAGAGTAAACACTTATTAAAATATTTTTTTTAATCAACACAATTAATTGAAACAATTAAAAATGGTTTGAAACTTTAAAATATTTTGAAGTTCGTTTGTATATTTATATTTGCAAAGATACACACAAACATTATAACTTTTATTTTCAATTAAACCAAATTAATTGGAACAATTAAAAAAAGTATTAGATTTAATTGAAAATATTTTTGAGAAAATTTTTTCTGTTTAAAATCGCTTGTACGCGAAAAAAATTGGTCCTTCACAGTGAGCGCTGTGGTTCCATCCTGTTATTATCCGATATGGCTAATTCCAAAGTGTTGAACGTGACATTCGTACGCATCAAAAATGCAATAACATTTTAAGCAAAAAATATTTTTACGTTTTCTTAACCCTTAAATTATAGCGCTAAGAAA
This sequence comes from Pollenia angustigena, assembly GCA_930367215.1. Classification (NCBI taxonomy): domain Eukaryota; kingdom Metazoa; phylum Arthropoda; class Insecta; order Diptera; family Polleniidae; genus Pollenia; species Pollenia angustigena. The sequence continues at coordinate 53,889,445 of OV884056.1, read as the reverse complement.
GCACTTTTATCTATGCTAAAGCTTATGGAGAGCGCGATTCTAGGTCAAAGATAATGGCAAAAGAAGTAGCGGTTCGAACGTGAAAAAAATAGAAGTAGTTTTTGTGGCCATGTATAAAAAGGCGTTATTCAGCGAAACCTGGCACAATTTTTTAGTCAAACTAATTTCAGAATTTTACGTAGCAATGTAACATTAAAATGTCTTGGTTTGATTCCAAAATTTTTTGTATTTTCTTTTTTTTAAGCAAAACTCTGGGTCGATACGTGACATTTCGAACCTGAAATTGTTTCCGTAACAATTGAAGTGAATAATGATTAAAACAAAATAAAAATTTACCGTTAATCTCAGTAACATATTGCTCTTTGAACTCTTCCTTAGATTACTGACCATGTTAGAACATTTTTTTGGAATAATTTTTATCAAATATCACCTCTTTTTAGGAAGATAATATTAAAGAAAATATACAATAAAACATTCTCAAAAATAAGAAATTACGTTTTCACAACTTTGCAGTCTGATTGTTCATCTAAGTGAACAAATTTATGAGTAAATTTATAAAATAAGTAAAATCTAAATATTTCTCTATAACAATATCGTAAAATAATCAGCTTTTAATAACTTTTACATATTCGGTCACGGTGGACCTTTTGACGGAAATGCCCATATCTTACACCTGTGATGGAAACAGTGATGAGCTTAAAAACATATAGCGCCAATTATCCCCCTGACGAAACTCATGTGGGTGTAATTGTTGTCGCTGTTGAACTACTCTTTGATTTACCGTACCCCATATCCTGCAGTCTTGCCTATTAACGAACCCATTTAATTTGACATGGGCTTCGTTGAAAACCATGATTTCTCCTAGTTTTTATGGAAATAAATTGCATAATAAATTGTTGGTAATCTGTCGGTTTCAATTCTTCGATAAACTGAATTTTGTTCAATATTGTAATATGTGTGCGTTTATTATCCGGTACCAGGAAGGTTCCTTACTGCCCGTTGTTGTCGAATATATGCAACCATATGGTTTAGTGTTAACTCTCAGTGTCCAACCAACCCATTCATTAAAATAAAAACGATATGCACTCTGAGTCAAAACAATGGACCGTAGGTTTGATAAATAAAGTTCAACGATTTGGGCATGTTGTTCAATTGTATACTGCTCCGTTTTAAATTCCCCAAGGCTTTTTTACAAAATACTTAAAAGAAATAAAAAAAAAAATACATTAAGGCAGAATTAGTCTTTACTTTCTGTTCTGTTACGAATCAGCTGACTTGTTTTTGTTATTAAAAAACCTGTGAAATTGATTAGTTTTTCTGTTCTGTTGCGGTGCAGTTTGTTAAAATCAAAAACTTGTTAAGTAATTGTAAGTGACAGCAAAATAATTAATAAAATATACATATTTATATTGAAATAAACTGATTTTTGATTTTAAGAATTCATAAAATTTAATTTCTTTAAATTTATGTGCATATAAGTTTTTGAAATTAAACAATGGACGGTGCAAAACTAATACATTTTTCAAAAATTGCTGGTAAGTTGCTACAGAAAAAGTAACTATTACAATTCCTTAACAGAACGGCACGGAACAGAACAGAAACAGAAAATAAAGACTAACTGAGCCTTTAAAAAGTTATAAGGAATTCAAACCCCTTAAGTCATTTTGAGCCACCCTGTACAAAACAATTCTACTACCATTTGGTCTGTCATAATTTCAGAATACTAGAATCAACTCCACCAAATTTCGTAAAGATCGTTCCATAATTTATCATAGGCTTCATGTAAAGTCCAATTTCGGAAAACACTGTAGTTGAGTCTGGGTTCATACTATGAAAGATTTCTTCCAGGAAGTTGAGTGAGTTTATTAGTAAGAGGAGAGAGAAGAAGACCCTGTTCTCTTCCCCACTCACTTATAAAGTCAGACTTTCGGAAAGAAAACTTTCATAGTGTAAACCCAGACTAATATAACGTAACCTTACGAGTAAATTTATTGTTGTAAAATTTGGGCTGTGGCAGTTCCAAAAGACTCGAAAAGGCTATACTAAATTTTGTGGAGATCGGTCTATAATTTACCATACGTTCTATATAAAATCCCCTCCTGAAAACCACTTAAAAACGCCTAAAACTAAAACATCTTATTTAAAGAAAGTATTCTTCATCTCAGCAAAGGGTATCAAAGATTCGGCTAAGCCGAATAAAAAACATTTACTTGTTTTCTAACAATATCAATTTTTGATTGTTTAACAAACAATATAGGAAGGTCCGGAAAGTTGATTTATATACATTTTCGATATTGGCTTCTTACTCCATTAATGGGCCGATTACGCTGATTTTCAATAGCACAATTCTAATAAAAAGGGAATCCATATATTGATAAATGTATCATGTATTAAAGTCTGCAATGGGAAACAGAAAATTTAATTTGGCTAACATACGGACGCACACATAGTTAAATCTACGAATATTATATGACCTTAATTTTCAAATTTCTGCTTGAACACAGGGTTGTCCGATTTTTTGAGCTCCCTCGCCAAACCGGAGGTCAGAAATCGCCAAACATCAATTTTGTTCAGTTTTTGTAAATTTTTTTTTAATAAAATTTTGCATACAAAAAACACTTGTATAATAGTTCAGTCAAAAATCGCCAAAAACTGAGAAAAATACAAAAAAGTCGGCGAAAGTAAATGTTGTATTGTTTTTGTAATTTTTTTCTAAATAATATAAAATGGAGATCATATATGTATTCAGTTAAAAAACTTTAATTAAGTACACAAGTCTATAAGATCCAGTGTTGCCAAAACTTGGTGACCAAAAATGGCTAAATTTACGGGAAAAAATGGCTAAAAAATGGCTAAAAGCTTTTTTAAATAAAAACACATTAAAATTCAATAACAAAATAATTCATTTAAAGTGGTTTACGATGAAATTGTAAGTTAAGATCAATTTGTTAAATAAGAATAAACGTAAATTAATATCTTGATAGATATTTAAAAAATTTAATCATCGATAAAATCGATGTCGTTATTGTTCATCTCATAGGAATCACTCGGGCCTATTAGTTTTTTATAACTTGAAGGTAAATCATAATCACGACAACATTTACCCAACCTTTTCAGTCCAGATCTACAATAAAAAACAAGTAAGAAAGTATAGTCGGTCAACACCGACTATATGATACCCTACACCACATTAGAACCTATATACCAAATTTTATCAAATAATCTCCAAAACAGCCAGCCAGTAGGACAAACATCGTTAATTCGACTCAGAAAGTGATTCTGAGTCAATCGGTAAACGTAAAGGTGGGCTTAGGACCATTATTTTAAGGTGATACAAACATCAGCACAAACGCATCGTACCCTCTCTACTATTGTGGTGCTGGCATAAATATTTTATTGATAAAATCAAATTAACGGTTGCTTAATGTTTCCTTTTTAGAAACACCGATGTTTGTGTTGATCCATTTTAAAAATTTAATAGTGGAATACTGTTCCTTTATTTTGAAAGATGATTCAGCGTCATAGTTTATAGCGATTTCCAACATTTGTAAAAGTTGTGATTTAAATGAAATGAGTTTGAATTGTTAAAACTGTTTATTTTACTTTAATACATTTTTATAAGAAATGGAAAATTATTATTTCAAATGAAAAACGGCAAAAAAATGTATGGCTAAATAAGTTGAAAAATGGCTAAAAAAATTGCTAATGGCTAAACTAATTTTTTAATGGCTAAACAGGATGAAAAATGGCTAAATTGGCAACACTGATAAAATCGCACACTTCAGCCCCACCGATTTCGTTACAGGAGTTTTGACCTGCATACATACTACATATTTGAATTAAAAAAGTTACAAGTTTTTTTTATGTTAGTAAAGATAATAAAAATCGACAAGCTGTTAAAGAAAATCGCCAAAATAATATAAATGGTAAAAATAGCCAAGTTAATCGCCAGCTATATCAGAAATCGCCAGTCGCCACATGGAAAATCCCATCGCCAAATACGTTTCAAAATCGCCACGTTTGGCGAGAAATCGCCATATCTGACAGCCCTGCTTGAACATTCTAAAACAACAACAAAAAATTAATAAAACAAATCCGTAAAAATTTTAGTTCATTTAAATCAACAAAAAAAAGTGATACATTTAAGCAACAAAAAGGTCAAACGATTACAAATTTTTGATCGTTAAATAACAAACAATAGACAAACATGCACGTATGATTTAACTGTGAAATAAAATTTAAATATTGAAATGAATTTTAAAGAATTTATGAAAATTCAATATCAAACCAACCATAAAAGGTCAAGCTGTAAATGAAGGGTGTTTTGCCTTGGTACCCCATAAGGGTCAATAGCTAAGGCGAACAAAATGAACTAGATATCATTACAAAAATTATTATCCTTTATGCTAAATAAACAACCCTAAATCCTTTTTATGACGAATATTTTTGTAACGTTTTTAGCAAAAATATTTAAAAGAAAAATTGTAAAATTTTAATGACAAAAATGTTTTGTTTTTACAAAAAAAAAAATTTACTTATATAAAATAAAACTCAATAAAAGGTAATAAATTAAAAATTCTAGCGCCATTTCAAACTCTAGCACCTTTTTCGAAATTCCTTGTAAAGAGTACTAGAATTTTAGGCATCCTGTTTGATTTTCCTCATACAGCCGTTAGCCACCCCTATTGGTTTTTGAATTGGAATCATACAAAGGATTCTCTTGCTTGAAATTTTCTTTTGCATGACCCCTGAGATTGTGTAGTATTGTTTGTGTGTGTGTTTTTTTTTATTATTTGATTTTTGTGAATCGCATTGATTTGGTTTGAAAAATTATTTTATATTCATTAGTTTGTTTTTGGAACGTGCTTGTTAAGGGTTGTTTTTTTCCGGATTTTTTTTCCTGATGATGACAAGAGGTCATTATTAAAGCAGACTGAGAAAAAATCCTAATACAACAACACTATTAAGTATAACGGGACAATAACAATAGCAAAAGAAGGTTGACCATTTGGCTGACCCCTAAGAAGGCCCTAATACTGGTCACATTTGGTGTTACAATTTACAGTTTATTTAATTTTAAATAAAAATGTTTTTGAATAAAGAAAAAATTAGAAGAAAAAAAACGTTACATAAATAACCACAGGGGTCAAAGTATATATAAGACCGTTACTTATGTTTATATGTTTATGTATGTATGTATGAAGTCGAACATAAGTATGTACGTATGTATATACTAGGAATCATATGATAAATCCAGCAAGGCATTCTGTTTGAAAATTTTGACAAAATTTAATATAAACAATAAAAATACTAAATTTGGCTGTGCCAAATTTTTTAACCATTCACAATAGTGAATCATTTGTAAATCATAATAGTGAATCATTAGTATATCATAATAGTGAATCATATTCGCTAATTTTCACCATTAACCCTAGGTCTACACTAAAGATAAATATCTCAGCCAGTTGGCAATAACGTAGGCAGAATAACAAAGCAATATTGCTTATTGCTCAGCTTATGTTAAAGATATGGGAAAACGTATTTATGTTAACTCATAATTTGAAAAACATCAAGGAAGAAGGTGCAGTGTAAAAACAGGAGCTTTCTTGCAAAAATTATTTTTATTGGTATAAATTCTTTCTTATTCGACTTTATTATTAAAATGTATACAGTGAACTCGCGAAAACGTGAACACTCAAAAGGGTGAACGTCTCAGAAACGTGAACCAATTTATTTTTACACAGGCTATTCCAAAACGTGAACAAAATCTGGAAGCTCTAAAACGTGAACGTGTTTGCTTTTTAAAATGTTTTTTGAATTGGGAAATCCCCAAATTGAGTTCACTTATTGGTTGATGTTACAGCGTTCTTTTTTCTTAATTTCATCCATGTATGTAATACGCTGACATGTTAGCTGTTTTTTAACATCGCTACGATATTCGTTATTCGTGAAAGTGAATAATGTCATTAAAAACCCCGAAAGTGTTATCTTTGAAAGATAAAGTAAATATTCTTGAATTATTGCAAAAGGTTTATAGTGTCAGTGGCTTGGTTAGAAAATATGGTGTTGCTAAATCAACAGTTTGTTCCATTTAGAGGCAAAAATAGGAAATAGAAGCTCTTATAAGGCTTTAATATTGGCTAAAAATGAGATGGCCGACCAAATTGAAATCAGAGTGTTAAGAAAACTTAAAGAAAAAGCTTTGTTAAAGATGATCAAACAAAAAACTTATAAAAAGAGATGACCTTTTTTCCTGTGTTTTTTTTCCCCCTTATAAACATTCTTCAAACAAAAAAATATTTCTTTTCGTTTTTGTTTCTTTTATGTGTATTTTTTTATGATATTCATAAGAAATATATTTTTTTAATGTATCAACTGAATTATTGCACATACATACATATATTTTTTGTTATTAAAAATGAATAAAATATTCGTTTAAAATACATATGTACTTGTTTATCTATTTTTTTTAAATAGGGGTATTATTTTTTTAAATTTTTGGCATTCGATAACGTGAACCATCTCGAAAACGTGAAACGCCATGGTAAAAATTAGTTCACGTTATCGCGAGTTGACTGTATTAATTTGTTTAAGCTTGAGATCTTTTTTATATAAAAATATTAATTTTACTTTAAAAAAAAAAAATTAATAAAATTAATATTTTTATATAAAAAAGAACTCAAACTTAAACAAATTAATATAAATTTAAGTAATAAAGGTCGAGTAAGAAAAAATTATATTAATAAAAATAATTTTTGTAATTTTATTTTAGTGTTTATTAAATTCAATAATTTAATTCTTTTACTACAATTATAATTTGATACCATTTCACAAATTTAATTTTTTTCTCACACAATTTGCTTTTATATTTTTCTTTTTTGCTTCTTTTTTCACAATTGATAACCAAATTTGACGTTTTATGTAAGCAATAATTGTCAACGAAAATGGACTAACAATTATTGCAACATAAATTGTCGGCAAAAATATGTACAATAAATTGCTGTCTACATTAAAGATAACATAATTTTGACATTTACTGCAATATACTTGTGTCGCAATAATTATCTCTGGTATAAGCCTGGTACTCCGTTCAACATTTCACGTGAAATGCTGTCAAAACGCATATGAAAAAAACTTGTGTGGAATATCTATGAAATAATGTTGATAGAGTTGTACTCTGTTCATTTTGTGAAAAAGATTCCGAAATGTTTCTGGCAACATTTTATTACAACTGCGAAATAAAGCAAGCTGCACTTATTTCACGTGAAATTTTAAGCAAAGGCAAAAAAGGATGAACTGATTATTTAATAAGAAATAAAAAATTAATATAACACAACCGGTAACAGTTTTTATCCATATTAACTTTCTTTTTTTTAATTTTTTATTAAAAAAAATTATTTTTAGTATAATACATGTGGGGTTTGCTTACATACGCAAAACAATGTCGCATACTTTGCAGGAATAAAATCGGCAAATTGTACAAACTCGCTTGTTAGGTAACATCGATACATGTCAAAAATTTCGTGTGAAATAATAAATGTTGCTCAACATTTTTCACAAATTTGAACAGAGTACTAGGCTATAGACGGGCAGTAAAATATTTCCATATTGTTTTTATATCGTATTGTGAATGATTCCCATAACATATTTTTTGTGAATGAATTCAAAAAATCAAAAAATTTGGCATCGCCAATGTTTACTCCCGCGAATTTTTTACTAAATAAATTCCGAACAAGTGTTAATGCGAACGGAAGGGAACATGTTAATTTAAATTTGTATTCTAAGGTAGGACTCAATTCAATAACTTTCTCCTTTTATTGAAGTAGTGTTAATAAGAAAATTTAAGATAAACGCTATTTATTATTTATTTCATTATATTATTATTACTATTTTTTTTTGTATATTTTTCTTTTACAAGACAAGCACTTAAAAGTTATTCACAATAGAGATTTTTGTTTATAAACTACTGACAAATAATGCACAATAGAAATTTTTACTCCCAAAATATTTGCGATACCGATTTGTTGGGGACATTCGCGATAGGGGTGAATAAAAAAAGTCTATAAGTTATAGAAGGACTTAAAAAAGTAAAGGTTTACCAATAAAACTGTCTCCTTTGCCTATTAAAGGTATTCATCCATCAATATGTCTGATTTTCGATATCAACCTTTTTTGCGCTCTTTATTTGACAAAAATATAAAACAAGTAGTCCTTTTTATAAGTAAAGTCTATAAAAAATCTATTTCAACATACACTTAGATTCATAAAGATCCAGGGTGTATATTAGAGTTGTCAATTAATCGCCTTTCAACTTTGTTCGAATAATTCAAATAATTGTTTTGTTAATTCGATCAAACGATTAAATCTAAAAAATTATTCGATTAATCGATTAGAATAACGATTAAAAAAATTTTTTTACTAAATAATTACTATGGAAAATCTTCTATTCCATCCGCTATGACTTCTTCTTTTTTTGATGAATAACATTTTTCATATTTACTCCATATCGTTGTATTACTTAAGGCTAGATTACACTATTATACTTTGTATTAATACATGTCAAAAACTCAAGTAATATGACAAATTGTGATCAGTATTCCACGGATAATTACCTCGACAAAAATGCCAATATTTTTGGGTAATTATGCGGGGTAAGCATTTAAACGAATACGCTTAACTACCTCATTGAGGTAAATAAGCGAATTCGTTTAAATACCTCAGTGAGGTAATAAGACGTATTTATTTACAAGATAACTTAACTTTAATGTATGAAAAAATTTAAGAAAGGAATTTTTATATGTATCAGCTTAATCTTAAGAGATAGCAATAAAAAACAATGGGATTTGTTGTCTTAAATTTTGTCTGTAGTGCTTTCTGAGATGTCCTGTCATATCCTACTACTACACATGGAAGACGTAAATATGCAATTGCATGGTTTTTCTTGTGCGACCAATGAATGCAGAAACAATATATTTATGCGTTTAGAGCTTTAAATGAGTTTTGGTATCGATTTGTTTGTAAATAATTTCCATATTGTAGCCATTGCTGCTGCGATTTTATTGCACACATATTTTAAGTTTTTAAAAAAAATCTGTTGCCTAAATTTCGCCACCTACATTAAATTTTCACTGTACAATTTTAAGCCATAGCAAGTTTTTGTTGAAGATAAATGTTTTTCGCAACTTATAACATAGAAACCTAGACGCATCGTTTAGTAAACGATCGAATCAGAAACACTTGTTTAGGTAATCTTTTCGTGTCCGTCCGTCCGTCCATCCATCTTGCTAGTTGTATATCCATGTAAACCTTGTGCGAAAAGTTAAGGTAGTAGTTTTTAGATAATTTCATTAAATTGGGTAAATACGTTTAATTGTCATAAAAACGAAACATAGTCCCCATGCAAACTTCAAAGTTTAATCTCTTTAAGACAAAATATCTTATAAATTTGGTGTATCTAGATTATATATAACTCTTATATGAATCTTGATCGCATAACATAACTTTTATTGCAAATATTAATTTGTTGAATAAAACTTTTAATCAAGCCACATTTTGTTTTTTAGGCATATTTTTTTAAAAAAAGTTTAGTGCATATTTTCAAATTAGTAACATGTAAAACTTGGTTGCATTACTTGCTGTGTTTTTGTCAAATACGTAGTACTCAGGCAATTAAACGGATGAAATTTAGGTATAATTTTATTTTGGGAGTTAAATTTTCAAGGCAATTATCGGAATCGGGTAATTAAGCGTATGGCAATTAAACGTGGATTTTTGTTTAAAAAATGGAAGAAAAAAATCGGGGATTTAAAACTCGAGGTAAATAAGCGTGAAAGGCATTTAAGCGTGGGGTAATTAACCGGGTTATACTGTAGTGTGAATGCAATGGGTCACGAAAATGGCAAGTATTATGAAAAAAGTTTGACATACCATACGACTTCATCGTTTTTTGAAAAATTTCTAAACAATCATACTTTTCATTGGATCAGGGTTGCATTTTATTTCATGTGTGAGTGTTAATACTTTATGTGATGGTATGAACACAAACTGTCATGTTATATTAGATTTTTTGACAGTCGCAACAAAACTCATTAGATTTCTATCTCACAAAGTATTATGGAATACGTAAGACTTGTGAGATAGTGTAATCTAGCTTTAAAGGCATCGCAAAACCATTAATTTCTTAATAATCCGATATGGTTCGAGTGGTTACAAGAAATCAATGTTAGATTTTCCATCGGGACAACCCCCTTATATGTGCCAATAGAATAGAAAATGCGATTGTCAGTTTGAGCCCAAACGGATAACGATAACACGTGCCTCATTGAACATAAATTAAGGAAAAACAGTGATTTTTCACTAAAATTCGTATTTCTTTGCCTTTATAACCGAAACCATTAATTCTTAGAACCTGAGTCGAGTCTTGTTTTATAGGAAATTTTATTCTTATTAATTTTGATCTTGATAGTTTTGTTCTTTATACCAATAGATAAAGAGATATTTAGCATTAATTAAGGACAAAGAAATACGAATTTTAGTGAAAAATTGCTGTTTTTCCCTAATTTATGCTCAATGAGACACGTGTTGGCGTTATCCGATTGGGCTTAAACTTTTTCAATCGGATTTTCTAGGCTATTGGCACATTTTAGAGGAGTGCCCAAAAAAACAGCCCCTAAAAAAAATTTTCCATAAACCTTGTAACCACCCTAATATACAAATATAATTAAAAAAAATATAATAAAATATCAACATTTTCTACTTTCAAGATATGATTTATACAAATCGATTATTTAATTTTAAGCTTTTGGTTTACATATTTCTAAATTTTTCACCCGAACTTGAAAAGCCCTTTCTTGAAATTTTTTTAATGCTTGATTTAAAAATAAAACAGCTGATAAAATTGAGAAGGTGAGTTGCAAAACTCGTTTGTTGCAAAATTAAAAATACGAGATGGCAAATGATTCTAACAATTCTTTTGGCGCTTTATTAGACGAAATATTCTGATTGCATCAATGCATGTCCGTGTTAAAATCATGTACAATTAGTATACTTCACCTCTTAAAGCGCCAAAAGAACTGTTAGAATCAATTGTCATCCCGTATTTTTAATTTTGTAACGAACAAGCTTTGCAACTCACCTTCTCAATTGTTTGTTAAGACTTGTTTAATAAGAACATAAAATACATTTTTGAAATACAATGAGTACTCAACACGTTTTTTGCTTACTAAACAACAGAGGCTATGGCAACAATATTTTTTTACTTTCCTACATTTTGTATAAAATCACTAAAAACTTATGAGAATAAATAAAATTCTAAGCTTTAATTTAATTTATTTTTTAATAAAAAAAAAATTGTTCGTTTTATCGAAATTAATTAATCGATTTATTCCTTATTCGAAAATCGCCGTTTTGAAATTATTCGAATAAGAGTTTGGTTTGTTTGATCGATTAATCGAATTATTCTTAATCGGTTGATAACTCTAGTGTATATGCTTTAATGGGTCCTTAGATCAATATTTCCAAAATTTGAAACTTACCATTCATTTGTGGTAAAGAGTATAGAAAGGTTTTTATAACTTTTGCAAAATATTCATGAATAATATTTCAGGTTTATAAAATGTTAATAATACAAATCTATTACTATATGTATGTCCTGGGGGGGTCTTCTGTAATGCTATGCAAAAGTCCATGCGACTCGAAAATATATAAATATAAATAAAATAAATTAAAATGTTAAGCTCGAGATCTGTTAAATGTAAAATGTTTTTTTTATTTGTTTCCGATATTTCGATATTCTCTTAATTAAAATTTATCTCAATTACAATAAAGGAGTAATAGCTCTTGACGTTTCAGCATCAACAACAACAACAACAATTACATAAATAATCAGCCTTATTCCGGTTGTCGCTGTCGTCGTCGACAGTGTCGTTTTTTGTAGAATATTAAAGAACACAGGTTGTGTGTCACTTTTATCTATTACAAAAAATGACTCTGTCGATGACGACAACGACAACCGGAATAAGGCTAAATATCGATATAATGGCTTTAAATAATGAAAATTTATTCAGGGAACAAATAATAAAACCTTTGAAGGCTTTTTTTTTGGCAAATTATGCAATATAAAAAAAATTAATTTAATTTAAAATATGACATTTATTTGCTGTTTTAGGACCAGTGTTGATTTGAAATAAAATTCGATTGCGAATACGAAAGTTTTATAAAATACCAATCTTTCTTTCGCATCGCATTTCATTTGCGTTTCGCATTGACTTTCGCAACGCAATATAGATTAGGCCTCTGAACTCCCAACCAGCACTTTTAGTGCTGATTCAGAGACATCAAATTTAGCGGAAGAAGTTTTCTTTAATTCTTTTTTGAACCTGCGTGTACGTTCATATTCAATCGCTTTGTGTCGTCAATTATCTTGCACTTTACCTTTAACTTAAACTCATCTAGCATATTATGAATATAAAAACAAAAGGAGAAAAGAAAAGTGACGAGTTCTCTATCCCCTAAAAACTCAAGACTTGACGAGTCAAATTTCATGTGCGTGAATCGGCACTTACATATACTTCATTTGGCTAACAAGTTATTTGGCTAGAAGCACCAGTTACTTTGCCATCTCGTTCATGCGTTTTGACGGCATTATGTGAATTTCTCTGCGGATATTAGTGCTGGGATACTATCGATGTTTTCAACTATCGATAGTTCAGATTTCACTATCGATATATCGATATTACTATCGACTGAATGTTTGTACGTGTGCAGGAAAACTTTAATTATTTTTTTATAAGGCTACAGTCCGTTGTTTTTATCACTTTATTGAATGTACGAGACTTAGGTATATACGCACTAGGGGTATAACCAAAATAAGAACCTATCATTATGGTATGGGCAATGTTATACTGATATTAAAAATCGATATCAGGGGTCATTTCGGTCCAAAAACCTTCGGCACCGAATGGAATTTCTAAAACACCAAACATTTTTTTTTTTTTTATGATGGGTATCCTTCCCTTGTACCGTTTTTTTGGTTTCTTTTTTTGGAATCGCCATTTCATAAAAAAAATACGAAATGCAAAGACCAGCATGGCTTTCAACGTTAGAATTATGGATTTCCTGTAAAACTGAAAAAAGTTATAAGCTAAAACTTCATCGCGATCGGTGCCGAACCTTTTTGAACGCTCGCGAAAAAAGGAAGGCACATTTCTTCATATTTTTTTATGTACTATCTCACTATGATAGGTCCTTTTTGATATTTGCAAAAAAATGCAAATGGTTATATCCCTAATACGCACGTTATTTTAGATGGCAGTTTTTTAAAATTTGATGAGTAAATTTCTGAAGGAACCGAAGTACCAGGGACTATAAAAAATTCCATTGCAACTTTAAAAAATTTTCTCAATTCTAAACCCAAAAAGGTAATCAATCTAGCGGACTTGCATTTTTTTTACAACATTACAAAAATATTTGACATTTCAGTCCCTATATAAACAAATTTCGACTTAAAGGCCTTTAATTAGCAGTAAAAAGCACGGCTAAGCAATCCATACCACTTGCCATTCTTGTTGTTTGTATTCATTGCTGTAATTCAGCGCGAATTAATAATAGCATGTAAAAATTTGCGGCAAAAAACTGTGTGTGTATAGCTGCTGTTAGATACCTCATAGCTGTATTTTAAATAATAAAAATATCGATATTTATATTTTTCCTATCGATATTTCCGATATTTTAAGACTATCGATAATATCGATAGTCCATCGATAGTTTCCCAGCACTAGCGGATATGTAAAGTCCGAGGTTTATGATGTTCATACGACGATATAAACCACTGGTTTCGCTCTCTGAAACGTAGATGCCAAACATGCTGTTCATAAAAAGATAGAAAAAGATAGAAAGTAAATAAAACTTAAAAATATATTATTTAGTACTTTTATTAATATTATAATGTTCATTTTATCACTTTATTTTATTAAACATCAATTTATATTTTGTTTTTTTCTTTGTTTTGATTTTTTTTTGAGAGCTAGTTCAGATAAAATAACGATAAATGTTATCGAAATTGGAAATGATAGTACATTTTTCCTGTTTCGCAGCCTTTTTCAAAATGAAACGACCTGTTTCGCTCTTAAAATTTTGTATGGGGAAACAAGTCGTTTCAATCATGTTTGGGGCGCGAAACAGGAATAAGAGAGCGAAACACGAATATTGCTGTCCGTGTGAACATGGTATTATGTAGATAAACTAGAAATTATCGATAAATTGTAAGCTATATTTGACGCGTTATTACGGCAGCCACATTTTATGCTTCGTAATTTATTAAAAAAAAGTACTTTATTTCCTAAGTTAGCGTTCGTGGTAATCTAAAAATTCCTTGTGCGTACGCGAGTGTGCCTACAGTACTTTTCCTTATAACTAGAAATTGTTGCCTTGTATACAAATCAATATTTTTGAAAATTATTAATTATAATTTTAACACTTAAAACTCTTTTTTATTTGATAGATTTTAAATTCCTGGCTTAACTAGTTCTACAAACCCAAAAAAAAATCTATAGTTTTGATTAAAAATTACATCAAAATCTAAATGATAGACAGAGGATTTAGCTTGTAATTCGTTTATTGTGTCATACAGATGCTACAAGGACATCATCCATGACTATATCGTGTATTATCTAAAACAGTAGTATATAAAATACAAACTCTATTAACAATTTAAACATCTGTGTGTGCGTTCGTTATTAAATTTTGTTACAAATTTAAGGCTTCATTTGTAACAAAAAAAAAAAAAAAATTTGAAATTTAGGCGCTTTTATTTCTCTGAATTTTGTTGTACATAAATGTCCGTTATCCTTAATCCTAATACATAAAAACGTATGTATGTAACATGTTTATGCTTGACCTTTTTATTCAAATGAAATATAAAATAGTTTTGATAACATTCAAAACTGAAATTAATCATTGAATTTGTACAAAACATTTTTCACTCATCCAGTGATTTAAGCTTCTTTCTTTATTTTGCTTTTCGCAGCAAATTATGTGAAACGGTTCCTTGTGCAATTTCAAATCCTTGAATTTTGCCAATGAACAATATTTTTTGTTTAGTTTTAAATACAAAAAATTAATCCTTATTAGATTTTTCGTTTTACGCGTGTGAGTTTGTAGGAGAATTTTGGTAATTTATTTTATTTATTTTACAGTTCACTAAACATATTATTGAAATGTTTCTTGACCTTATGTCAAGGATTATTGGCACAGATTAACACTCTACACACTATTCTATTCAATAAACGCCTAATACATATTTTGTTCCAGACTTGGGAGAAAAACCCTTCATAAATTTTTTTTTTTTTTATGTCTATGGTAATGTCTCAAATTCAGGCGTTAATTAAAACCCATCACAATTTTTTATACAGAATAGTTCAAGGAAAGATCGTATATTCTATAGATCCATTTTTATACAAGCTCTGTCATATTTATTATAGCCAATAGTATTTTCTTTTATAGTATATCAACTTCATTACGAAACAGTGTGCCCAAGCAAAAACTTCTCTGACCATAAAACGTATTTTGTAATGAAAATATTCATTAAACACTGCTTACTTTTTAACTATATATGTGCATATATGGAGATCTTTTGTCGAGGCCCTTTGATCCTTGTAGGATCAAAGGGAACATATATCTATATTTGTGTATATATATTTATTTCACTCAAGCTTTTACCGTCTTGGCAAATTTCTTTGTCGATTTGTCTCCTCCACGTGTGAGCGGGCCTTACACTTCGGCGTCTACCTTGTGGATACCAACCTATTGCTGTTTGCGCTATATCGTTGTGGGGCTTTCGTTACGTATGCCCAATCCAGTTCCATTTACGTCTTCTATTTTTACGTTCAGCAGTTATTTGATAAGTTTGTTGGGCTGGAATATTTTCATGATTCTACGTAAGCGTCTATTCAAAAAGACCTGTGGCCGTATTCTGTAATTAGCTAAAGCTTTATCTCTATCACTAAAAATCTATAAAGTTGATCTAGCGATTTTTGGGTACGAATGCAATACTGTAAATGGCATTATTAAATTTGGCAATGGTATACAAATAAAATTCGCCGCAATTTTAGCTTTTAATGTCATCGCTAAAAATTTTAAATTATCTATTCTCTAAGGCATTTTAGCGATCGAGAGTTAGCTTTGGCTAGGCGAATTACAGAATACGGCTGCTTCACAGCCTTCATATTATAATATTGCCTTGACGTTTGAGTTGAAGATCCTGATTTTAACATTCTTTAATAGTGAGGTTGAATTTAAAAACAGTCGTCAGTCTTTCGACTGCTTGCTTTGCAGATTTTATATATTGAGGACCCACCTGAGCGGGTCAAGATGCACTTTAGTTCTTTCTTTTAACTACAATAAATCATTATTCTTACTATCCCCATAACCCGATTTGAACGGAATCGGAAAAGAAAAACAATTTGGCAAAGACGATATTTGAACTCAGGCTTCCACAAACAACTTACGTACTATTTAACGTACGTACTATTTAATGTACGTACTATTTAACGTACATACTATTTAATTGACAGTTAACAAGAGATACTCAACATCAAGCAGTGTTGCCAGATTAGGGTATCTACTAGTCTTTTTTGGATAGAACTAGAAGGGATGATCAGGGTAGTATTCTCGAGGGTATCTTGGATCATATGATTATGGCCTTAGATCTGGATCACATCGTAGGGGGGTCTGTGGTGACAATTTTCGTCGATAATCAGGCCGGGCTCAGAGCATTACGCGGTGCGACCGTGCCTGGTCGCACAGTGTAGGAATGCTATGAGAGAGCTCGCGGGGCATTGACGGTAAGGCTGTGTTGGGTAACTGCATGGTGGATAGTAATGAGGTGGAGGACGAGCTCGCGAGGAGGGTTCGAGTCTTGACATCGTGGTAACGGAACGGTAAAACCCCCTTATGTCACTACTATTAGGCAATACGGAAAAGATTCCGCAATGTCGTTAACCGGTTCTGTAGGGATAGAAGTGGTTGCGGGGTGTCTAGGGCATTATGGCACCGTTTGGACGCAGGGGCAACCAGGGTTCTATGAGGATTGGATAGCACTGGTCTCAGGACGCTTATAGGGTTCTTAACGGGTCATTGATCTGTTAGGGCTTTAACGACTAAATGGGACAATACCATACCGGACTTCTGCAGGTTATGCGAGGACTCTGAGGAGCTAGAGACGATTGAGCATTCACTGTGCCACTGTCCTAGGATGCAGGGTCTCAGGCAGAAATGGCTAGGAGATAGATTTCAATTCACGACGAACTGGAAATAGGTCGGTTGTTTCTGATGAGGGGACTGCAGAGGGAGTTTTTTATTCTATGTGGTATCTATTATCTATCAACTGTCTTAAATTTATCTGTCTACTCCTTTCTTCATCATTTTTCTCTTTCTTCTTCCCCTAAATCGAAGGGATTCACAATGGACCTTATAGGTCTCCGAGTGGAATTGTGCCTTTTGGGCGCATAACCCATCCTAACCTAACCATGAAGTTAACTTTTTTTTCCAAAACTGCATGGAGTTACCTAGTTTTTACATAAAAATTGGAACTATTCTGAATTTTGTTAAATAAGAAATTATATCAAAATTTTGATCTGACAGAGTGTTAGTTAATGAAACATACTTTTTTTTTGGTGTTATCTAAATTTTCGAAAAAAGTGGAATTACCTAGTTTTTCCATACGGCCGCAGAAATATTATTTAAAGGTTTTTATTTCATGAGCATCTATTGTAAAATGAATTTTTTATAATTGTCCAGTTGAATACGATTTTGATCTGTTAATTTTATGATCGCATTCGACATCGAGTTTGAGTTATTTGATTGATCCTTTCACATCTACAATTTTCTTATTTTATTCCTCGTCCATATTATGAAACATTTGCTGCGAAACATTTAAGTTTGAAGGTGACAGGCGGAAGGCGAATTGGAAAGAGTTCCTTGTTACGTTTAAAAAAGTTTTTGTCAGTTTGTTTTTAAGAAGAAGAAAAAGAGAATGCATACAAAATACTTGAATAATGCAATCAATGCATGGCCACTAGGGATGCCAAACGGGACCAGGTTTTTTGAAACCCGGGATTCGGGATTTTTAATTCAAAAAACGGGATCCAGAGACGGATCGGGATTTTTCGGGATTTCATATATAAAAGCCAATTTTTAAAAATCAAGTTAATTATAATTTAATATTTATGTTTAATGGCCATTTTCTAAATGTATCGACAAACTGCCTGTTACTTAATGTCAACATAAATTTATTGCACCGATAAACTGTCCGTTAACGATTTTGGGTTTCTCAATGTACCGACAAAAAACATTGTTTTCAGCTGGCAACGCCACTCAAAATGCATGTAAAAGTTGGGAGTCAGCTGATTGAATTTATCTGTACGGCAAATAAAAGGAAAATAAATAATTGGCAAATGAGTGCCGGTTAGCTTTGCGATAAAATCGAAGCAAACGAGACATTGAGAAAACCAAATTTCTTAAATGTGAATTTTTTCGTTGGAAAAAAAGATAATCGCCTAATGAGAAAATGGCCATAAGTGTTAAAACAAATTTAGTCACGAAGAAAATTGAACTCATTACAAAATAAAACAGTTTAATGTTTTCTTTTTTATTATATGCTATATGACAATATATAAATTTTTTTATCTTAAATATATATGCAAGTATTAAGGCCCAACCATAATGTGCTTAAGTTGGCTTAAGCAAATGTGCGAGTACATGTTAATTATATGAGGCAAACCATTGTGAACTTAAGGAAACATTTTGTTTAATTTTAAGAAACTGTCATTTACTTAAGCAAAGTGCGAAACTGATCGCATTCAGTAACAAATATGTTTCAAAAGACCTTCGGTAGAAACCCCTGAAGTCTTAAACGCCTTTTTGTACAACTTGCTTTTTGCATGCTCAGTTCCATTATCAACCACTAAGAAAAAAGACCACACCGAACTCTATCTTCTGATTTTATTTTCTGTGCTACAAAATGCATTGCCTGTAACATTTTAACTAAACCCAAAATCCCTCTAATGTAAAAATTCCGGGATTCGGAACTTACATTTTTAGAATAATCCCGGGATTTCGGTATTCGGGATTTCGGGATTGGCATCGCTAATGGCCACGTATGCAATGTAAAAAGATAATTAAAGAAAGTTTTTATAGCAAATGTTTCATAGTGTTATTGATGTTATTAGCTGATTTAAATATCTTTTTGGGACGTGCCAACAACAACAAAAAATGTAAAATCAGGCAAATTTTGCATAATAATTTAATAAGAAGGTCAAAGGTTAAATGTGGTAAAGCTCTAAAAATAATTTCGAAATAATTTTGTTAATTAAACCAAATGCCTTTTATTTAAAAAAATAGGGGTAGAATATGAAAAAGCGGTTAATAGGTAAATTAAACAAGAAAGTCAAACAGTAATTTTTTTTGTTAAAAATTGTCCATGAAATCAAATCATGAAAATCAAAAGTAACTCTTAAAAAATCTATTGCTTTTTCGAAATTAGAAATTCATAGAAGTTTGGTATTTTGAAATTCAATTTTCTTAGACAATGCAAACATTTAATCTGTGGCATTTTGACAAAACATCTTAAGTCAAATTTTAAAAGTAGAAAAAAGTGTTGTTAATCATACGAATTTTTTTTCAAAAAACATTTTGGTTTACGTTTTTAAAATTTTGTATTATTAACGAAATATGTCTTAAATTTTGGTTTATTTTATTATTTGATAAAAATGATTTTTTTCACCATTTTCTCGACTTAAGATGTTTTGTCAAAATGCCACAGAAATATTCTTTTTTCTTAATATTTTTTCTTAAGAAATCATCCAAAGAGATTCATAAATCAAAGAAAAATATGTTCAATAACCTTTTCTGTAAATAAAATTTTGTAACGTATTTTTAGGTCAAATAATTATTGTTCTAATTCAAATTACCAAAAACTAAAAAAAATAAAATTTGAATTCAAATTTCCATTTAACACCTTTCTTTCCCTTAACTTCTTAACCTTTCCTTCGAAAAAGAAAAACATTTCATATAAAAACAAAACGATCCATAAAAATCTGTCAACCAAATTTAAAGCAATAAATAATTCCATTTCAATAAGTGTGAAATTATTTAATCAATAATGCAAAAACCATTTTCAAAATATTTCCTAGAATTGGTAAATTAAAGGTCAAGACATTCGTTACCACCCCAAAAAGTAGTTACAAAATAACCATTAAGTCTCATTTTAATGTCCTGCGACAATTAAAAACATTTTCGTTGGGTCACAGAGAAACAATTTTCATAAGGATTCATTTAGGGCTGACCTTTAAGATGTTAATAGCCTGAATGTGAAAACAAAAGATAAGATTCACCCTTAGTTTAGAGTTTTTTGAGAAAATTTTAAGTAAACGTAACGTATTTTTGGGTAATTTAAAGTAAAGCATGTTCAATAGTGGTTTTCCTTATGAAAGAAGTTTAAAGGTTAAGAAACATATTTCTGAACTTTGGGGAGTAGCTAGAAAGTGTAACCTTTGACATAAAAGGTCCTTCACAAAAGTTTTTTTAGAAACAATTTATGATTGGCAAAACTATATTTTATCCTTATGTTTATTTTAAATTCAGTTTCCAGCCTACTTGTATCATAGTAAGATTTTCAAACTTTTCGAATGGATCCATTCGTCCAATTTTGAGCTTCTAATACTTTGGTATACGGCTCAAATTGGTATAAAAGATAAAAATGAGAAGCTGCTTGTTAATGATATAAATTCAAAACTCAATTGCATCTTTAGTTTTCCCTTAAGATTTCCTTTTGAATTTTGCTATAATGGAAAGTCGAAGTAAATGAAGATTATCAAATACTTTTACACGAGCTGAATACGATACTCCCATCAACGCCTTCGTGTACTATTAGATACACAAAATATATAAATTTTTCTCATAACAGCCTGGAGTATGTAACCCTTTTATTTGAAGCTGGAGCTTTCTAAACTGCTTTGCCGAAGAAGTTTTCATTGAATAGAAAAAAACATACAGAGAGTGTCGATGGGCGGCCAGACTTCATAAAAGAAATCGGGCTAAAATCAGTCTCTTATCATATATCATCTAAACGATCTCCTTCTCCGCTTCACAAATACGCATAAACTTTAGGGAAAGGCAGTGTAAACGTTGCATCTCTTTAACGAAAAATCGGTGACTCTTTTAAGTCAACTCTCCTACGCCTTATTGTCATATTCTACTGGGGGCTACTGTCTATTGCGATGCAAAAGCGAAATGCCAACTTGGAACTCTCTTTAACTTTCGCAAACAAAATGCATCTTTACATTGATGAGAATTATCACATCAATGTTATTACAAATGGCATCAATAAGGCCAAAAGTGACATAAATCCAATGACGAACGTCATCATAAAATTTTGTCATATTTTATGCGTAATTTATGCTTTGACTACAGTGACATCAATTCGATGCCACATTTTGTCTACTATTAATATTATTTTCATGTTTAAAAGTAAAATAGGAAGCAAAAATTCCCATATTCTATTTTTTTAAATTATTTGTTTAAATACAACAACTTTTTAAAGTAGAATGATTACGAAAACTATATCGGGCATGCTGCTGGTGGCTTATAATTGAGAATTATTCTGTAAACAAAGGGTGGAATACAACAAAAGAGAAATAAACAAGTGTATGTGTCAGGAGTAAGGTCAGGTGTAAGGAGTTAAAATCGAAGACAGTTGTCATAAAAAATGATGTCAAAGTCATCAGCGTTGTGGCGCCTTTTCTATCAGTGTGCTGGCAATACAAATTTAAGATGGCGCAGATTGACAGTAATGAAATGTCAAAATATGTAAAAAAAAAAATTAAATTAGAAAAAAATTAAATATTTATATTTATGATTTGAGAAAAGAAAAAAAAAATTAAAAGATGCGAAAGACCAATAGCCATTCTTCCATTTCTCTCTAAAGTATTTGAACGTATTATGCATAACCTGTTTCTTGGATAACAATAGCTTGCTAACAGATCGTCAATCTGGATTCAGAAAGAACAACAGCTGCATAACAGCCTTAGTTGATGTTACGGAGGAGATTAGAAAGAAACTTGATGATGGTGAGACTACATTTTTAATACTTTTAGATCATGCAAAAGCGTTTGATACCGTGGATTACAACATTCTTTGTTACAAGCTCAGTTATTTTTTTAATTTCTCTTCGACCGCTATTCAGTTATTGTCAACATACTTGGGTAACAGATATCAGTATGTTGAAACTGGAATCCTGAAGTCCAGGGCACTGCCTGTAACAAGAGGAGTACCACAGGGGTCCATTGTTGGGCCACTATTATTCTCACTATACTCTAATGACCTCCCAGCCGTCCTAACAAATTGTAATGTAAGAATGTACGCGGATGACGTTCAACTTTATACCAGTTGTAGAAATGCCTTAATTGACCAGTGTATTATAACTGTTAATCAGCAACTTCAACGTATTTATACGTGGGCAACGGCAAATGGTTTGGAAATTAACCCTAAAAAATCTAAATGCATAGTTATTCAAAGGGGACGTAATAAACAAAATATTTTTCCCAATATATTTATAAATAACCAACAAATTGAAATTGTCAAATCTGCTAAGAATCTCGGAATATTTTTTAATGACACTCTTACGTGGTCGAACCACATTAATTATTCTTGTGGTCGCACCTTTTCTATGATTAGAACTCTTTGGCGGACCCAACATTGTACACCTTTAAAAATAAGAATAATGCTCGACAAAACTTATCTGATGGCCATTTTATTATATGGTTGTAACTATTTGCTAAATGTGATACAATTGGTAAAGCAATATTAAAAGTTGCATTAAATAACATAGTCCGTTACGTGTATGGACTAGGGATGAAACGATACCTCTAAGGTATCGATACTTTTACTCGATGTGGTATCGCTCGCAAAGTATCGATACCTACTCAGTATCGAATAAAAAGTATCGATACTTACTTGTATCGGTACTTGTATCGGGTTGTATGATAAAAGAATATAGTACTTTTCGCTTATAGTCCATTTCGCTTAAAGGCCAAAAACGGATTAAAGCCAAAACTGTCATATTCACTTGCACATTTTTTAGAATTTCATACAAATTATTTGTTCTAAGGTCCATTTCGCTTGTAGTCCATTTTCGTTTAAAAGCCACATTTTCTTAGCACGCATTTATTATTCTTTATGCAAAAATGGTCGCTTATAGTCCACTCTGCTTTTTATACTTGTTAATCAACAGGCAACTTGTTTTTATTTACCTTTCTCGCAACTATTATTTTTAACAATTTATTTCAATTAAATCAATAGTTGGTTATGTTTTAAATAAACTTTTCTTTTGTTTAAAAATAATGGTTTTATTGAAGAAAATAATATTTATATAGTCCAAAATGTGGATTATAATAGATTTCACCTTTTATCCATAAAATGGCTTATAAAACAAAATCGGTTATAGTCCAAATTCGCTTATAGTCCACAAAAGTTGTGCAACTAGAGTAGTGGACTATAAGTGATAAGAACTGTAGAAAGAAGCATTTATAAACGTTTTTATTAGTGTTTTAGTACTATACAATACAATAAGAACTACGACACATTAGAATTTTTGTGCAAAACGAAAAGTGGAAAAATTGAGACCACTTTTTGTTACCACCTAGTACCAATTCCCTTCCAAAAAGTCTTTTTTTATCTTAGGAAACGAAATTTTTTAGAACGTTCAGGATATTCACCTTGAATTCCAGAAATCAACAATGTCACTGTGTATTTATTTTAAATGTAAATATGTATTTTATTTTGAAATAGTATAATAAAGTGTGGTAAAACCATAATCCACGATGTTAATTGTGAGTCACACCTTAACGTCAAGTTTTTTGCGCAACTTAATTTGACCTTTCTTTGTTTCAGTATTTGACAGCTTCTACCATTCAGAGGTACACAATTGAGCAGCGCGTTAAGATTGCTAAAACCTTTTACGAAAATGGGCGTTCAATCAAAATGCATTTCGTGCACATCGTGATTTTTTTGATCAGCATAATCGACCAAATGTTTCCACAATCGGGAGAATTGTGCGCAAATTTCAGCCAACCGGGTCTGAAGGAAATGGAAAAACAAATGAGCATGCTCGCGCAGTTAGTTCTGCGGCTGGTGGCGTTATCGGGCCGTACTTCTTCGAAAATGAGGTCGGCCAAGCAATTACCGTGAATGGTGTTCGCTATCGCGAGATGATAACGGACTTCCTATAGCCATAAATTGAGGAAATGGACCTAGACGATTTGGGTTTATAGGCGTTAACTGGTCAAACGATTTCTTGACACCGTTACTGCTGCTCCAGCTTTGGGAAATAATCAAAAATATAAGATTAATTTCAATACCAAAGTGAAACGATTACTTTTGACCGATACCGAGTATTTTCTTTATCGATACTACTTGTTACTGTTACTAAGTATCGATTACAAAAATACTTGGTACTTACATAAAAGTATCGAATATGTACTTGTATTTACTCGTATCGTTTCATCCCTAGTATGGACTTAATAAGCGTTCTAGTATATCTTTGTTTTCATTTCGGCTATATGGCCTTTCTTTAGATAATATACTAAACATGAGAGTTTTAATTTTTTTACATAAGATAATATATACCCACAAACCTGATCATCTGTACGGCAAACTTTGTATTTCAGATATAAGCAGGGGGAAAAGAATTAGATCGTTTGGATACAAAAGTTTAATTTCGGAGTGGCATTTCTACATATTCTCGATATCTCTCTGGAATTCTAAACCCCATAGTTTTCAACTTTTAAGTAACGCACGAAAATTTAAGGAAAATATTTTTAAACTGTTTTCAACATAACAATTTGAAACATAATTATTTGAGATTAACTGCCTGTTTTTAGAAAACGTAAGCAAGTGAGTGAGTGAGAAATTATATTGAAAACAAAAACAAATTTTCGTTTTTTATTGTTGTTTTCAATATAATTTCTCACTCACTCACTTGCTTACGTTTTCTAAAAACAGGCAGTAAATTACATATGATTTAATTATTTAAATTTTGCTTGATTTTAATTGATTTGCTTTATATATATTAAACTGTAATTAGTTATTAAGTTGTTAATTAATTAATGATTTATAATTATACACATTCTCAGTTTCATACTGCAAAATAAGACTCATAAGTCTTGTGAATGGAGCAGTTCAATTAAATAAATAAATAAAAGGCAAATGCGCAAACGCATTTAAGAGTACCAACCACTAGATGTGCTACCACACTGAAAAAAATTTCTTCACAGATCCAATGAAATTTACATTAAAATTCAACCTATGTAACCTTTCATTGGATTAATGAAATGTTTCATAAAATCAATGAAAATTTTGCATTAGTTTAATGACAAACGTTTATTATATCCATTTTTTCAATGAGGATTCATAAAATCAATGAAAATTTTGTCATTGATTTTATTAATCCTTTATTAATCCAATGAAAGGTTACATAGGTTGAATTTTAATGTAAATTTCATTGGATCTGTGAAGAAAATTTTTTCAGTGCATTTTCTTTCGCAGCGCAATAGAGAGTAGCCCCTGGCTCTATAAATAATCAAGCCGTATATTAAAACAGCCAAGATCATCACCGCTGAGTCCCAATTAGGGTTTGTTCCCGGGATTTCCCGTCCCGGGAATTTCAATAATTATATTTCCCGCTTTCCCGGGATTTTTCATGCGGGATCCCGGGAAATAAAAAATTCCTCATAGTTTAAGAAAACAGCTATTTATACTTTGAAATTTAGTTTTCTATTCTCTTAAAATAAGCATCTGTGGATGGGTTGTCGATTATATCAATTACAAGAAATGAGTACATACGTAAGTCAATGTCTCCTGATGCAATAAATCTACTTAAAGCAGAATAAGCAGTGCAACAGTTGATAATTAATAAATTTAGTGAAGTGAAAAGTTAATAAAGAACATTAATTCAAATTAAGATGCAGGTAGTAAAGTTTAATTGTCCATGGACAAGTCTTAAAAATAGCAGATACCTAAACATATATGTAGCTCCTTTATTGCAACATAGTCATATCTACAAAAACAAATGAACTTGGCAAAATGCGATTAAAGTTTTCAATATGTACCGATTTAAAGATATATTTTGCTATAACTTCGGTTCAGTTTGAGATTTGCTTAAATAACTTGAAATTTTTGATTTTTTGAGATATAACTATGTTGCAATGAAGGAGCAATATGTTTATTAGGTGATAAACAAAAATTTTTTTAAATTTGTGTTGGTTTATATACCCTTGAAGTGCGGGGAAACCGAAATTAAAAAAAATTTTGAAACTCGTGTAAGATACTACAACATACAATTTGAAAAACACATTGTCCTAAAGATTACAGATAGACCTAATGAAATGAAAAGGTTTGTAAGAGGTTGATGCTATTTTTTGCATGAACTTTGACATACATTTGACTGATATAGACGTTGTTTATAAAAAAAATGCTTCTTATTGTGAATCAAAATTCTTCTACAACGGTGCACTTTTAACTATTTATCCAACCTCGGTAAAAATATGAACGAAATTTTTCGGAAACATGGTAATTAGTAAATAAAATAATCAATATCCTTTTTGACGACTTACTAAGCGCTTTGAGTGTGTCAGAAAGTTATTTCCTAAGCCGTTAAAAAATGTTAATATATTTATTTAAAATATTTTATCTATTTTATGAATTAACTTTTTGATCTCATATCTTGAGTACCTCAATTTGTGTTTGTTTTTATTATTGTTTTATGAATTAAATTGTTATGTTTATCTTAATTTTTTATCTTGTATCTAGAGCATAATACTAATACGGAATTTACATATAAAACCGTAAGGTAATAATAATTCAAGTTCCTCTTTTAATCTTCATTTAATTTTGTAGTACTTAAGGATTTCTTTTACTTACTTTGTAAACAAGTTACCTTACGTTTTTTTTATAAAAGTTTTTTTCATTATTTAAAAACAAATTTACTGTGTATTATTTATATGGCGCGGGATCCCGGGATCCCGGGAAAATCAAAAAATTTCCCGCTTTCCCGGGAATCGAAAAACTCCGGGAAAAAAAACTCTAGTCCCAATTCATATTATGAAACATTTGCTGCGAAACATTTGAGTTTGCTGATGAATGGGGAAAGACGAATGGAAAAGTGTAATTTGTTCCATGTACAAGCAGTTTTTGAAATTTTGTTATTGAATGAAAGAGAGAAGGCATAGGAAATGACTCAATGCGGTAAAACAAAATTTTTCATTCTATGGACACGAATACAGTTTCAAAAGCGAATTGAAAAAAGTTTTTGCAGCAAATGTTTTATAATATGGATGAGGACTAAATGGGAAAGAGAATTTAAAGTAATGCCTTGTTTAACTTTTTCCCTAATTGTTCTTATTTTGACAAATCATTGTTCTTTTTTTATTATTGACAACAGATTATTCTCTCTTTGACAACGTACTGTTGTAATTTTGACTACACAACTTTGTTATTTTGACAAAACTTTGCGAACGCAGCTCGTCGGGTATCCGCTGGTTCCTTAAAAAGATGATTCTTTTGATTTTACGAGACCATTATCGAATTTTTAAAAAAGAAAAAAACATTATTTTACTAAAGATTGTAAATCTTTCTCAAAATCCACATAAGGTGTATACACGGAAATAAGTTTATTTTCTAATGTAAACAGCAAACAAGAAAATCAAAAATCTAAAACTAATTTATTGATTTTAACTTATTTTGTACGTATTTAGTAAAATTTTCTTAAATAAAGAAACATTTTGCTTCGACGAGAATCATGCAAAATTTTCTAGGTTCAAGCCATATTTAATTTAACAATTCTTTCCGTGTACAAATTATATACATTATTTTCTATCTTATACAATTTGAAATCCCTTTTTCTATTCGTATCGTAAATTTTGTCTCAATTGTTAAACCATTTTCTGTTTTGCCAAACATTTTTTTACTTGCAGCCAATTTACATAAAATTCTTATTAAGCCACTTCATTCCATTAAGAAAAACTAATCCAAAGAAAAATCCCCAAAAAACAAACCAACTACATTATTTCAAGCAACAAAAAGGACATTACATTCTGCGTAAAAACATTTTGCACCCTCACAAAAATATAAACAGGAAAACTCGTATAATGTGTGGGGAAAAGGCTAAAAAAGAATAAAACTACTTATAGGAAATACATACGTAAAGCGAACGGCAATACAACTGTATTTTATATTATTATGGTCATAATAATGGGTGAACTGAAGAAACTTAGCAGAGGGTGGCTGGTATGAAGGGGTTGGAGGTTGAAGAAAACCAAATAAAAAGAAAGAACTTACAAAAAAGGCCGACAGGATAAAATGTTTTTTGTAGTAGATGTTTTTTTTTTGTTTTAGTATGAGTTTGTTTGAGAAACAATCAAAAACAGTTACGACAGTTTTAATGCTCACACACACACATACACTTACCTACTCAATCACACTCCACCAAACCGTAAACAAAAAATGGACGTTAAAAATAATGATAAGGTTTTTTGTATGTATGAGTGGGTGAGTGTGGGAGAGAGGGTATGGGAGTTATTACGATTGTTGCTGCTGTCGTTTATATGGCTGTGTTACAACAGTGTAAGTGAGTGTCTACCCAGCGGGAAAAAGAAGGAGTACGGAGGCCTTCCAGAAGGCCTCTGTACCCCTTCTTTTGGATAAACAAGGCCTTCTCGCTCCATTCCATACTCATATCTTTTTTACACGCGTTGTCATTGCGGAGAAGGCCTTCCGCTTTCCATTCTTCCCCAGAGCTTCTTAAAGGCCTTCAAATAAATGGCTCTTAGAAGGCTTTCCAGAGAATGACTTTCAAAAGGCCTTAGCAAAAAGGTTATCTTGAAGGGCTTTTAAGAAAGGTATGTTAAAAGGCCTTTCAATTAATGGCTCTTAAAAGGCCTTTCAGACCATCCTTCTACAAATGCATTAAAGGTCATATTGAAGGGCTATCAGTCTAAAACATTAAGGAATATTTCCTTACAAATGAAATTAGAAGACTGAATAGGCTTCATGTAACGTATGTTTATATATTTTATTAAACTTATTGTGGTTTAATAACACATGTGATACCTATTTTTTTATTGAAATAATCAAATTTGCTAAACATTGTAAATAAAAGTATACCTATAATAAAAAAAAAACTTTTAAGCACAAGTACCTATCTTCCTTAAGGCCATGTCAGATAAAACTTTTGCTTTGCTTTGCGTCAGCGATTCGCTTTGACATTTAAGATGAAATATACATACTTATACGAAACATGTCACATAAAGAACTTTTAACGCAAAGCGAAGCGAAAAGTTAGGCAACTCTCATCTTTTTGCGTGCTTTGACAATCTACTAGTATAAATTTTTTTTGTTTATTTTTTTTTAACACACAATGCGTGAGTGTTGTCAAAGTGTTTATTGTGACATACACCTTTTGCGTTACGCTTTTCAGTCAAAGTTAGAAACGTCACGCAAAGCGATGAAGTTTTATCTGACATGGCCTTTAATGGACAAAACTCAACTAAAATGATTTACATTATTGTTTTTATTTTGTATTTTAATATGCACCTACTTTGTTACTTTGTTTTTATAACGGGATCTGAAAAAAAGCAAAACAAAAAATTTTACTCTTTCTCTGTTCCACTTCAACTAAAATGATTTACAGCATATTTTACTTTGTTTTTGTAAAGGGATCTGAATTCATTTGCTTTTGCTTGTGCAAAAAAAAACAAAACAAAAAATGTTACTCCTTCTTTTCTCGCTTCTCATACCAAAGAGCCGAGGCCTTCTATGAGGCATTCTTTAGCTGTTACGTAAGAATATGAATTAAATCAAAAAAATTTTTAAGCAGGCCTTTAAAAAGGCCTGAAGTGAGAAGGTCTTCTGAGTTTTCCCGCTGGGTAGTGACGGGACAACAGAAGACGCTGATGTTATAAAAATTCTTTTTATATCGTTTGAAATCAAACAACCTTAAATCGGTCTAAAGGGAGTGGGACTTTTTTCCAAACGTAACACGACTACATATTGCTAATGTTATTTTCCTGTTTTTATTCACATTTTTCTTATTTTTGGCAAATGTTTGCTATTTTCAGGCAATTCTTACTATAATTTTATGTGCATTTTTTGTAAGGACAACAAAACATTTTTTCAACTCCTCTTGTTTTTTGCATCTTTAACTTTTTAAGGGCAACACAATTGCGAATAACAACACAGTCAGCCAAAAAAAAAAAATCAGAAATTACATAAATTTTTATGTGTTTTGCTTCATACACCCTCTTTGGGATTTTTTTCGTTAAGATAATTTGTCGTCTCTCGTACAAGTGTTTTGTTTTTTTTTCATTTCACTTGAAAATGGAAATGGAAATACTTTTTATGAGGCTTTTTACCAAATTACATTTTTGTATTCAATATTGGGTAATGCCGCCATATTGTGTTGTTCCTCCATTTTTCCCCCATTTTATTTTTGTGAGTATGTTTTTTTTAGGAAAATGTTATATAAAAAATTGTTATCAGAGAATTTGTATCCACATACATGAAGTATTCAAAATGTAAAAAAGGGGTTTTAAAAAGTGGGTGAAAAATCGTATCAATGTGTAGATTTTTTTGTGAAACTTTTTTAACTGAATTTATAACTATCCTCTATGAAACGTTTAAGATTAACACAATTTCCAAACCAACTTTAAAGAAAAATCTAGTCGAAAAACGATAAATATTCGACTTATTTTTGTTCTGCTGCATCAGAAAAGAAAACACATTTAATATCTACAACTAATGGAACTCGATATTAATACAAATTCGACTCATTGTGCATACTTGATCATAGCAAAGACACTAAACTCAAGTCATTTCATATATTTCATCTATATATATAAAAATAAGTTGCATTGTGTTAGTAATTGATGTTCTCTGAAACCGATTTTGTCAATACCAAGGTTTTTATGTATTATCAACGGTCTTCAAATGTTTATTGGTTCATGAGTTTTAGCCATTTTAGTGAACACTGCATTCATTCTGAAACATGTTTTTATATTCCCATACAAATATCAACAAAATTCCCTCCATTTTGAACTCCTCCGAAACGGCTTGACCGATTTTTATGAAATTTTGTATGTGTATTTTTTAGGTATGAGAGTAGGTCGTAGAGTATATTTTATATCGCAAGAGGCGCAAAATATTGCAATAGGGGTAAAAGCTCCCACTCCCCAATCTTCTAAACTAATCATCCGGTTTTCATAAAATTTGGCATGCAGAGAATGTAACATCTGAAAGAGAATAGGGAATAGGATGTTAAATAGGGTAAGAGGGCTAAAAGCTCCCCCTCCTTATATCTTCGTAATTAACCAACAGATTTTTTTGAAATTTCGCAGGCAAATAGTGTTACAGTTGGAAAGAACTATAGCCTTTAGTTTTTATTATTTAGGGCGTAAAATAGAGCAAGAGGGGTACAAGCTCACCCTCCCTCTATCTTCTTAACTAATCAACCGGTTTTCTTTAAATTTGGCATGCATACACTGTAACATCGGAAAGAGGACAGGACATTGAATAGGACAAGAGGGGTAAAAGCTTCGCCTCTCTATATCTTCTGAACTTATCAATTAATTTTCTTGAAATTGGGCAGGCAAATAGTGTAACATCTGGAATGAACAATAGCATATAATTTTTTCTTAAAATTTGGCTAGCAGACACTGTTACATCTGAAAGAAATAAGTTATGTGGCAAAACAACGTTTGCCGGGGCAGCTAGTATCATAATAATAGGATATTTCCCAATAAAAAATTTAGCTTCCAACGATGCATGTTTGTAAGGGACAAATATAAGAGTTTCGCTTACCATCTTACGGAAGGCATGCATTTTATATGGTGAGTTCCGACTTTGAAGCAAAGCTTTTTTGACACAAAAAGCGCTTAATTCAACGCATATAAAAACTGAGGACTGTAGCTATCAGATTTACATACTGAATATTTTGTTGCATTTATTTTTTAGTATTCTCCCTTACAAAGCTGCTTCGAAGTAACAGAATACCGTGGCACTTGAAATTTACTGCCTCTCTGTATGTCTTATGGCGTAGCGCATAATTGTGCGCTTATTTTTTGAAATGTTCCATTAGTACTTCGCAAAATGGTAAAATTTTTTTATTGGGTTTATCAATGTTATAGAAACCAGCAAACCAAATTTTAGATTATTGACGCTTTGTAAGAACTCAAATTCATAATCGACTGTGAAGTTATCCGGAATGTTTAGTAGAAATTTGTGTATTAACATACATAAGAGTTTAGAAACGAGTTTAAAACAGCCTGAGAAAGAAGAAAATTGTCAAAATGATTATCTTTTCTCTATTAATTCCGATCACACAAAGACGAAAAATAGCACATGAAAATATCGGAGAGCCAACTCATATTTAACCATAACATGTTTAGAAGCAACCAAAGAATGGTTGTGGCTTCCTGAATATAATCATTATATAGTTAAAGGTGACAATAATGTAGTTAAACTAACCATAGTATGTTTTAAGAGGATTCAAATATACAGGCATATCGTCACCTTAAACGCAAAAGGCCCTGTCTAAAATTTTGAAAATTTTACAGGAGAAGCAAAAACTAATTAAAATGATAAATAGATAAATCGCCTTAAACGGTTAATAATTTATTTTTCTTGTAAAACAAAACAATTGGCAATGTTGCATATTATGCAATCTGTAGATAGGGCCTTTTGTTTTTTGCTTATAAAATCGCAAATATTGGTCTAAAGATTCCAACATTTTTTGTAAACATTTGTGTTGTTTGTGTTTCAGGTAACGATATATACCTTATATGATCTTAGATCAGAATTTTAAAAATGGAATGACAAACTTATATAACTAACGAACTTATATAATGCGCCCTTTCCACCTGTGTGAAGCGTATAAAAACTTATGTGTTAAAATAGTCCTAAAATTCACACTCCTCTATTTGAAAGCCCCTTTTACCCACCAAAGAAAAAAATAAGCACAATTGTCATACGCCGTTAAATATGCAACAAAAGATGAAAAAACAAAACAAAAAACACACACATACATTTTATAACCTTTGATAGCATCACATAAAGATCATAAAATTTTGTTTCATCTCCACCAATACCCCAACTGTAATTTTTTTTTTTTTTTTTTTTTTTTGGGGATTGCCCAACAAACACTGAGGCTTGATTTCCTATTAAAAATGATAAACGAAAAACGTTTGATAATGATTTGAAAATCATAGCATTCCCATCAAACAGGGAAAATTATTTGCAAAGATGAGAAATGCATTTATTTTTAACTTGCTTTCAAGCGTTATATTCAAATGTATCTTAAATGTGGATTTTAATACAATGTGGAACATAATTGAAAAATGTTTTTTTTATTTAATTTAAACTCCTTATTAAACTCTCAGGTGAACATTCGGAACCATAACTTCCGTCCTCAAATTCTTGGGAAGACAAAATACTTGACTCCTTTTTATTTTGAGGACTGTCAAGGCGTAACATTTTTCCTTTTTCCGTTTTATTTTTATTCGCATTCTGAAATTTTGGCATTCATTTTTACTCACAAATAATTTATATTTTTTCACAAAAAGTTAAAATCTTCTATAGGCAAACTCA
Source organism: Pollenia angustigena (assembly GCA_930367215.1). NCBI lineage: Eukaryota > Metazoa > Arthropoda > Insecta > Diptera > Polleniidae > Pollenia > Pollenia angustigena. The sequence goes on along the minus strand of OV884056.1, from coordinate 53,855,755 downwards.
CTTCACGCAATAGGTATGTAACTTTTCTTTAAAAGTAAATTTTTTTTACATATTTATTAATTTATGTATTTATTTAATTCGCCAATGAAACTAATATTTCTTACTGGCTAGTATGATTAAACTAAATTAATTTAGCATTAAATTTATCTTAAGATATTTATGAGGTTATTTTTGACGCCAATAGGATCAGTAAAATCAGTAAACGTATAAAAATGGTTAAATTCGGAGCTCATTCTGCGGATAGGATCCAAATTTGCATAATTTAACTGAAGGTATTGAAGTCTAAAAGGAATATAATTTCTGGAAGGACGAAAACTCGACCTTACGAAGTAGGAATTCTGAGACAATTTCACCGTTTAACAAATTAAGCATGAAGGAGATGGTCATATATATCCTCTGATTAGGGTTGGTAGATTAATAAGTTTTAAACGGTTTTCATACGGAGGTAAATTGATATTTAGATTCCAGTGAAGTTTTTGAAGACAGAATAAAATAAATTGTTTTTGTACGTATTCCAATTTTTTAGCATGAACCTCATACTGGGGGTCCCAGACGACCGAGGCGTATTCCAGAATGTATAATTGTCTTATGACATATTGATCGTCAAACTCCTTCCCCCAGCGTTTAATTAATCCAAGGGCACCTTTGGCTTTGTTGAAAGTCTGCGGTATATGCGTATTAAATTTGCAGGCACACGTTCAAGTTGTTCTTGATAGTCTTTTACATATACTGTTTGTCAAAATCTACATAAATTGAAAGCTGTGACGTAGGCTTCACTCAATTTGTAAGCAATTTACTTTCAAGATGTCATCAAAACAATAATTTATAAAGAAAAACATGTTATTAGCTGTTAAATTGAAATTAAAATTGCCAAACAAATGGAAAGCTGAAATTGAAAGCCATCTCGTGGTAAATTTAAAAAGTGTGAGTGTGTTAGTAAAAAAGTAAGAATGTATTGCAAATTGAAAGGAATTGAATCCAAGTAATATACGGTTTATGATCAAGTAAAACACCCAGATCAAGGAATGTTTCTACTCTTTAAAGTTGATGCTTATGCTACAGCGTACAGCTACATATGTTATTTTGTAAAATAACATATGTTTACATTTTTTCGAGTTAATGGCGATTTCTTTTCTGAGAAAAATATGTTACAGTACATACATGTAACATTTTCTAATGTTACATAAAATCACTCGAAGTGTTACATGTTGTGCAATCTCAATAGAACACAATTAGTGCTTTTATTTACAACTATTACACTTTCATCATTCATGTACATAATAAGCGATTTTTAAAGCTATTTAAGCAGTTTCTGCATGCTATTACGGGTTGGAAACAAATATTAACATCACTAATGGCTTATAAAAATTAAAACGATTATAATATAGACTTTTTTTTGATTTTAATTTGTAAATATTTTTATATTTTGTTTTAAAATCAATTTTTAACAAAATTATGAGCGGTATGAATTATGACGAACAAAATAAAACATTTGTTGTACAAACAAAGTAGTAAGCACCAAAGTTTTAGAACAGGGCAGTATGAACACCTTAAGTTAAAGTAAGGGTAAAAGATGCAACATGTTTTGCATGTTTTTCATCAACAAATTCACAAAAGAACTTGAAAATTTTTCCCACAGTTGTATTTTTTGTACAAACGAACACAAAAATGTAGAACATGTAACATTAATGCAACATTTTTCTCAGAAAAGAAATCGCCATAAGATACATCAAATTTATTTCACACCCCACCAAACAATTTTCGGAGCGCTCCTAAATATGACTCTTAAAAGATTCCTTTTCTTAAGGGTTTTATGATTACCCTCCTAATTTATGAGCAATTCTGATTGATTTCGGAGCCTGTAGAATTCAGGACTCCGAAAAGACTCATTTTTATGAGCAATTTAGGAGCACACTCCTAGAAAGCTCTTATTTATGAGGGTTTTCTGATGGGCGACGGTAGCTTGTTTTCTTTATCTTGATGATTTCAATATTTTGCGTTTGTCTGTCATTATTGTGATCATTTTGCGCTGTTCGGTTGTGGTTTTGATAAAATCTTTGAGAAATTGTGCAAAAAGTAGGTTTAATTCTCTGTTTTTAAATAAAAAACTATCCATTTGAAGCCTTTGTTAAAAGAAAATTAGGTGGTTTTGTCCGCTGAAATTTGTTTAAAATGATTATGATTTTAATGCACAAAACATATATTAATAAAACTTTTCCATTTAAACCTAAAATCCAGAAATTTACATATAAAATGAATACCCCAATTTCAAGAAAACGAAACACTCTTATAACACTCTTTTTTGGCTCCGAAATCCCTCTTTTATGACTCTTTTTAGAGGTGGTTATGATTAATTTGTGAGCAAAAAGGCTAACAATTTTCCATACAAATCAGTGTTGCCATTAGGATACGAAAGATACATTTTTCGTATCTTTTGATGGCTTCACGTACCATGTATAATCCTGACATTTTTCGTATCTTTTGAATCTGTATGCATATGTACTAAAACTTACTAAGACTGATCATCGTAACCGAATCAATACTTATACAATAGCAGCTTTCATAATGGTGAAAGAAAACATTAAGAAAGTTTCAACATACGCTTTACCTAAATTGAGGAATAAAAGTAGTGCGAAGTTGTTCGGAGGAAAAATGAACATCTTTTATTTTCAGGAAAGTTATATGAACTTTTTGATATAATCTTAGTATTAACGACTAAAGTCGTCGTCCCATCCAAAGATAGTTACATATAATTAATTTTAATGTTTGCTTATTTTTTGTTTTTTTTTTTTAAATCACATTCCTAATATTTATGAGTTAAATAAATATAAAAATGAATTTATATGATATCATCAGGGCTGCCAGATAAATTTGTGAGAAAATCTTCAGTTTCCTGAGAAAAAATAAAAAAATCGTCTTTATCGTTTCGAAAAAGCGAAAGACGCTTCTTAAATCGTTGTGGGAATCGTTTAAGACGTGGGTAAAGATAATCTAACAAGACTTTCATGTCAAGAATCGTTTGAGACTCATGTGGATATTCTCTTGCAAACCGTGAAATGCTCGCCGTATAATGGTTGAAAATATGATTTATACAGAGAGTCGTAAAAGGTTCATTCGATGATGGTTTCACGAAAGATAAACAAAGTTGTTGTTTTAGTACGCTGAAAATAATCAAAGATTTTCTTAAGACTTGCATATTACAGCCGTACCTAAACAAAAGCGGCACGCTTTGCAATTGTAAAACCCGATTTTGACAGCTCATTTAATAGTAAAGTCTGCCGCTATTGCTAATTACTAATGACAATTTAGCTAATTTGTGGTCAATCTAACGTTTTTATCGCTATTTTTATTTATAATTTGTGGGTTTTATTAAACAAAAAAGCTATCACTACTGTTCGTGACACAACGTTGACGCTCTTGCTTTGGTATGGCATATCAGCATAAAAGCTAAGCGAAAGAAAACGTTCCGCCTTTCGCTCTTGTTAAGGCATGGCTGTTAAATATTCCAAGATTAAAAAATTGTCAGAAAATGTTATGTTTTATTCAGACTTTGAAAAAGGAAAAAATCGTCACTTTTTAGAAAAAAATCAGCAAATCGGCAATTTGCTAATTTCGGAACAAAAATCGTCAAAATGACGATAAATCGTCAAATCTGGCAGCCCTGGAGTATGAAATAAAAATGTAATGTTAATAAATGTTAAACGTTGAAATTGGACTTAATTTTTTTTTAAATGTATCTTTTTGGGAAAAAGTGTATCTTTTTGGAAACTAAAATGTATCTTTCTCGAAATTCCACTAGCAACACTGATACAAATCGTTAAATTTAGGAGTCCTAAAACGTTCATATTCAGTTTGCGTTTTGCTCATAAAAAGGAGTCCTAAAAGACTCTTTTAGCACTCATATTGTTTGCTGGGACCATACGTTCAAAGTCTGAGTTCATACGGCTCATGTCTTATTGACAAGATTGCTACTTTATAGGCGAGAGGGACGAGGGGAAATGTGACGAGTACACAGATGCATGTACTGTCTTAACGTTTTGCTTATTCATTCGTTGTTTAATTTTGTTATTGTTTTCAATATCAAAAAAGCACACATGCATACGCACGACTATACAAAATAAAAAACATGTCGTCAACATGACATGAATCATTTGAACGCCAATTCATGTTCAAAAAAGAAAAAGGAAGAATCTTGTCAATAAGACATGAGCCGTATGAACTCAGACAAACTGTTTGGATCATCTTGGAGTAAGGAAGACATTGTTGAGTCTTTATAGCTAAGGAAAAGTTTTACATCATCTGCATACATTAATCGCCATTTTTTAATGTTTACATTTAGTTTTCGCTTAAGTTTAGCCAAGTTTATTTTTGATTTGAGAATAACATTATCAATTTTATTTCTAATGTTTTAATCAAACAATTGAAAAAGGTTTGAGAGTTGTGTTTGATGTTAAATGATAACGGGATTTCATATCAAAGGTTTGACTTCGTGTTTGTTGGGTGTATACAAAAACACATACAGTAATGTGTATTTGTTTGGTTGCTTAAAGGCATTACAACAAAAAGGAAAACTAAAGCTTGGGTTTTTTTTGTTGCTTGTTTTAATATGAATGGTTTTTATTAGCTTTTTTTGTGTGCTCATACTGTTACTCTGAGCGGGGGAGTTGGGGGCTAGAGTTTTTGTGTGAGTGTTGGTACATTTTGAATAAGTGTTTTGTTTTAGGGCATTTATGAGTGTTTCTTTATGTGTGTGTGTGTTGTCATAGTTTGTTATTGTTTATGAAACAGTACTATATTTTTATATGCCGCCACATTATTATATTTTCTTTATTTGTTTTTTTATTTATTCTTTTTTCTAGTTCGAATTTGTTGTTGTTATTTTTATTATAAATGTGGTCTTTTATGGTAAAAATGAAAATGTTCATCTATAATTTTTGTTGAAGAATTTTTATGATTTTTTTGTTATTGTATGTGTTGAGAACTTGCAAATAAAATATGCTTTTTATAACTCTTATCTGCCATTTTTAATGTGATTTTATTTTTCTCCCAAATAGTGTTTTTTTTGCTTTTGTTTAATATGAAAATATTTTTTGTCGGTCTTTATATGCATTCACTTGTGTGAGTATGTGTGGTTATTTTTAATAACCACAATTTTTTGCGCTTCTAGTATATTTTTATGATAAATATTATTTTTGCTAGCTGTTCACATGTCCATATGTATAAACATATATGTATGTATGTGTTTGTATAGTTGGATTAGTATTTATGTTTTTAGTTTATGCTTATTTGTTGTTTTTGTAGCAATATCTGGGCAATATTGTTTTTGTCATTTCTTTTCCATTATTATTATCTTCTCTGATTTACGTATGTAGCTTTTTTGTTGTTTTTGTCGTCTATTTTCTTTTGCGGCTTTTGATAACTTACTTAAGGCATAAATAATAAATAATATTATATTACAAAATTTTTATGAAATTTTTATATTATTCTAAGCATATTATGAAACAACTATGAAATATTAAATTAAGGTGTGTAGAAATTTTATTGGCTTATTTTTATGTTTTTGCTAATTATGACTGTTTTTTTTCTTTTAAGCCTAGTACTCTGTTCAAATTTGTGAAAAATGTTGAGCAACATTTATTATTTCACACGAAAATTTTGACATGTATCGATGTTACCAATCTTGCGAGTTTGTACAATTTGACGTTTTTATTCCTTCAAAGTATGCTACATTGTTTTGCGTATGTAAACAAACCCCACATGTATTTTACTAAAAATAATTTTTTTTAATAAAAAATTTAATCAAAAAGAAAGTAAATATGGATAAAAAACTGTTACCGGTTGTGTTATATTAATTTTTTATTTCTTTTTAAATAATCAGTTCATCCTTTTTTTGATTTTGCTTAAAATTCCACGTGAAATAAGTGCAGCTTACTTTATTTCGCAGTTGTAAAAAAATGTTGCCAGAAACATTTCGGAACTTTTTCACAAAATGAACAGAGTACAACTCTATCAACATTATTTCATAGATATTCCGCACAAGTTTTTTTCATATGCGTTTTGACAGCATTTCACTTGAAATGTTGAACAGAGTACCAGGCTTTATATGTAAAATATGTTAATAGAATTGTGGCTTTTTGCGATGTATATAAGATATTTAAAGATTTACGTTTAACTCATTTTCATAATGAATAGTCGGCCCAAACCGAAAAATTCTCTTCTTTTTAAGAGATTAACTTCATAAACTTATTAAAATAAAATATAATTTAACAACCAGCCGTCGTTAATGGCAGTCAGTATTCAACGGCAAAGATTTTTGAAGAGATAGTGTGGCTACTATCGAAACATGTCAAATCAACCTGAACCGTGAACGTGGGTTCGATTCCCTGGTCAGTCAAGAATGAAAAATTATTAATAAATTTTAATTCGTTTCATGTTGTAAAATTCATACAAATAATTTAATGAAAATTAAATTTAACGAACTTCAGTCTGATTAAAATATGAAAATTTGGATTAAAAACCATAAACAATTCTATAAAATAACCACAATACTAATTATGTTATTTAATCTAAGATACAAATTTCTTTAAATCTTCCATTTTAAATAAGATCTGTGTACCGAATCATGACCTTCGATTAAAGACAATTTCCTGAAGAATTTTCGAACTGTCATTGAAAAAGTGAGTCTATTTCTATAAATTAAGGCCTTATTGTTAAAACATTATACCTATGCCACAAAAAAATTATTTTGCTATAATCGAAATCATCTGTACACCCTTTCAAGAACTCCTTAACCTACAAAATCGAACCCCGGTTTTAAATGCTTAAAAACCGACAAAAAAAAAACCTCGGTATTTTATATTAGAGTATTTTATAATCAGAAAATGAGCGCATATTCTCAAGGTTTCGTTATAATGCGCTAAATTCCCATTTCATATTATTGACAAACTGAAGTTTATTGTTGAGGGGATAAGCTTTCACCGGTTGCTTAGGCCAGATCGTCAGGAAACTTCATCCAAAGATTTTAGAACAACTAAAGAGGTGGCATGTCATAACGTCCATGGACACTATGACACTTTGCAAATAGACATTATGACACTTTCAAAAGTGTCATTAGGTCCATAATTACTAAAGAAGTTAAATAAAAAAAAATTATCTGCATACACGCAGAGAAAAACATGTTTCATTATGGTCCCAACCAACAAAACTATTTTTGAAGAAACTAATTTAACCATAATATGGTTGTCGGTGACAATGATTTGGTTAAATGAAACATAATATGGTAAAAAAAATTTTAAAAAAGGTTTTGCGGCTTTTTCTCTGGGATTTATATATTAAATATATAACGAAAACACTTTTGGGCGCAAGGATTTTCTCCTCTATGGTATAACAAATACCGGTGTTGATTATAATGTTATTTGTATATACTCTATCTACATACTTGTTATGAGAAAATATGAAGTAGGCATGTAGAATATTGTATTTAATTATTAGTTAGTTTTATAAAATTTTCATTATTCTAATAAAACCTTTGTACATAAAACATCAATATTCAACAGGTTATGGGCCCAGGTCACTTTTGCTAAGATATAAACGGAATTTAAAGAAAATTTTCAAGCTGCCTAGAAGAATTTTAAAAAATTTCAAGCTGCCAAGAAGGATTTTAAAGAAAAATTTCAAGTTGCTTAGAAGGATTTTAAAGAAAATTTTCAAGCTGCCTAGAAGGATTTTAAAATTTTAACTGCCAAGAAGGATTTAAAGCAAATATCAAGCATCTCGAAGGGTTCAGATATTTTATTAAGACGTTTAAAAAAAATAAAATTAAATAAAATATGGAGGATTTTAACATCGAAAAACTACGCGGAGCTGTGAATTGGTGTTCATGGAAGTTCCAGATGCGTATAATTTTGAAATCTATGGACCTTTACAATATTGTGGATGGGTCATATAAAAGACCTATTAATGCGGATGGAAATGGAGATGCAGGTAGGGCTATTTCTCTGCAAAATCTTCAAGCCTGGGAGAAAGCTGATATTAAGGCACAAAGAATTATTATAACTTCTATTGATAATGTCATTTTAAAATATTTGATGTGTTGCAAAGAAGCGTTTGATATGTGGCAAAAATTGCATACTATACATGAAATGCAAACAGAAGTAAGTGTTCATTTGCTACAGCAACAGTTTTATGAATTAAAAAAGAATTCTGAAGATTCAATTGAAATGCATATCGCCAAAATAGAAGAGCTTGCAGAACGATTAAAAAATTTAGGAGAACCATTGACAGAGAATATGATTATAACAAAAATTTTGATGACGCTGCCACCAACATATAACCATTTTGTAACTGCTTGGGAATCAACTGAAGAAAACAAAAGAAACATTGTCAATTTAACTAATCGTCTTGTACTAGAGCAATCACGAATAAGTCGAGATATGGATGTAGCTGAAGCTTTTACAACAAAAAGGCAAAAGCCACGGGAAGATAGCAAGAGGCCAGGTAAATGTTTTAAATGTAATAAAGAAGGTCACTGGAAAAAAGATTGTCCATTATGGAAGAAAAAGAAGAATTTTAAAATGCCTAATTCAAATTCCAATGCTTTTATGAGCGGAAGATCCAAGTTTTTAAAAATGGATGAAAATTGGATAGTTGATTCGGGAGCTTCAGAGCATATGACATCTCATAGAGAATGGTTTTCAAGTTATCGTGATTTTCAAGAGCCATCCAAAATTAAAATTGGAGATGGAACGACTTTAAATGCGTTAGGCGAAGGAAATGTTGATGTCTTAATTAAAAGTGATGATGGTTGGAAAGAAAAATATTTAGAGAATGTTCTTTTTGTACCAAATATGAAAGTCAATTTGTTTTCTACAACAGCTGCCATGGATAAAGGGTATGTGATGAAATCAGATAAGAACCAGTGCTTTTTTATTCGAGATGATAAAGTTGAGGCTTTTGGCAATCGGAAAGGAAACTTATTTCAAATTGAAATGAAGGTTGTTTTTAAAAGTCAATATAATTTAAATGCAAACTCGTGCAAAGACACATCTAAGTTGTGGCATCAAAGGTTTGTTCATCAAAATATGAAACATACAATAGAAGTTTTAAATAAAAGAGAAATTAAATACAAAGCAGATCAAAGCATAGTTTGTGAAGGATGCTGTTTAGGTAAGCAACATAAAATGCCATACACAGCAAGTAAAAACAATTCAAAAGCTCTTGGTGAAATAATTCATGCCGACGTTTGCGGACCGATGGAGGAATTGTCAATTGGTAAATCTCAATACTTTTTACTTTTAAAAGATGATTTTTCAAGATTTAAATGGGTTTATTTTTTACAACAAAAAAGTGAAGTTTTTCAAAATGTCAAAAATTTTATAAGTATGTTGAAAAATCAAAATATAAAAATTAAAATATTTCGATCTGATAATGGCAAGGAGTTTATAAATCAAAATATGGATCAGTTGCTTAAAAATTATGGTATTCAACATCAGAAATCAGTATATTATACCCCAGAACAAAATGGAGCAGCGGAACGAGAAATTCGTACAGTGGTTGAACTAGCAAGATGTATCCTTCAAAGTAAAAATTTAAATAAGTTTTTATGGGCTGAAGCAATTCATCATGTGGTTTACGTATTAAACAGAACTGGACCGAGTCCAATCAAAAATAAATCACCTTTCGAAGTATGGTTTAATAAAATACCGAAGATCTATCACCTGAGGGTTTTTGGTACTCAAGTTTTTGCACATATTCCAAAACAAATACGTAGAAAGTGGGATGCAAAAAGTAAGAAAGGTATTTTTGTTGGTTTTGATTTAAACGTCAAAGGATATCGCATATTCTTTGAAAGTGATAACAAAATTAAAACATACAGAGATGTAATTTTTGGCGATGAACTTGATATAAATAACAACAATGAAACTTATGAGGATATCAGTATTTGTCATTTCAAGGCTTTTGGTGATAGTGAAAATAATCAAGAAAATTGTCAAAATGATGAATCTGGAAATAGTAATGAGCAAATGGACGAATTTGTTCAGGAAGTGGTTCAAGAAAGTCAAAATTTGTCTAGCGATTTCAATGTTGAACAAATAGAAGCAAATAATGAAAACATCTCAATTTCATCAAGGAGTGATAATTCAAGTGTACAATTGGTTGATTTTGGAAATGGAAGTTCAAATGTAACAAGAACAGAGAAAACCAGGTATAATTTGAGACCTAATCCAACAAAAAAAATAAACATTGATGAGATGTTTAATTCTGTGATGCAAAATGAATTAGAAGAGCCCACTACTTATGAACAAGCCATGAAATCGAAAAATGTTTACAATTGGAAAAAAGCAATGGATGAAGAATATGAAGCCCTACTAAGAAACAAAACATGGAAACTTTGCAAATTGCCTGAAGGTAGAAAATTAATAGATTGTCGTTGGGTTTATAAAATCAAGTTTAAATCAGATAACACAATTGAGCGTTTTAAAGCACGCTTAGTAGCTAGAGGCTATACCCAAGAACTTGGTATTGATTATGAAGAAACCTTTAGCCCAGTGGTAAAGTATGATTCTGTGCGCCTTTTACTGGCTGTAGCTGTATCAGAGAGAATGTCAATTAAACAATTTGATATAAAGACGGCTTTTTTGTACGGTGATGTAAATGAAGAAATTTACATGAGACAACCACCTGGGTATATTAAAGAATCCCAAAAAGTTTGTTTATTAAAGAAGAGTATTTATGGGTTAAAACAAGCACCAAGATGTTTTAATAAAAAATTTTGTGAAATTCTTGAGAAATTTAATATGAAAGCAAGCAACTCAGATAAGTGTGTGTTTATCAAAAATGTAAAAGAATCAAAAATTATATTGGCAATATATGTGGATGATGGACTATTGATATATAATGATGAAAAACTTGGTAATGATTTATTAAATCATCTCAGCGAGAATTTTGAAATGAAAGAATGTCAATTAAATAAGTTTCTTGGATTTGAAATCAAAATTCTAAATTCAGGATCAATGTTTCTTCATCAAAATCAATACATGGAGAAAATTTTGAAAAGATTTTCTATGCAAGATTGCAACTCGGTATGTACACCTTTAGAACCAGGCTGGGTAAATCATACTAACAATGAAGAAATTAATGAAAGTTTTCCTTATAAAGAATTAATTGGTTCATTAATATATTTATCAATTTTAAGTCGCCCTGATATTTCGTTTGCAGTTTGTGCGCTAAGTAGGTATATGGAAAAACCATGTCAAACACATATAAATGCAGCAAAAAGAGTTTTAAGATATATCAAAGACACAGTTAACCATGGTTTGCTTTATACACAACAAAATAGATCCAGACTTATTACCTTTGCAGATTCTGATTACGCAGGAGATATTGAGAGTAGAAGGTCAACATCTGGAATTGTCACACAGTTAGGCCAATGTACAGTAGCATGGAGATCTCAGCAACAACGAACTGTTGCGTTGTCAACTACTGAAGCAGAATATATTGCTGCATGTGAAGCTGTTAAAGATATTGTGTGGATAAAACGTTTTTTGAAAGAAATTACATACAACATTGAAGAAAACTTTTTATATATAGATAATCAAAGCACAATAAAGCTTATAAAGAATCCAGAATACCACAAAAGGACCAAACATATTGACGTAAAGTATCATTTTATAAGAGAGAAATTTGATGAACATGAATTTGAGCTGAACTTTGTAAATACTAAGGAACAATTGGCAGATATTTTAACCAAATCTTTATCCAGACCATTTTTTGAAAAATTTGTTAAATACTTAAATATTGTTTCTAATAACTAGTTTATAGATTTTTTGTTTTATACAATTATAACATTAAGGGGAGGTGTTGATTATAATGTTATTTGTATATACTCTATCTACATACTTGTTATGAGAAAATATGAAGTAGGCATGTAGAATATTGTATTTAATTATTAGTTAGTTTTATAAAATTTTCATTATTCTAATAAAACCTTTGTACATAAAACATCAATATTCAACAACCGGCTTCGCTAACTAAAGCTTCTTTGCACAGCCGGCCTTTGGCCAGGCGCAAGGATTTTCTTCTCTATGGTATAACAAATACCGGCTTCGCTAACTAAAGCTTCTCTGCACAGCCGGCCTTTGGCCGGGCGCAAGGATTTTCTCCTCTATGGTATAACAAACACCGGCTTCGCTAACTAAAGCTTCTCTGCACAGCCGGCCTTCGGCCGGGCGCAAGGATTTTCTCCTCTATGGTATAACAAACACCGGCTTCGTTAACTAAAGCTTCTCTGCATAGTCGGCTTTCGTTCGGAAACAAGCCGGCTGTGCAGAGAAGCTTTAGTTAGCGAAGCCGGTATTTGTTATACAATAGAGAAGAAAATCCTTGCGCCAAATTTGTTTACATTCTTGCTTGTAATAATTTTTGTCATTGTACTTACTTATTTTGATATTTCAAAACAAATTTTTAACATTATAATATTTTTCATGATAAGTTAAGTTGTGGACGTTATGACACTTTGCAAAGTGTCATAACGTCCGCGGACGCTATGACATTTCTTTGATGGACGTTATGACACTTTTGAAAATGTCATAATGTCCATGGACACTTTCAAAAGTGTCATAACGTCCATGGACACTATGACACTGGACGTTATGACATGCCACCACTAAAGATATTAAACCAAATAAAACTGTAAAGCGAATAAGAATTATAAGCCCCGGTTTTACTTGTAATAACATTAAAGCTTAAAGAAAAACAAACAACAATAAACAGTGAGTTTATCTTTACTTACAATCACGACTACAATCGGTTGATTTTTTTGTCAACTCTATATGTAGTTGTAAGTGGGTAAAGAAAAAACAAATTTCTTTATTTTTTTTTTTGCCAGTTCAGTTTTATTTACACTGCCACATGCATATTAGTTATCAAAGTTGTTCTTGGGATTCAAAAATTAATTATCAAGGTTTCGTTATAATGTGCTAAATTCCCATTTCATACTATTCTTGTTTTTTAATTGCGCTGAAGAGTCAAAATGACTCGAATATGATTAAAAATGTATCCAAAAATTAATCTTTGCTTCAGCTTCACGGAATAAATAAACGCTCTTATATACTTTTTGTGAGAACGATTATCAGCTCAAAGAATCATTTGTGATAAATTTGTCTGATTCCTTTTTGAGAATATGAATGATCATATGTCAATCCTTTCTCAATGATTGAATAATATATGAATGCTTTTCCAATCGCTCAAGTGATAAATTAGTTTGTAATCATCAAAAGTGATTGGGGAAAACTCATTAGAGGATTTTTTAAATAAAATTATCACCCTAATGCTAGCTGGATTAAAAGAAATAAAAAAATTGTATTACATACGAATATTAATACATATCGTCAGCCCATTACTGGTTTGGCGCATATGCCAAAAAGTCGTAATGGAGAAACACGACAATGAAGTTTTACATGAAGTTTTCTGAAAATATACCCGATAGAATTTTAATGTATTTTCACCACAGTCTTTCGGCATATGTTTTGCAGAAAAATGTAAATTCTTCTGAACATTCATGAACGAACTTAGAAGTTAATAGCATTTTTTGAAAGTGAATATTTTTGTTTTGTACCGCATACGCCACTTTTCTAAATTTAATTTTTTATAATAGCTTTTTGTGCTGCATACGCATACTTACGGCTTTGTATTAAGTTGTTTACATTTTATTTTGCTTTAACTACTTTTTTTTCATACGTCAATAAAGCGAAGCAAGAGTGAAATTTATTTTCTTGTTGTCATTTTGTTTTGATTTCGCTTCAACTAGCGAAACTTATTTTGTAGGTTTTTGTATAAGGAATTTTCTGCATTCGCCAAACAGTGGCGGGTAGAGCAAAACAATACCTAATTAACTTTAAAATTTATGATATGGAGCAAAACTAATGCTTAATATCTCAAAAACCATACAAAATTTCGTGAAACCGGTTTTGGATATTCAGAAAGGAGGTATTCATAATATATATGTATACTCCATACTTAACTTAATTTTTTTAAGAATGATCGGTAGGTCAAACCAATAATGAGCTGACGATATGTGTATACAGTATACAGTATATAGTTTTATTGGGATATTTTAAAAACCGAAAACAGAACCGATCGAAACCGCGGTTATTGAAATTCAGCCTGATCGGTCCAGAAATGGCTGAGATATGAGCAAAAAAACAAGACTACCTCTAATTTTACCAATAAATCCCTTGTTGTTGTTTTTTAATTTTATTTTTGTAAATATCTAGAGAACGACAGGAGCAAAAGTTTGTACATTAGATACAAGCATCTTTGATATCAATACACAACATCCGACAAAATGTGGGCGGGTGTGGAGATGTGGGCATGGCACAAAGTTGATTTACTTATATCTAAAGAGCATTATTAATATAACTTTCTGTTATTATCGCATCATGGTGAAAGGTATATAAGATTCGGCATAGCCGAAAATAGCATTCATACTTGTTTTTTGTTAGGATTTTTAATAGAAATCTAAAAAATATACTTTTTCCAACAATATTTCGATGAAAAACTTTTTATAATTCATACATATAAAAACTTTCTCTCACCAATTAAAGCCCACAAAATTAAATATGTATGAATGTATGTTTGTACGTTGTACAAGTGTCTATGTATATGAAGTATGTAACACTCAGAGAACATACTTTAACTGTCATTTATTTACGTATTATGATAATGACTATTACTAATATATTTTTATAGACGAAATGTCCTCCATAACAAACAAGTAGCAGCAGGAGCAGCAATAGAAAAAGCAAGTGGAATCCTTGAAAAAAATAAAGGAATTTGGATTTTTGGGCTGTTTTTTCTTTTCTACATTCAGCGATTCTAGTTTGTTTGTTTGTTGTAACCAAAACCGAGAAATAAAAAGCAGCAACATTAATAAATGTTACAAAAATGTTTGTACGGTGGAGAAGAACAAATTATTGTACTTGAAATAATGTCTTGAAGAAAGAGAGACAAACATAGGCCGGGGTTTCAGACTTAAAGTACTTTTGTATAAGGATTGAGTTTGTAGGAAAAGCAAAGTGAAGTAGTTAAATTATGGATTCTTAGGAGTTACCATTTCAAACAGAACTACCCCAACTCCCCTATCCCAAATACTCTTCCAAATGAAAATGGCATAAAAATAAGCGTAAATATAATAAAAAAAGAAGAAAAAAATGTTTGCTCTTATTGTATGCTGTGTGTGCGTGTATGAGCTTGTGTCCTTTTTTTTTGGTTGCTGTGCTCACCATGACGATGATGTGACGTGTGTGTGGCTGTTTTTTTCTCTCGTGATTTTTTTCAGACGTTTTTGCTGTATTTTTTTTCTTTTTTGGTTTTTATGTGCAAAAATATTACGACCCATTTTTGTTTTTTGTACATTTTTATGGGGTGGTTGGTTGTTCAAATGGTTGGTTGGCTGGCGTATTAATATTTTTGCCAAATGTGAGGGTGAATATATTTTCTGTTACTTTTTATTTGATAAATAATATAAAAATATATGAGTTTTTTCCCTTCTTTTTTTTTTTTGCTTGCACTTAAGAGCCTTTTTTAATAAATGAAAATTGTATTATTTTATTTCGCTTTTTTTCTGTGTGATGATTCATTTAAAAACCACCCCAAATTTTCGGTACTAATTTAAGATTAAGCTTAATCTTCTTTGGCATGATTTAAGAACTTGATATGTGGCCCAAAATGCTCGACCTTCTGCTACAGTTTAGAGTAAAACGAAAAATAATAAATAACGTAAAACTAGCTTAAAACATAATTCCAAAGTCTTTAAAAAAAAATATTTATCCAAACAAGTTTATGTTAAATTTAACCATTTATGTTCAGTGGCAACCATAATATGGGTAAGTTAATAATAATATTCTCTAACTTTGACTTACGTATATCTGAATGACTCAATTTGATGACAGTTTGGCAATAAATTGAGCTTATTGAATCCTTTTCCGATTTTTTATTAAACTGACTCCGATTCGTCATTCATGTGATGCCGATGTGTCATCCCAATGATGGCATTATTTCAATGTTTGACTCTGTTGACAATTTGGCCAAGTAATGTTAAGGCTGACATCACAATGACGAAAAGTGTCATGAGGTTAAACACGAAGACACTTGTCATGGTGCTGATGTCAAAATACATCAGCGTTATGACGCCTTTTTTATCAGTGCACATACACTGATAGAAAAATGCATCTTCATATTGATGATGCCCTAACATTAGAGTTGTGACATCAATGTTACACCAATGATGCAAAAAGTAACATCAACACAATGACAACCGTCTTCGTACAATTTTGTAATTTTTTACGTGTCATCTATTTTATGACTATAGTGACCTCAATTTGATGCCACATTTTGTATATTATTAACATTATTTTCATGATTACAATGTATTATAAGAAGCAAAAATGCCTATATTCTATTTTTTTAAATTATTTAGTTGAATACATCAAGTTTTTAAAGTAGAATGATTACGAATACCATATGGGGCATGGTGCGGGTGTCTAATTATTGAGAGTTCTGCTGTAAACAAAGGTCGTAATTCAACAAACGTGAAACAAACAAATGTAGCGGGTAAGTAAATAATAATATTCTCTCACTTTGACTTAAGTCAATTCCAATGACTATAACTTAATGACAAACTGTCATTAAATTGATACTAATGTGTCCTTTCTCTGATGTTACTCCCATTGATGACATAATTTCATTTTTACCCTGATGACACTTTGGCCAAGTGATGTTAAGGTTGACATCACCATGATGAAAAGTGTCATGGGGTCAAAAACGAAGACACTTGTCATAGTACTGATGTCAAAATACATCAGCGTTATGATGCCTTTTCTATCAGTATACTTGTTGCTGGACTATAGTTACTAAAGCTTCGTACAGACGGTGGTCAATGGTGCCATTGTCAGATGCATTAATTTTACCCATCTGCCAAATGAAAATTAGCTTACAATGTTCACACAGTTGCAGGACATGTTTAGGCAATTTTAATGACAACATTGTAAGATCTGACCGTCTGTACGAAGCTTAATACATACAATTTATTTCTATTGAATCTTATTAATTCATAGTTGGTTTGAATTTTTATATTGGATTTCTTATCACTGAGCTTTTTAAACAATCCTAACATTCTCTTTTTAAAACTTGTGTGACGAGTGACTCAACACATTCGCTCATAAAAAGAAAAATAAGAAACACACAAATTTTCTTTTCATCGCAACTTGTAGACTTATGTGCAGGAACGCGCGAAGAAACCCTATTTCACTCAAAGTTCATCATTTGACTCATGAATAATTTTTCGATTACGAATCAGTTCCCAAACTATATTCATCGATCCCGATGATCACTCTCTAATTATTTTAAATGTAACAGATGAGTATAAAAAACCCTTTAAAGTTGGTTGTTAAAAGAACTTATGTGTTGTTTCCAGGTGACAAGCAACTGATTGTGTAGAAAAATTTATATGAAGAGTACTCAGAAAACTGAGTGATTTTCACATAAATTTTTCTACACAATCAATTGTTTGTCACCTGGAAACAGCACATTAATGTCTGTTAATCTATTTCCGAATGAAGACTTCGGTCACTTAACGTACATTTAAAACCAAAATCTATGTATATATATAAAAAGAAGTGTACACTTTGATGTCACCACTAACTGCAGAAATGGGTCGACCGATTTTGTCAGGGTACGTAGGGATTGTCTGAAGATGGCTTATGTGAAGTTTGCACGAAATCGGCGCAGTCTTTCCAGAGATATAGCATTTAGATTTTCCTATATATTCCCATACAAATATCAACAAAATTCCTTTCATTTTGAACTCCTCCGAAACGGCTTGACCGATTTTTATGAAACTTTGTGTGTGTATTTTTTAGGTATGAGAACAGGTCGTAAAGTATATTTGCATATATAAAAACCCTTTTTTTTGTGGGCACAAATTTAAGAGACTTTCTAGTTAGCATGATTAAGAGCGAGTAATTCATTAGATTCATTTTGAAAGTTTTGAAAGTTTTTTACAAATTTAACTTCTTCATTTAATTTGTTTACATTTTGTGGTACAATTATCACGACACGTCAAAACGGAAATGCCCATATTCAACAAAAATACGTAACTACAATGAAAATTGTTTAAGATTTAAAGATAAAAGAGTAAAGGGAGTTTTCCTATAAACAAAATTTTATCATAAAAAGGAAAGAATTGTGATATTGGTCAAAATAAGACTTAACTGCCCTAGAGGGAAGCGAACTGACACCAAAGTAGTCCCGTGACACACATCACACACACATCTATTCTCAATGAACGTGTTTAGTGTCAGTTACTACAATTTAGTATTATTTCAATAAAACAAGTTCTAGAATAAAATTCAAGAGCCAAATTTTAGAAAGTCCCAAAAAATGTGTCACACCACCGGTGAAGACCGTAATGTAATTCATTGCTGTTTCTACCTTTTTGTACTTCATAAACCAGTTAATTATTGGTTCTCATTTCACTGGTCATGAGTTTTTTATTTTTTTACCTGTTCTATTTTCACAACTCCCAGGACCAGTATGTTGGACCAATTGACACAAATTTCCCGCAGGGTGGTGATAATATGGTTAAAGTGTTTAGTTACTCCAGAGGAAAGGTGAGTGAAACAAAAGTAGATGTGACTGGATTTTGTGCGGGAAGTGGATGCTGTTCTCTGGTTCTATTACTTTATATGAAGGGGGTATATCATATTAACATGGTTCACTCGGGACAATATCTACGACAGACATAATTTAAATCGAAATTGAATTTGTCCATTTAGGTTATTTCAATGACCTGTAACAAAGTGTCAAAAAGGTGCCAATTACCTCCCTCCTAGGACATCTAGAAGCGGCCCCTACCACTTTACAACTGCCACGTGACAAGTTTGGTGTTAGTTCCCATTGCCCTAGGGTAACAACAATTCAAATGAGAGAAAAAAAAAAAATAATATCTAAACTACTTCTTTAAGGTACATATGGGCATTTTCAGCGAAAAGTCTACTTTTTTTTATGTAACACCAGAATGCAAATACGGTTGTATTTTAGGATGTTGTTGTTCAACGCTATCCCTTTTGTGCGCTTTACACCAAAATATAAAAAAGTAAACTATACATATAAAATTTTTTGAGAAACAACTTAAATTATTTCTAGAACTGCCCATATGTGATATTTAATTAGCAAAATTTCTTTTATTTTTCATTTCATGACAGATTATGTTTCTACTGTAAAATAGTTAAAATGCTCGTTACGTGGTTTTGTATTTCAGCTAACGGTATATACGAATTAAAGTGAAAATCTAGGTTTCTTATTCACCGAATTTTAACTAAAATTGTACTTGTATATAGACTTAAATCTCATTGTTATTCATTGCCTTAACTGCAATTCTTTGTAGAATCTAAGCCGCATACTGGCTCTTTGTAGACTAGACTAGACTCTTAGTTCAAATCGTAGCTCCTTTTAGACTTGAATCTTAATTAATATCGTGGCTCTATATAGACTCATATCTTATCGTAAAGCGAGTCTTAAATAAGTCGAATCTTTTTCACAATTGTAAACTTTATAAGCTCGAATGCTTTAAGCTGATAGCCATGATATATTGACTATTTATAGACTCGAATATCGACTGATATTCTAACTCTATGTAACTCAACCTTTTTTGAAATGTTTCTAGACTGCAACTTATTCTCAATCAGTGATCTTTAAGACTCAAATCTCTGATGAAATCGTGTGTTTTATGAGACTCTAATTTTAGGTAAAATCTGAGTTTTTTGTAAAAGAAAATTTTATTCAAATCTGAGTTTAAATCTTGACTAATTGTAGTCTAAGATCTCTCTTGACATCAAAAAAGTTTGTCAAATTGAATTTTATATCTCAGAGTAACTAATCCCGAAATCGCCCTCAATTAACGAAGGATTAAACTCAATCGTTTCTCGTTCAAAATCTCATCTCTTTCTAGACTTTAATCTTTATTAAAATATACATATAGACTCATATTAAAAGCGCAATCTAAACTCTTAATGGACTAAAATACCTTTTTAAATCGAAAAGTAATTGAAATTGGCCATTAATCATTTTTAATGGATCGAATGCCGTTTCGTCTTAGTTAAATTACTGGCTCGAATCCAAGTTTAAATCGAGGGTTTTTTTTTATAAATACAAATTAATTTTATTATTTTCTTATATATTTTTTTTTTTTTTGGAGAAAATTTAAATATTATATAACCCCCTAAAATTATTATGATTGTTCACCCCTGCTCTGTTTCAATAAACTGATAAAGACTTTTTAAGCACACATTTTTCAATAATACGAAAAAGAGCAGATCAAACAAAAAATTCATCAAAAATGTCAGTTGAAAATTAAACGAAAATCTAAACAACGAATTTTTATCAAACTAAAACAATGAAAATAAATATTTTTATTTTTAAAATAAACAAAGACAATAACTAAATCGATTGTTTGGCTGGTTGAACAAAACAAAAAAAAAAAAATAGAGTAAATTGATGTCAAAAAACAAAAATTTTACTGCGTTTCTAAGAATCAATTAAAACAAATATTTACTGGACTGAACGCTAAAATCATTTACACAAAAAAAAGACGTGGGCATTTTTCCTAAAATTTTAAAAATAATGAATCTGTGTAATTCATACAACAAATTCGAGACACATTTTTTTTTTTTTGTCTTGAAAACTCTCATTAAAACTCAAGGTCATTTAGCTCTGTTTTCCTAAAATTAAAGGGTTAAAGGTTCGTTAACTACCTGTTGCTTCCGCGATGAAAGGGTTAAGTGAACTTTTTTAAAAGAATTTTTTCTTTGTGTGTTTTTTTTATAACATCTCATAAATTTTTGTTTTCATAATGAATTCTATGAAGCTGTTTCTTTAAGGTAGAAAAAAACCATAAATAATTATTTTTACCTGTTTTAAATTAAAAGGGTAAAAAATGTATATCTGCTCTAGATCTTGTTCGTTTTTTACACTTTAGTTTAAGTAATTTACAATTTTTATGATCTTCAGATGGTAATTTAGGATGGTTTTGCTCATATGCATTTAAATATTAGTAAAAAGGGTTAAATAAATTCTTAGAAGTGACTTATTTGCATTTGGGAAATTTTGGCAATTTGTAAAAAATTGCTAAGTACTTTTTTTAATTTAAAGTAAACGTCAATGACATAGGAACACTATACGGAATGTAACAAATGATTTACATATTTAAGATATTTTTGCAGAAGATTGTGGACTTATTTATTGGAAATCGAAAATTTTTATAAGCACGAAGCGCATTAAAATATTGGGTTGCTTTCCATGCAAATGCATGTTTTTTTAGATAGTCTAAGAACGATGTCGCCCAATTATCTCACCGAATCATTAGGTTTGGGTTAAAATGGTAACGATTTGTTTTCGAAACTTTCTTTATTAACTTGAAACTTTACTTGCAGCATTTGCAGCTTTTTGTCTCAATCCTATTCTTAATAAGATTTGGACTGAATTGTGATCATATATCTAGATCCTCGAACTTCAATCAAGCAAAATTAGATATAATTTTACAGAATTAACAAATTAAAATAATTTGAAATTTGGTGTAGGCTAGAGCTAGGTTTTGCATCGTTAATGGGAAACCGGGGAAATGCGACGCAAGCCGCAACGGCACAAATTCACTGATTTTTTTATTAATTGGGTCAAAAATACATATAAATTTTTAGCAAGAAATTCTATTTATGATAAAAAAAAATATTTCAGTTTAGCAATAGTATGAAATGGGAATTTATCATATGGGCATTTCCTGGCGTCACGAACGTACGTTCGTACAAATAATATAGAAAACAAAACTTTTCCTCGCATTTTTTTCTCGATTCGACAGCATTTGGGTAGCTCTATGTTTAGTGCAAAAGATAGATTTCATCGAGTTTAAGTTTTCATTATAAGAGTTATAAACGTGTGGTCACGAACGTACGCAAAATAGAAGTCAACTTTGGCTGACAATAGTGAAATGTAAAAATCTGCGCAATGGAACGGAATATTCAAAAGTGATTAATTTATTTTAAAAGTGTATTAATGTAGGTCTCCATCCAGTATTTACAAAATAAAATATCTCTGTTGGTTTTTGTTTAATTGGCTTATTTACCGGTCGCGAACGTACGATTTTTCCATATGTTTTTTTGTTATTATCACCACGCATTTTCCCATAAATGTCTTCAAATTTCCTTAGCAAAAAAACTTAATACTCCTTTTACAATTGATTGTAATGGAGAGATTGTAAAGAAAGAGTGTAAACATAACATATTTTTTGTATGTAAAATAAGTTTATAAAAATGTCTTTAGAAGTAAAAAATACAGAAAAATAAAAAATTTTCCAGTTTCCAGCCCAATTTCCTTAAGTAAAACAGCTGAGATATGCCATGAAACCATTCTTTTACAAGAGCAAAGACTTTTTTATAATAATAAACAATAAAAGATGATGATAATCAACATTTTATTTTTTCATCCTGGTAGACCTTTCTGGGGAAATGCCCATATTTAAACGAAACCTTGTGATATAAATAGGTACGTTTTATTCTATTTATTTTAGCAATATATTATAAAATATATTTATATTGAAGAATTGTAAAAATATTTAAGAAATACGTAAGAAAAAATGTATTTTCATCAAAATATAACAAAAATTAATTTACTTCATTTATCCATATCGAGCCCTAACCGCGAAAATAACGTAAGCGACATAATTTTCAATTTTCGTTTTTTTTTTAATAAATGACTTAATTGGCAACACTTGCATCATCTTCTAAAATGTCATGGTCACATATGGTAGCGTTACGATTTTATAGCAAGAACAATTTTATCGTAAGCGACAAATTTTATACAAAATTTATATGAAATAAAAAAAAACTTTCTCCTGTAAAATTTGATTTTCTCGATATCCACATGAACATTAAATAAAAAACCATTTACGATAAATTCAAGCTATCTTTAAATGATTAATTTCTAGCGCTACCTCTGTTCAGGCCTGCCATTTTTGCCGATTTATCGTCATTTTGCCGATTTTTTCCCCTAAATTATCAAAGTCGATTTGCCGATTTTTGCTCCAAAAATGCCGATTTTTTGACTAACACGTAAAAGGCGATTACTTTTTGTTTGTTGGTTAATAATACACTAACTTTAAGCGATACTGAAATAGTTGTAACATTAAAAAGAGACAACGGTCATTAAGTCAGCGCTTCTACTAAAGAAAAAGGGGTTAGTTTTATTCAATATTAAATGCAGTGTTTGTAATGTGTGTTGGGTTAATGCATTTTTATTTGAAAAATATTCCACTATGAAGAATTAAAGGCCAAAGTTAAAAAAGAAATAATTTTTAAACCTAAAATAATTCAGTTAAAATTTCTTTTTCTAATAGGAAAATATAAAACACTTTATATTTGTGTTTGCAAATGGATAGATAAATACTTACAAAAGAATAAAGGTAAGATACATTTATATTCACTATCAATGAATATAATTTCAATAATAATTACTTTGATAATTAAATATTTTTTTTAAGATTATAACGCAATTGAGGACGATGTTAGTACATAAATTAAATAGCCAATTCTTATGTAAGGAAAATTAAATAAATTTGCAAACTTTTTGGCAAAAATTTCAGATTTATAACGTGAACGTGGCAGCGTTTGGTACAATTTTTGGTCCTTCCACATTCTTCCGCAAATGTGGAAAGAATTTTTTAATGTAGCAGAGTTTTGATGTTCACTGGAAAATTTATCTTTGCAAATTATTCGTTTTTTAAAGATTATTTAAAAATTAATAATTTAAACTGTTTTGATATTAATATTAAAACGGATTTAATAAAAATGTCAAACTCAAATATTTGTATATGGAATATACTTAATTATAAGAAAGTTAAAAAAAAACTTTATATTTAACTACAACTTCTTTGTAAAACGTTTATTTTGATTGATTCTTTTGAAATTTCATAAGTTATAAACATTAGATAATTCGGAATTGTTCTTATTTGTAAGTAAGAATAGGTTTTATTGTTTTTAAAATAGGTATTTTTAATTTGCCGATTTTTTGCCGATTTTTTTATATTAAAGTGCCGATAATGCCGATTTTTTTTTTTTTTTTAATATGCCGATTTTTTATCAAAATTATCTGGCACCCCTGCCTCTGTTGCACATTTTTTTACTAGTAAAGGTGCTAAATAGGGCTGCCAGATACCAAAAGTCAGAACAATAGAAAAAATTCACGTGGATTTTGAACAAATAACTGGACAATTTGAAAAAGCACTTAACTACATATAATAAAAAATTAAATTTTACTTTAGATTTTATTTTGCAATAAAACAAAATTTTAAAAAGCAAACAAACGTAACACTTAAAATTCAGTCTTATATCATATGTATTACAAAATTATAATCAGGGCGAATTCACGAAAAGCCTGCTGACTTTGATAGTTCGAACTAGTGCTGGGATACTATCGAAATTTTCAACTATCGATATTTATTGATAGTTCAGATTTCACTATCGATATATCGATATTACTATCGACTGAATGTTTGTACTTGTGCAGGAAAACTTTAATTATTTTTTTATAAGGCTACAGTCCGTTGTTTTTATCACTTAATTAAATGTATGAGACGTTTGTATATACGCACGTTATTTTAGATGGCAGTTTTTTAAAAATTGATAAGTACCTTTCTGAAAGAAGAACAACTTTAAACAATTTTCTAAATTCTAAACCCAAAAAGGTAATCAATCTAGCGGACTTATCCGCTAATGGTCGTTCATTGTTTTGTCCTATGCTTGCAATTGCATTTGGATTTGCATTTTTTTTACAACATTACAAAAATATTTGACATTTCAGTTCCTATATAAACAGGTACAAATTTCGACTTAAAGGCCTTTAATTAGCAGTAAAAAGCACTGCTAAGCAATCCATACCACTTGCCATTCTTGTTGTTTGTATTCATTGCTGTAATTCTGTGTGTGTATAGCTGCTGTTGGATGTCTTCATGGCTGTATTTTAAATAATAAAATATCGGTATTTATATTTTTCCTATCGATATTTTCGATATTTTAAGACTATCGATAGTTTCCCAGAACTAGTTCGAACCAATTTGTTTTGGTTTCATAATATTTTATTTATAAATAGTTGACATTTTGAGCCGAAAACATGTGCTGGGGTCTAATCACCGCATTCGATACTATCGTATCGAATAAACTATCGAATGTTTTTGCATACGATAGATACTGACATATTGATAAATGTAATGTCGAGTTACTCGATATCGAATGCTATTATTTCAAATTCAATACATTTCATTCGATATCGAGTTTCATGATACCAAAATAAATAATTTCGATCAATTTTGCTCGATATCGTATGCGGTGATTAGGCCCCAGCTTCTATGGTTTTTGTTTTGTTGTAGTATTGCTGCAACCGTTTATATAAATTCTACTTGGTATATATTAAATTAAATCAAATAAAAAAGTACATAAACAGCTATATGGATCGAGTGAAATTAAGTGAATTGAATCAATGGAAATTTCCAGTTAAATTTTTGTTTAAATTACCGTAGTTTTTTTTATTTAAGATAAGTTCTAATGAAGATAAGCTGTACTCAAAGTATGAATTATATTTAATGAACTTCAAACACTGGATCGTTTTTAAAGTTTGATCGATTTTGATTTCACTCGAAATGGATTTCCCGAACATATTTTTTTGTATTGTTATTTGAAGAATTTAATAACCCTATTACTTTAATTGTACGCAAAAATGTCTGAAACATTTTGCAACTTTCATCAAAATATAGTCTTATTAATATTGTATCCTTTATTCGGTCATAAGAATTGATTCTTATGAATAAAGATTATCAGAAATACCTTAAGTCATTTCACAAAAAGTATTGCTTGTTGGCATGACGAACAAACGAGATGAATTTATATAAGTTTTGTACGTTATTTGTATCGCATTTTTGAAAAACTGGACCTCTCTCTCTCTATCTCATTAATTGGAATGTCTGTCGGCAAATCGGAAATTTTTTCCTTACAATTTTTTCTTAGTATATGATTTTGTTCGTTCAAAACAATAATAAATATAAATAATAAAAAAAAGTTAATTTTCAAAATTAAATAAAGTTTTTTAACTGGACAAATTATATTTTAGCTGGAACCTGGACAACACCCAAAAAAACACTGGACAATCCAGGCCGTTCCAGGACGTCTGGCAGCCCTAGTGCTAAACCAAGGGTTCTGTCTAGGTCAACAGCTTTTTTACCCGACTTGAAACGTTTGCTTACTTCCAAATTTTGTTCGAAAATAATGCATTTTCTTTAATTTGCACTTCTTATTAAGAACAAATTTCTTACTTCCCAACACGCAACTATTCTTAATAATAATAATAACTTTCCTAACAGAATAAAACGGGAATGCTTCACACGTGATTATGACTTCAGTAAATAAATCCAGCCGTATGTAGCGACGCAAATCGCAATCAAATCGACACAAAGCGGACTTTACCAATTTTTAAATGCAAATCGAAACGACGCTAAAAGGATCGACGTAATTCGGGGCTCTAGTGTAATTAAAAGTAAGCAAAAGCTGTAACAATAAAAAAATTACTAAAAAGACTAGTAATTTACATATTTTTTTAATTTTGATTTACATTTTGTCGTGTATTCTTTTAAATTTTATCCGGTCACCTTAAATGCGATTCGACGAGTTTGGACAAACCCCATTTAGCAAAAGCAACAACCACAAGAGCCATTTTATGTAAGTGTGGCACCACTGTATTTATAAGTGGCCGTAACTTAGTGCAAAATAGAACCATTTTTACATATAAAGAAGGTAGTGTTCAGTTAACATTATTTAAGGAAAATTTTAAGAACGTTACATTATTAAATGCTTAAAAAAGTAATTTTAAAAACTTTAATAACAAATACAGTGAGGAAAATGAATAACAAAACATCTGGTCACTCTAATGCCGACAATGAGAAAAAACAATTTTATAGTGTAAAATACATACATACCTGGACTTACGGATAAACAGAACATCAAAGACACAATAGAGAAGAAAAACATATGGTTTGCTTACAAACCTAACAAAACTTTAAGCACAATATTTACAAACATAAAAACACCAATAAATAAACAACAACAAAGCAATGTTGTTTACGAAATACCATGTAAAGTGAAAAAAGATCAAAGCTGCGATTTGATTTATATTGGCACCACAAAGAGAACATTGGAAACAAGAATAACAGAACATAAAATGGACATAAACAAATTGAAGGAAAGTACGGCTTTGGCCCAACACATAAAAAATACAAATCATACGGCAAATTTTAGCAAAGTACGAATATTGAATAGAGAAAAAAATCGAAAGAAAAAGATTCACAATAGAGACGTTAAGGATACAACAGAAAATTAAAAAGACATTAATGCCAGTTACTGTGTTGCAATATCTAACCTGTGATATAATTTTTAAGTTTGTGTTTAATTTCAAAAGATTTGCTATTCGTGCTTAATTCCCAGTTTTTATTCTTGACAAAAACACTTGAAATTTATTGTTGATGGGATAAGCTATTCCTATGCATTTCACTGTTTGTGTTTAATTTAATTTTTCATGTTTAATGTTTTTATGTTTGTCTACAACAAATTATTGTTCAATGTAATAATAAATTAATTTCTCTTTTTGTAATTGGAGGGCTCAGAGCTGAAGCGAACCAAGTCAAAAATGAAAATTCGATAATATTTTGAATTTGAGTAAGTGAATTTTCATTAATTTCTGGAGGCATTGAGATGGGGTTATTACCGTTACCTTTTGAATGAAAAACTTTTTGATTTAGTCCGTTACAGAACTCGATAGAGTTAAACTTTGCGAAGAATTGCACACCAGTTTTCAAATACACATATGCATTTTATTTTATGACTTGGTTCGGTTCAGCTTTGAAACCTCCAAGTAATAATTAATTGTTGAAAAATGTTTGTTGTAATAATATTGTTTAATATATTTTCTTTAATTTAAATAGACGAATCCCTTAATAAAGTGAACATAACATTCACGAAACGTTGGGAAAATATGGATTAAATGCATTTTTAATTGCATATATGTCGAACTTTAGGCCGTATTAGCTAAAATAAAATCTAATTTATTAATTTTAAATAGGTAATTAGAGTAGTAGGTAATTCATTAAAAATTGAGAACCCATTAAAGGCTGTTACACACTATCCCACAAAGTCTTTCGTATTTTATAAAAAATTTATAAACAATAATTACATTACGGAAGCATTTTCATAAAATACGTAAGACTTTGTGGGATAGTGTGTAACGGCCTTTAACAATTAAAATCAAGAAACACTTTGAAAAGCTCGTAAAAAACATTCGGAAAAAAATGTTTTCGAAGTACATACATATTACCTAGACAGGATTTATGTTATGACTTTTTTGCTTGAGTGAAGGGCCATGACTTGGAGATTTTTAGTAATTTAGTAATAAGCCTTTAAAGGCCCTACAACTGACAAACAAAAAGTTCAAAGTCATGTCTGTTCGCCCAAGCATAAAAGTCATAATGACAACTGGATGTCACAGATAAGTTCTTATCGATCTTTTTGTCTATTTTTTAACGACAATTGTTTCGAAAACAAACCATAACACTTTTTTAATTTCCAAAAGCAAAATTTCCATAAAAGTCATATTCAAATTAATTTCAGTTTTTTCTTCTAGCCATATTTAATTATATGTATGTTTGCAATGAACCATAACGCTGAATAACCACCCTGGTGTTTGTTCTTTAAAAAAAAATCGTAAGAAGTGTTTATATTTGTGAACAGAGTTTTCAAGCAATGTTCTCTATTTTGAGGTGAAAAAAGTTTTAAATTAATTTTAGAAATTTCTTGAAATAAATGGCATTTAATTTTTTTGTCAGAAACTTATTGTAAAGCGCAAAAAAAGAATTAAAGACAGAAAAAAACTGTAGTGTCTAAATAAATAATGGGGTTTTAATCAAAATTAGCAAATTTAGTCTACAGCAAAACTGTATTACAGTTCAAGGTTTGAACTTCGTTTCAATGTAAAATAAAGCGCAAAATAAACCAAGCACACACTTTGTTTCCGTTTTGTGTTCGCCAACACGCAACAAAAACTATTTCGTACAAACATACATTTTAAATTTTTGTTTTGTTTTTAATGAATGCATAAGAAGATAGCGTTGCGGAAATTTTGCTCGCTATTTGTTTAAAACGGAGGAGAAATTTAAAGTAAACGACAATAATTTTGAGTAAATAGTGGCTTAAACGTCGTGCTGTTTTGTGGCATCCAACATGTCTGCCAAATCTTTAAAATTTGTAATATTGCTGCAAACATACTTCGAATAACACAAAATATCTGTACAAACGTAACATTTTTACATGTTTGCCAAGCAATTTGTGTGGTTTATTTTGCCCTCAAGTGTACTATTTTTAATAAACAGTGTTCAGAACTTTTTTAAAGAGATCCTTGAGGCGTCCCCTTTAGAAGCAGCAACGATTTATAATGTACTTCATTAAGCAAAACTAAATATGTTCGATCCATTAAATAGAAAGAAATAAGTTTTGTTGATACAGACGTAAAGTTAAACAAGTGTTTAGTTTGTAGCGAAGGACGTTAAAGTTGACTGTATCGAACGCCTTAGAGTGATCCAGGAGATGGAGAAAATTTACTTTTCCGACATCGAGTTCGCGTCGAAAACTTTCAGCAACATCAATGAGGGAAGTAACACAGCTGTGATTTGGGCGATAGCCAGATTGTTTTTCAAGCAACAAGTTATTTTCCTATATGAATTTACTCAGTTGTGTATGCATACGTTTTCCGAAGACTTTTGAAAGTTAACACAAAATCCCAATAGGACGAAAGCCTTTGTCCTATTTCGGAATTGACATGATATTAAAATGCTTCCAATTAATGGAAAAATAACTGGTAGTAATAATTGTAAGAGTGGTAAATACATTTTTAAAACTTTGGATATACGGGGGTGCTTTAAAACCATGTGCGATAAGGCCATGATGGCTTTATTGCTCAATTTAATGGGAGATAAAGCCATAATGGCCCTTTTGCCTATTGAGGGGTAAAGCCATATTTTTTCAAAATATTGTTATGCATGATGTAAACATTCTATAAAAGGGAAAATCCTTAGTTATCATTGAAATTCTTAAGTTTAGCGTCTCCGGAACTGAAATGAGAGATAAAGCAATTTTCTAATATTGCTAATGTGAGCTAAGGCCATGATGGCTTTATCTCCCATTCAAATGAAAAAATGGCTTTATCTCCCTTTTGAATGATGAATAAAGCCATCATGGCCTTAGGTCACATGGTATTATAGCTTTACATGTTTGTTTAGAACCAAATGCCCATTGAAGTATTTTACTGTAATAATCCCACTTTGCTTTTTTATCAAGCAAATCTAGCAGAATTTAAAAGAAATCTTTTCCAGACTGTTATATAAGTATGTATGTATGT
The DNA here is from genome assembly GCA_930367215.1 of Pollenia angustigena. NCBI lineage: Eukaryota > Metazoa > Arthropoda > Insecta > Diptera > Polleniidae > Pollenia > Pollenia angustigena. Next base: position 53,825,218 of record OV884056.1, on the reverse strand, counting down.
ATATAGCAACCTTTGTCCCATCATATCTTCGAAAAGTTGATTTCTTCATATACACACAGGCTTTCTTCTCAAAACGATCCATAATTTTTTTACTTTATAGATGAATGTTGTACCTATAAACTACAAACGGAATGACAAACTTATTCATACATACCTATTTACCATTTAGCCTGTTATAAAGGGTATACAAATTAGTTTCGTCGATTTTTTTTATTAATTGTTTAGCCATTTTATAGCTACTTGTATTCCATTTTAGTCGTAAAAAGTTGGCAGCACTGATTTAAACACATTCATATGAAATTTTAAGTTTTGAAAACAAAATTTATTTCGGAAAGCAGCAAATGTTATGACCATAAAGGTTTATAAAAAGAACTAAAGACCCAACTATAATATGCGGGGAAACCATAAATATGCAATTGCATGTTTTTCTTTTTGCGACCAATGAAGGCAGAAATAATGTATCTATTTATCCATTTTAGAGCTTTTTATGAATATTGGCATCGATATGTTAGAGAATTTGTTTGCATATGTTACCGTTTGCAGCATTTTGTGCATAATTTAGTTAAAAGAGCATTTTTTAAGTTTATAGTGCATATGTTGCCTTTTTGAGGCATTGCTTCAATTTCGTCATCTACATTTATTACACCCTTCACCGAAGTTCAAACGTTATATATCACTTTGTCATTCCCTATATAGTATAGATATAAATTCTGGATCCTTATGAGAAGGTAAGTTCAAATCCGTTTGTCCGTCTGTCTGTTGAAATGGGTTTTCCGAAGCCCCCAGATAATTTGGGGATCTGGTTGGTATATATTAATGTCAGGTATGCTTGTTATAATTTTGCTATTGAAATTCAGCCAGATCAGTCCAAAAATGGCTGAGATATGAGGAAAAAACCACTACTTTTCCAAAAATCTTTTGTTGTTGTTTTTTTATTACTTTTTTCTGTATATCTGGAGAACGGCAAGAGCCAAAGTTGGCAAATTAGGTACATACAAACATTAAGGTTATCAATACACATCATCTCACAAAATGTGGGCAGGATTGCAGAAGTGGGCGTGGTACCTCCCGTACAGAAAATATCAAAAATTGTCTACAAATCTAAATTTTTGGGCTGTCATATGACCTATTGATACGCCTTATACAATCAAAAGATCGGAAATCTATAGTAGAAAATAGTTTTTGAAAAACTCGGAAAAATCGGTTCAGATACGAAATAGTTATGACGAAAATACGCATTATTGGGAACCATAGATCTTCCCTAGTTCAAGTTTTATAGCCCAAGTAAACGGAAAATTTGTTCTTTAACACGTCGGTATATACATCTCTCAAATCGGTTAAAAAATGAGCAAGTTATGAGTAAAATACTCCTTAAATGGGCTAAAAAACATCAAAATTTTTATAAGAACTTAAATTTTAAGGCTAACATATGACCTATTGATACGCCTTATATATTAAAATATCGAAAATCTTTAGTAGAAAATATTTTCTGAAAAACTCGGAAAAATCGGTTTAGATACGAACAAGTTATGACCAAAATAAAACAAAAATACCCCTTTTCGGGAACCATAGATATTTCCGAGTCCAAGTTTTATAACCCAAGTAAGCACGTCGGTACGAAAATCTGTCTGTTAACCTTGGGCGCAAAGTACAAGTTGCAATTTTGTAGATATGTAATTTGATAAAATTTGGTAAATACATTTTGATTGTACTAACGACGAAGTCTATGTAAATGGTGAGAATCGCTCTATAATTTCACATAGTCGCCATAAAAACTTCTTTCCAAATTAGGCTATTTATGTCCGTAAATCATTATTGGTATTTAGATTAAATTCGCCCCAAAAATATTTTACTGCAAATTAATTTATTTTCGAATCGTTCACATTTGCCCAAAGCTCCTATCTATAAATTAACTTCCTTTCAAATGTTAATACCTATCTAGATAATATTCGGTGCAAATAAGTCTTACACTCATAAAATTATTACAGTAACTGATTGTAGGTTATTAAATTCGTTTTCGGTACTGTTAAAATTGAATAAAAATATAGTTATTTTACGAATAAATTTATTTTTCAACATTTATGTTTGTTATTAAAAAAACAAACTACCAAAAAATAATGTTTTCCGTATTTTTTTTTGTTAATTTGTTTGATTTTTATCGGTTAAAATATATTTTTTAAAAGTAAAAACTATTCAATTTTAACGAATATGATGTTCAATAAATAAAAAACTTAGAAATTACTGAAAAAATCATTTGTTTTAAATGAAATGTAAATGATCCGTTTTTTAAATGAATTTTAATTTGTTTCAAATGAATTTTCGTTTGAATTTAACTACATAATATTTTGAGTGTATATAAACTTTAACCTCATAAGCTTGCTTAAGTTTCTGTCAAAAATGCATTTAAAAACACAAAAACAAAATCAAAAAAAAAACATATGAATACGTACGGAAAATGCGACCAGTTTCGCATAAAACTTAACAAAAAGTTTCCTTAAGTACAATGTTGCTTTAGCCAACTTAAGCATATTATAGTTGGACCTTAAGGAATCATTGAAAATTAATCAAAATCTTTTGTGCAAGAATTTATTCTTTGCTGTCCCTTGTTTAAAAATATTTTAGCGACAAAAAAGCGAAACTATACTTAAATAAAATGCAATTTAGTATGGAAATGTTTTCTGGAATTTTTTAAAACAAAACAGAAAACGTTGCTAGGGAAGAATGGACGAATGTAAACAAATAACAAAAAATCCAAAAAAAGAATGTATTCTTATTAAAAACAAACACACACACTGAAAAATGTAAACCCTTTTTATGTTTGAAAAACATAAAACTGCAAAAAGCCATAAAACTCAAAGAGGAAATCAAAACAAAATAAAGAAAAAAGGGGGAAGAAGTAAAGCTAGAATAAAAACAAAAGCTAGAAAAAGTTTTTATCAAAAAGATTTTACTGGATGAAACACTCCCAAGTCCATAAAATCCAAACAATCCTAAAGCAACATGGTTTAAAGTGTGCGCACGCGTGCGCTTTAGTTTCAAATTACCAAACAACACCATGTTGGCTATAAGTTGAAGTTTAGGTAAATTGTATACTTAAATCATCATTATCATCATCACCATCCTCAATAAACGTTATCAACATTAGCTCTTCTTTCAGCCACTACAACCACCGCCACAATTTTACTCCACTAAATAATAAGAATAATAACAATATAAATATACAAATAAATATAAATAATATAATTGAAACGCTTGACGAGTGATGTGGAAACATTTGCAACACAAAATTTTGTATTTCATTTTGTTCCAAAAGTACACAAGTTTTTCAAAAAATCGTCTAAACTTAAGCAAACCGAAAAGAAAAGACAAAACAAAACAGCTAAAAGAAAAATAAATTTTTCAGCAACAGCTACCAGACATTTCTATACTCTTCTTTTTAAAAAGGGTGTTTTTTAAGCCCAATAGGAATTACCTACCAAGGGGTTAGCTGTCAAACGAACTGTCATACTGCGATCACTTTTTCACATTTAGCAAATCATCATTAATAGATTTAGACTGACATACATATATAAAATCAGTCATCGATTTGCGCAACTTTAAGATGAATTCGTGATTTCACAGAAAAAAATAGAAATTTATTTCAATTAAGAAATTAATTTATGATATTAATTTAAAAAAAATAATCTAATTTGCAACAGTAAACAAATTAATAGTGTCAATTAAAAGTTTAATTCACTTGATTAAACTTTTAATTCACTTGATTAAACGGTTAATTAACTTTATTAAACGTTTAAATAACTTGATTTAACGTTTAATTCATTTGATTCAATGTTTAATTAACTTGTTTTAATTTTTAATTAAAACTTATTTTGTTTTTGATTAATGCTTTAATTGGTGAAAAATGTTGGAGAATTTTTTCTGTGTTCTATGGCGCATGGTATATTTTTGGCTTAACGGGTTTGTTTATGAACAAAATTTCCGCATATGGAGTGAGACCAATCCACAATAGACCCTACAAACTTTGGATCCAGAAAAATGCAACGTTTGGTGGGGTTTACACGCTGAAGGCATCATCGGACTTTTCTTTAAAAATGAAAATCGTTATGGCACCTTGATCAATGATTTTTGATTTGAAAATATTGTTGACATTGCTCCGAGCAAGATGGGGTTTCAATGTGCGAAACGGTGACCACAGTTATCGCCTTATTAAAATCGCAAATTGTCGATTAGTAGATTTCGGGAAATAAACCTCTCAATTGACATCCAAGATCGCGCAATTTAATACCTCTCGATTATTTCTTTGGGGGCTGCTTAAAGTCACTGGACTCATCCTAAAAACCATTTTCAAATGTTATTTTCCTTTATTTTGTTTTCCAATAAAAATCTGTTTTGACTAACATACAATTTTTTGTTTCATTTTTTACAATTCGAAGTTTTATTCGGCCTAAAGACAAACCCTTTAAATATGAACATGCAGTAATATTTAAAAAAAAAAACTAGCAATCGCAGCAGTAGCAAACAAATTTTGAGTAGCACTCGTAAATACTCGCATGTAACAACATTTAACAACAGTAAATACTTCATTATAATTCAAAACTTTTTATAGAGAGTCGTCTCAAACACTTTTTTGTTTGGTTCAGTTCGGTTTGGTTTCAATTTCTGTTCTGCTCAATAACACACATGTAAAATGTTGGGTTAGGGCTAATTTAGCGATTTTTTTTAGCATTTAAAATATTTTGCTTTTTTAAGCATCTGACAAACTCTTTTTTGATTATAAGTATCTTAGCTTCATTTGGCCAGAAAAACTGTTATGCAATTTTGTGATATACGGTCTATAATTTATTCACTGTAAACGTTAAAACTAATTTCACTGCTGTTTTGCAATTTATTCAAATTTATGTTTTTTTAAAACCTGAAACCATTAAAGAATTATGGTATGATTAATAATTTACCATGGGTCAAATATAAATTCCCCTGCAGAATATAATTTAAGTTCGGCTAAAACTGTTGAATAATAAAATGTATCATTAAAAATATATAAAATATATCAGCAAAAAGATATAAATGGTGTAAATTTGTCCATAACAAATTGAACTACCGTTATTTTGTACATTTAAAAGTAAAAAATTCAATATAAATCAGTCTATTAATAAACTTCAGTTTGTCAATAGTATGAAATAGGAATTTAGCACATTATAACGAAACCTTGATAATTAATTTTTGAATCCCAGGAAAAACTTTGATAACTAATATGCAAGTGGCAGTGTAAATAAAACTGAGCTGGCATAAAAAAATAAAGAAATTTGTTTTATTTTTGTTTTTTCTTTACCCACTTACAACTAAATTTAGAGTTGACAAAAAATCAACCAATTGTGGTCGGGATTGTAAGAAAATTTAAACTCAACGTTTATTGTTGTTGTTTTGTTTAAGCTTTGATATTATTACAAGTAAAACTTGGGCTTATAATTCTTATTCGCTTAGTCCCATCAACAATAAACTTCAGTTTGTCAACAGTATGAAATGGGAATTTAGCACATTATAACGAAACCTTGATATCGGTTCTTATTTAATTAGGAAGGTTCTTATGATATGGATTTCCGAATTTTGGCAGAAGCGGCTATATTGTTGAAGCTACATTTGTCGAATTGGCTTTAATTGATTCAGTGTGTATTTCCTTATCAACATGGACAATTTTTGGGCCATTAGTTTATCGATGCAAATTGAATATTTTTTAATTTTCTCCTGGATAGTGCGGACGTTGAGATCTCTGTGGATAATATCATTACGTATATACCATGGGGCGCAGACAATTTGTCATAATATTCTAGACTGCCTTCTTTGAAGCATTTGGATGTTAGATGCGCCTGCAGTACCCCATAATTGGATGCCATATGTCCATATTGGTTTTATGATGGACTTGTATAAGAGAATTTTGTTGTCTAAATACAAGTTTGAGTTTCGACCGATTAGCCAATGTAGTTGAGCTGCTTTAAGTTTCATAGCCGTCATTTTCGCTTCAATATGACGAGACCAGGTCAAGCGTGTATCTATATGAATTCCTTAACATGGTTTTCTACCGGAACAGTGATGTTATTTATTTTTACAGCTGAGCACGTTTGTCTTCTAAGCGTGAAAGTTAAGTGAGCACATTTAGCCGGGTTAACCTTTATTCTCCATTTTTCTAGCCAGGCCTTTAGTTCATTGATGTGGGACTGTAGATTTTGCGTTGCGACTTTTGGGTCATGGTTAACGCTAATAGATGCTGTGTCGTCTGCAAATGTAGAGGTATGCGTGCTCAGGTTTGTTAGCATATCCGCTGTGTAAAATATATATATATATAGAAGCGGTCCTAATATGCTGCCTTGGGGGACACCAGTAGTAATTTTCTTGAGAGGGGAGTATTTATCTTACCTTACTATGAATGTTCTGCCTGTTAGATAGCTCTCCAGAAGCTTGTGAGTGTTTTGAGGAAGCATTCGTGCTATTTTGATGAGTAGCCCATCATGCCAAACTTTGTCAAATGCTTGAGAAATGTCTATAAACAGGGCTGAGCAGTATTGCTTTTTCTCAAACGCCGATCTAATTAGGGTGACAATTCTATGCACTTGTTCTATTGTACCATGTTGCGCTCTGAATCCGAACTGGTGATCCGGGATGATGTCGTGTTCATTTAGATGAGGAGTTATACTTAAAACGAATATTTTTTCGAAAAGCTTCGATAGGATTGATAATAAGCTTATCGGTCTGTACGACGCAACCTGGCTAGCATCTTTTCCTGGCTTGGGAATCATAACAATTATAGACCTCTTCCATGAGGATGGGAAGTATCCGACTCTTAATATCGCGTTAAAAATGAGCAGCAAGATTCTAGAAGCAGACGATGGTAAGTTTCTTATCATTGGCCCTGTGATGCGGTCACGTCCGGGAGATTTTCTAATATTCAGTTTTCCTATTGCAGATTTTACTTGAGTAATGTTACATTTTATTGGATGGTTTACCTTATCAGGAATGATTGGACGACAGGAACAAGTATGTGCATCATGTGGCGTGAAAACTTTCTCAAGGTGGCCCGCGAAAGCGTTTAATTTTTCATTTGTGTTTTTGACCAAAGTGTGGTTTTCCAGTCTTAATGAAGATTCTTGGGTTATAGGGCATTTCATATGCCGTACAGCCTTCCATAAGCGGTAATTGGAGTTTTTTGTGGCATCTAGGCTGTGTAGATATCCTTCTATTGCAGACTCGTGGTTCTGTCTCAATTTGTTGCGAAGAGTTGTCAGGCATAATTGTAGTTGGGCCTTAGTGGTTGGGGAACGACTGTTTTGCCATTGTCGTCTGAACTTCCTTTTTTCTCTGATATGGCGTTCAACATCATACAAGTTTTAAAAAATTTTATACAAACCCTAATTTTTATCAAAAAATTATCTTTAGAGATGAGACCCATATCTGAATAAAAGGGTGCGTCACCAAAGAAACCTCTCAAATTTAGGACGATACCAATCCACATGAGCTAAGCAGCGTCCAATGCATGCCGAGAAAGTTACTGTTTGGTTAAGATTTTGCGCTGGCAGTGTCGTCGATTCATATTTCTTTAAGAACGCTGTTATCCATGTCGTCAACTGAAGTCGCATTTCGTATGCGCACTACCTAGAAAAGCTTTGGGGAATATCTGCACGTTGTTATGTTCCCAACATAATTGCAAAGCTTGGCCTTTTAAACAAATAAACAATTTCGATGATACCTTGCTCATATTGCTTGATATTGAAAATATTTCTTATGAAGATATTAGCGTAGTTCAGTATTAGGCTTGCAAAAGTGCAAATGTAAAAAAGCGTAGCTCTTTTGTTAAATACAACACAAAATACACATACGATACGATATTTTGCATTTGTTCTTTTGCAAACCTAAAACTGAACTCCGCTAATGTAAACTCGACTCTTGAGAACACAATAAAATTTTCTTTTTCCATTAACATACTGTATGTAAACTTAAAACAAATTTTGATATTTATATAAAATCAGGCTCAAATTCATCAAATTGAATTTATTTAATGAAGGTAGAATTAAAATTTATTGATAATTTTTATTCTTGACTGAACGGGAGATTGAACTCGGGTCGAAATTGCATTTTACGAAAATAGCCACATTCTCATCATCAAACTTCCTTTGCATTTTTAGTTTTTCTGCCACTACAAAAGAACTCTGATGATGAGAATGTAGTTATTAGCGAAAAATTTAAGCTCGATCCGAGTTTAATCCCCCGTTCAGTTAAGTACAAAAATATCAATAAACTTTAATTCATTTCATGTTGTAAATTTTCTACCTTCATAGAAAGAATTTAATGAAAACAAGTAAGAAAGTACAGTCGGTCAAGCCCGACCATATGATACCCTAGACCACAGTATTTAAAAACACATCATGCTTATGTGTCCATATAAATATGGATTTATCTATGTTTATAAAAGTCATTAAAATCGGTTTAAAAGTTTGTGAGAGGCAGAAATTGCCCCCTACCTCCCCTTGTGGTCCTATTTTTGAAAAACTGTATAGCTAATGTGTCCCTATAGATATGGATCTATCTATGTTTTAAATTTCATTGAAATCGGTTTGAGAGGCAGAAATTGCCCCTATCTCCCTTCGTGGTCCAATTTTAAAAAAAAATGCATACATTCTGTGTCCATATAGATATGGTTCTATCTATGTTTTAAATTTCGTTGAAATGGGTTTGATAGTTTCTGAGAGGAAGAAGTTTCCCCCTATCTTCCCTCGTGGTCCTACGATTCGGCCCATTTTCAATAGGCTTGGTCCTTGTGCCAATAAGAACCTATGACCCAAATTTCATAAAATTATCTCCAAAATTGCGACCTGTACTTTGCGCACAAGGTTATATGGACAGCCAGCCAGCAAGCCTGCCAGCCAGCCGGACGGACATTGTTAGTTCGACTCTGAAAGTGATTCTAAGACGATCGGTATACTTTAAGGTGGGTCTAGGACCAATATTTTAAGGCGTTACATACATCAGCACAAATGCATAATACCCTCTCCACTATTGTGGTGTGGGTATAATTAAATTTGAAGAACGTGAGCCTGATTTAAGGTAAAAATCAAAATATGGATTTAAAACCATAAACAGTTCGACTAATCACAAAGAGACTAATTGTAAATTTAAAACTTTAAAGCCGTTATATAACTAATATTTTTGAATTATGATGATGTTGTGAAAGGAAGTACTTAATAAAAAGTCGATATAATGTACTTTAACTTCTCGTGTCTGACCAAATCAAGTAAGACCTTATATTAAACTTTGTAAAACCAACTCAAAAAAAGATTTAAATTCACGTTAGATTCGCTTAAAACAAGATGTTCAAGAAATTAATTAAAACAAAATCAAACCCGGTTTTTATTTTCTATATATAAGACAAGTACAGCACAGTATTAAACAAATTGTTGAGAGTGTACATTATTTGGGAACAATGGGCAATCAAGGAACCGCCAAAACAAAATTATGTTATGAGTTTAAGATTCATGGAAAAGATGCTTGCGCCGAATATTAATTGGATATCATCATCTATATAAGATTTGTTTGCCTTTAAGCGATTAACTTTTGGATGGGGATTTATATGGGACATATGGATAATTTTGGATCTAACATTTAAACATTTTGTCTTGACGTAGTACATATCTATAGTATAAATTATTGTCGCCAATTTTATGTCAAAACAAGCACTTGTAAGGAAGTTATGGTATTAAAACCTATGATCAATTATAGACCGATTTAGAAAAGCTTAGAAAGTTTGGACCAAATTCAATCTAAATACTAATACCTATAATAAAATGGTTCATGGGACAGGGACTCTATTCCGGAAATAAGCCTGTGCAATTATGGACCGATACTCACTATTTTCAATAGACTAACAGCCATATTCATAAAAAGGTCTTATTTTAAGCTTATAGTATGTTATAACTATCAAACGTTTTTTGTCTTATAAGCCTCTTATAAAAATTTGTATTCATAAACGTACATTAACAGCTTTTGTAGCGATTCTGTGTTTAAGCATGGCAACTTTATTTACCTTTTGTTGCCATTTTATTGCTAGTGATGAATGAAACTTATATTCGGTTCACATGATACTCTATATTTAATTATTTTTGTTTTGATTGTAGACCTTCAAAATTATTCTTATCAAATAAAACTACATTTTTTTTTTAGTTTCTGAACAAAATGTTGCCGAAAGTCATCATAAAAACTTTTGTCTGAACCTTTTTTAAATATACGATAAGAAAGTATTCGAATAAAAAGTTTGTTTACTTTTCATTAACATCACTATTATTATTATTTGCTTATTTTATTTTTTTTTTTTAATATTTTTGAACAATAATTTGTTGTTTTAAACAATAAAACCAACTAGTTGCAATAATTTAAAAAATAATTAAAGAGAATATCGGCATTTGCACCTGAACAAGCATATTCTTCAAATCATATAAAATATGTTTAAGTAATTAACAATATAACTTTAAATTGGCTGTCTAAAATAAATAAAAATTAAGAAAAATGAATTAAACATGTCCATATTAATAACTCAAACATTTTTTTCATTATTTTTCAACATATTTCACAAAAATAATATCATAAAATGCAAACACTTATCAAAATGTCATTTTATTTTTGGTTTAAAAAAGGACAAAACCAACAATAAATTTTCTTACTTTATGAAAGGTTTAATAGACTATTTTTCGCTTATGAATACAACTTTAGCAATTTTTGGTTAAAAACGGTTAATTAATCATAAATAGGTTTTTATGAATACGGCTGTTAGTTCCTGTGATAATTAGAACCCACCTTTGCACCAAATTTCATACATTTTCTCAAAAACTACGGCTTGTACTTTACATGGACTGCCAGTCGGAAGGACGGACGTCGTAAGATCGATACAAAATGTGATTCTTAGTCGATCGATATACTTAAAAGTTGGGCCAAAGAGCAATAATTTAAGATGTACCAAACATCAGCACAAACGCATTGTACCCTCTCCACTTTTGTGGTGTGGTACAACAATATCTTAATAGATGGTAAATAAACTTTTTATAGAGTTTAAATTTGGCTAGTGCTTTTTCTTCCGCATACTAACGTTAGCAACACTGATTTTACAGCTAGTACTGAAAGCATTGTAGTAAATATGTTGTGGCAAAAACATATTTACACATGCTATGGACTACTACTAACTAACTACCACTAAATATTAGCTCTTTATGTATCGTATGTATGTGTGGCTGTGGATGGAGTGCGTTAAAGCCGCAGCACATACACTCACTGGTTGCTTGGTATTCCTTGGCATTAGCAACATTTACCTACAAATCAGTTTACAATTCGAAACGGCCGCGGTAACTACAACAAAACAAATCCAACAAAAACTGAGTTTAATGCAAAACTTATATAAAATTATTAAAAAAAAAAAACAAATATTTAAAAATTAAGAAATTAAAAATTAAAAAAAAACCAAATTTTAATAAAAAAAAATCAAATGTTGATACCTATAAAAAAAATAAAAATGTAAACACAACTAAAAAAGAAGTATTAAGATGTCAAAATAAGATTAAACATTGAAATAAAGTTTACAAGATCCATCTCAAGTTTAATACAAAATAAAAAATGTGAAAATAATTTTATCAACTTATGTATACAAATAATTGCACCAGTTTTTATGGATTTCATACATGGTTTTCAAAATAAATGAAAGTTTTCTTTAGTAATCTGTGGCTGTGGTTAATGATTCATGTTCAAATACATCTTAACCGACCATTTTAATAAACTGACTACCAACAATTTTCATTGCGGAAATTTAGTGCAACATTTTAATTTCGTTAGCGAAATTTTAAAATTTGCAGGCAGAGCTGCAAATATTTAAATTACAATTTTGCAATAAAAACATAAAACATATTGCTTATGGAAAATATTGTATGGGTACATAAAACTCCAACAATTTTAATGGAGAAAAATATCGAAAAGCATTTAAATACCTACCTACATAGACACAGAAAAAATTTCGGTTAAGTAAACTTTGTTGATATTAGAAACATGCACAAACGTGCACAAACTTTTCGTGTGGCAAAATCATAGAAAATGCATATAAAACGTTGAAATATATATAAATATTAAAAGTTTTCTGTACAAAAACATTGAACTTTTTCTATATTCACCGAAAACTTTGATAATAGAAAGACTTGATGATTCCTTTATGAATAAAAAACAGCAACATTAAAATATTAACAACATTAACAGAAAACAAAAAACATAGAAAATATAGAATATAGAGATTCAGCAACGTAGAAAATAAAAATTTTTTAAATTTCCAAATATAAAATTCATAACATAATAAAGATTCAATAAAGAAGACACAAAACTCTTTCTTAAAAAAACATCGAATACATATTTTCTATATAGGTAAATCAAAACATCCAAACATTTTTTATACAGAAAACATCAAAAAATTTAGAAGAAATTAAGAAAATTTAAAACTTCAAAGATATTGTATATTCGAAATTAAAAACATCGAAAATGTTCTGTATTAAAAATTAATAACATCGAAAAATTTTCTATACAGATAATTTAAAGCATTGACAATTTTCTTTATAAATCCGCAACATCAAAAATTTTATATATATTTTCGATGTTATTTATATAGAAAATTCAAAACATCCAAATATTTATAATTCGATAAATTTCTATATAGAATATATTGAAAATTTTCTAAAAAAAATAAATGATATCGCAAATTTTTTATAAAGAAAATTAGAAACAACAAAAATGTTTATATAAAAAATTTAAGTTATCGAACATTTTCTATATGGAAAATTAAAAAAAACCTCGAAAATTTTCTCTGTAGAAAACCAAAAACAGCAAACATTTTCTGTGAAGAAAATTCAAAACATCGAAAATGCAAAATATTGGAAATTTTAGGTATAGAGAATTTTAGACGGTTTCAATTTTTATATAGAAAATGTTCGATGTTTTCTCTAATTTCCTATATGGAATAATTCCGATAAGTTCAATGTTCCATATAAAATTTTTCGATGTTTTAAATTTTCTTTATAAATAACATCGAAAAATATAGAAAATAAAAGAAAACATCAAAAAATTGTCTTTATAAAAAATTAAAAACATCGAAAAACTTTTATATAGGCATTCAAAACAACGAACATTTCCTACGAAAGAAGTTCTAGTTTCTATTTAATAAAACAGCAAAAAAACTACAGAAATTTGTCTGTGGGCGTTAAAAATTTTGAGATTTTAAATTGTTTGATTTTTAATACAGTCTCTATTTTCTCCTCTTTTAGCTTTTTTATATAAAAAATATTTATTAACTTAAAGGCTTTAACAAATATTTAACATTTCCTTAGATTCCTACAAATAAAAAGAAAAAAAAAATGTTTCTTTGTTGTCTACTAACTAAATTTAGTTTCAATTTAGTAAAAGTATTTTACCTAAAAGAATTCTTTTTCCACTTTACAACAATCCTTTATTCGCGCTCCAGTCATTTCAAAATAAACTTGACCGGAAGTCGGAAACATTTAAAGAAAAAGTCATTCACCTGCAACTCGGTTTATATGTACGTATGTTTGTGTGTATGTATACAGTAGTGTATTTCTGTAGGTGTGAGTAAAAGCTAAACATGTTTTTTATTGCTACTTAAAAATACCTTGCATGTCCAGTGGTTGGTTTTAACCACCACCATCTTTCTCCATTTACCTTCTTTCTTAACCGAATTGGTTCTTGTTGCATTTTAATACTGCTTTTTTAGGTTCGATGTTTGACATGCAACGTATCCATTTAAGTTTCACTTGCTTTTTAAAGGAATTGACCAAAATGATTTTTATAGTTCTTCAGTTTTTCTTCCTACATTTTTTTCTTTTAGTAAAAGTTCAATTTAAGATTAAATTTTACCCTGTTTTTACTTTTATGGGAAGTATTACAAATGCGTTTGACACAAATTATATTTAATGGCATTTGGTCTGGTCAAACGGGCGGTTGTTGATTTCGAAAAGTATTTGTACAGAAAGGTGTCGATTGCAATGATTTTTGGGAGACTAGTAGAAGTCTTAATGCGGGGGGAAAATACATATTAGGGGTTAAAGAAAACTTACTTTGATGTTGTTTTAAATTAATAGTCATGCGATATGAACAATAAACAAAAGTAAATGTTCCAGAAATTATAATTTCTGTAACAGTATTCAAAGCTTTTCTGCATGGGAAAACAAATAATCGAAAATAATTTTTAAGGAAAATTATATTATCTAATAATTTTTGGGGCCCTATGCTCCTTATAGGATCTTATATATATATATATATATATATGTATATATATATATATATATATATATATATATTATATATTATATTATATTAGAGAGGCTCACCAAAAAAAGTGCTCGATGTACCCTCCTAAAAATGAACCTTGGATTTTTTTAAGATGACATTTTAAATATTTCGGCTCCAGCTTTGACCTCTCGTGAGCTGGACCAGTATGAAAAAGGGTATATTTTTGCATGTTTTGTTAATTTGTGAATCTGTTCCCTTGCCAACATATACAAATTGGGTATCGTAAGAAAGGTATTTTTAAGGCGCGTCCAACTGTATATACAATTTGTCCAAGGACGATCATCCATGTCCTTTTTTTTAAGGGTTTTCTTTAAAAATAACGGTTTTTGAATTTTTTGTTCGGGGATGTTTGTAATAAAAGTGCGAAATTAACATATTTTATTCTTTAGTCGATTTAATTAAATACGTGTCTTAGCTTTTTTTGGGTATCAAATTTTTTCTTTTGCCAAGTACATCATCTTTGTATGTAAATAATTTAGATTTTTGCAAATTAGATGCATTTTACACGGTGCTCTGGAATATATATAAATGCAATTTTGTAGTAACGCTAATATGATAGCGGATTTAGTTTCTAGACCATGTATGGATGAAAATGGGGCTAAAGAAAGAAAAAAAGAAAGTATACATAAATACAAATCTGATAACTTTTTGTTTTTCTTTGTATTATATATTTTTGAAGAAAGTGTGTTAGATTTTAATGTAAAGTCATTAAAATTACCTTTCGTTTGATAGTAAATTTATTTTAATAAATTATGGCATTCATCAGCTAAAGCAGAAACATGCCGCTTTTTCGTGAAAAACAGTAATTTTCTAAAACTTTGGGGCTCTTTAGGCAAGGGAAAGCAAAGTCCGATTGAGCTAAAATTTTCGCAATTGTATTTTAACACTAAATTGCATAATTCTAGATATGAGCACCTTTAAAATTCGAAAATCGATTTTGAAAAACCACCCTAATGTACATACATTCATACTTGAGTTTTTCTTTTCCCGGACTTTTTCATTTCCCAGGAAAGCGGGATTTATTTTTCAATTTCCCGGGATCCCGGGATACCCGCTCAATAAAAATCGATACAAAATATTATTTAATTTATTTTATTTGAACAAACAACATTTTTTGAGATCAATTAAATAAGTTTATAAATGCATTCAACGTTTTTATTATCTATTTTATTATCTGCGGGAAAAAGGAAAAAGTGCTTAATGGCACCTTAAAATCTTCATGTTCAAAAGTACACATGGACAAAATTTAAATTATTTTGTAATATTTTTGAGGAAGTTATAGTAAAATTAATTTTTGGTTATTTTTTTTCAATGTGAAATAACATTTGGACAGTGCTGCCAATTTAGGCATTTAGTGGCTAGATTTTGCCATTTTTCATCCTGTTTAGCCATTAAAAAATGAGTTAAGCCATTTTTCAACTTGTTTAGCCATAAAATTTGTTTGCCGTTTTTCTTTTAAAAGAATAATTTCGAGCCCGAGCCACGTCAAGAATGAAAGATTATCAATAACAATTTTAATAAATTTTCATGTTGTAAAATTCCTTTCTTCATAAAAATAATTTAATGAAAATTAAATTTCATGAACTTAAGCCTAATTAAAAATATAAAAAATTTGGATTAAAAACCATAAATAGTTCAACAAAATAACCACAATACTAATTAATAATTTTTATTTTATTATAAAAATTTATAAAAGTAAAATAAACATTTTGAACAATTTAGGCCCGTTTTCACAACTTACCGATAGCTAAAGGTAGGATTGTATCTGCCGTATAAAAACTGTTCCACTATTGCAACTTTGCTTTAACCTACCAGGTAGGATGAACCTTTATTAACTTTATCGCTTACTTTAGGTTAAAGTAAAGTTTTAGTAATGGAACACTTCACTATTAAATTTATAAAATGGATCAACACAAACATCGTCTTTTTCTTTCTGGTTGCAAGTGTTTCAATAAAGGGATGCAGGCGATAACAAAATTGTTTTAGAAATTTCAGAATTGACTAAAAGTAATTTGAGAAATAGGTTACATTAAGCAACCGTTAATTCGATATAAATTATAAATATATTTACCATAAGATTACAATATTTATACCACCACCACAATAGTGGAGAGGGTACTATACGTTTGTGCTGATGTCTGAACACCTTAAAATATTGGTCCTTAGCCCACCTTTACGTATACCGATTAACTCAGAATCACTTTCTGAGTCGAATTAACGATGTTTGTCCGGCTGGCTGGCTCTCCATGTAAACCTTGTGCGCAAAGTACAGGTCGCAATTTAGAGATTATTTGATAAAATTTGGAACAAAGGTTCTAATGTGGTGTAGACTATCATAAAGACGGGTTTATCCGACTGTACTTTCTTACTTGTTTTTTATTGTACGGCTGCTGCAGCCGTATTCCGTAATTCGCTAAAGCTAAATCTCTATCGCTAAAAATCTATAAAGATGATTTAGCAATTTTTGGCTACAAATGTAATTCAGTAACGTGCATTGCTAAATTTGGCAATGCAACACAAATTTAATTTGCCGCAATTTTAGTTTTTAGTGTCATCGCTAAAAAGTTCAAATTTTGTTTTCTCTAAGGAATTTTAGCGTTCGAGATTTAGCTTTAGCTAAGCGAATTACAGAATACGGCAGCTGGACTCAAAAGGTTGGGTAAATGTTGTCGTGATTATGATTAACCTTCAAATTATTTAAAGCTTATGATTATTTGAAACTAATGAGTGATTCCTATGAGATCAACAATAACGACATCGAATTTTTCAATGATTTAATATTTTAATATTAATTTATTTTAATATTAATTTACGTTTATTCTTATTTAACCAATCTTAACTCACAATTTTATCGTAAACAACTTTAAATTAATTATTTCTGTTTTGTTATTGAATTTTAACGTGTTTTTATTTAAAAAAGCTTTTAGCCATTTTTTAGCCCCTTTTTTAACCCTTTTTTAGCCATTTTTTCCGTAAATTTAGCCATTTTTGATCCCCAAGTTTTGGTAACACTGCATTTGGAATACTAAAAACTTCCGATCTGTGACATTAGGACGGTTAAGGAATAAAAGCTTAAAAACTATAACCGCAGAGAACTGATGATTATATTAAATTCGGTGTCAATTTCCAAAAGTAAAGTTTTAAATTGTTCTCCTATAAAACTAAACGAATAGACTTAAGCACTTATTGCCGCAGAATTAATTCAAAGCCAACAGCATTTATATAAAACCAAAAAATTTAAATTATTTAAACAAATTATTACAAAATATTTCTTTTAAAATTGGATATAAGTTTAGAATAAGCATTTACAGAATCGTTTGAAAGCCTTTTTCCAATTTTTATCAAGAAGATTACAATGAGAAGACACGTTTCCTTTCTACGGAAGTTTGCCTTTATGGTCAAAGAAACATCATATAATCTCTAAACACTTCAGTTTTCTAAACACTTTCTGCAAAACTTGTAATTCCTTTAAAAAAAAATAATTTTCTTCGAATCGAATAAGCATTTTCTTAATTAAAAACTTTTGTCGTCATTTCTTACAGAATCTAATCCGAAAAAAACTTTAAACAAATGAAAAATTGTGTACATTTTTACTACCCTGCAAATAAAATTGGACCACCTGATCCATTTTGGCAAAATGGACTGGTCCGATGTAATGCAAGCATGGACCATGTCATTGTTAAAAAGTGTTTGTAGTAAGACGACATGTCTTCGATTTTTAACGACATGCTTTCGTTTTTAAACGACTTCAAAACTAGTCCTCTTGTGTATACCATGGAGTAGTTTTAAAACTATTCCTTAGTAGTCCAAGGGTGGGTTATATGGTCCTGCCCTAGGACATCGTAATGTTAAATAGACCAGTTTTTTTCCATACGTTTGGGTTACTTTTGGACTAGTCCTGGTCCCTTATGGACTACTCTTTACACGCGTGTTTGGACTGGTCCTATTATTTGCAGGGTATGAATTCTTCTTTTGAAATTTCAGTGCAGTAACATTAAACATTGCCTAACTTATCGGATATGAATTGACATCTCTTTGGCGTTTGGAAAAAAGGTCTTAAGTCAGCAACTGTAGTTTTTCGTTATGTTAAATTGAGAAATATTTATTTGGAGTATTTCGTAGACTTTTTTCCTAAGATCAGATGAAAAGAAGCAATTGTGCTAGACTAAAGTGACTTAAACCAAACAAAAGAGAAAAAAATTAATCAAAGTCGATCAAAAACTCAAAATTCGTTTTTTTGACTTAGGACCTTTTTGGCTAACGGCATAGATCTATTTCATGACACAACTTATTAACAATTATACATATCAGCAGTAAAGTTGCCATTATAGTGTTGTTGCCGTAACCATGCCCAACCATATTTTTTCTCTGCGTGCATGACAAATACACATAATGTGAGCATAGCTTTAAGGCCCAAACAGACTGATCAAAATTAATCATCAAGGATTGTGGTAGTATCAGTGAAAATGTGTTTGTATGTGTCACACCGACGATGCTGGATGGAAAATCAAAAAATTTAGATATGACGGCGAATGTTACGTGCAGCACACGTACACGAGTGAATTCGCCTGCTGGACAAGCATTTGACAAGTGTATTTGGCCCTTTAGTCTATAAATGTTCAAATACACGTGTTTGACTCACTATGACATCAACCGAAATTTTTAATTTCAAACTTAATAATTCAATTAAATTAATCTGTGCCCGTATTTGATGTTTAAATCAAATTGGATCTTCTTAACTTATTTTCTATGCTAATGTTCCACTTGCTTTATTTTCTATGTTAAATTTGAAAAAAAAAAACAAAATCTTCATACATAAATACCTACAAAATAGCAAATTATTTGAATTTTACCTAATTTAGGCTCAATTTACAAAGTTGGTAAACAATGAAATTGCTTCTTCTCATTTTACAGTGAATACCTACCTATAATAAAAGAAATAAAATATGCAAAATTATACATACATACAAACATATGTACATTAGGGCTAAAACTTTTTCACACTTTTTGCAAATATCAGAAACGGCTAAAAAAGTTCACGCAGGGATCGTGTTGAAGTTTGAAAACAACCATTTTTAGCTCACGGAAATTTTAAAAAATATACACCTGATATTTGTATATATTCATATAAGTATCACTTAAATGCTATATTGGAATTTATCCACTGCTTTAGATTTAAAAATGTTCCTACGGTTTACAATTCATCGCCGTTTAAATTTTCTTGGAAGGTTTTAGAAATTTGCTTCCCTGCGTGAGGTTTTTTTTCGCAAAAAGACGGGAGACAAGTGTTTTCATTACTACAGTACTTTTCACTTATAGTCACATCCTTTAGTTGCAGACAAAACGCTAAAGGCTAATTCACATATATGCCACTATGAGTCATACACCCGAATTCGAATATAATCAAGTTATGTGAATATAGAAAATAAAAAATTCCTATAAATTACACCGGCATCAGGCTTATAGTTTTGCAACAGAGTTGTTAAAATAGTTTAAATAATAACAATATATTTCATAACTGATACCAAAGGCAAAAACTAATTTTTTACGAGTAGAGAGTTTATGACAAATATTAAACGATTTAATTATTTCTTTCGAAAACTAAAAAGAACGCCATTACGTTTCCCTTTGATGGCTGTTGATAGATGGCATATATGGCAAATGTGCTTATATCGCTAAATGGACTACCTATGTATAAAGATAATATTTTATATAAAATATACTAATAGAAACTGATCAAATGGACTATATCGCTAATGTGACTATAAGCGGTAGTGACTATAAACGAAAAGTACTGTAAAACATTATTGGCCACTCCGTGGTACTATGCCAAACATTTGGTTATTACCCTAATGTACCTAGATGCATAATAAATATGTCATAAACTAAATTCCATATACATTTGTACATAGGTACATAAGTACATAAATGTAATAAAATTCCTAAATAGAATATAAACTTTTACGAAACTTATTTGATAAATTTAAAAAACAAGCAAATTATACTAAATACAAAAAAACAGCGTTTTTCTAGTACATCTGATACAAAAACAATAATAAAGTTAAGAATTTACGTTAAAAACATAATAAATAACAAAAAAAAAATTACAAACGAAAAAAGGAAACAACAAAACCATAACAAACAGCAACAACAACGAAATCATAATAAACATAAACCAATTTAAAACGTTTTATGTATATACAAAACTTAATAAAAACTACAAAACCACACAGCAAAAAGTGTAAACGGTTAAAAATTTAACCCCTTTTCCATGTATAAATTTATTACGATAACAATAACATTAACAATTTCCACTAAAAGTGCAACAGTGTTTTTGTAGAAGAAGAAAATTTTTAAAACCAAATATACTTGTTATTCTCATGGAGAGAAAGATATCTTGTGTTGTTGTTGCATTTTTCTATTGTCTTTACATTTTTGACAACAACAAAGCCATCATAAATAATTAACGGCTTTCTGTAAAAACGTAAACAAAGTGTGCCACCTTTTATAAAGATATCACATCTTTTGCTAAAGTAATTTGAGATTTGTTGTGCATTTATTTATGCTGATTAAATCAACTTCAAGCTGTAAAAGTAAAATTTTATTAAATTTATAAAATTGTGCGAAAATCTATAACAACCTGATCAATTATTTAACAGCTTTTAACAACATCGATTGATTTAAAAAAAAAGTTTAAAAGTTTAATTTAATTGGGATTTTCCTTTAAACATTTTTTTTTTAGCATCAATATGTGGATTATTTATCATTGGATTTCAGCTGTGGGGCTGATATTTCTTATTTTGCAGATATATGGTAAGTTTAAAATGAGTAAATATATGTATTCTGTTTCATAAATTATTAAGGCCTTATTAATAAAATATAGGATTTTAAAGGGTTTACAAAATTAATTTCATATTAAAATTTGTTTAATAAACTTTTATAGGTACCTAAATCTAAAATATTTTTTATAAAAAATTTGTGTTGACTCCCTTAAGAGGAACCCGTATCCCTTAAAATTTTAGTTGTAAAAATGCAAAGTGCCATATGGCACTCTTGGCCAGTACCCTGATCAAGTTGATTTAGACTTTAGACTATTTGAGAGAAATAGAAAGTGAAGACAATAATGTTGACGAAATTATTATGCAGCCACCATCCCCGGACTACGCATCGGGAGAAGATGACGCCAATGAAGATTCCGGTGGAAATATACACGATATTCATCACAATCAAATTCAGGATTGTATATTTATTGCTCGTCCAAATGACGAAGATTTGGGATGTGAAGTTATTTATGACCGTCAAGGCGGTATAAACAACTTGGAGCAACTAGAGCATTTAGTGGGTCTGGAATTAGAACTACCAGTAAGTGAAATACATAGAGTTCCCTCAGCAATCACACCTTCTGTTAGAAGGAAAAGAAAACGTAGCGAAAGTTTGAAAGATAAATCAGATGATCTTGTAATCCCACCTAATCTGAAAAATGCTAAAACTTCTTTCAAATGGATAAACGTCACTCATTTACCAACTGTTCCGGTGTTTCCTGAAACCAACTATGATGACTGCAACAAAACACCAATTGAGCTGTTATACCAATTCTTCGGTAAGGACTTAATAAATATGATCGTCTCAGAATCAAATACATACATTTGAATACTAATAAATAGTGGATGTACGAAGACACCAGAGAGCCGTCTCATGTAGAAACCTGATGACGACGTACATAATAAAGCAGTCTCCAATGCGATGTCATTGAACCGTTTCAAAGCTATTGGTCAATACATTCATTTTGATTCAAACGATCTGTATAATGCAAATGCGCCCACTAACGGATAGAATAAATCGGAATTTTGCTAAACCCTTTCACCCAGAGCAACATTAATCATATGACGAGTCTATGATTGCTTATTATGGACGCCATGGGTGTAAGCAATTTATAAAAGGCCCATGCTGTAAATGATACATTTCTTACCAGAAGACGTAAAGACGTTGCCATTTTGTTTTTACTTTGATAACTTATTTACTGGAATTTCAGTGCTACATTATTTAAAGTATCATGGTTATTATGCAACTGGAACAATACGTGAAAACCGAATTCCAAAATCTTGTCCTTTACAAAACAAAAAAGATATGCAGAAAAAAGAGCGAGGCTATTCTGTGTCTCGAAAAATTAAAGGAACGGAAATATTTTTTACAAAATGGGTAGACAACAATGTCGTATCATTGGCATCCACCTTATACGGCGAAGAGCCAAAAGATCTTGCTCAACGATATTCACGGGAGCCACATCAAAGAGTAAAAATATCACGGCCTGCAGTTGTGTCAGCCTATAATAGAAATATGGGTGGAGTTGATCGCATGGATCAAAACGTATCGAACTACCGCATATCCGTTCGCAAGAAAAAGTGGTGGTGGTCAATTTTCACTTGGACTATTGATGTAGCTATTCAAAATGCGTGGCTATTGCATCGAAAATCCATAAACAATATGTCACAATTAGATTTTCGGCGAAATTTGGTTCAACATTTATTAAAAACTTGTAGTGATAAGTCTCGCTCTGAATTTACAGTCCGTCTATATGCTCATATTGCTAATGCAGATATTCGCTATGATGGTTTGCTCATTATGTTCAGCCTTGTAATCGAAGACATTGTGCATTTGAAGTATGTAAAAGTCAAAGCAGAGCAGAATGTAAAAAATGCAACGTTGGTCTATGCAACAAATGCTTTATCCCCTATCATACTGAAAAAGTTCGACAGTAGTTAGTCTTTTCTTTTCTATTTTATAGAACCTCAAATGAATACATTATTATTTTTTGTTTATAACTAAAGTATAATTAAATGGAATAAATGTAAATAAACTAAGAATAATTTAAAAAAAATTGTTTTCATATTGAACAAAATTAGTTATATAGTGGACAAGAGTGCCATATGTCACTTGCTCCTGGGGCGGACCAAGTAGGTCCTACAGGTTAGGCGATGAAAAATTTGAATTAAGGGCAAAGGTAGTACTATATGTTCCAAGTTTGGTGAATACTGGTTCACGGAGTGCCCGTGTCCACTAATGGGTTAACGCTGTTATGAAGTATGCGTCCAGATATTTGGAAAAGAAGTCAACGTGGGCGAAAAAAAAATGATTAGGATTTTTAACAGAGTCCAGATCATTTTTTTCGCCCACGTTGACTGCTTTTCCAGAAATCTGGACTTATCCCCAAGTGAATTCAAAAGAGTAAATTGGCCATTAGTCGCTCCAACTCGCTCTGTTAAAAATTTTGGGGATGGAAAACTATGGGGAATAGTATTGTCCATAAATCCTAATTAATTTTTTCGCCCACGTTGAGTCCTTTTCCAGAAATCTGGACTCATCCCCTAGAGAATTCAAAAGAGTAAATTGGCCATTAGTCGCTCCATCTCGCTCTGTTAAAAATTCTGGGGATGGGAAACTATGGGGAATAGTATTGTCCACAAATCCTTATCATATTTTTTCCAGAAATCTGGACGCGTGGTTAACTTCATTCTGTTAACATAC
The DNA here is from genome assembly GCA_930367215.1 of Pollenia angustigena. Classification (NCBI taxonomy): domain Eukaryota; kingdom Metazoa; phylum Arthropoda; class Insecta; order Diptera; family Polleniidae; genus Pollenia; species Pollenia angustigena. The sequence continues at coordinate 53,801,320 of OV884056.1, read as the reverse complement.
CAGAATGTGTGGGGGGGTGCTTTAAAACCATGGTAGATAAGGCCATGATGGCATTATTACTCAATTGAATGGAAGATAAAGCAATAATAGCCTTATTGCCCAATCATTGAGAGCTAAGGTCATATTTAAAATTTTGCGAAATGAGAGATATAGCCATATTTTTTTTCGCAAATGAGAGATAAAGCTATATTTTTTCAGAATATTGCTATGCATGGTATAAACATAAAAGGGAAATGCTTAGGTATCATTGAAAAACATTTGTTTATTCTTGTGACGCACGCAGGAAAACTTTTTTCAGCGAAGCCACCTGCCGCATCCTACTGGAGGAATAAACCTTAGGGGTAGCAGGCCGTCACGCAGAAAAACTTTAGTATTAGAAGCCAGATTTCAATACTTAACTTTAGTGTCTCCGGAATTGAAATGAGAGACAAAGCCATTTTCTAATATTGCTAATGTGAGCTAAGCCAATGATGGCTTTATCTCCCTGATATTAAAGCACCCCCCCGAATGTGTCTATAGACCCTGTAGGGTTATACATTTTAAAATTTAACTTCACATACATATTTTAATTATGTCAATCAAGTCTTAATAAATAACTTTAATTCACTGATGCCAGAAGTCTCCACAAGAAAGTCATGAGGGGTCAATTCGGGAATTGATGCCAATCTAAAGTTAATTATTATCAAAGCTATTTTCGGGAATACTAAATTTATTATTAATAAGATTTCTGTATGACGTGCTAAGTTCCCAATTTTCCATAATTGAAAAATACACTGAGATTTATTGTTGAGGGAAAGCTAGCTTCCATGAGCATTTCACTGGTTGCTTAGGCCAGATCACCGGGAAACCTTTTCCAAAAATTTCAGAAAAGCTAAAATTATTTTATACAAATAAAGCCCTAAAGCGAATAAGAATTTAAAACACGTTAAGAACAAATTTAGATGTTTTAAAATAAACTATTCCACTAGATCCAAACTAATTTAAAATACTTGCCTTGAGCTGAATCAGAATTATATTCCTCTGCGGTATATCGGACTTCCACTAAGTGCAATTTGTACCAATAAATAAGTTTCTCAAAATATGTATATTTATTTGTTATTTTTATCTTTTTCAATAACTTTAATTTTCTCAACCAACCGCTTAATACTCCCAAACTTGTTATAATCACCTACTGCAGTCAGTGAAAACCCTTCTCTTCCATAATTATTATATTGGACATTCATATACATACATAAATACATAACATAATTTGCTAAATCATAATCATAAAGTGTATGATTTAATAACGACAATTTTTTTGAAATTGTTGTGGTTGCACTATTAAATGATGTTGGTGACAAAATATTAAAACTTGTTTTGTATGGGCCCGTTTCATACTTATTTTTTTTATTAGTTGTGGGAAATGTTTTTAAAACATGTTTTCCAAAGTCAATGGACATGGTTAAACATGGCTAAGTCAAGCTGAAGGTAGTTTGATGGCAATTGTTAAAATTGTATGTTCCAAACATTTTTTAGTTAAAAATGTTTTAAATAAAATGTGTGAAACAATGTTTCAGATCTTTTAGTAGGAAATTATAGTGGAAAGGGTTGTATGTGAGTTCAATGACTCCGCGAATTTCTAAGGAGAGAATTTTTAAGAAATTAAGGAAATTCAAAGAATGATTTTTTTGTATAGAAATTATATACATTTTTTAAGTACATGGAAACCGTTATCGTTACAAAAAATGCATGCCTCATTTGTAGTTCGGTTTTACACTATGAAAGTTTTCTTGGATGGTCTAAGTTTGTATGAGAGAGCAGATGGAAGAATAGCATTAAGTTCAGAGCAAAATTAATTTTTTGAAAACACATACTCGAGTACCCATTTGAAATATCCGGAAAAATTTTAGAATCCCTAATCAGATATTCAAACGCGACGACTTGGATCTGAAAACTTACATATGTACACACAAATATAACATATTTATGTATATGTACTATTTGGTATCGGTTCTGGTATTTACACCGAGGCGTTGGAAGCTGCCGAATCATTGTAGTATCATTAAGGCCGTGACAAATTCACACATGGAGAAGTATACAATTGAGCAGCGCGTTAAGATTGTTGAAGAATTTTACGAAAATGGCGTTCAAATAAAATCCATTTCGGTAATTTCAACTCAGTAAATTCATTTGAGTGCCCCGTTGGGCTAGTTGGTAGTGAGCTAGTCTATCAGTGCGGGGGTTGCGGGTTTGATTTCCGCCAGAGACTTTGGTCTGCTGCAGACAAGCGTAGAGCTTCGCGGGACTAGCTTAAGGAAAAAATAAGCAGAAATGCCGCATTTGGGCAAATGAAAATCCACAAGCGATTGTTGCGGCTTATGGGCTGGCGGCGTCATCAGTTATTAAGCAGTTTCCTTTAATGGTGTTCGCTATCGCGACTTCTTGTGGCAAGAAATTGAGGATATGGACTTGGACGATATGTGGTTCCAACAGGATGGTGCCACACTGCCAACGAAACAATGGCGAGAATTTCAATGGTCGTGTTATCTCATGTCGTGGCGATGTTAATTGTCCGTCACGATCATGTGATTTGCCACCATTGGACTTCTTTCTTTGGGGATATTAAAAAAAAAGTGATCGTCAAAAAGACGAGAACAATTCAAGATCTAAAGGTGAAGATAATTCGGCACCTCAATTAAGTCTCAGATTCGTTGAAAATATTGACCATCGGACAGAGGTATTCCACCGAAGCCGTGGCGAGCATTTGCCGATATTTTTCACGTATAATTATCATAGACCCTTCTATAACACTTCATAGGCCAAATTTCGAGTATAAACTCACTGGCAGCTGCGTGGCTTCAGGTCGAATGTTATGCAGACAGAGGCTCGGTATTTTTTTATGCCGAGAAGTTCTACTAGCAAGTTCAATACAGCTTTTTTCAGTCAAAAACTCTCACTGTCAAAATAGTTGTGGATCAGTTAAGATTAAGGGTCGTTTGTAAAAGCTTCAATAAAATCACAAAACACAATGCAAAATATATTTTGGTACAAGCTCAAAAAAAGTAAAATTTCCAAAACTCACTTTGCCGTACGTGATTTCGTTTCAAGTTGCCACGATAATCAAACGAAGAACTTTGCAAGTTCTGCAAGATTTCATCATTATTCATCAAGCATCAAACTTTCGAAGAAATCAAATTGTAGTAAACATTTTCTTAAACGTTCATAATGATTGTTACTCATATACTTACATACATACATACATACATAATAAAAAACCAAACCTAATTAAAGTTTTTATTATTTTTTTCTATTTATATCATAAACTTTCCATGGCAGTTTGTACCAAAAACAATTGTTGAAATAACATTCAATGTTAACAAAACTCATGATAATTACGTGAGAGAAATCATGCCGCAAAGTAAATTAAATAAATAAAAAATAACAGAAGTAAATCTAAAGCTTTAAGATGCTAAAGATTTAAAATGGTCTAAATAAAATGACACTTAACTGACTTACACAAACCACTTAACAGTAAAAAAAATGACAAAAAAAAATATTTTTTGAACTTAAAATGGAATTATAATTAAAAACTACTGTCACGTTTATAAAACGACTTTGATGTGTGGCCACAAAAAAATAAAGCTAACTACAAATTGTTACAAAAAATTTACCAAAATTTTGTTATAAATTTAATGAAACATTTTATTATTAATTAGTCTTCTTGTTATTCAAAATCAATGTAAAATTTGTTCAACATAAAATGTTTACATAGTTTTTGTTGTTACTTATTTCACTCACTTTTTAACTCAGTAAGCGGAAATCCGTACGACATCATCCCATTATTACGAGTGATTTCATGCATATGAAAATTAAATAATATTAAAATCGAAAGTGATTGTAAATTTCATTACTCAGTTCTTTTTGAAAAGTTAAAAAAAGGAAAACAAAATAAATAAAAATTACATAAAGCAAAAAATAGTGCGAAAATATTAAGTGAAATGGAGGTAAAGGTCGATTGGCGAAACATCTACATACATTTGATGGATCGGTTAGAAAAGTTCGAAGAGCAAATTTCACATAAGCGGATTCCATTGCGCTAAAATAATGTGCTCTCTATATTTGTTAGTTGCTCTTGCAAGGATTTTAATGGAGAAAAAAAATGTTCTCGGGTAAAAAGTATTTTAAAATTTCCAGGAATTTTTTTAATAAGCCTTTGTCTTAAATATAATTTCTTAAGTGTTGTATGGGAATAAAAATATCCAATGATTTAGAACCCAAACAGCATTTGCTAACTATTGAGTAGGTGTTCTGTTATCACAGATAAGAATTCACAGCTACACTTTAAGATATCGCTCTGCACAAATTATGTTTAGTATTATTACCCTAGGTCTACACCAGTGATAACCACTCCATAGACTCGCGAGCCAGTCCATAATCGTTTTTTTCACACAGACACGGCCGGTAATTCACATGTATATTACAACTTTGCTCGTTTCAAAACATCAGACTATCATCAGTCTCTGCGACCGCACACAAGCACATAATATCTTTGTATGCGTGCGTTCGGGGCTTTCTTAGTTCGGGGCTTGGTTATCACTGGTCTACACTAAAGATAAATATCTCAGCCAGTTGGCAATAACGTCGGCAGATTAACAGAGCAATATATCTTATTGCTCAGCTTATGTTAAAGGCATGGGAACACGCAATTATGTTAACTCATAATTTTGAAAAAAATCAAGGAAGAAGGTGCAGTGTAAAAACTGGCGCTATCTTGCAAAAATTTTATTTATTGATATAAATTCTTTCTTATTCGACTTTATTATTGAAATGTTTATTAATTTGTTTAAGCTTGAGGTCTTTTTATATAAAAATATTAATTTTACTTTAACAAAAAAAAAAAAAAAAAAAAAAATAAAAAAAATTAATAAAATAAATATTTTTATATAAAAAAGAACTCAAACTTAAACAAATTATTATAAATTTAAATAATAAAGGTCGAATTAGAAAAATATTATATACAGGGGTGTCATGGAAATCGAAAACGTAAAACGAAAGAATTTTAAGAGTCGTTTTTCAATAAGATTTATGTAATAAAAAAATTTTATGACAATTATTACACAAATAATGCTTTATTAAATAGAATTGCTTGACAAAAATTGTAAAAATAAATTAAAAGTTTAATAAAAAGAACCGGGGTCTAATCACCGCATACGATATCGAGCAAAATTGATCGAAATTATTTATTTTGGTATCATGAAACTCGATATCGAATGAAAATTATGGAATTTGAAATAATAGCATTCGTTATCGAGTAACTCGACATTACATTTATCGAATTTTCATTCGATACGTCAGTGTCTGTCGTATGCAAAAACGTTTGATAGTTTACTCGATACGATAGTATCGAATTCGGTGATAAGACCCCTGCCAAATTCTTTCGTTTTACGTTTTCGATTTCCATGACACCCCTGATAAATAAAAATAATTTTTGTAATTTTATTTTAGTGTGAATTAAACTCATTAATTTAATTGAGGAGGTCCATAACAAAACGCAATAATTACACCATAACATTTTTTTGGATAAACGACAAAATGTAATTTAAGCAAGTAGCACATAATTTTTTTAAAAAACTATTATTGAAGTATTATTGTCTACAAAAAATAATATTAATCACAAATGAATTATTTTATCTGACAGTTTGTTTTAAATTTATTTAGATAACAAATTTGGAATTATTGCGTTTTGGTCCGAATCCATAGTATTTATTTCATTTTGCTATGAATTGTACGAAAATATTACTCACAATCAACATAACAAAAGCAAAAGATATTAACTAAACAAAAATTCCTTACGTTTTACAGTTATCTCAGAGTTACCACCAGAGCATAATTTATTTATCAAGTTGACTGTTTTAAAATTTCTTGTGAAGATTTATTGCAAAGATGTGTAATTATTGCCTTTTGCTCTGAGCCAGTATATTTGATATTGATCTGCGTGTAGTTATTGAGTTTTGGAATGCTTTATAATGAAGGTAATATAGATTTCAATGTGTAGAATGGGATTCAATCAAAAAATCAAAAAACTTGAAAAATGTAATTATTGCGTTTTGTTATGGACCTCCTCAATTCTTTTACTACAATTATAATTTGCTACCATTTCACAAATTAAATTTCTTTAATTTCTTTGCTTTTATATTTTTCTTTTATGCTTCTTTTTTTCAATTGACAACCAAATTGGACGTTTTATGTAAGCAATAATTGTCAACCAAAATGGACTAACAATTATTGCAACATAAATTGTCGGCAATATATATGAACAAAAAATTACTGTCTACATCAAAGATAACATAATTTTGTCATTTACTGCAATATATGTCGCAATAATTATCTCTGGTATAGACGGGCAGTTACGGACACCGATACCGGCAATAATCGCACCGGGTAAAGACAATGCGTTTGTCATCGCCTAACATATACAGGGGTGTGCTGGAAATCGCAAACGCAAGAATTTTAAAAGTCGTTTTTTAGTAAGATTTCTGTAATAAAAGAATTTTATTAAACAGGATTTTATAACAAAAATTATAAAAATTTGATTAAAAGTGTATTATAAACAGCCTCCAAATTTTTGCGTTTGCGATTTCCAGCCAGGGATGTCAGATGTGACGATTTTACGTCATTTTGACGATTTTTTTCGCTGAATTTACCAAAATGACGATTGACGATTTTGAATGTAGAGTCACTTAGGTGTTGACGATTTAATCCCGTCAATAAATTTAGTTTAAACTTTAATCTTTCATCAAATTTTTAACACTTTAATCTGTCAAGTAAAGTTTTTTTCTTACCGAACGTTTCCACATGCAAGTAATTACTTGCAAGTAGTGTATACGTATTATCAACAAAAAATCGAGGAAACAGCCGATTGGCTGAATGAACAAAAATTGTGTGAATGTTAGTGAAAAAGTGTCAGTGTATTGAGTTTTTCGAACTTGCACTTGCATGTGGAAACGGGGGGTTAGTTAATATATGTATATAGAGGCGAATATATATTTATATCTACTAGCGGACTCGACGAACTTCGCCTCGTCCCAATTTTAAGCCTTCAGACAAACTTTAGAGTAATAATACAACACAAATATTAAAATTTTTAATATGATTTATTTGAATGGAATCAGTAGAGAGCGATTTGATATACAAACATCTATAAATCACTAAATATATAAACCATCTTTAAACGCATAAAATTCGGCATTTAAACTACCAACACAGACCATATGAATTTGATAAGATTTATCGTAGTGCTGTCACATGTTATTTTTTTACCACATATAACACATGGGAGAATGATTTATAGTTACTGAGTTTAAACTACATATAAATTCAAGTTTAGTTCAACTAAACCAGCGTTTAAACCATCAGTGGTTTATTAGCCATTATTGTACAAGTTTTTTTTTAGAAAAACTAAAAAACAACTAGTTAATATTAGTCAGGGCCATTTTTTGACGTTTTTTTTTATATTGGCAGGACGATTTTTCGAAAAAAAAAATAATCTGACAGCACTATTTCACTTGTTTGTTTTATTTGAGTACAATAACTGCCTGCTTTTAAAACACAAGTGCAAAACTCCTTCAAATTACTGCCTACTTTTAGATCGCGAGCACAAAAGTGACTCGTTTAACTAATATTTAAAACAAAATTTAAAAATGTCCATTCCTTAAGGGGTTCCCATTCAAAAAGTTTAATACAGACTAGAAATATATTGAAGAAAACGTACCATAACAGCCAAGGAGTCTCCTTAACAATTTTTCGAGACATACTTGCCCCTTATCACCACTTCTTAAGGGGGCTCCCATACAAATATTGCGATTTATGAAATTTTTAAATTAATTAAAATTTTTTGACTTTTGTGAATAAAATCAAAAGTTGTTAACAGATTTTAATCATTTATAGCTGTAATTTTTAATAGATTTTTAACAAACAAAAATTTCGAAATGTTGATTAAAAATTATTTTTGTTGCCCAAAAAAAAAAAAAAAAAATATGTTTCTAAAACGACAGCGCATGTTAGAAAAAAATTTAACGTTTAAAGGAAATTTTATTGCGGATTTTCGTTTTTTTTAGTATGTAATTTCAATAAACTGAACCGGTATTGGATTCAGCGTACCCGAAAAAGGTTTAAGCGCCAGTTGCCAAATTCTAGCACAGTGTAATTGTTTGATAAAACTTGCGAAAAGCAATAAAAAACATTTTTAAATATAACAATAAAAAGAAATTAATTGGACTTTATATTTATACTGTGTACTTTTTTTCTTAACCTTTAATAATTAATATACTTTAATTGCAACAAAAAAAGTTTGGAACCCTATATGTAGTTGTCCTGCGATTTAACTTTGAATAATTAAGTTTAAGTTATCGACGTCCTTATTCTTCGCTTCCCGAAAAAGGTTTAAGCGCCAGTTGCCAAATTCTAGCACAGTGTAATTGTTTGATAAAACTTGCGAAAAGCAATAAAAAACATTTTTAAATATAACAATAAAAAGAAATTAATTGGACTTTATATTTATACTGTGTACTTTTTTTCTTAACCTTTAATAATTAATATACTTTAATTGCAACAAAAAAAGTTTGGAACCCTATATGTAGTTGTCCTGCGATTTAACTTTGAATAATTAAGTTTAAGTTATCGACGTCCTTATTCTTCGCTTCTATTTTTGCCCGTTCATCAATCGAATCGAGATTTTTGTAGTTTTGTGCAATGTCGGGGAACACTTTGCTGATGAGCTCCTCCTTGGACGATGTGAATTCACAAAAATTTTCAGGGAACGATATCAATCCATTCGAAACATCAATAGGAATTTGGCCGTTCCAAGCTCCAGCAGTTGTCTCGAGAATTCAGCAGCCGATGGGTCGTTCTGCAACACGACTCTAATGTTTGCGGTCAATTGCAACTTCTGGACATGCCTCCACAAAGACGACGATTTCAGGCAGGCATTAAGTTCATCTGCAGCAGAAGATTTGGGGATGACGGGAATTGTTTGACGAAAATCTCCGGAGAGTAATATCAAAGCCGCACCAAATCGTCTTAAGTATTAAAAATTCTATATTTTTTGGTTTTGTATGATTTTATACTTAATATTTTTTTATGTTTTAATAGAGTGATATATCCGTGTTTATAAAAAAACGAATTTTTTATATGACGATTTTTTGACGGTTTTTTTCAAAACTACTGACGATTTTGACGATTTTTTTTTTAAATTTTAACGATATTTCGAAAAAAACATCTAACATCACTGTTTCCAGCACACCCCCCATAAACATTTTGCTCAATTACTCGAACGCGTTTCCACTCACCCTCGTTGTTTACAAATACGGTCGTAATACAATAACAAATTTGTTAACTGCAAGTGTTGCCGCAGTGCCAAAAGCAACGTGATGATACAAAAGCAGCTATGGAAAACTCATTAACTCAAGTTAAAATTTCTCAAAAGCCTCCAGTACAAGTTGGCATTGACAGATATATAACAGTTCTTAAACGGAGTCGTAGCCCTACCTCCTCAGCAGTTGCTTCGGCACCGCAAGTTTTAAAAGATGGTACAACTGACAGAACATATTTCCAAAATCGTTTCTCAATTCTGGATGAGGAATTCTCGGAAGCACCAAACGTCATCAAATCGTCTAAGCCACCCCCGATATATGTAAGAGAGCAAAACTCAAATGAGTTAATAAAGAGTTTGATTTTGTTGATAGGCGAAAACTCATTTTATGTAGCTGCAATAAAGCGAGGTATTATTTACGAGACAAAAATACAGGTCAACCACGAGGATGATTTTCGCAAAGTAATTACAAGATTTGAAGCACTCAATACATACCAACTGAAAAGCAGTAAAGGCCTTCAGGTAGTGAAATAGGGCATTGATTCATGCGTAAACCCTGAGAAAATTAAAAGTTTCTTGGAAGAAAAAGGCTTCAAAGTAAAACATGTAGTTAATATAAAAATAGGGAAAAAATCCCCAACTACTATTTCGAGTGGAGTAAGAACCCGACGACGTAAAGTTTAAAAAAAAAAACGAAACGCACCCTATTTACAATTTGAAATATATTCAGTATAGAAAAATAGCTATAGAGGAGCCGCACAAAAGAAATGGCCCAGTTCAATGTCTAAACTGCCAAGAATTTGGCCATACTAAGTCATACTGCCACTTACCCCCTGTTTGCGTAGTATGTGGTGAATTAGGTGGTACAGTTATTTGCGATAAATCTAAAAATGACCCCAACGTTAAAAAATGTAGCAATTGTGGCGGTAATCACACTGCCAATGATAAAGGATGCCCTGTATACACTATCGTCAAGCAGTCGGTTGGACCGAAAACTAATCCCCCTCAAATGCAGGTAACAAAGTAACTAAACACTAATGACACTCAGGCTAACATCCTAAAATCAAACAATGTGCCAATGCAAGGTGCTTCGCCAATTAATGAAGAAACTCCAGTTTCTAATTTAAGTCGTCTTGAAAAAACCATGGAAACATTAGTGCAAACAGTTAATAATTTTACGAACACAATGGGTAATATGATGAGGAAATTTTTAGAATGTTATTACAAGCTGTGCTTAACAAGCCATGAACTGTTTAAAAATCTTTTTTTGGACGCAAACGGCATCCGCCAACATAATAATGAATTAGAATATTTTCTAAAAAATAAACAAATTGATGTCATGTTGGTTTCTGAAACTCACTTGACTTCAAGAAATACGTTTAAAATCAATGGTTATATACTATATGATACTAAGGACCCTCGAGGTAGAGCTTGTGGAGGCTCTGCCATTTTGATAAAAGCCCGAATCAAACACTTCTTAATGTTTGACTATTGTGAAGAGTATCTGCAAGCAACGACTATTTGTGTTGAAGAGCTAAATCAAAACATAGTAATTTATTCATTATACTCTCCACCTTGGTTCAATTTTTAAATGAAACTGATTTTATTTTTAATTAAATTAATTAAAAGTATCAATTTAATGTTGTTTGATTTTAACAACATTTTCTTCATTAATGTTGTTGATACAAGTAAACGTTTAATTCACTTAATTAAATTTTTAATTGAAGCTGATTTTATTTTTGATTAATGATTTAATTGAAAAAAATTGGCAAAAATTTTTTCTGTGTAAATAATATTCGGCAAATCCTAATATAGCATTTTTACTTGTTTTTTTTTTAACACCATGTAATTGAAAAATTAAAGAAACTCCATTTAAGTCCAGATTTTCTAGCATAAAAGTCATTGACTTTTTGAAAAAAAAATATAAAAATTAGAATCCTTTCTCTATTATTTTGAACTCGCAACCCATTTTAAAGAAAACGATTTCATAGAGCTTTTAAAATAAATATTTGTTTTATCCATAGTTTCTTTGTATAACTTAAATTTTATTTCGCCGCAATATTCATTTATTTATGGATGTACCAAAATCCGTAGAATATAACAAAATAGATAGCGAAATTTTAAGTAACAGATCCATATGATATGTCTATGACATAAACAATCTCGCTTAAGGCTAGTTTACACTATTATACTTTGTATTAATACAAACATGTCAACAACTCAAGTAATATGTAAAAGTCTTAGAGTGTGAATGCATGTGTGATGAAAATTACAAGTATTATGAAAAAAAGTTTGACATCCCACACGACTTCATCATTTTTTGAAAAATTTCTAAACAATAATGCTTTTCATTGTATCAGGGTTGCATTTTATTTCATGTGTGAGTGTTAATACTTTGTGTGATGGTGTGAACACAAACTGTCATGTTAAATTAGATTTTTTGACAGACGCAACAAAACCCATTAGATTTCTATCTCACAAAGTATTATGGAATACTTAAGACTTGTGAGATAGTGTAATCTAGCCTTGAGTGATCTCAATTATAATATCAGAAGGTTCGTTGCCATAAGTGCAAAAGCACCAAAGTACTAACAAAGATCACTATAAGGTACTTAAAACACAATTTTCTGTTAAAAAAATAAAACATATATGTAGGTATTCGTATGCACGTATGTATGTTTAAAAAAAATCATGTTCATAAATTTACCATTCAAAGAAAAGTGAAATTTTCTTTTGTTTTTAAATTCAAAATATCCAAACAAATAGTGTTTGTTTAGGAATAAACAAAAGTTCAAAAACCAAATAAAGTTTATTTTTCTTAGTAGAAAAAAAAAAAAAATAACCATACATTCGTTCTGCTTAATGATTTTAAAAAAAATATATACCTACCTATAGGTTTTTTTTAATCCGAAAATAAGCCAACGAAATAAATTTAGTTTTCGCACATGATACTCGTACATAGAAATAACCTTTTTTTCTTCTTCTTTATGTTTATTAAGGGAAGCGTACGAACATTAAATTTATATTATTTTTTATAGCACAGAATATCTCAATTTTAAGCGATTCTTTAAATTGTTTGTTCATAATTAATTTTTCTTATGCAACTTTGCTAAAAAAATACATTAATGCGTAACGCATTTCAAATAGCGGAAATCTTTGAATACAATTGCATACGCACTTTTGATGGTATTGACCTGATAAACAATGCACAGTAGGAACCTTTTTAACCTTTTTTTTTCTTAATTTATTTTTATTATTGAATCTTTCTTATCGAAATTTACAATATGTATTCAAATCTTAATTCTACTTGTTGTTTATTAGTTGTTACCAATGTAACTACTAACTGCTGTATTCAAATTTTAAAAATGTCTTCTAGTTAGGCTCAAAGTATCGGTTCTTTTTAGCCTTTGGTGACCTTCGAACTGAAGCAGACCCCGAGCGAGGTAGTTAGGGTGGGCCATTAGCTTATCGATGTAGCTAATTGAATATTTTTAATTTCCTGCTGGATAGTGGGGACGTTGAGATCTCTGTGGATAATATCATTACGTATATACCATGGGGCGCAGACAATTTGTCATAATATTCTAGACTGCCTTCTTTGAAGCATTTGGATGTTAGATGCGCATACAGTACCCCATAATAGGATGCCATATGTCCATATTGGTTTTATGATGGATTTGTATAAGATAATTTTGTTGTCTAAAGCCTAGTACTCTGTTCAAATTTATGAAAAATGTTGAGCAACATTTATTATTTCACACGAAAATTTTGACATGTATCGATGTTACCTATCATGCGAGTTTGTACAATTTGCCGATTTTATTCATGCAAAGTATGCGACATTGTTTTGCGTATGTAAACAAACCCCACATGTATTTTATAAAATATTTTTTTTTAATAAAAAATTTAATAAAAAAGAAAGTAAATATGGATAAAAAACTGTTACCGGTTGTGTTATATTAATTTTTTTATTTCTTATTAAATAATCAGTTCATCCTTTTTTGCTTTTGCTTAAAATTCCACGTGAAATAAGTGCAGCTTACTTTATTTCGCAGTTGTAAAAAAATGTTGCCAGAAACATTTCGGAACTTTTTCATAAAATGAACAACTTATCAACTCTATCAACATTATTTCATAGATATTGCGCACAAGTTTTTTTCATATGCGTTTTGACAGCATTTCACGTGAAATGTTGAACAGAGTACCAGGCTTAAAGACAAGTTTTAGTTTCGACCGAGAAGCCAATGTAGTTGAGCTGCTTTAAGTTTCATATTATTTCATATTTTTGCTTCAATATGACGAGACCAAGTCAAGCGTCTATCTATATGAATTCCCAAGTACTTAACATGGTTTTCAGCCGGAACAGTGATGTAATTTATTTTTACAGCTTGGCACGTTTGTCTTCTGAGCGTGAAAGTTAAGTGAGCACATTTAGCCGGGTTAACCTTTATTCCCCATTTTTCTAGCCAGGCCTCTAGTTCATTGATGTGGGACTGCAGATTTTGCGATGCGACTTTTGAAAAAAAAGTATTATTATCAAAAAAAAAAACCTTAATTAAAAAAATAATTATTCTGCCCCCCAACAAAAAAACACTTCAAGTTTTTTTTAATAATTTTTCCTTTAAAATTGGATTTATCCATGCGTTCCGAACAATACATGATTTTTTTCCAGAGAATTTTTTTTATATTGAGTTTGACGTCTTACTTTTGAGAGACAGATAAACACCCTTATTTTGTTTTAGGTATTTAAAATACGCCTACGACTGTTTGGTAATAGATTAAAGGAAAAAAGTTCACGTTCTCTTTAATCTATTACCAAACAGTCGTAGGCGTATTTTCAATACGCCAAACACAATAAGGGTGAAATTTGATTTTTTTGGCAAGTTTTTTCTTGAATGAACTGAGATGCCATAACATAGTGTTCTTGGATTTATATTAAAACAATTATTTTTGGCTGAATAATTAAATAAATAAAATAAATCAAATTAAAAATAAAAAAAATCAGTTTCCTTTTTTTGTCCATTTTCTTTAACACGCTTTTAGAAAACAATTCAATAAAAGTAGATTTTGTATAATTGTTTACATCTGTAAAGCATATGGTTGCTTTGTTTTTCCGGACAAACATTCCGAAATGTTTGAATCGTTCTGCAGAACACGCACAGTAAAAAAATTATTTTCCGGGCAAAAAATGGTTCGGTACGCATGGATGAATCCACCTTTAAAGAATTATTAAAAAAAACTTCATGTGGGTTAGCTTTCAGACATTTGTGGGTGCGAACACCTTTTCAGTGATATCAAATCACTTTACGGAAAAGTGATATCAAACCACTTTACAGAAAAGTGATTTTTAGAAATGAATACATAATTTTCTGTTTTGTGAACATAAAGATAAAAAATTTAAAAATTAAATTTTTTTTTTTATTTTATAACAATTTTAAAAAAAAAATTTTTTAATTTTTTTTAAAATTACGTATATTTTTTTTAAATTAATTTTTGTTTTAAAATTGTAAAATTATTTGTTATTTTTTTTCAAGCGGTAATTGCTGGGACCCCTATTTAAAAATGTTTATACATACTACGTATCTATACCAGTGTTCGAAAATAAACAGTACATTATTTAACGTTTGGCTCACACACTCAGTAACGATATCTATTTTTTTAGTGATTGTGTAGACATACACAACTCAGTGTTCCCAGTTTTGGGTATTTTTTTTTGTAATTGGGGATAAAAATTTCGTGAAAATCCCCAGGGGAGTTTTTGGGGAAAAGCACTTTTTTCGCTGGGGATTTTTGGGGATAATACATTATAATAAATTTTATTTTTGCAATGGCAAGACCGATTTGGTCAAGATGTGGGTAAAAATTCTAGTCTTTTTTGCGGTTTTAAACTATTTCAAGAACTTGATGAAATAGGTTTAAATATTTTTTTGTACCAACTAGCGTTTCTTCTGTTGAATACAACCAAAATCAATATTTGCAACAGAATACAATATGAGTTATTAGGAGCTCTTCTTAGAATAAATACACACTTTAAAATAGTGCAGCTTGCTGTGACAAATTCATTCAATAATCTTAAATGCACTTTTTAAACAAACAACATGTAAAACAAAATTGCATTGGCTTATAAACTAGAAGATAATGGATTCCCTAGTTTTGGAAATGATAAATATGTATTGACGCATAGCTATTTTTCTTTTGCGTTTTTACGTTACCCTTGTTACATACATACTATACATGTGTACAATAGATACGTAGCACTCAAAGAATAAATAACATTAGTTTTAATTATATTACTCAAATGGATTTTTTTAAATCGATGTATGCATATTTTTCCATTGACATAATATTATGTATTTTATTTTTAAGAAAATGTGGGGATTTTTGGGGATGGCTATTTTGGGGATTTTTGTGGATGAAAAATCACAAATTGGGGATAAGACTTAAAATAAAACTGGGAACTCTGTACACAACCCTTAATACCGTTCGTAACTATTTTCGAGAAAGAACCGAACATTATATAATGTTTTTTTTTTACCAGCCAAAAGGGACGAACATTAACGAGCCGAACCGAACACATTGAAGTTTGTGGATTTTCAAAAAAAAAAAAACCGAACGGAATTAAATGTTCACATCTTTTGCTGAGTTTGATAAAAACAGTAATATTTTTGTGTTCGAAAGATGACTAACAGGGAAACGTTATTTTTTTTAATGATTTTCTACACAAACACTAACAGCGTTTGTGTTTTCCACAAATCTACCTAACCAAACATTAAGAAACGATATTTAGTGTTTGTTTTCGAACACTGATCTATACTATCGATATGCATCGACAGTTCAGATTTCACTACCGATATTACTATCGACTGAATACTTGTACTTGAGTAGGAAAACTTTAAATAGTTTTTTATGAAGCTACAAGCAGTGTTCGAAAATAAACACTAAATATCGTTTCTTAATGTTCGGTTCGGTAGATTTGTGGAAAACAAAAACGCTGATAGTGTTTGTGTAGAAAATCATGTTCTAAATTGGTTTGATTCTTATTCTCCTCTGTCGTTCATTGTATTGTCCTATGCTTGCATTTGCACAAAAAAGTTTGACATTTCAGTCCCTATATAAACCTATACAAATTTCGAGATAAAGGCCTTTAATTACCAGTTAAAAAAGAACTGCTAAGCAATCTATATAACCTGTCATTGTTGTTGTTTGTATAAATTAATGTCATTCAGCGCAAATAAACAGCAAGTTAAAACGTGCGGCAAAAAACTGTGTGTAGCTGTATTTTAAATAATAATAATATCGATATCGATTTTCGATATCTTAAAACTATCGATAGTATCGATATTACTAACGGTAGTTTCTCAGCACTAATTTCCAGTAAGTAAGAAAGGCCAAAAAAAAAAACTTAAAAGGACGACCAGCCAAGTCTATAGCAAAAGACCTTAATACTGTTGATTTTGAAGTTCCACATTTACTTCATACACACTGTGCAGTGGACTATCACGAATCAATAGTTTTAAAATTTTCATAGGTACGATTATTTCAAACATAAACATTTTCTTATAGATATATTGTACCACTGTAATTTAGTTAATTATCATATTAAGGTTAAGCTAAACTTCTGTTAATTAAAAACGTTGATTGTAATAAATTTTTATTGTTTTCTAAACCAAAAATCTGAAAAGGTTTTTAAAAATTAATAGTTCAATAATAAGCAACAAATTCAATTTACCATAAAATTTTCAAAAATTTCATAACACTATGGCTAATTAATTGTCATGTTTCTTTATTTTTATTACCAACTGGGTGAGGTTTATTCAAAAAAAAAAAAAAAAACCAAAAAAAAACTTCATTAAAAAGCCAATGTACATAGTAATAAAACAATGAAACTCCCCCAAATCTCCTTCAATTAATAAAATCTACCATCCAAGTGTAATAATGCAGTTACAACGTTGTATGGAAGTGAAAAGGAAAATTTACCAGTAATAAAATTGACTCATATTCATTCGTATGGTTGACAACTTCAAAAGACAAAGTGTTCTGGCCGAATGATTTGTGAGTCTATATGACTTCAACTACTTACTTTAGTTCTTCTTTAGACTTAATTTTGTAAAAGTTTATATACGTAACTTTAGATTTATGTATATATTGCTTATGTGTGTTATAATACCTACATATTTCTTAAAATTTTTTTTTTATTAAAATTTTAAAACAAAATATTTCTATACACGAGTGGTTTATAAGCATATTTAGATATAAATTAATGTTTTTTTTTACAATTGCTTAATGTAATTTAACAAAAAACAATCGGTTACTAATTTTTTATGACATAAATGAATTTTCTATTTAAAGCATGTTGCATTTGGTTGGTTGCCGATTGCACCCGGTACTTTAAAGGGTATTTAAACAAAAGTTGTTTATATCTTTTCGATTGATATAATTAAAAACTGAAAAAAAGTTAAATAATGCCAAATCCTAAATACCCTACACTTATGTACAATAGGTTTGCTAATGAAACATCAAAAAGAAGTACCATCAGTTTAGCTGGGTTTAGTGAAAACCTACATCTATTATTAAGATGATCCATAATCTATAATCCGGAGGCTTTAGACATTTATTCTAATGTAATTTTGTGGATAATTTAACATAAACCAAGGTACATATAAGTTTCATAATTTCTCATTCAATTAAACAAAACCAACGTACACATGTGCTTATTGTTGTTTCCATACGTTTGGGTTACTTTTGGACTAGGGACTAGGACCTTGTGGGCTACATTTTACACGCGTGTTTGGACTGGTCCTATTATTTGCAGGGTTGTGCTCGACTTTAATGGTGTATACTTACTAGGATATTCAAATAATCGATTAATTGCGCGAATAATTATTCGGGGTAAAAATCAAATCGAATAATAATCGCACAATTTTTTAACAAAAAAATTTTATTGAAAAAGTTACAACAACAATTTAACAAAAGGTACTTTATGTAATAACAGAGGAACAATTTTTTAATAAAAAATAGCATCGAAATTTAAGCGAATCTTCTTAAATAATCTTTCAAAAAGAGTATACAGTTTAAATGTTTATGTTTTAAACGATTTCTTTCTTTTGTTTTGATGAAATTGATTACAGGTGGTCTTAAAAGCCCTGCTGATAACTTTTTTTAAGCTTTAAGTTTATTCTCTTTTATTATCTTTGTTTCTGTTTTTGACATTGTACAATGATTTTACAAAAACAAATTGCTTGTGGTTTTGGTACGGGTTGCACTTGTTGTTATAACCGAGATTACCGGGGATGAATTCGCCTTGCGTTGGACAGATTGAAAGTGAAGCATTACTAAGCACATCCAATTTCTCTGTTCTTTTTCTTTTCTTATCTAAAAATTAGTAGTCTTCCATTATACCATTTGAATCTCTTTTTGATTTTTTAACAATTTTAATACTTTTAATAGTCTTCTTAAGGGTGGTAGAAGGTTGTTTTCATACGTCTCAAATAGATCATCTTCTTCATCTAAATCATTGTGGTAACAGTCTGAACTAAACATTCTTAAAAATAAATTATTCTCAAAGCTGTAGGAAAAATCGCCCAAAGAAAAATGGCCCAAAAAATAAATGAAAAATCGCCCAAAAAAATTCCATGTAAAATTGGGCTTAAATTCATTCATATGAAAAGTGACCCAAAATTGTTGGGCTATTTTTCGTTACTATTTGGGTATTTTTCGATTTTTAAATTTGAAAAATCACCCAAAAATATTATATGAAAAATAGCCCATTTATTCGGGCATACTATTTGTCTAAATCATTCATTATTACTATACGACGAATTCCTAAATGTTATTTATAAAAATAACTGGACATATTGCAAAAAGGTGGCATGTCATAACGTCCAGTGCCATAGTGTCCGTGGACAAACTCGAAAGCATAGCTTACAAACTTAAAAGCATAGCCGGCCTATGGCCGGGCGCAAGGATTTTCTCCTCTTTGATAAAAACAAGTACCGGCTTCGCTAACTAAAGCTTCTCTGCACAGCCGGCCTTCGGCCGGGGGCAAGGATTTTCTCCTCTATGGTATAACAAAAACCGGCTTCGCTAGCTAAAGCTTCTCTGCCCAGCCGGCCTTCGGCCAGGCGCAAGGATTTTCTCCTCTATGGTATAACAAATACTGGCATTGGATAATTTTTAATTTTTTTTTTTTTTTGGAAAAAAATTCGTTTTTTCTTTTTGAGTCATTTTTCATTTTTATTTTGGGCTCTTTTTCGTTTCTTTTGGGCAAAATTTCATATATAACTTTTTGGGTCATTTTTCATGTTCTTTTGGGCGATTCTTCATTTGGACGATTTTTCATTTTTTGTTTGGGCCATTTTTCTTTGGGATTGAGGAATCAGAATCTCTTGATATTCTGGGCATGAGGATACAATGTGATGTCCGATGGACTGAACATATATTCAAGGTGTCGAAAGAAGCATTCAAGTGCCTCGGTTTTCTAAGACGGTGTAGGATATACTTCACTCCATCTGATCTCCTTACTATTTATACCACCTATATCCGACCGCGTATGGAATACAACTCTCATGTGTGGGCCGGTGCTTCAAAGTCTATTTTGGAGCTTCTCGACCGCGTGCAGGAGAGGGCGAGGGTTCTCATTGGTGACAGTAGGGTAACCAATTCTATTGACTCCCTTGAGCACCGTCGCAATGTGGGTTGTATTTGCCTGTTTTATCGTTACTACAATGGGATGTGTTCCGACGAAATCAGGGATCTGGTTCCCGAAACCCGTACATTAGTTCGTAATACACGTTTTTCCTCAAGAGCCCATCCTTATGTGGTCGATTGGCAGGTGAATCGTACAACGCATTACAGAGAGAATTTGTTTTTTTCCCGGACTGTTCGTATGTGGAATAACCTTCCTGCAGAAGTCTTCCCTCTCACTTACAACATGATTTAGTTCAAATCGAATGTTCACAAACACTACTCCCTCTATCCTCCTTCCCATAACCTATTTTCCTAGTTCCAACACAATGCAATGCATTAGTAGGGGTCATCCCCTGAGTGCTGGTCCTAACAGTAAAAAAAAAAAAAAAAAAAAAAACGTACCGGCTTGTTTTCCTACATAAAAGAAAACATACTGTGAAAAAACCAATTTTCGATTAATCGACAAAAATTATTCGTTAATCGAAATTAAGCAATTTTTAATTATTCGAACAGTAAATCGCCAAAATTAATCGATTAATCGTACAACGGTTAACCGTTTGAATACCATAATAGCTACTAAAAAAATATCGTGTATTGACAACCCTGCTATGTGTACCAAATTTGGACAATGTATCTCCATCCGATCTCCAGATATAAAGAAAGAAACTTTGTGCCGCGCCCACTTCTCCAATTCAACCCACATTTTGTCGAATGTTGTGTATTGATGACCCAGCTATGTATGTGTACCACATTTGGAAAATTTTTTTCTTAACAGTTTTTTCATAAGTATGTATAATAAATGTATTTTGTAATACGCCCACTTCTTTATTTACAATTTATTTATTTATTTACAAATATGTATAGTAGGGGTACAACCAAAATAAGGCCCTATCACCACGCTGTAGCCGATGTTGTTCTGAAACCGAAAATGTTTCCTCAGGTCATTTCGGAACAAAAACGTTTTGCGTCGAAGCCGATTTTTCAAAATTTTGTATTTTTTCCAAATTTTTTATTTTATAATTATGTAACTACGTATTTAAATATCTTAATATAATTATATGATTAAAAAAAAATCACAATCTAAAAACTATCTTTGTTAAGTAAAATGAACTTAATATTAAGAGTTCGTGTTGATTTGCATTGGGTGGAAATATCTTGTACGACTTTCCGCACAAATGTTGCTGCGTTGGGTTTTTTGAATTCTTGATTCATCTTTCACCCAATGTCTTAGAAAGCAATTCTGAGCATTAGTAAAGCCCGATAATGATTTGTTTAAGGCTTCGAAGTCATTTTTATTGTAACAATGTTCTGAAAACCAAATGTTGTACCAAGGGCTACATATAAATTCGCATATTGCATATAATTTGCTACGATATTTTGGAATAAGTATGTAAGCTAGAATTGGAAGAATTGTTTATCACCATAAACAACTTATAAACTGTTTATGGTGTAGGTGTAAATGCATTATTACTGATCCCAAACTTAATTGCATTTGACGCGGAACCTTTTTTAACGATATCGAAAATCTAAAGATGCAGTTCTTATTGTAAACACTACATGGTATGGATAGGGCCGTTTTGATATTTTCAAAAATTGTAAAAAGTTGTTTCCCTAATCTATAGCCTTTGTTAAGCGCCGGGTAATCAGGAAATTTTTTTGAAAATTTCAGGAAAATCGCTCAAGGAGTTAAGGAGCATATGGGGAACAAACAAACGCTTTGAAATTATTATATATGTAGATAGATGAAATTGTGCTCTTGGGAAACAAAACGTGTCAAAAATTAAAGTTCAGTCATAGCGCAAAACGATGTTGCATGAAAAGCAAATTATCAAAATTGCAAATCAATTTTAAAATACCCTTTATAAATTTTAGTTACCATCTGTCTTTGTATAAGTTTTCGTTAAAAAAAATTCATGCGTTTACATACATACATAGTAAATATTATACATATACATTGTATGTGTGTACATATTTTTGGTTCTTCATTCGATAATTTATTACTGTTGTTACTCGTATTATTATTTTTCATACTTCACTGGTTTATCTTTAGTTTTTGCTTTAAAAATTCTTTATTTTACCTCTTTATAAATCATACAAAAACTTGTTGATCTTTTTAATAAGTTTGGCACAGTTAACTTTGCATTGAACATCTACAGTAAACAGTGTTGCCACTTCAAAATAAGATTTTATTACAAAAATGCAATATGATATACAGTAGAAGCTCGCTTATATGAACTAATTCAGACAGAGGGCCTGTTCACTAAATGGAAAAGTTCACATAATCGAGACAATATAAAATGAGTATTTCAAATGATTTTTAATACTTGTACAATGTATGTACATACATAACCCATATTAAGTTTTTATTTTAAATTGGGTTGTTAATAATAAATGTACATGAAAGTAGTCGGTTATATTTTTTTGCTTTAAGGGATTTCTGTAATGTCTTGTCCCTGCATTTTTGCTATGCCAAATATCATTATCAGATATATTATTTTCGCTCCAAGCAATAACTTTACAAACACCAACCGTCTTATAAATTTTCCTTTGTATTCGTAAATACACATTTACTAGCTTATTTCGGGTAAGAACAGATTTCTAATAAAGGGTGTTTAAAAAAATACTAAAACAAGGAAATATATTTTTAATATCAATGAAACGGGCTTTATTGGAAAAAAAAATTTATGAAATTTAAATGACTCTGCCAGCCCATAAAGCTTTGGTGCGCAGTAATTTTTGTGGATGTAATCCAAATGCGAGAATTCTGCTTATTTACGTACCCATTCAACCAGAAATGGGCTTCATCGGAAAATAAAATTTTAATTTCAATTCAATATCAATTTGTGTTTCAGCCCATTCGCCAAATTATTTTGATTAAAAATTTCAACAATTTGCGCGTTGCTCGATTCATAATAAGTCATAAGTCGATTCATAATGAAATTTAAAAGCAAACTAAACAAAAAGCAACAATCAGCTGTTAAATGGATGCTTAAATAAAGGAGTGATGCCAACTCAAAGTTGTGATACTCTAAAAAAGCACCCTTTACAACAAATAGTTACAAAAAAATTAACGGTTACTAGTTGTTCACATAAAAGAGATAGGTTGTGTTCACTCTTCAGAACCTCATGTGTAAAAATTTTGTTGTTCACTATTCTGGATGTTCATATAGCTGGGTACTCATATAACCGAGCGTATACTGTATTCTTCAAAATATAGAAATAGTTTTTTTTTTTAAATAATAATAATTATAATAATAATAAGAGATCCCTTTTTATTAAAAGCAAGTAAGAGTGTTACAATTATCTTTGGTAAAGGTAATTAAATAAAGGGTATAAATGTATGGTAAAAGGTATAAAATACCATTTAAGGCTAGATTACACTATTATACTCTGTATTAATACATGTCAAAAACTCAAGTAATATGACAAAGTGTGATAGTGTGAATGCAATGTGTCACGAAAATGACAAGTATTATGTAAAAAGTTTGACATCCCATACGACTTCATCGTTTTTTGAAAAATTTCTAAGCAATAATACTTTTCATTGGATCAGGGTTGCATTTTTTTCATGCGTGAGTGTTTATACTTTGTGTGATAAAGTAAGTAAGAATTGCAGCGACAAAAATCGCACAATGTAAACAGCCACATACATATAAAGAAATTGGCTTTTAAAATTGTTCTACTACATTTCTTTTATCGAAATTATTTATCTATTTTTTTTTACAATTTTCTTAATATTTTTGAATTTTTCAACAGCTGCCATTTTTGGTACAATAAAAAAAAAACATAGTTGCTTCACAAAGTAGATTTTATTTTGTAAGAAAAATATAGTCTAAAATAGCTAGATTTTGCTCGAAAACTCGCCAGAGCTATATTTCATTCCAGTGACTATTAACTATTTTATGCTAGAGAGGAAGATTTTAATTCAAAATCACTAAATCACTTTTGCCCAAAAAAAAACACAAATTAAGTCTCTAGATCATTTTATGAGACAAAATTTTCCAGAATAATGTTTAGGGCCATTTATACATCGAGCCGATAGTTTAAGGTAGGATTTTGTCTCACTTTTAAAAAGTGTTACACTCTTACAACTTTGCTTTAGACTTAAGTGAGCAATATGTTAAAGGCAAGTTCATCCTACCACAACACAAACTGTCATGTTACATTAGATTTTTTGACAGTCGCAACAAAACTCATTAGATTTCTATCTCACAAAGTATTATGGAATACGTAAGACTTGTGAGATAGTGTAATCTAGACTTTACAATACACGACGACTAGAACGAAAGAAAAGGGGGAAAACTTACTTAGCTGTGAAGAAAAACCTTACCATATGATTGTATTAGTAAGAAATGTGATTGTTATCCAGTGTTGCCAAAAATTGGTGACCAAAAATGGCTAAAAAATGGCTAAAAGCTTTTTTAAATAAAAACATATTAAAATTCAATAGCAAAACAGAAATAATTCATTTAAAGTTCTTTACAATGAAATTGTAAGCTAAGATCAATTTCTTAAATAATTATAAACGTATATTAAAATTTTGATAGATATTTAAAAAATTTAGTCATCGATAAATTCGATATCGTTATTGTTCATCTCATAGGAATCCCTCGTGCCTATTAGTTTTAAATAATTTGAAGATAAATCATTATCACGACAACCTTTACCCAACCTTTTGTGTCCAGATCTACAATACAAAAATTAAGGAATTATAGTAGGTCCCCCCTACTTTATGATACCCTACATGACATTAGAACCTATGCACCGAATTTTATTAAATTATCTGCAAATTTGCGACCTGTACTTTGCGCACAAGGCTTACATGGGCAGCCAGCCAGCTGGACAAACATCGTTAATTTGACTGAGAAAGTGATTCTGAATCAATCGGTATAAGTAAATGTGGGCTAAGGACCAAAAAAAAAACCAAAATTAAACCAACCAGTACGTGATCGCAACGGAATTCTACTTACAACCACTGAGGAACAAACCAAAAGGTGGATGGAACATTTCAGAGATTTAAGTAACAGCAGTGAAACTGAACTCGGACTGCCCTGTACCGCACAAGAACAAAACAGAACAATCGCATGTGACCCGCCTACTATCACAGAGACAGCAACTGCAATAAGCAAACTTAAACGCAACAAAGCTTGCGGTGCAGATGGAATTCCACCAGAACTCTTCTTAATAGACACTGAAATTGCAGCTAACATCATACAACCGCACAAGCTTGGAGAACAGAAACCATAAATTGTTCGTGGACTAGAGGTTATGTGGTAAAATTACCCAAAAAAGATGACCTCAGAGATTGTGACAACTGGAGGGGTATCACGTTGCTCAATACAATATACAAGGTACTAGCAACAATAATACTTAAAAGGTTGGAAACTGCAGAGACGAACAGGATGGGTTTCGTCTACATCGTAGCTGCGTCGATTAGGTAAATACACTTCGAATAATTATTGAACAGTCGATCGAATGGAAGTCACCTCTGTATCTGCTATTGGTTGACTTTAAAAAAGCGTTCGATGCAGTCAATAGAAACGCTATATGGCTAGCTCTAAAAAAGAAAGAAGTGCCAAACAAAATAATACAAGTCATCAAAGCTATGTACACCAACGCGGAACTGCAGGTTCTACACAACGGGACAGTAAGCGATCCGTTCACGACCAACATGGGAGTACGACAGGGCTGCCCTCTATCGCCACTACTCTTTGCAGTGGTAATGGACTTTTTTTTTTTGGAGGAACTGTGCAAGAATAAAAGGGGTATTGTGTGGAGTTTTCAAAGACATCTGGAGGATTTAGAATATGCAGATGATATTTGCCTTCTTTCACACAAACTTTCGAACATGCAAGATAAAACAAACGATCTTGTGAAGATAGCCAGAAAAGTTGGTTTGGAAATAAATATAAAAAAGACGTACGCCATGCGTCTACATAATAGAAGCAACGGTCATATCACCATCAACAACCACCGAATAGAATACGTTGACTGCTTCTGCTACTTAGGGAGCAGAATGTCTACAAGCGGTGGCATTAATGAGGACATTTCGAATAGGCTCAATAAAGCAAGGAGTGCATTTGGAAGACTAAAAAATATATGGCGAGCACCACAAATCACGAGAACAACAAAGATCCGCATTTTCAACGCTTGTGTCAAGTCGACCCTTTTATATGGGAGTGAAACATGGTTGGCCAGTGAATCGATCAGGCAGCGGTTACAAGTTTTTTTAAATAAAAGCCTTCGGATTATATGTGGCATATACTGGCCAAACACAATAACAAACGAAAACCTCTGGAGCTTAGCCAAAGAAGAGCCTATACACATACAGATAAAACGCAGAAAGTGGAAATGGATAGGACACACCTTAAGAAAGGCAGTACATAATGTAACCAGGATGGCACTTGAATGGAATCCACATGGAAGCAGACAAAGAGGTCGACCAAAAATACCTGGCGTAGGTCTGTAAGGAGAGAACTTGCGGACATCAATAAATCATGGGAAGAGGCAAAAATAATTGCGAAATATAGATTAAGTTGGAAATATCTTGTTAGAGCCCTATGTTCCCTCGAAGAATAAAGAAAGGAAAAAAAGGACCAATATTTAAAGGTGTTACAAACATCAGCACAAATGGATAGTTCCCTCTCCACTACTGTGGTGCTGGTATTAATATTTTATTGTTATGGTAAAAATATTTACCTAATTGATCAAATCGAATTAACGGCTGCTAAATGTAAAATTACTTCTAACAATGTTTACTTGGCTAAATACCCTCTCTACTTCAGCATTAGGAAGTGAGAGCCACTTTATAGTCAATTCTGAAATTTCTAAGAAATTTTTGTTGCCGCCTGCATCTTTTTATTGAAACACTTGCAACCAGAAAGAAACACCTATGTTTGTGTTGATCCATTTTATAAATTTAATACTGTTCCTTTATTTTGAAAGATGTTTCTTCATCATCGTTTATAGCGATTTTAACATTTGTAAAAGTTGTGATTTAAATTAAAGGCGTTTTAATTGTTAAACATTTTTATTTTACTTTTATAAACTTTTATAATAAAATAAAAAATTTTCTTTAAAAAAAAATTGTATGGCTAAACAAGTCGAAAAATGGTTTAAAAAAAGTGGCTAATGGCTAAACTCATTTTTTAATGGCTACACAGATGAAAAATGGCTAAATCTAGCCACTAAATGGCTTAATTGGCAACACTGTTGTTATCTTTGTGATTCGAAACGTTGTTTTAAGAGTGTTTCTTCTTTAGTCCTTTTAATCTGCTCTTCACCTTCTAAAATCAGATTAAAAAATATGACAAAATATTCTAAAAGTCATACATAAACCTTAAAAATTTGATTTTATTTACAACTTTTACTAAGCTACCTAAACAAGAGCGTCTATATCATGTCAAAACTTTTCATTTTCACACACTTTATACGAAACAAACCTTTAAAACCCGAATTTAACACCACCCGGCTGGAAAATCTTATTTGATAGATCGCCTGGTCGTTTAAGTTTCTTGAAAATGTATTGGAAATAGAATTTTCATGTTTAAAAAAACGCTTGCCGCTCTTGTTTAGGTAGCTCAGTTAGGTTTCTTTTATTTTATTTATTCTAAAATAGTTTCGGAATAACTTTCGCTTAGAGCTAGGTAAACTAGTGGACCTACTGGACTCATTGTAATTACCAAATAAGTCATATATAGAAAAAATATATGTATTAGCAAAATTTAACAATTCCAGCTTTTTTTCTGAGCGTATTAGTTAGAGGGTACATTTGCATGTCGATTAGGTAAGAAAATTGGTCGACTTGGCCTATTTTGAATATAAAAACATTGACATATTAAGAATATTCAAACCAAATTTCATCATTCCATAAGGTTTCGTACGTTGTCAAAGGTGTCAAAATTAAAGTTTCCGGAGGATATTGTTATCGAGGGCCTGTGAAATAATAGACCCTACTGCCTAATGCACAAAGAAAATTTTGTCCTTCTAGTTTACATGGTGTAGAAAGTGTTACGCTAAATTCTTTATTTCGGTAGGAATAGAGCAGAAATTTTTCGATTTCTTGACTATTCGTAAACTGTTGTCTGTAATTTTTACTGAGAAAATTCAACGAAGTTTCAAAAAATTAAGTTTTTAATGTAAAAACTGCAATCGGCAATCGTGATTTTTTATTCCAGTCTTAGTAATTTTTTGACCAATCGGTGTAAATTAAAATAGCATTTGCTTCCAGACTATATGTGATAAACAAAAATATATAACAATCTTGGTTTCATTATATCTCAAGTCTTCAGATTGTTGAGTTATGTTGAGGTATAATACAAACTTTTAAAACAATAACTGTACAAAAGTTAAACTTTTAAATACCTAAAGCTGTTTTACATATCAGTTATAAACGCAGCTATACGTTTTTAATTTTTTTGTCAAAAACTTTTTAAAACAAAAAGTTCAATAAATTTAATTTTCATTAAACTATTTTTATGAAAAAAGAATTTTACAACATTAAATTAATTAAAATTCATTGATTATTTTACATTCCTGACTGCCGCGGGAATCGAACCCAGGCTTTCACAGACAGGTAACCCTTACATGTTTCAATTGCAACCACTCAATCTCTTCAGAGGGGTTTGCCGAACTCTCACAGCCATTGACGACTGCTGGTAGCCAATAGTCAACCATCAATCTTTCCCGCGACAGTCAAAAATGTAAAATTATCAATAAATTTTAATTAATTTCATGTTGTAAAATTCCTTTCTTCATAAAAATAATTTATTGAAAATTAAATTTAATGAACTTTAGCCTAATAAAAATATTAAAATTTGGATTAAAAAACATAAACAGTTCAACAAAATAACCACAATAACAATTAACTTTTTAAAACTTTAAAGAAATTTGGCAAAATAGCAATAAGCAAAAAAATTAGCTAAATGTATATTTATTTCGTATAAAGATACCAGAAAGACTAAAAGTGGTAACACTGTACGTAAATATAGCTACATTTATACTTAAACAGTAGTTTTTTAAAGAGTAACTTAGGTATAAGTTATTGTTTTGTTTTTGAGGTTAAAGTTGTTTTAAATGATTATTAAAATATGTAAGTTTTGTCAAAACAATAAGACTTGATAAAATTAAAACAACAAAATGATCAAAGTTATTGCAACAATTTTCAATTATAATGATGAATATTATATATGTAGGTATATGTATGTATGCAATACGTGAGGGGTATAGTTGCAAAGACTGCAATGTCCACTTTTTTCACAAACGTAACTAATAATACCTCTTAGGCCCATTATTACAACTTGAAGTTAGCTAAAGTTAACATTACATTGACAGATAATAATGTGTTATCTGTCAAAAAGCGTCTGTTAACTGTCGGATAACAGCTAACGCCAAGTTATAATAATGACCCTTAGTTATATTTAATGAATGCTTCCGATTAGTGAATATGACATTACCAGAAACAATTTTATCCCATAAAAAAGTATGTTCAAAAATTAAGAATTGATGCAAAAACGGCAATGTCCATTGGAGATTGTCGCTTTTGCAATGATCACAGTTTGTTAAGCTCTTTTTCTGTCATCTTTTTTCGAAAATGCATGCTATTTTTTTATTTTGTTTCTTTTTTGCAAAACAAAACAATTATGTATGGAACGAAATATCGGCCAAATTGACGATGGTCCACATTTTCGATGACGCTGAGGCATAATTGAGGTTCTATATTGTTAATGTGCCGAATAATCTCATCCTTTAGCTTTTGAATTGTTGCTGGCTTATCGACGTACACCCTTTCTTTCAAATAACCCCAAAGAAAGAAGTCCAACGGTGTCAAATCTCATGATTTTTGCGGCCAATTGACATCGCCGCCACGTGAGATAACATGGCCATTGAATTTGTCGCGCAAATGAGCCAATGTTTTGTTAGCTGTGTGACAAGTGGCACCGTCCTGTTGAAACCACATATCGTCCACATCCATATCTCCGAATTCGGGCCAAAAAAGTTCGTTATCAGTTCACGAAAGCGAACACCATTCACAGTAACTGCCTGACCGGCCTCATTTTGGAAAGAATACGGCCCGATGATGCCGCCAGCCCATAAACCGCACCAAACAGCCACTCTTTGTGTGGTGCATGGGTTTTTCGACACTCTTGGATTATCATTCGCCCAAATGCGGCAATTCTGCTTATTGACGAATCCACTGAGGTGAAAATGTGCCTCATCACTGAAGATTGATCATCCACTGTTGCCATTTCTTGCCACCATTCTGACCATTGACGACGTTTGGAATGGTAAAGAGGCTTAAGTTCTTGAGGCAATTGCACCTTGTAAGCGTGTAAATGCAAGTCTTAATGAATAATGTTCATCAACCACGAGCGTGAGAGATGTAATTGTTGGCCATGACGACGAGTTGAGGTGGACGGCTCTTCAGGCCACACTATCGCGAACAGCAACAATATTTTTTGCAGAACGAGCTGAATAAGCATGCACTCGTGTTTTCACATCTCCTACAGACCCGGATTGCTCAAATTTTTGCACAATTTTTCCGATTAAATTGACCGAAAAAATCACGGAGTGCACAATATGCATTTTGGTTTGAATGCCCATTTTCTTAATAAACCTGAATAACTTAAACGCGTTGCCCAATTGCGTATCTTTCCATGATTCAAATTGAGTTCGTCTGAAATTGAGAAATGTGTGGTTCACATTCAACAATTTCGGTTTTTTTCGGTTATTTTTTGTTATTTTTGCAGAATTTTTCAATTTTTGCGTAGTTTTTTGCTCTTTGAGGCAATCGTGGCCGATTTAAAAATAGTCCCATATATAAATCAAAGTCAAGTATTTTACAGGGCACTATCAACACTGTCGATTTATACAGGGTGAAAAGTGCAATGCTTTCAATGCCAATTAGTATGGGTGAATTTTTTAGAATAAAACGTGCTACCCTTTTGAAAAGCAAAACATTTTTAAAGGCTAGTTTACACTATTATACTTTGTCAAAAACTCAAGTGATATGTAAAAGTCTGATAGTTTGAATGCATGTGTGATGAAAATGACAAGTATTATGAAAAAAGTTTGGCATCCCATACGACTTCATCGTTTTTTAAAAAATGTTTTAACACAAACTTTTACGAATGCTAACTATTTAATCTTCACATTAAATCTTTTCCTCCATTGCCGTATCGAACAAATTAAGAGAATTAAGCATGGAATTGTAAGTTTCTACTTTGAGTCTGTTACAAAGTTTATTTTTAAGCAATGCCTGTTTAGCTAAAAGTGGCCAGTTTACACGGTAATACAATGTGTTACGACATTGCAAAAAATGATATAGAATAAGAAAAATCTCATCATGTAAAAGAAAAATGTATTGAATAAGAGAGAATATGAATACAAAATCTTACAAGCGGCAATTACACAATTACAAAAACAACTAAAATCAACTTAGGAAATCAAAGTTATTTTCGGGAATACAAAGTTTTTTATTAATACGATTTCCGTATGACGTGCTTAATTCTCAGTTTTTCATATTTGATAAATACACCGAAATTTATTGTTGAGGGAAAGCTAGCTTCAATACGCATTTCGCCGGTTGCTTAGACCAGCTCATCAGGAAACCTTTTCTAAAGAATTTAGAAAAGCCAAAAATATTAAACAAATAAAACCCTAAAGCGAATAAGAGTTATAAACACTCCAAGTCTTACTCGTAACAATATCAAAGCTTAAACAAAACACCAACAATAAACAGTGAGTTTATCTTTTCTTACATCCCCCTACAATTGGTTGGGTTCTTTCCGACTCGAATTGTAGTTGTAAGTGGGTTAAAAGAAAAAACAAAATTAAAAAACAAACCGCTTCATTCCATTGTCTTCGTAAGAAAACAACGAAAAAACCCAATTTGCCAATTCAGTTTTATGCACGGGCACATAATATTATATTATCAAAGTTATTTGCGGGAATACAAAGTTTATCATTAATACGATTTCCGTATGACGTGCTTAATTCCCAGTTTTTCATATTTGATAAATACACCGAAATTTATTGTTGAGGGAAAGCTAGCTTCTATGCGCATTTCGCCGGTTGCTTAGACCAGCTCATCAGGAGACCTTTTCCAAAGATTTTAGAAAAGCCAAAAATATTAAACAAATAAAACCCTAAAGCGAATAAGAGTTATAAACACTCCAAGTCTTACTCGTAACAATATCAAAGCTTAAAATTTACAACTGCAATCATCTGTCTGCTTTTTTTATTATTTTTTATTTTACTTATACCATCCGTGTAAAGATGAATTAAACAACAGATTTTAATTTTTTTTTTCTTTTAAACATGGAGAGAATTTCATAATATTTTGATTCTACAAAGTCGTAATACATTGTTTTACCATGTAAACTGACCTATATCAGTTGCAAAAAAAAAAAACAAAATGTGTGTGCAATTTCCAATAAGGGTAAAAAAGTAGCATAAATTAGTTAAAAATTATTCAAAAGGGTAATTCAAAGAAAGGGTCATAAAAGGCATCAAGACCGCAAGCATGGTGAAAAAATACAGGTGGTAGCACTACGCCATTGAAGATTTTTAGCACTTGCATTGTTTGTATAATCTTTTGTTAAAGTTTTGTTTATGTTTACAAAAAGTTCACGTTTTGTGCTGTGATTAGTATTAAAAGTTTTTTAACAATTTTAAATTCAAATAAATAAGATATTGACCACTGCTGAAAACTATTTTTGAGCACTTCCCGCCAATTCGGAGTTCAAAACCGCTAAATATTTAAGATAGCGAGAATTTTTTTAAAAATACCGCTAAAACCTAAATATTTTCAAAAGTTTTATAAAAATTTAGATATAGGTTGCTTGTTCAATGGTATGCGACTATCAAATTACGTTACATTCGAAAAAAAAGTTATAGTTATCAACGCGATCGGCACGAAAGTTAACAGTGTAATTTATTGTTTTTTATTGCAATATTAAAATGTTCGTATTAATCCATTTTAAGTTTTCATCGAAAGAAAAATTTACCACGCCTACTTTTACGCCCACTTTTTCTATTAAGCGCATAACTTGAGAACGGCTTGACCGATTTGGACGATTTTTTCTTTAAAAGCAACTCCATGGTCCAACTTAGGTTTTTACGGAAAGAAAATTTTGCCCCTTCCACTTTTTTCGATTTACCTAAAATCAGAAAACGGCTCCATCGATTTGACTAATTTTTCTTTCAAATGTTCGTATCTTTTTAACGGACTTTGAAAATCAAAAATTTTTCCTAATTTGGACAGGACAACGTCTGTCGGGTCAGTTTATAACATTTAACGTTTTAAGCAATTAGATAAAATTAGTTAGATGAAAGTTATTGCTTGCGATCTATCGAGACAGTTTAGAACAATTCCTTACCCTTTGTTTCAAAATTTTTAGCAAGCTTAAAGTTGTGAATTGTCAGCCCTAACAAAAAACGATAGCGGCAAGCGTTTTTTTTTAATATGAAAATTCTATTGCCAATGCATTTTCAACAAAATAAAACGATCATGTGATATATGAAATAAGATTTTTCAGCCGGGTGGTGCTGAATTCGCGTCCTAAAGTTTTGTCTCGCATAAACTGTATGAAAATGAAAAGTTTTGACATTAAAAAGACGCTTGCCGCTCTTATTTAGGTAGCTCAGTAAAACTAACCAGAAAAACAAAAAATCTTAATAAGAAAATGTATAAAATCTGTGAATTTGTAGCAGATATGAGCCGCTGAGAAAAGTTTGAAAATCGCTAGATTTCCCGCTTATCGCTAAAACGTATTTTTCCCCGCGATTGACATTTCAAAAACGCTAGAGCGGCAAAATCTCTAAATTGGCAACAGTGGCCTAAAGATTCATTTAAGAATAATGTTGTAAAAATTTACTTTTACACTGCAATTACACGCTCAAGTTTTTCTTGATAGTCTTTTACATATACTGTTTGTCAAAATTTTAAAAAATTGATAGTTGTGACGTAGGCTGCATTCAATTTTTGAGCAATTTACTTTCAAGATGCCATCAAGAAAAAAATTTATAAAGAGAAACGAAAAATTTGCTCACTAACCTTGAAATCAGCTGTTTTCTTGAACGTAAATTGAAACACTCACTGGCAAGAGAATTTTAAAGGCAAGTTCGTATCAATTTTTAAAAGTATGAGTGTATTGGTAAAAAAGTGTGAGTGTATTAAAACTTGATAGGCAAAACTTGATCGTGTAAGGCCCAGAACAGACGGTGAAACTCAACTGCAACGAAACTGCAACTTCTAGTTATTTTCGAGTTTCATTCATAGACTCCTTTGAGGGACCACACGCGACGCGACCATTTTGAGACCGGTTTGAAATGCATTGAAACCGGCGTGCAGGAAACTCGTGTTTGCGTTTCATCTGTTCTTAAAGAAAATCGAAATGAGTGTGATAATTTCATTACATTCTGGTAAAATTTAGGTTGCAGCGTGTGTGGAAAACGATTGAATCTGGTTTCAAAACAATAATTTCTAAAGGGTTTCGTTGCAGTTGCGTTTTACCGTCTGTTCTGGGCCTAACCCTCAAGTTAGGACTAAAAAATCATGGTTCATTTTTGTTTAACGCATAGGTATATTAAAGTGTTTTTCAAAAGACGGGGTTTCTTGCCAAATTAAACTAAATTGGACCAATTTTTGACGTGATATCATCATTAATTGATTAAGTTTATTTATCATATTTTGAATCAAAATTGAAAAAAATTTTTACAATTATTAGTAATCAATCAAATCATTTTGGCGATAAGTGCATAATCAACAAATTGTTGCTCGGCTCTACGAATGTGGCAATTAAAATCTATTTTTAGCTTTTTCTGTGAATATAATTTGTAGTAATTGTATTTGTAACATAAGTGTATACCCTGTAGGAAGTCAAACACATTTTTAAGTAACTTCAAACTGGTTTTTTTATAACCACATCTAGTTGATTAAGTGACTTTTTTCAATGTTGACGACTCACTATTTTAACATAGGCATGTCATAGGCAGTAGTCAATTGGCCATCTTTGCATGACTTTTTAACTCACTACTAACTACTTATTTTTCAACATATTTGTAGTTAATTAATAGTATATTCAGTTTATAATCAATTATTTAAATTTTAAATAATTTTTGTCAAAAAAATATATGTACATACATTTGTATGTACATATACATACATATCTTTATATATTTTGATATAGAATTAATTATTTAAGAAAATTTTGCATTAAATTGCCTTAAATGATGATGTATAATAGTGTTGAAATAAATACGCTACATAATTGCTTGTACATACATAGATTTGTATTGCTTCAATTTTAAATTATTTTAAATTATGTTTGTATATTTTTAATTAGGCTTAAGTTCATGAAATTTAATTTTTATTAAATTATTTTTATGAAGAAAGGAATTTTACAACATGAAAATTAATTAAAATTGTTATTGATAATCTTTCATTCTTGACGTGGCTCGGGCTCGAACCCTGGCCGGCAGGTTACCATGACATGTTTCGATCGCAACCACTCGATCTCCTCAGATGGATTTGCCGTCTTACACTCGCAGCAATCGACGACTGCTGACGTCACTAGTCAAACATCAATCCTTAAACATTTGGTAGATCGAAATTTGCTTTCCTGAATGATTATCCATTTTAATTGATTTTACATCTTTTTTTTTTTTTTTTTTTCAAGAATTCTTTCAAGAATGAAAGATTATCAATAACAATTTTAATTAATTTTCATGTTGTAAAATTCCTTTCTTCATAAAAATAATTTAATAAAAATTAAATTTCATGAACTTAAGCCTAATTAAAAATATTAAAAATTTGGATTAAAAACCATAAATAGTTCAACAAAATAACCACAATAGTAATTATGTTTGTATATTTTTTTTTCATTTGACTTCATGGCATGCTTGTTTTACTTATTTTGCTTTTATTTGTGTTTTACGTGTGCCTGTATGCAATATTTTTGGTTGATATCTGCATGAGATTTTAACCAATTTGTAGTCATTTGAAAAATAGTTAATTTATAGTTAGTGTCTTTTGCAACTGACTATTTTATTTACTACAGGGTAATAAATTAATACTACTAGCTTTTTATGCAAAATAAATTATAATTAATGCAATTTAACCTAATATTTGAATAAAAAAGAAAACTGATGAATCATTTTGAAATCCAATTAATTGCAAAGTTTTTTTGCGAATTAAAAATATCAAAAGAATAATTATCAAAACCTAAAATTGCAAGATTTTAAACAACAATTTTTTATTTAAAATTAACCAAAAACGGAAGCTTACTAGAGCATAAACTAAAATTAATAATAAAATAAAAATTTAGCTTAAAACGACTTGTTAATACCCTTCCCATGTGTTGATTATTAGTCCTCGATCTTCACTTTTTAATATTTTCAACTTTTAATTATTGATACTGATCTAAAGATATCTGTTGGCCCATAAAAACAAAAAATCACAAAACAATATCTTTAAAATTAGTGCATAATAGGACTTTTATACTATTTGAATCCTTAAAAAATTTATTTATTAACTTTTATGTAAACATATCGCTATAAATATTTAAAAAAAAATATTAGTAACGATACTAATATCTTAGTTCTTTTGAAAGTGGTCATTCATTAACAACGGTACCATTATAGGAACCGCTCCCTTTAACCTCAATAGTTCCACTTCATTTTATAAAAATGTCAGAACCAAAACAAAATTAATAAAAACAAGAGTGCTATTTCGGGATATGCCGAATCTTATATACCCTTCACCATCGTGCGAAAATAACAGAAAGTTATATGATTACCGTTCTTCAAATATAAATAATTCAACAATTTGCCACGCTCACTTCCAATCCAATCCTGTCCATATATTTTTCGGATGTTGTGAATTGACAACCAAGATGCTTGTACATAATTTAGAAACTTTGGCTCTTGCCGTTCTGCAGATATACAGAAACCTTTAATGCCTTTGTATTGGAAGTGCCGCGCCCACTTGTCTAATCTTGCCCACATTTTGGCGGATGTTGGGTTTTAACGACCAAGAGGCTTCTAACTTATTTGGAAACCTTGGCTCTTGTCGTTCTCCAAATATGCAGAAATCTTCAATGGGTTTGTATGGGAAGTGCCACGCCACTTGTCCAATCCCGCCAACATTTTGGCGGATGTTTTGTTTTGATAACCAATATACTTGTATCTTATTTGGAAACTTTGGCTCCTGCCGTTCTCCAGATATACATAAAAATAAAATAAAAAACAACAAAAACAAGGATTTTTTTTTGTAAAATTAGAGGCAGTCGTGGTTTTTTGCTCATATCTCATCAACCTTGGCCCCATCATATCAAGCGCCTTCGGAAAATTAAATCAATATGTTATGGTAAAATTAAATATAAATCTCTTGTAAAATGAGTGTTAGAGGGTTAATATATTCTAAGAAAAGAATCGCCATTAAATTCTACTGAAGACATCTGAATAGTCTTTTAGCTCAGAAGAACATTTAGTATATTTTTTTGACTTGTACCAAACGCCTTTTCAAGAAATTCAAAAATTTCAATGGCTGAAATTTCGAAAATCCGTTTTACATACATAGCACGATTTTTTGGTCTTTGAAGACCCCTAGTGAAATTTGATGCTGAAAATATTTCTCGAACTTTTTAACGCACTAAAGTGACGTTTTATTTTACTTTTGCGTGGTAATTAAAAAAGTACAAAAATAACCACTTAAAATTATTGATAGAGGGTTAAAACATTCTAAGAAAAAAATCGCCATACAATTCTACTGAAGACTTCTGAAATAGTATTTTAGCTCAGAAGTACATTTATGTAGTATATTTTTTTTTGACTTATACCAAACGCCTTTTCAAAAACTCAAAAACTTAAGGGACCTTTATTTCAGGAACCCGACCTAACTTTTCAAAACCCTTTGGCAGATTTGCTCTAAAAATAGTCTAGTTTAATTTTTTTTTTTTTTTTTTTTTGTTGCACATTGTTATTGACCTATCCTCTCGAAATTAAGTAATGTTATTTATAGTCTTATGAAGCTATGATAGTCCAAAACAAAACGATATAAAACATACCGATTATACCGATTTTGCTGAATTTCAAATGCGAACTGCGTAGGACAACAAGACACTATTTGACACCAATATTGTGTTTTTCTTTTGAGTTGTTCGTAGGGATGAAACGATACGAGTAAATACAAGTACATATTCGATACTTTTATTTAAGTACATACCAAGTATTTTTGTAATCGATACTTAGCAAACGAGTAACAAGTAGTATCGATAAAAAAATACTCGGTATCGGTCAAAAGTAATCGTTTCACTTTGGTATTGAAATTAGTTTTAAATTTTTGATTATTTTCCAAAGCTGGAGCAGCAGTAACGGTGTCAAGAATCCGTTTGACCAGTTAACACCTATAAACCACAAATCGTCTAGGTCCATTTCCTCAATTTATGACTATAGCGAACACCATTTACGATAATTGCTTGGCCGACCTCATTTTCGAAGAAGAACGATAACGCCGCCAGCTGCAGAACTAACTGGGCGAGTATGTATATTTGTTTTTACATTTTATTCAGACCCGGTTGGCTGAAATTTGCGCACAATTCTCCCGATTGTGGAAGCATTTGGTCGATTATGCTGACCAAAAAAATCACGATGTGCACGAAATGCATTTTGATTGAACGACCATTTTCGTAAAAGGCTTTAACAATCTTAACGCGCTGCTGAATTGTGTACCTCTTAATGGTAGAAGCTGTCAAATACTGAAACAAAGAAAGGACTTGACGCTAAGGTGTGACACACAATTAACATCGTAGATTATGGTTTTACCACACTTTATTATTAATTAAAACCTTTTCTTAAGCTTCACTTCGGAAAATCAAATCTTGTAACGTTAATTTAACCGCCTTATACTCAATGCAAATGGATGAAACTTTGCAGGCATACATATACCCGATGACAGTACACGAATACATGGGCGTAGCTAGGATAAAATCTAGGGTGGGCAGGCAAAATGTTTTAAAACCTTTGCAGGCATACATATTTCCGATGACAATACGCGAATACATGGGCGTTGCCGGGATAAAATCTAGGGGAGGGGAGGGGCAAAATTTTTTTTTGTTTTGGTAAAATGCTTTTTTGACCGCCTTTTACTCAATGCAAATGGATGAAACTTTGCAGGCATACATATTACCGATGACAATACACGAATACATTGGCGTAGCCAGGATAAAATCTAGGAGGGGCAAAATTTTTTTTAAATGTTCTTTTTTAAGAAAAGCGTTTCTTAAAAAATTTTTTTTTAAATGTTCTGATATATTTACCAATTATAAAATACATATTTACATTTAAAATAAATACACAGTGACATTGTTGATTTCTGGAATAAAAGGTGAATGAAGGATGTTATCCTGAACGTTCTATACAATTTCGTTTCCTAAGATTAAAAAAGACTTTTCTGAAGGGAATTGGTACTAGGTGGTAACAAAAAGTGGTCTCAATTTTTAAACTTTTCGTTTTGCACAAAAATTAAAAAGGGTCGTAGTTCTTATTGTATTATATAGTACTAAAACACTAATAAGAACGATTATTAATGCTTCTTTCTATTCATTTATCATACAAGTACCGATACAAGTAAGTATCGATACTTTTTTTCGATACTGAGCAGGTATCGATACTTTACGAGCGATACCACATCGAGTAAAAGTATCGATACCTTATAGGTACCGTTTAATCCCTAGTTGTTCGAAAGTGGGAGTGTTTTCAAAAGACGGACATGGCTGAATCTACTTTGAATTACTCAAAGATCCAGAATATTTATACCTTATGGGGTTTTAGTTTCAGTTAGTATACCATCATTCACCACTAGTGATGGAAGGTATAATAACGTTTTAACGTAAACATTAAACCCAAAATAAAGTATTGTAAGAATCGGGGGTTCTTAAAACTATACAAAAATAATGAACGTTTCATGCCTAATATGAAAAAAAATAACTTTCTTTAAGAATATCAAAACAGGTTTACAATGTATCGCACTTGATCACACAACCCTTTGGCAAGGCAACAGCGAAACAAATATTATTTACATAAATATTAAAGGTTTATATGCCTAAAAAATTTTAAACCAACCGTTTTATTACCAAAAAGTAGCTAAAATAGCTCGATATTTTTTACAGCTGGTAGATTAAAAAATAAAAATTTTGTGTTAACACCCTCTTTATGATTAAGAGCGATATGTATACGTGTGTATAACAATATATGTATGTTTGTATATAACATCAAAAAACTTTTCCATCCTAGTTTTAGTATTTACTTATTTTTTTTTCTTTCTTGTAGCGGTTGAAAGTGCAATACTTGACTCACGCTGCTATCTGGAAGGGGGAGGTTCGGCGGAAAGCTTTCTAGCCAGTGAAGACCTTGAAATTGGCACAATTATTGGTAAATTACGCATTAATGGCGATCCCGATGCTGAAAATGGTGATATTAATTTAACTTTAAGGGAAAAAGATGCACCTATTGAAATAGTGCCGGGTACCAAAGATTTAGCTTTAGCCGTTGAATTAGATAAGGAGGGCAGAAATGGACCTTCATCGATATATGTTAATGTTATATGCATACGAAGGCATTCAACGGATCCAGTAAGTTAACAATATAAGTTAAGGATTACTTTATATTTTATTATTGTTTTTTCATTATAAAAGGCAATGAACTTTACCTACAATTATTCCTTTTTTTTATTGGTATTTAGCTTAACTTCATGTTAACTTGTAGAGTATTTAATCTAACAAAAAAATTTTATTAAAATAATTTGGCTACAACACGCCTTAGTTTAATTTCGACCCAAAATAAAAAAGAAAAAACGCCAAAGCAGGAAGGGGTGTAACTTTTCAAAATAATAAAATTCTCTGTAAAAATTTTAGGTTAACACTCAAATTTTGTGTTTGCAAATAAAAAAAATGTTACAAATCTTGATATGTATGTATGTATGCGTTTTTCCAAACCCACAATAGTGGTTTCCATGTAAGGCCATAAATTAGTCCCTATAACTTCCTTTATGCAAGCGTGGCAATAAGTTTCGAAATGTTTCTAAACAGTATGTACTAACATGTACATATGCATATGTACATATTTATACATATGTACACAAAAACGCATTATGGTCTGGGATCCCATTTACCTACTAACACTATGCGTCCTGTATTCTAAAAATAAAAAAAATTATAGTTTTCCTTGCAACCTAAATATTTACAAAGAGTCCAACAATTGTTACACACACACTTAAATACACTTCACGCCATATTTTCTTAGCACAGCTTTAGGTTCTCTGTTTTTTTTTTCTGTAGTTCATTTTTTAACACCATCATCTAACAACCTTAAATGTGAAAGAATTCCATTTAAAATGTAAACTTTATAGAAGAAATTTTAACTGACAACTTTTGAAGTAGTTAGCAAAGTTTTAAGCACACATGCGACTATATGTTTGAAAGTTTATAATGTACCCTACATACATACATAGTATGTAGGCAGGGTTGGGCAGTATTTAAAATGGTTGTATTTGAAATACAAATACATATTTTGTATTTATATTTTAAATACATTTCCAAGATGTATTTTCTGTTTTGAATACTTGTCGCTCATGTATTTTGTATTTCAAATCCCAGTTGGCTAGAATGCCGTTGACGACATCGTCGTCAATGATGTATGCACGACTTGTCCCCTGTCGTTTAGGTTTTCTGGAAGACAATTTACAAAAAATCGTCGTGCAGGACAGTTTGAGCGACATTGTCTAAGTTGTCTTGTACAAAAGCTATTGACGACAAAGTTTTCTTGAACGCTTTTTAATCACTTGCTCGGTTTTCTTAAAATTCTCACATCCTTTTTTTTTTTTGTTTAATTGTTGATTAAAATACCTAAATAAAATTATTGGATTATCACTAACCCGTAAAACCACACGCAGATAAAAAATATGGTTGGGCATGGTTACGGTAACAATATGTTTAATGCAACAATATATTGTTGTCGTACACAAATAATTGTTATTTTTATTTAATATCAACAATATTACAGTTACTGTAAACATATCAATGTTTATCGCAATTATGAATTTGAGTATTGTTGACCGAAAAATAATTATTTTTCTAACAACTTAATTATGATAACTTTCTAAACATATTATATTTCTCACAACCATATCATGATGTTTAATAGCCATAACATGATAACTTTCTATACATTTATCATATTATGATAAAGATGCAATTAAACTATTTTTACTCTAATCATATTATGTTAGCGTCATTTGTAAAATAATTTTGAAGAAATTGTGTCGTTTTTTTATTTGTGAGCGGTTAAACAATAAAAAGATAAAATTCCAAAAAACAAATAAGTTTAAAGAAATTAAAATATTAGCGGAGTTCATTCAAGTATTAGTGATGTAATAGTGCAAATGCAAAATATCATAGTTTTTGTGTAAAATCCAACAACAAAACACACAGAGATTTCGTTATATTTTATAAAAGTGCTACGATATTTCATCAACATCTTAAAATCGAAAAAATGGACACACGCGGTTGCCCATGAAAACCACAGATTTTTCATTTGCTCTTTTGCAAGCCTTATATTGAACTCCGCTATTTGATTAACATTAAGAAAAATTGTAAAAAGCCACAAAATAAAAAATCGATGCAAAAATATTTTAATTTATTTTGTATTTTTATGACAGCTATGAAAGGTGCTGTATCATAATATGATTGCTTCTAAATTTATTATGATTAACATGATGATAATATGATTACTTCTTAGCTTATTATGATTAACATGACAATAGTTTGATTACTTCTTAACTTAGTATGATTAACATAATAATAATATGATTAAGTGAAAAATATTATGATGACATATTACGGGTATATTTAGTCATAATATGATTCAATAATAATCTTAATATGGTGACCACAATCATAATTCTTATCATAATATGTTGCTCTTAGAATATGTTTACCACAACCATGTTTTTTCTTTGCGTGCAAAAAAATGCTAATAAAGATATTCGCGGGCGGTAAAATAGATTACATGCAGTTAAGATTTCACTTTACACAGCGTTTACATTTGCCAGTACTGGCAAGACAGTAAGCATATACATATTAGTTGGCAAAACAATGCAAAAACAAAATAGCTGTAAAAGTGTTTATGTATTAGTGAAAAAGTTTGAATGAATTGCTACTGTCTTGCCAGTACTGGCAAATGTAAACGCTATGTTAGGATTGCTTAAAAGAGTCGAAAATAAAACACGTAACAGAAATTAAAATTCCAAATATACTAAAAAAAACTGTCTAAAATAGATAACCGTATAAAAATATGACGTGAAGTGTATTTAAGTGTGTGTGTAACAACTGTTGGACTCTTTGTAAATATTTAGGTTGTAAGGAAAACTATAATTGTGTTATTTTTATAATACAGGAAGTCATAATAGACGGACGACATTGTCATGCATGTAGTCGTTGACCACAAAGAAGCCGACATTGTCGTCTACGTTTTCTTTCGATCGAATGAACGACAAGAACAGCGACACTATCTTTCTTTGTGTCGTGCACTATTTTCGCGACACTTGTTCGAAAATTTCGCTGACGATTTATTCTCGCTGTCCCTCACATGTCGTGCAGGAATTAACCATGTCGCGAATCCGTCTTCGAGGATGTCTTAAAGACGTGGCCAACTGGGATACTTTTGGGCTCAAAAATATTTTTTCATTCAATACATTTACATAACATTAATAACTGAAAAATAAGTTGTCTCAAACATTATTCGACTACTTCCGACATGAATAATTTGATAAAAAATTCTAGTATCTGAAAGATTCTATTTTTAGAATTTGCTAAGTGTACTTTTTTATAGAATATTTTCAAAAGGTCTTGGACACAATTTATTATGTCCATGTCCTACAAGATAAAACAACAACTTTTCGACACTTAAATAATAAGAGAAATTCATATAATTGTTTAATCCAATTTCTTCTTTTCTTAATAAATAGATCCATCAATAGAATAAAAAAGAATGACGATCCGTTACCTAGTTTCGAGATACCGTATCTGTAAGCGGACCAAATTACCTAAAATTAGTCTATTTTTTGAACACTGAAAATCTGTTCACTTTGAAGAAAATCTGATTGTAATAAGAGTAGCATTTTTGAAAATTTCTATAAAATAGGTTTGTTCAATATTTTTATGGGCTTATGAAATTTTTGATTTTTGCAATCTCATTTGTTTTATTGGCGCCAATATCGTCCAGTTCATAATCGTCAATTGTAGGCAAAAACAATCGGTTATCATAAGGCCATAGGGATTATTGACAAATTCGGATTATCCGCGCCCTTTCACTAACAGTGCGAATATTGCGTTGATGTACAGGCCTGATTACATCTGTTACGCTTCCTAGCACAGTAAGTAGTTTGATTATGACGGCTATAATCAATGTAATGCTCGAAAAGTGGCCACGTTTATGCACTATTCTTGTAGTAAGGTTTTACTTTACGCGAGAGTAGAGTACATAACAAATCCTTGTAGCCGCCTATATTTCTCTAAATACTTCGCATTGCATTTGGTATCTTAGCATAAGTTAAACAAAACTACTCATACCTATAAGCTCAGAAGTATTTTTAAATACATACAAATTTTTTTCTTTTGTAGATCCGATTGTGTGTTGCCATCAACGTCTATATACATTTCATTCAATCAAATGTAAATATTTTCAATTACTCGTATTTTCGAACCTCTTTAACTTTATCAAGTATTTAAGAGTTCATTGACCACAATGTTTCATTGCAGTTTTGATTGTTTAGATTAGATAATGTTTACTAAGGCCGGGTTTTTAAGTTGTGGTATGATATATTGCGTTTGCTAGTGTTAACAGTGTTGAGTGTTGAGAAATGTTTGGGCACGTTGAAGACATGAATTGGCAGGTGCTAAG
The DNA here is from genome assembly GCA_930367215.1 of Pollenia angustigena. Classification (NCBI taxonomy): domain Eukaryota; kingdom Metazoa; phylum Arthropoda; class Insecta; order Diptera; family Polleniidae; genus Pollenia; species Pollenia angustigena. Next base: position 53,756,325 of record OV884056.1, on the reverse strand, counting down.
CAAACATATCCACTAGCTAATGTTAGGAAATAAAGAAAATAGCTCGAAGTAAGGTGCTTTTTTTGAAAAAGGCGTTTGGAAATAATACAATAGATATTACATATGTATTAACTTAAAGGAAACTTAAGTTAATGACGAAAGTACATACAGATACTCCTAATATAAATGGGTCACCTCATAAAAATTCTTAGTTTTCATCTTTATGTTAATTTTTTGTCTAGGTATGAATTAAATTGGGATGCTTTTTTCATATAAAATGAAGTAAATTAAATGAAAATTCTTAAATTGAACTAAGGCTTTTACGTAAAGTTCCAAACATATCAACTAAAGGCTTTTTCTATGTGTCCCACTTGAAGTAAGAGTAGCCGTTTGTATACACATAAGCAGGGCAAGGAAGTTCATGCACTTAAAATCGCAAAATATGCGCATAAAACATGCACTAAAAATCGTAAAATATGCAAAAATAAAAGTAAAAAATATGCATTAAAAATATATTTATTTAACCATATTTAACAAAAAAAAAAACATAAATACATTTCATTCAGTTTTAAAAACTTAAAACATAGTTTAAAAAGTAGTAGTAGATAAAGATATATTTACATATATAAATAAATAAGTTTTTTTTAAGTTATTAAATGTAAAACTCATTCTATTTGGTCTTAAAACAGTTTTAAGCATTGAAAATGTTCGTTCGACATCAACGGATGTAATAGGTGGATATTTAAAAGTGGTCAACTCCTTTGTAGAATATTCATTGTCTACAATTTTTTCTTTACTGGAAGGTAAATTAAAAATATTACCAATTTCTTTAACGTTTTTAAATCCGGCATTCTTTTTTAAAACTGCATAAATTTCATGCATGGCATGAGCTTAGCATGTGACATGTAACATTTTTGAGTAAGATAACTTAAAAAAAGGTCAAGTAGAGCAAAATTTTATTTTTATTAAAGGATTCTAAAAGAGAAATTGAATCTTTGAAAGTTCGAGCTATTGAAGCATGATCCACCTTTTCCAACTTTACAATATTTAACAAAAATTTGTGTTTACTCTGTTCTTCTTCTGCATTCAAGATCCCAATTACGAAGACAACGAAACGTCCTTCAGTGTCCATTGCTTCGTCAATAGACAGCCATAAATTATGTCACTTAATTCTTTCAACAATGTCACTTAAGGCTGTTTTACACTATCACACAAGTCTTAATACTTTTGGTCTTACAAAATGAAATGATTTTTGGTCTGATTGTCAAAAAATCAAAGAGAAATTTTTTTTCATTACATTTTGCTTCTAAACTATCACACTTCAAATAAAAAGTAAAATCTTTGTGATTTATGAGATCCACTTTAGATTACAAAATAAAGACGAAAAAACATTTTATTAAGCATTGGAACATTGTTAGCTGGCGTATTATTCACTAACTTGCACATTTAAACTTGCACCTTGGTCCTCAGATATACATATTTTTGCTTTATTTTTAATATTTCTTTGATATTTAATAATTTTTATTTTGATGTGGCCGGCAAATTATTCAACAGCTGTTTTTTTATTTTCTTCTAGGGTGGAAAAGTTGATACAATCATATTTTTTTATTTTTTTTTTCGTCTGTGTACCGTATTTAACGATTTTTTACAACAAATATTTGTGATTTATTTAAATTTTAAAAGAATTCACTTGAAATTTTATATTTTTTTTATCGTTTTGCAATTTTTTATTAGAAAAAATAATAGTGAATATTTGTGCACAAAATTTTAATTTTCCATCCCTGATTTTCTTCTTGTGCTTTTGTAAAAACACAATTCTGATAAAATGAAAAATCTAATCGTTTTGAAAAATTTCAAAAAATAGAGAGAACCATACGACTGCCAAATTTATTTACGTATTTTTTGACATTTCATTACAAAATGTTTTTACACTATTATACATTATGAATGATTTGTAAGTTTTTGACATGTCTTAACACAAAGTATTATAGTCTAAAATGGCCTATAGTTGTATAGTGTACAACTTGGCGATATAAGTTTTTATAAGGGTTGTTTCGGTAGGAATGGTTTCATTGTTAATTTTTGTTTAAAAAAATTCTATAATTTTGGTTGATTAGCTAATATAGAGGTATATCTGCAGACACCAGAGCATTAACTCAACTAAATTTGCTAGTCTTATCCATAAAAGTTGATTTTCTTGAAATTAAAGTTTGCGAAACGTTTTCATAAATCATAAATCTTTGTGTTTCTGGCTTTGAAGGTGCTGATTTATTTGAAATTTTTAAATGAAACACCTTTTTGTAAACTTTTCAAAAAAGTACTTTTTCCTCTATTTTGAAGACTCAAAAACACACTTATTTAAAATACTATTTTTTGATATTTTTTCTTTTGGCATTTTTTTCCGTAAAAACAATTTATTTTATTAATACTTTTTGGATTTTAGGTCATACTTCTTACACCGTAAATCAAAAAAAACTGTTTTATTGTTACTTCTACAATTATGTGCACAATTATACAAATCGTATAATTTTTGTATGCGCGACTTTTTAAAAGTAAAAGAAACAAGGTGAATTTATAATAAAATGTAGGTAATTCAGTACCAAACACCAACATGTTGTTTTTTCTCCTTGAAAATGCCGAAGTTAGCAGATTTTCCCATACTATTTTGACTGTTTCACAGCTTCAGGGCTGAAACAACTATAACCAGCTGATTCACTGACTACACCTTATATTGAATTCGCGTTGAACAGAAAGATATTTCTAAACAAAAAACTAAGAAAAGAGCAATTTTTTTTTTATAAATATTGCAAAATATGACGAAAAATATGCATTTATATCAAAATATGCAAAAACATGCATTTAAAGCAAAATATGCAAAAATATGCACTAACAAATTGATGCCATTTTACTGGAAATATTGTGATTCGCAAAGATATTAACTTTAGGTGGGTCTCAGAGTACCGACAACAAACATGCATTTGCATGAAGTCCCTTGCCCTGCACATAAGTGTCTACATACACATGTATATACATATGCATATTAATTTAACTTTGTTTTGTTTCGACTTCATAATGCTAATAAAAACAATATGTTTTATGTTTATTCAGAGCTTTGTCATTCCCGTTAATGTGCGCGTCATCGATGTTAACGATAATGCCCCACAATGGATTGGCACTCCGTACACTCTCACACTTTCCGAGGTAACAGTACCGGGTACTCGCATATTACAAGGTGCCAAAGCAGAAGATGCCGACCAACAAGGCCCATTCTCCACAGTAGAATATCAAGTACTAGCAGGTCCCTACTCTGAGTATGTACAATTCCTTAATCCCCTCGAAGGAACATTAGTTCTTAAAAAACCTTTAGACTATGAACATATGCAGAATTTTACTGTAAAACTAAGGGCTCAAGACCAAGGTACACCGCCGAAATTTTCCGACACAACTCTAAGAGTTGTAATAACCGATGCAGATGATCAAAATCCTAAATTCCAAAGAGAAACTTATAATGCTGAACTGCCTACAGACGGAAGAACGGGAGAATTAAAAATAAGACCAGAACCCATTAAGGCCATCGACCAAGATGAGGGCATATGTGCGCCTATACAGTATAGTATAGTGCAATCCCAAGACACCAAATATTTTCGTATACATCCTCATAGTGGTGTAACAACTTTACTAACGCCTATTGGTTATTCAGATCTTACAAATGGTGCTACTCTGGTGGTAAAAGCTACACAAATTGATAATCCCGATCGGTATGCTCTGACCACAGTTACCTTGTCTAGGCCGGGAGGCACCCACAGTGATATGAGTGCATTGGCGTTTGTACAAAAGAAATTTCACATGCGTATCAGAGAAGATACTGCAGTGGGAAATCGTATTTTAGCTTTGCCTACAAATAAACCGGGAAAACATCTCAAATATACCATACCTGATCCAGTTAATTCACAGTTCTTTAGTGTAGGCTCTTTGGGAGAGGTGATATTAACGAAAGCTTTAGATTATGAGAAAATTACCCGACATGATTTTCAAGTCTTTGCAACAGATGGTATGACCAATACTACAGCAGAAATTTCTTTAGAAGTTATAGATGTTAATGACTGGGAGCCTAGATTTCGGGAGACCCACTATGAGTTTATAGTGCCTAAAAGTGTAAGTTTTTTTACAATATTTAAAGTAGAAATTTAGAATTTTAGATACATACAATTTTTCTACAACTATGCAGCAATCCATACAGTCCCGCATTGAATCCTTGGAAGGTGTAATGATTGGTAAAATTGAGGCTGCTGATGGTGATCGTAATGACAAATTAGAATTATCCCTTAGAGGCCAACATGCTGGCCTTTTTGAGATCGATAATACCGGCAATATTTACATGAGACCAGAACAACTACAAACTCTTAATGACTCCACCATTCACTTAATAGCCATTGCCACAGATTCAGGTGTACCGCCTAGAAGTACGTCAGTTCCTGTTACCGTAACCATGGAAGGTGTAGCTTTGGCCCAAGCATCTTGGAGCAATAGTTTATTGGGAATGTTTGGAATTATTGTAGGTGTTTTTGTGGTTATTATATTAATTTTAACCTGTTACATTGTGCGTTTTAAAAATAAAACTCGTAAAACTACGCCCACTTTAGGGCGTAATAGAGTACATAATCATGTGTCCTCGGCTAATTTAGTTACTCATGAAAAGGTATCTGGTAATGGTAACGGGGCCACAGTAACCAGTGGCAATGTTTCGGTACTGCATATGAAACATAATGGTAATATCACAATGGCAAATCCTATAGGAAATGGAGGCTATCAGCCGAGTAGCTTGGGCAGTAATATGGGTTTAGGAGCTTCGGCTATACTAGCTGCAAGTTTAGAGCGTGAACGAGAAAGAGAAAGGCAACGAGAAAACTATGCAGCTACAGTTAGAAGTTAGTTTAACCAAAGAAAATGAACCTAATTTTTATACTTTAAACTACGATTTATCTATTTTACAGGTATAGTTTCTAGGGCCTCTGCGAATGGGCAACTTTATGAGGAAGACGAGATAGAAAATGACTCGTTATGCCAATCGAATCCACAATCAGCAGAAAATAATAAGAAAAAAATGGCATGGGAAGACCCTTCTACAACGGCTTCTCATCAAACGGGTGTCACAACTATATCTTGTGCTAATGGCAGTATAACAAATGTGGGAGCCAATGGCTCTAGCAATCTCTTAACAGCAACGGACACGATGGGGTCTTCAGAGAACAATTTAACGGTGTATTTTTAAATTTATTAAATTAGTAATTTAATTATTTGTATATAAAATTGTTTGTTTTTATTGTAAGTATTTATAAAATGTTTTTAGTAAATTAGTCATAAATTTAAAAAATAGTTAATTAATTGCTAACTAATAGACCTGTATGTATTAAAAAAAAAAGTTATTTAAAATTTAAATAATAAAAATACTTTATAAAATAGTTTTTAAGTAAATATTTAAGAAAAATCAAGCTTAATTCCATTTGTAAATCTTTAGCTTCCAAAGATTTTTTCCAGAGATTTTTCCATAACGAAACAGATATTTTTAAACATTTTATTTATTTATAAAAAATAATCTTTAAGAAATAAAAACATTTTTTAATAAAAATTATTGTGTAAATTAAGAAAAATTAATTTTACTGGAATTTAACTACCAAATTGGAATTTACATATTTTAAATGGCTGCAGTTTTTTCTTATAATAATAAAACCTTTTGGCTTACTATTTACAGTTATATTGCCAGAGTATCGCACAAATCTAGAGCCTCATCCAAAGTCATCGGTTATTCTAAACCTTCGTACAGAAATGCAAGAACTTCTTGAATCCGCTTCAGAGTCTTCACCAGTCTTCAATTAAAGTTTTAAATTGCTCTCCAACAGGCAAATGTGGGGTTAAAAACAATTTCAAATGGTTAACGACAAAGACGCAAGAGCTGCTTACCCGCTCTGAGCAGTATTACGAATGCTGTAGCTTCCTTAATATTTACTTTATTTTTTAACAAAATGTGATTTTATTTTTGCCTTATTACAATAAAAAATGGTTGTATTTCTTAAAAAGAGCTGAAATCGAGAAAATGGACGTTAGTATGTGACTACCATTTCTATCCAAGTGTACTTTTTTAAATAAAGATAGATTGAAAAACAGATGCCAAACTGTGGTATCCTGAATTTCCCTTCATATTGATTACACTGTGCTCGAAATTGACACATTTTTTAAGACACATGGGTTTTAGCATAATTCGGGTACGCTGAATTCAATGGTTATTAATTTCAATAAACTAACCCGTTTTTGAGTTACGCGAATATATTTATGTTGTTCAACCTCCTACATTTTCGAAATAATGGTATATCTCGACAACAAGTGCTAACCTAAAAAAACCGGTGGGCACCATTGGATTCAGCGTACCCGAATTATGCTTAAACGCCTTGTGCTCGGCTTGTCTAATTTTGCGACTACCACAATGTTATTATACATATCAAAACCCAAAAGTCAAATGTAACTGGAAATTTAAAAAATTAACCTGGATTTTGAAAAACCACTGGACAGTTAAAAAATGCACCAATATATATGTCTACATTGCACTTTAAAAAAAAGAATTAATATTATATGTGTTGCTAAAAGTTTCTTTTCATAAAAAAAAGAATTAAATATTATTAAATTGAATACTTTTGACAAAAAAAACCATTTGTTTTAGAATTTTTATTTCAAATTTTTAAGTTCTTTCTATAAACTATTTATCTCTTTGCTGGTACCCAAGGTTTATTTCATAGCTGTTCATTGACAATAATTTTCTTCTAAATATTGGCTCGAAATTAATTATTTACTATTAATACGATATCCGTATAACGTGCTAAATTCCCAATTTTTCATATTTGATAAATACACTGAAATTTATTGTTGAGGGAAAGCTGCTTCTATGAGCATTTCACTGGTTGCTAAGGCCAGCTCATCAGGAAACCTTTTCCAAAGATTTAAGAAAAGCCAAAAATATTAAACAAATAAAACCCTAAAGCGAATAAGAGTTATAAACACTCTTAAGTCTTACTTGTAACAATAAAAAGCTTAAACAAAACACCAACAATAAACAGTTAGTTTATCTTTTCTTACATCGCCCTACAATTGGTTGGGTTCTTTCCGACTCGAATTGTAGTCGTGGGTTAAAAGAAAAAACAAACTACTTCATTCTGTTGTCTTCGTAAGAAAACAAAAAAAAACCAATTTGCCAATTCAGTTTTATGCACGGGCACATGCAATTATATTATCAAAGTTATTTTCGGGAATACAAAGTTTATTATTGATACGATTTATTTACAATTTGTAACTGTTTTTCAAATGCTAAATTTATTTATACTTCTTTAAATTAAATATAAATCAGTTTCAAATAATTTACGATAATGTCTTTCAAATATTATTTCTTCTCTTGGAAGTTAAATTCCCTATTATTTGAATTTATATTATTCAAATTAATATTTTAAAAATATATTCAAATCAAGTGAAAAGCACACAAATTTGTTTGAAAAAAAAATTAATTTAGAAGAAACAAATAAAATTAATTTGTATAAAACTTTTTGAATAAAAAAATTTCAGACTTCGTATGAAGAAATTTTATAATTTAAAAAAAATGCCTAAATATTTTAATTCAACAAAAATTTTTTGAATTATTCATAATCTGTTCTTCGATATTAGAATTATTATGTTTTTTCTTATTCCAATAAAATTTATAAACGTTATATAATAAGTAAGAGTGGTATTTAAATTGATTTCCAGCACATAACTGTACGTTTCTATTTGGAAAACAATGGCAAGGAAGTTTTATTACAAAGTGTTTAGAGATCAGTCCATGGTCTTACATACATTTGCTTCGAGCAATCCAACCTCAAAACAACCTCACAAATTGCACTTTACCATAATTCAAGGAATATAATATTGCTTTTAGTTTATGGCCAGTTTTCCGCCGAGTTTATGACTAAATGTCATGGAAAAGAACCTTGTGTTAGTTAAATTTTTTAAATTTTCAAATACGATATCGTCTTACTTTTAATGTTTGTATTTTAAAATGGAGCTGCACTTTTTTTATCCCAGTATTTTATTACATTGTCTTCCTCATATTTCAAGGAAAAAATTAATAGAAATTTTTGTATTTAAAATTTTTTTGTTTGAATATTTTTATTTTCTACCAATTTTGTTGAATAAAAATTTTAAAGCTACAAATCAAGGCGAATTTAACTACAGGTGGTGTCAGAATGTACTAATAAAGTGACCTCACAAGGGCAGCTGTTTGCAGTAATTTTCTTCGTGTGTGACGTTTGTCGTCATTTTTTTTTTGTTTATTTAGTTCTTTTTATAAGGCATTTTGACACTTGCCGTCTCAATTCTAGCAACAAAATGCATGTTGTTTTTTTTATTGTTTCATTGTTGTAGTACTGAGGTCACTTTGTTAATACATTTTAGGTGGTGTCGAAACTACAACAATCCAAAAACAACAGAAACAAAAAAGGGTTCTTTGCGTTGCATTGTTAATGCCATTAGCTCGAAATGTCAACCGTTATTAGCAAAACACTAACAAATCAAAACAAATAAGCTTGAACTGTCAAAATCAGATGCCGTTTCGACACCACCAGTAGTTAATTCGCCTTGCTACAAATCAAATTTTTTTTTATTTGAATTAAATTGATTTGAATATATTCAGCAGTAGTGTGTTTATGCCGCTACCAAATATGATTTTCCATACAAAGTTGGGAGCAAGCCGTAACCCAGTAAACAATTTAATGTAAAACTATCGCCTATATATCGCCTTCTTATTGCCTCCAATTTAGGAGCATGCAAGCAAACAATTGTTTGCTGGGTTATACATTCACTCCTGAGAAATAGAGGCAAAAGGGAAATGACGTGTAAAGAAAGTTGTTTAGGAGGTGTGATATTTTTGTTAATTGTATAATTTCTTCGTGTACGTGTCAGTCTTGAAGATTTTAAAAATTTTGTGCATAAGAATTTGTGGGAAAAATTTTTTTTATTTATTTAGTAGCAGGTGTTAAATTTCTTCGTGAACGTGTCTTGAAGATTTTAAAATTTTGTGAGGGATGATAATTTTACTTGTGCATAAGAATTTGTGGGAAAATTTTTTTTTTATTTATTTAGTAGCAGGTGTTAAATTTCTTGGTGTACGTGTCTTGAAGATTTTAAAATTTTGTGAGGGATGATAATTTTACTTGTGCGTATTCGTATTAAAGATAAAACTGATTGTGAAATAATTATTTTTAGTTTTTTCAGTTATTGTGTGTGTGTTTAGAATAGTTAATGACTTTGTTGCATAGGTTTCCTAGTGACTTTTTGCTTTGAATGACTCGGTAGGCTTGTGGGATAGTGAGCTAATCTCAGTATAAGGGTTGCATAATTGATTATCACTAGAGACTCTGGTCTGTTTCACTACAACGGACTAAGGATCTAAGCAACTATTGATCGGTTGTGTGTGTGTGTGTGTGTGTGTGTATGATTGATAACGATTATTCATGTGAAAAGTAGGATTCCATCCACTTTTTTTTGTATCAACAGCAACCAGCTGCACATTAACTATGTTTAAATAATTAATCAGCATAAATACTCAGAATTATATTACAAAAAGTAGAAAGTAACTTCTTGGTTAATATTTGTCCTTATCATACTCTACTCCTCCTTATTTATAACAACAACAACAACAACAACAACAACTTAGAATAAACTTGAATAGAGCTGACGCAGCTGTAACAAGTCTTACAAACAGAAAACAAAAACTAAGAATGTTTGGTTCTCTGAAATTCTTTAATTTTACTTAAATAAACCCCGCCCCTTATTTATAAATTTTTTTAACTAATGAAATATGACGGGACTGTACCTAAAATATGATTAATTGTGAAATTCAAACTGTTGATTGAACATGCTTAAGCATGTTTATAATTATTTAATATCACAAATACATTAATAAGACTAACCTAGCAATATCAAAACCAAACATGATTGAACATGTTTAAAAGTAAAATTTTTATCTATAATAATAAAGAGATATAAATACCGCATACATTTTATTTAAACAATTAGTATATTGCAATATTTCATAAAGTTAAAATACTATTTTTTAATAATTGTGTTTAATATTTTAATATATTAAAATTTTTAAATTAAAATTAAAATGGTTAAAGAATTAAAATCCGAATGTAGTAATAAAGATTCTCATCATCATTTAAAACAATCTCCATTCACACCACGCTATAGCATGAACGATGATCTTCATAGAGAAGATGAACGTTTAAAAACTTTTATATGTTGGCCATTAAAATGGTTAGATAAAAGGGAATTAGCAATGACTGGTTTGTTTTATAGCGGAGATTACGATAAAACAAAATGTTATTTTTGCGAAGTTGAAATTTGGAATTGGGGGCCTACTGATCAACCTTTAACAGAACATTTGCGTTGGTCACCAAATTGTGCTTTACTGAGAAGACGTTGTACCAATAATGTGCCTATTAATTCGAATGTATTAGATCAAATACTACCACCCCCCAGCTATGATACCTGTGGTCTAAGAGGTGTAGAAGGGGAAATACGAGACGATCATTTCTATAACATTCCAGAATATAATTATATAGAAGGGAACAACGATGATATCAATAGATGTAAAAATATAACATATTATGGAGATCAAGTTATTGAAATCCCAATTTCATTTGTTGAATGCTCAAAAACGAAATCACAAAACGCTGATTTTTTATCATCATCATCCATAAAAAATATAACAAAATACTTTTTTATTTATCATTTAATATTATTCATCTTATTTATAATTTTATTTGTATTAGAATATATTTTATTTGTTGAAATTAGTAAATAAAGAAAACAAAAGAAAAAATTTAAAATTTTTAATCTGAAAAGATCTATATATCTTTATCTCTTTCTTTCACATTATTATATAAAAATTAATTAAATATACTAAGATCGGTTTAGTTTAACTCATATAAATTCATAGAAATCGATTTAATGTTTTAGTTGAAGAAAAGAAACTAAAGTGAACAGTTATAGAAAAATGGACTCCTCTAAAAATTTAATAAATAAATTTAATTCTCTTGGATATAACAAATCCTTATTACATATTAAGGATCTTATAATGTCAGCTAAATATGTAATTATAAATGCAAGCAGAGTAACAACAAAATATGGTAACACAATTAAAATTGAGCTGGAGGATAATGTATTATTTTTACCATATCGCTATAATACGCTAAGTGACGAAGATGTTAAGAACTTATCTTCTGGAGCATATCTTATATCAAAGGAAGGAGAGAAAAACTTACGATTGAAAGCATTAGAAGAGGGTGACATCTTTATATCCAATTCTAGATACCCCATATACGCAAACTTTAACAATTATTAAATATTATTTTAATGAAATTTAAATATGTATATCAATATTGTAATAATAATTAAGTTAAAGCTAAAAATAATTAAATAAAAAATATTGTTTTTCTTTTTATAATAATTTCAATTGTTTTATTTGTTAATTTCTTTTTCAGTTATTTTATACAAAAATTTAAGACATAAATGTCCACAATTAAATGAATCATAGTTTTGATGTTGATTATAGTTATATTTTATATTTCCTCCTAGGTAATCAACTAGCTCCACTGGTGGTTGTAAATTTCCAAAACTATCATAGTATTCTATTTGTTGATTATTTTTATAGTAAGCTACCCAATGTGTACCATTGCCGATTGTAGAATCCAAATTAATCACTCCACATTCAATATTTCTGGGATGTTTTGGTATTGAGTCTAGCATGAAAATTCCTCTAAAGTGTGGTATATTTTTTGAGAATTTTCGTATATCAATATCAGTCAATGGTCTTTTGGGTAGCTTTTTTAGAAGTTTTTTGCCTTTTCTTCATAAGTTAATCCATATCCTTTCTTATATGGTTTAAGATAAAGTCCTTTACCCATTGCTATGGCTTCCATATTCTTATTGTGTCTAGTCGCTTCATCAAGTTGAAGTTTAGCATTCTTTGCTGCATTAACTGCTTTTGCTATGTTAGCACCTCCACTAGATAGGGTTCCAATTACACCTAATGCAGTTAATATTGGTATTAATGGTAAAACACCTCCAATTTTTGGAACACGTATTATACGTGGTATTACAATTTCAGATTTTTTTCCCTTTAAGGATTTCTTAATGGTTTTGCGTGCAATCTTAATAGCACTATTAAGATCTGTTGGTTTTGCTTTTTTCAAAATTTTTGTTGTTGCTTTTATCGTTGAATTGAATAGTTGTCTTCCATTAACTTTTTTTGATTTTAATTGTCTATTATTATGGCTTTGCTTAGTCATACCCATACCGAATTTAGTTTTTGCTTTCATTGCGTTAGTAACCAAATATGCAAATGATTTTTCTGGAAGACTGATATTTTTTGAAAGTACTCGTTCCCAAGCTCTATTCTCAAGAATTTTATCAGCTTGATGTCTAATATTTAAATCTTTACTTTTTGAATAAGCAATATCGTGTTCTTTGCATGCAGCGTCTAATAGATTTATTCCTTTATCACCTCGTTCTAAACGTTTTTGTAATTTCGTTCCAGGACCACAATATTGATAACCAGGAAGATGTAATTCGAAAGGAATTGAGTTTATTAATTTATTAATTAAACCTCTTCCTCCTCTGACGGTTTTATTGCAATTAACCTTGTTTTTAAAACGTATTACCATTTTATATTATTTCATCCTATAAGAAAGCATAATATTTAATTATTTAACTCAGTTATAAAGATGCGTTTAATAAAACAACATAAAAATATTTTTGTTCGCAATACTGATTCTTCAACGAATATAAAATCAAAGATTAGACATAGTTCTATATTACCGAATTCAATTCGTGCGCTAATTGTAGGTCCTTCAAATTGTGGAAAGACTAACGTTATGATTAGCTTACTAGAAAGTTCTAATGGATTGAAATTTGAAAACATCTATTTATACTCAAAATCACTTTTCCAACCAAAGTATGAATATTTAAAAAAATTAATATCGCCAATTCAAGGAATGGGGTTTTATACGTTTTCAGATAATGATTCCGTAATACCTCCTGATGAAGCACAAAACAATTCAGTTATGATATTCGATGATGTTGCATGTGAAAAACAAAACAATATACGTGCATATTTTTGTATGGGTAGACATAAAAATATAGACTCATTCTACTTATGCCAAACATATACAAGAATTCCTAAACATTTAATAAGAGATAATGCTAATATGATTATTATGTTTAAGCAAGATGAAATGAATATGAAACATATTTATGCTGATCATGTCGGTAGCGATATGAGTTACGAAAAGTTTCGTGAAATTTGTAGAGAATGTTGGAAGGATAAATATGGATTTTTGGTTATAAGTAAAGATGATGATTTGAATAATGGAAGATATAGAAAGCAGTTTGATTATTTTATAACATTATAAATTCGAGAATATATTACATACCATTATTAGTATATCATCAACCTTTCAAGATATTACAACAACAACAACAACAAGAAAACGCCTTGTTACCCAACGAAAAAAAATGAATGAAAAAGTTTTAAAAGAGCTAGTTAAAACAAGAAATGTCTTAAAGAAGAAATTTCGCAGTATAAAAATTGGTGAAGCTGATACTCGTGAACAACTTAAAGATACATTTAAACCCATAACAGAACCTTTGAAAAATTTTATTAATAATTCAAAAAATACCAGAGTAAATTTAAAAATTGAAAAGAATAAAATTAAAAATGAATCAAAACAACAACAACAACAAGAACAATTTAAACCAGATTCAAGTATTCCAATTATAAAACGAGAAAAAAATATATTATCTACTACTGCAAGTAACTCCGAAGATTATGATGATGATGATTTTTATTCTCAACCAGAAACAGAAAATCTAAATAGTAACATAAATTTTAATGATTTGTTATATCTAGAAAAAAGACATGAATTAGACACACTATATGGAATACATAAAGATTCAAACAATGAATGGAAATTTGGTGATAGTAACATTAAATTTAATGAAGATAAGATTCAAGTTGGAAATCAAATATGGGCACTCACTCCAGGTTTATTTTCATTAATGTTTCAAAAAATACCAAAAAACTATGATAAATCCGAGTTAGATATTTATAAAAAGATATTAATTAATACTAATGCCTATAAAAGGGGTTATACCATAGATGGTAACATAAGGGGTACAAGAGCATATAAATACAGAAATATTATTAGAAAATTAATTAAACCTAAGAACTCATATACCACAATACCGCAATCACCCACTTCATCTGATACATCAACAACAAAAGAAAATTATATGGGGAGTGGGTTAATGGATTACAATTCAAATAAACCAAACTATATATACTGGGATGATCCAAATGAGTTGATAGATCGACTTAGACTCCTGCTCGCATCACAAGCTGCAGGTCACAGCAATCATAATAACGAAATTGTGTCTATTATTGAAGAATTATACGAATCTAACATTATTGAATAACTATTAAATTAACACAAAACAATGTCTATTGATAAATTTGGACATTACATTAACGATACAAGTGATATAATTTCTATGAAGAATGCACCTAAACTGTTTGGGTTCTTTATGGATAGAGATAACAACATTGACGTTCAAAACAAAAGAATCAAACATATGTCGAATGCTTTGGAAGAAAACGATGGTGTCAATAAAATGTTTTTACAATCTCAAATTGAAAAAACAGAGAAGGAGATAATGGATCAATTAAACAAGAATATTAATGAAGTTTATCAAATAATAGAGAAAATTAAAAAAGATTTTGAAAGAAGAATGAAGATCTTGAATCAGAAACTATATAACAGGCTTGATATTAAAAATAAAGAACAGGAGATTACTATATTCCCTTAAGTAAAGAAGGTAAACCAAATAATGCATTCAAGAAAAAGAGAATTAGTAAATGAACTTCATAAACCAGCTCGAAAAAATTTCATACGTCGAAGAGTTGTAATGAAAGGTATAGATGATCTCTGGCAAGCTGATTTAGTTGAAATGGGGAACTATTCTACATATAATAAAAAATATCGTTATTTATTAACTATCATTGATACTTTTTCAAAGTTTGCATGGGGTGTTGCACTTAAAACAAAAACAGCAACTGAAGTATTTCAAGCAATGGAAAGTATTTTAAAATTAGGTCGAGTTCCCAAAAACTTGCATACTGATGATGGTAAAGAATTTTTCAATAAAAAATTTAAAACCCTCATGGACAACCACAATATCAATCACTATTCAACATATAGTATAATGAAAGCTTCAATAATAGAACGATTTAATCGAACTCTAAAAGGAATGATGTGGAAAGAATTTAGTTTTAATGGATCATATTATTGGCTTGATATTTACAAAGATCTAATTAATAAATATAATAGAAAAGTTCATCGCACCATTAAAATGGCACCAATTAATGTAAATTCTAAAAACGAAATGAAGTTATTGAAAACAGTCTACAATCATCTAAAAATATATAAAAAATCTAAATTTAATGTTGGAGATTATGTACGCATAAGTAAATATAAACACATTTTTGAAAAAGGTTATACTCCCAATTGGACAACAGAAATTTTTAAAATTAAAACAGTAAAAGTTACCTTTCCCTCGACATACATATTGGAAGACTATCAAGGCCATCCAATTAAAGGTGGTTTCTATGATGATGAACTTACAAAAACTCGATTTCCTAATACATATCTTGTTGAAAAAATTCTTAAAACTAAAGGAGAAATGGTCTATGTAAAATGGTTAGGATTTTCTAATCAACATAATTCTTGGATTAATAGAAATGATATATTATAGTTTGTAAGAGTAGATATAATAATAAAATTAGTATGTAAGAGTTAATGTATTATTATGTAAGAAAAGAAAAAAAATTATGTAAATAAATTGTTTTTAAATAAAGAATATTATGCTTTTTACTTTATTTGTAATTCAACAGTCGAAATGTCAATAACTCTAACGTTAAGCTCTAACTCATCAGAGTTGACAGCTAACTATTTTCCTCCAATTGAGTTGAATGGAAAATATGAATGTGCACTTACAGATTTTCATTCATATAATAGTATTCCAAATATAGATGTATATAATAATATGTTTCATATTGGTGAACAAGTAATTCAAATTCCGGTTGGATCTTATGAATTGAAGGATATAGTTGATTATATTAAAGGACAATATCATCGATATAGTCCTCAAAATAAACTTATCATTGAAGCTAATAATAATACAATGCAAGTTAGAATAAAAAACTCTAATGATCCAATATACTTTAATAAGGAAAATACTATTGGCAAGCTTTTGGGATTTAAAGAAAATATTCTATTACCTAATAAAGAATATTATTCAGATCTTCCAGTTAATATTTTTAAAGTTAATCTTTTACGTATTGAGAGTAATATAGCTGTCAACACATACATGAATAACTCCCAAGCACATACTTTGCATGAGTTTGCCATTAATGTCCCACCTGGCTATAAAATAGATGAGATTCCTAGGAATCTCATTTATTTACCAATCAACTGTCAAGAGATAAACACCCTTACTCTGCGAGTGGTTGATCAAGACGGTGATTTACTTAATTTTCGAGGAGAGGAAATTACAATTCGAATACATTTGAGACTAATAAAATAATGATAATTTACAATAAGAAAACATCTAAAAACCAATTATCACAGTCATCATCTTCTAACAAAATATTGAAAAATAAATTAAATTTAAAGAGTTCATTAAAATATATAAACTTAACAGAATCAAATAAAGAATTTCTTAAATCATTAAATTTAAAATTGAAGAAACCATGAGTTCAATAATAGATGTACTGGATAAACCTTTATCCGATGAAAATATAATTAAAAAGGATTACCATACGTATAGCCCATATTTACAATCTTATAATAATAACGATGAAATTCGTATTACAATACAAAATCAAGACTTGTATGTTTTACCGTCGGAAAGTTTTATATATGTAGAAGGATTTGTTAAAGATGAAAGCAATACAAAATTAGTATCTTCTGTAGCCAACTTTAAATTAAAAAATAATTTTGTAGCACATCTGTTTGATGAAATCCGTTACGAAGTAAATGGTGTTGAAATTGATCAAACGAGACATTTAGGAATATCAAGTACTATTAAAAATTTGGTTTCACTATCACCAATAGATAGTAATGGAATGCAAAATGCTGGATGGAATAAAATTGATGATATTGTTCTCGTAAATGGATATTTTAATTTTTATGTACCACTTAAATTGTTTTTGGGATTCGCTGAAGACTATAATAAAATTTTATTGAATGCAAAACATGAATTGATTCTATTACGTAATAAAAATGATGAGGGTCTTGTGTATTCAACTGTTTCCACCGAAAAGGCTAAATTAACAATTTCAAGTATATCGTGGAGAATTCCTCATGTACAACTATCTGATTTTAGTAAATTAAATACTATAAAAATAATAAACAGTGGTACTTCAATACCAATTACATTTAGAAGTTGGGATTGTCATATAAATCCACAACTAAATATGACAACTAATCATGTGTGGAATGTTAAGCTGGCGGCAAATAGAGAACGCCCTCGTTTTGTTTTGATTGCATTCCAACATGAAAAGAAATTTCTACACTGCGAACTGACTAATTTAAAAGTACATTTGAATTCAGAGTCTTATCCATATGACGATCTTAACATAAAGTTTAAGAATGAACGTTATGCAATTCTATATGATATGTATTTAAGATTTCAAGAAAGCTATTATATGCGAGACTCCCAACCTCTTCTCACATCTCAAGAGTTTAAAAATAATGCTCCAATTATAGTAGTAGATGTAAGCTATCAAAACGAATCTATAGTTAGTGGACCTATTGATATTAAAATCGAATTTGAAACAGCTACTAATGTTCCAGCAAACACATCAGCTTATTGTATTCTCATTCACGATCGAATCATTGAATATATACCATTAAAGGGACAAGTTCGGAAAATTGTATAAATCCTAAATCATAAATAAAAAGAAGAAGAAAAAAGATGTATTGCAAACACGTTTTCATTGATTTACAAGGTTTTAAACTAAAATCAAACAAATTTATCGTAAAAGAAGTCGCAATTGTTTTCAATTCAAAGGAATATATCAATTTCATTATAAAACCACCTTTTGATTTCAATTGTTTATCGCAAAAGGAGCAAAAAGAAGCATATTGGTTAATCAAATATTTTCATCATCTTAAGTGGAATATAGGAGTAATATCGTTTAAGAGTGTTTGTAATTTCTTAAAAGATAATTTAAAAAATTGCAAAATATATGTTAAAGGAACAGAAAAAAGCAAATGGTTGGAAAAAATGCTGCAGTTGAAAGTATTTAATATAGAGGATTTTGGATGTATAAATTTAAAGAAACTTAATGAAAAGTATCCAGAAAACCTGTATTGCAGTTATCACAACTATGGAGTTTGCGCCTTGAAAAATGCTATTTTACTTGAAAGAGAAAATCTAATTTAAATAAGAAAAACA
Source organism: Pollenia angustigena (assembly GCA_930367215.1). NCBI lineage: Eukaryota > Metazoa > Arthropoda > Insecta > Diptera > Polleniidae > Pollenia > Pollenia angustigena. Next base: position 53,737,749 of record OV884056.1, on the reverse strand, counting down.
ATTTTATATTTTTATTTCTTTTATCTATATATACAATAAATAAAATCAATAAAAATAAAAAAAAAATCTGGTTGTTTTTAATTTTTATATTATAAATATTTTATTTATTTATTATTTATTATCTTTTTTTTATTTTTTCATATAACAATCTTATATTCTAAATAACAATGATTGATCCTTATACACTATTTAATAAACATTTACATACTTACAATCTAAATAACAATGATTGATTCTTATAAAATATTTAATGTACATAAATTTACATATTTATAATCTAAATAACGTTAGTTGAGTTTTAAAAACTATTTGGATTTATATTAAATATTCATTTGACTCCTTAAAACTATTTATTCTATATTAACGTTCATATAAACTATTTAATCTATATTTACATTTAATAAGATATCATCATCAACTTCCATCAATTCATTATAAATGTTTGATGGTGTTGATATTGATGGGGGATAATTAAAATCTACATTAAGTAGAATATCATCATCATCATCATTTTCCATATATTCTTTATATAAACTTATATTTGTTGATGGTTGTAATGATGATGGTGATGAAGGTTTATTTATTTTATAATGCCCCCATGCATACGTATCAACACCATCTTCTCTTATATAACGCTTATCATCTAAATAACTTAAAACTAACTTACTAATATGTTGTGTATAAATTTGATGGATCTTTGATTTAAATACATACATAGAATCATAATATAATTTCTTATCAACTAAACATTTCCTAAAATCACTTATATTTAACTTATTTGTTACTGAGTGTTTAACACCCTTAATTTTTTTAATTTCCCTATCCTCCCTATCTATTTTTATCGAATACATTTTCGCTCTTAAGCCAATGAATTCCTTTATAACTTTGCCATTGCACTCATCCTTCATCATACCCAATACTTTTTTATTTAACAATGGTATGTTAAAAGCATTATCTTGCGGATATGCAGATGTATCGAAATGGGTGCTAATATCATTTCGAATATCATCATACATGTCATTTGTTCTTACATCATATATAAAGGAATCGGTATCCATGTAGTTCAAACTAATATTATCAAGATATTTCGGTTTCATGTAATCATAATGGAAATTATACATTTTCCATTTTGACAACTCTAAAACTGAAAATCCGATGTAAATAGGTTTATTATATTCAGTCTTTACTCTTCCCAACTCAATAGCAACCATATCGTCATGAATTTTTAACGAACTATGGAAATTGGGTCTAGCTATAAGAGCTCTAGCACCTAATCTCTTACCCCTGCTTTCCCATTCACATACTATTTTAATGTCCTTACGTTTATCAACGTTTTCCATAGTTTTACCGTATACAGCGTTATTTAATAATTTAAAGAAATTTTGTTGGAAAGAGTTTTTTGCTAACGTCCTATGGTGATTGTTCAAGTCAATGTATATCTTCAACCAATTGGATTGATTAAATTGAAGAATTCTATGAATTTTCTTTAAAATCAATCCATGTTGAAGACATTGTTGTAATGTTCTGTAATGGATTATATAGTTTGTTTTGTCATTTAAGTCCGCAATTAATTTTACTTGTTTCATTATTTCTATTTTTTTATTTGCAACACAAAACGGTAAGTCATTATGGTAGTCGTGTAATGTAGATGGATATTCTAAGTCTACTTCCAATATATACCCTAAATCGGAATTTTCTTCAATGTTTGCAATATTAAAATTTTCAACGTCTTCAACCCATTTAAAATTTTTATAGGGGAGATATTGTGACATTGCATGACCATATAAATTATTCACATCTAAATACATTAGATAATTTGATTCCTTGGTTGAATCATAATCACTAATATATTTATTGTTAGCAATGGAATGACGTTTACTGCATTGTACAATACCTCCCCTAATACCCCGGAAAACAAAATTATACATGTTAATATCAGTTAGTAATTCTAACTCAATTTTAGTTGTTTTTAACATTGCATCCCACGATAGACCTGGGATGGTATAATATTGCGAGGGGTCTAAATTATAAATGTTTTTACAGATCTTGCGGAAATTTTCAAAAATATCGCATAACAAGAGAACATCTACTTTTAAATATAAAAGTAGATAGTCCATTAAGGTTTTACATTGGAATGTAGACCATACCTTTTCGGCATGATTATAATCATCCTCACTACACGACTCATTAGTGAGTTTATTGAAAAATACTGAACGGGCTGGTAACTGAGTCTCTTGGAGACGATTCACAGAATTCAAATAGTCATACGGAAAGACACCTTTACGTTTCATTAAACTAAATTCATTGTCATTTGTAAAATTAGATTTTATCATATTTAAGTCATCATCGGTTAAATAACTCGATAATTTGTCTAAACTAGATGGCATGAATCTTAATGAATCTAGAAAACGTAATTCAATTGTTTTCTTTTCATTTACCGATATCTTTTTTGATATTGAAATATATAATTCCTTGTTTAAAGGAATTATATTAATATCACCTTCAATTGATGACAGTTCTCTTACAAACAAATGACAATCATATGCCGAAAGATTATGAAAAAATATTGGTATGAAACTGGCGATTTGAAACTCTAAATTGCATTTATTATGAGCAGGACCTCTATAATTGCCAGTTAGATGACAATGGTCAGCTACTCTATCTTCAACAGATAAAAATTTATTGCAAATATGACAATTTCTATCTTCATTTTGTCTTATCTGTTGAAGTAGTGTCAAGGAATTCATTGGCTTGACAACACTTAAATAATTGTTGTAAATTTCTACACTATCCTTAACTAAACTATTGAAAAAATGATTTGGTGCATTTACACCGCTATAAATTCTAAATATATCTAAACTTGAGTCAAATGAACACTTAATATAATAGCTGTACGCAAATGGAATGTGCTTTTGTGTTGATTTTACGTTCGTAGAATTTTGAATGTTTACTGTTTCCAGAATACATTCAAAATCAGCGTATACAACAAAAGGCACATCCATTTGCTTTTTGAAATTTTTATAGCTCACTAAACTTTTTTCCGCAGTAGGCATCCTTGTCACAATTTTGTTGCATTCATCTTGGTGCTTTTTTAACGATGACTCAGTATGAAAATGAATTAAACAAGTGTTGCAGATATATACTTGATGTTTATGTTTAGTCAGTTGACTACTTAGCAATCTGTAATTAAATGAAAAAAAAGAAAATAATTTAAATAAATATAAATTTTTAAATATATACATATTAATACTATTTAAATATTATTAACCTACCTTGAAATATTTTTGATCCATACATAATGGAATCTTTCACCGTCCTCTAGCAGTAATAAGTTGAAGTGTTTGGATTTCTCTTCTTTTGTGAAGTAGTATGGCCCTACGATTACATCACCTTCTAATCCAAACACATTCACACTGATTTGAGGATTATTTACCTCGAAATCTCTAATTTGGCTTACCGCTAGAGGAAAATTCAAATTTTTGAAATTTAGGGTGATTCCATTATTTAGTAAAATGATGTCATCTTCAATATTTTGAATTTTGTATGATGAACATATACTGGTATTGATGGCTACTGGAGAAACTGCTGAAATGATTGCCCACTTAAAACAGTATTCGTCTTTATTTTGAACGTTTATACATGCGTTCTTCCTCATTATTGTTGCTGGTAAAGGAAGGTATTGCGATCCTTTGATAGAGCTATATTTATTGATATTTATTTCAAGATGGGAGATCTCTATTAAGGCCCATCCACTATCTCGCTCCTGAAACTCGCTCATCTTTCTCATAACAATATTGCAATGGTCATCATAAAGCTTAAGAATATCATCCGTTGTTGTTGCAGCATTTAAGATGACCATTTTTGTTTGATGAGATTTCATGTCGATAGTACATGAGTCCTCTTCTTCCTTTACCAGCACATACTCGCAAAATAATTCAATGTTGAATTTTATTGCAGAATACTTCTGAATAATATTCTTCAACAATTGAATAATTTTCGGTTTTATTTCTCCTAGAAACTTTTCGGGCAATAAATTTTCGGTATGTTCGTTCTCTAGTAGATATGTGGCGATTCGGTTTTTAAAAGTGGTCTTAATACAGCTAATATTATTATTGTCTTTAGATTTTTCACAATTAAATTTATGTTTACTTGTTCTCAAATGATAATTAAATTTTGATTTTAATATATATGTATTACATACATCGCAATAAACATTCTTAATTTCACTCATTTCTTTCAAGTGTTCAGTCAAATGCGAATGTTTAAGAAATTCATCGTGGTTTGCGAATTTCAAGTTGCATGTAATACACTTCCATGATGTGGACGGACCATCATGAAATAATCTTATATGACGCGTTAAGTTTTTGTTTTGTGTAAACACTTTTTTACAATAATCGCACACAAAAGAAGGCATTTTTATTTTAGGATAATATTTTTTTTTTTTTTATTTAAGTAATTAAAAATTTAAATTTCACTTTATGATTTGTCAAACAAGACTGGTTTCGATTGAGAAATAACAGCGGTATTTATACAAAAAAAATTTCACAAATAATCATATTTTTGGTACAGTCCCGTCATATTTCATTAGTTAACAAATTTATAAATAAGGGGCTTATTTTAGTACAATTAAAGAATTTCAGAAAACCAAACATTTTGTTTTTTTTTGGATTTGTTTTCTGTTTGACTTGTCACAGCTGCGTCAGCTCTATTCATGTATATTCTAAGTTGTTGTTGTTATAAATAAGGAGGAGTAGAGTACGATAAGGAAAAATATTAACCAAGAAGTTACTTTCTACTTTTGTAATATAATTGTAATATACTTTTGTAATATAATTCTGAGTATTTATGCTGATTAATTATTTAAACATAGTTAATGTGCAGCTGGTTGCTGTTGATACAAAAAAAAGTGGATGGAATCCTACTTTTCACATGAATAATCGTTATCAATCATACACACACACACACACACACACACACACAACCGATCAATAGTTGCTTAGATCCTTAGTCCGTTGTAGTGAAACAGACCAGAGTCTCTAGTGATAATCAATTATGCAACCCTTATACTGAGATTAGCTCACTATCCCACAAGCCTACCGAGTCATTCAAAGCAAAAAGTCACTAGGAAACCTATGCAACAAACTCATTAACTATTCTAAACACACACACAATAACTGAAAAAACTAAAAATAATTATTTCACAATCAGTTTTATCTTTAATACGAATACGCACAAGTAAAATTATCATCCCTCACAAAATTTTAAAATCTTCAAGACACGTACACCAAGAAATTTAACACCTGCTACTAAATAAATAAAAAAAAAATTTTCCCACAAATTCTTATGCACAAGTAAAATTATCATCCCTCACAAAATTTTAAAATCTTCAAGACACGTTCACGAAGAAATTTAACACCTGCTACTAAATAAATAAAAAAAATTTTTCCCACAAATTCTTATGCACAAAATTTTTAAAATCTTCAAGACTGACACGTACACGAAGAAATTATACAATTAACAAAAATATCACACCTCCTAAACAACTTTCTTTACACGTCATTTCCCTTTTGCCTCTATTTCTCAGGAGTGAATGTATAACCCAGCAAACAATTGTTTGCTTGCATGCTCCTAAATTGGAGGCAATAAGAAGGCGATATATAGGCGATAGTTTTACATTAAATTGTTTACTGGGTTACGGCTTGCTCCCAACTTTGTATGGAAAATCATATTTGGTAGCGGCATAAACACACTACTTTCAGCTTACATTGCAGCCACACGATCAAGCTTTTCTTGATAGTCTTTTACATATACTGTTTGTCAAAATATGCAAAAATTGGCAGCTGTGACGTAGGCTGCACGCAAGTTGAAAGCAATTTACTTTCGAGATGTCATTAAAAAAAAAATGTGTAAAGAGAAACGAAAAATTTGCTCACTAACCTTGAAATCAGCTGTTTTCTTGAACGTAAATTGAAACACTCACTGGCAAGAGAATTTTAAAGGCAAGTTCGTATCAATTTTTAAAAGTATGAGTGTATTGGTAAAAAAGTGTGAGTGTATTAAAAATTGATAGTCAAAACTTGATCGTGTAACCCTCAAGTTAAAACGCCTGCTGATTTCTTGCAGAGTTGTGTTTTTAATCATCAATACATAGGCATAAATGGGAAAAATGTCAAAAATTGTTTACATTTTTGTAAACTGTTTACTTTTTAAATATAATTTTCGGTTTTGATAAATTGTTTTTTTTTTTTTTTGTGAAATTAAAATTAAAATTTAATAATTCTCAACAAAAATTGTGAAAAAAAAGTTTAAATAAGTGCCATTAATATTAAAAAACATTAAAATGCGTTATTGTGCAGTGTGTAAAAAACATTTTGCAAAAGGAAGTGGAACATTATTTTCAGTGCCAAAAGACCCTGTGGAAAGGGCAAAATGCGGTGAAATTTGTGGCAGAAGTTTCGCCCCATCACATGAAATTTGCGCAGACCATTTTTCGGAAGCAAGCATTGCACGTGCAGGTAAGAAAGTGCGCCTTTTGACAAACGCTGAGCCTTTAACTAAGCCCCATGTTAGCCAACAGTCAGAAACTGTCGCAACAGTAAATGCATCAACAAATGTCAAATTAATGTGGGAGGAACTGGCTATTCCATCTCCACCACCCTCAAGTACCACTTCAAATGTGTTTCTACCAATTTCAACATTGTTTTTTTGGCCGAATGATGAACCCACTGCTACCCAACATGTAGAAACTGTATCATCAGTAAATGCCTCAACAAATGGCAACATAATACACACAAGTACCCCAAACAATTCGTCTCAACCAATTACAACATGGTTTTGTTGGCCGAATGATGAGCCCACTGCTACCCAACAGGTAGAAACTGTGCCAACAGTAAATGACAAGATAATGTTTGAGGAACTGGCTATTCCATCTCCACCACACACAAGTATCCCAAACAATTCGTCTCAACCAATTACAACATGGTTTTGTTGGCCGAATGATGAGCCCACTCCTACCCAACAGGTTGAAACTGTATCATCAGTAAATGCCTCAACAAATGACAACATAATACGAGAGGAACTGGCTATTCCATCTCCACAAACATTATCTCCATCTTTTCAACTACAAACAGATAAAGAAGTGCAAACTGAGTAAGTGTTTAATTTTTTTGTATTTACTTAAGTATTTAAATGTTCCAACTCTTCACTTATAGTGTTTATTTGCCTTTCTTTTCAGTATATTAGATTTCGAAAGATTTTACAAACAAAAATGTCGAGAATTAGAAGCCAAGAAGTTAGAGTTGGAAAGAAATTATAAACAAAAAGTTCGTACTTTAGAGGCCGAAAATAAAGAATTGAAAGTGCAACTTGGAAGGGCGAATCTGGCTGTCAATTCTATGCGGCAAATATTTACTGACGGTCAGATAAGGAGACTTATGACCCCTGGCAACACCCGATGGAGATGGGAAGACATTTCAAATGCAATATGCTTGCATGCCGCGGGACCAAGAGCGTACTATCATATGTACAAGAAAGGATTTCCGCTTCCACACAGTTCTACTCTGCAGCGCTGGTGTGCAAAAATAAGCATAAAAGAAGGCATTTTAAATTCATCAATTGAATTTATGCGACGCACAAATAATTTAGAATTAGAAGAAAAACTTACAGTTTTATCCTTTGATGAAATGAAGGTTGCCGAAACGTTTGAATACGATCGAGAAGCGAATTTGGTAAAAAACCAGCAAAGTATGTGCAGGTGGCTATGGCGCGAGGTCTTCGCAAATCTTGGAAACAGCCGGTTTTTTACGCGTTTGATTGCGATGTTACAAAAGACGTATTATTTAATATAATTTGCGCCCTTAATGAGGCAGGCTTCCCAGTGGTGGCTACCGTCTGCGATTTAGGTCCAAAGAATCGTAAGTTGTGGAAAGAGCTGGGTATTACCGCAGGTAAGTTTAACATAATAATAAAACACTTTTGAACTCCTAACAACAAAAACACACAATTTGTATTGACACAAAAGTTCTTACAACACACATCCTTAAACAACAACAGCGTGAGCCAATTAATAGACATCGAGTGAAATAACGTTATTTCAAGTTAACTCCTTCGGAGAAAATCACAATGAAAATAGGCAATCAAGATTTTTTTTAAGGGTTAAGATAAGGGATATTAAGGATAAGGTCTTTAACTTATACTCTACATTTAATTAATTTTTAGATTTACGGGTTTTTAGTTTTACGGGTTTGGTAATTTGTAAGCAGGTTTTTTTTTTAATATTAAGATTTTTAGTTTTTCCCAATTATTAATTATTTAGATTAAGTTTTAGTTTTAATAAATTTTTTAATTTGAAGATTTTTGTTTTCCCAATTTTTAATTATTTAAATTGAATTATAATAAATTCGATTTAATTATACTTGTTAAGATGTTCATATAGATATTTGTCTAATTTTAAGGTTTTAAGTTTAACGGGGTTGCGTATTTTAGAATTAAAATATATTTTTTTTAATTTTTAGTTTTTCAACATTTTATAAAACAAGTTTTTTTCAACCACTATCCTTTAGATAAACCATGGTTCCCTTATCCTGTAAATCCGGCCCAAAAAGTTTTCACATTTGCAGATGCACCTCACATGCTAAAACTAATACGTAACCATTTCTTGGACACAGGCCTTATGTTTGAAGGGACCTTTTTATCAACTCGCACTATAGCAGATCTCCTCAAGCACACATCGCAATCCGATTTGTCAATAGCATTTAAAATATCAGAAGACCATCTTTCAGTAAAATAAAAAAAAAAAAAATTACGTTACATGGAAATGTTTTAGGGCGACAAAAAGTAAAACTGGCAGCACAACTATTTTCCCACACCACTTGCAATCCAATAAAAACAGCTGATTTCATTCAGCTAATTAATGATTGGTTCGATATACATAATTCCACTTTGAAGACATTTCATTACCCTGGCAAAGTAATTTTAACATTAAATTATATTTTCTAGCTTATAACTCTTACTGGAACCATATGGCATTGCTCTAAGTTCACAACATGATGTTCCACCTTATGTCTGTTCCTATCGTTCCCGGAAAAAAAGTTTGGATCCTTTTCAACAGGGCATAATAATCTCCAACAACGCCTTGGTAATGCTCCACCAGTATGTCAAGACTTTTAACATGTCGTACATAGTGACATACCGGCTCAATCAAGATGTGTTGGAAAACTTTTTTAGTGCTATACGTAGCAAAGGCGGATTAAATGACCACCCTTGCCCTAAAGATTTTAAATATAGGCTTCGAAAGTATATCCTTGGTAAGTTTTTAACAACATGCAATATATTTTAAACTTTATTAATAATAAACTTATGGTCATATGCATATTTAGCCAGAAATGCGGAACATTTAAACGGCACAGGAAATTTGGAGCATGACACAACATCCTGGCTAAACAGCGTGGAAATGTCCTTTAACACAACCGAAGGAGAGCCACAGGACATCCTTGAGGAACTACCGGAAGAGCTTGTTCAGGATTGTGATGACCTCGATGAGACGTATGCTGACGATATTGGTATTCTTCAAGAAGATGCTTTAGAATACGTAGCTGGCTACATTCTTAGAAAGCATAATTCGAATGTTGCGGAAGTTCGTTCTCATGGGTCGACTAATTGGGCCATGAACTTATTTAAACAAAATTCTGACCGAACATTTTTCATTAAACAAAATAAATACATACATGAAAAATACAAAACAAATTTTTGTTAACAGCTGACAATTTTTTGACATTTTTACCACTTGCATACACAAACAAAACGCCTGTTGTTTTACGTGAGCCAAGATAGCGTCGACGAAATAACGTCGAATTTCGGAATTAAAAAACCGGGAAAACAAAATACCCAAATTATGGTGATTTTCAGAATAAGAACAAAAAGTTAGCGTCGAATTTAGGAATTTAAAAAGAAAGTAAAAATAACTAATATTTTGAATAAAAAAACACAGGCTTTTGCACGGTATAAACTGTATATAATCTGAAAGATAATAGTTTTCCAGACAAAAAGAGCGATTCGTGCAAAAAATCGCCCGTACCGTTCCTGAGAAATCTGGGTTCATCCAAAATGGTCAGTAAAATGCTTTGCTGATTTATCCCATGGAACACAGGCTTTTGCACGGTATAAACTGTATATAAATTGAAAGATAATAGTTTTCCAGACAAAAAGAGCGATTCGTGCTAAAAATCGCCCGTACCGTTCCTGAGAAATCTGGGTTCATACAAAATGGTCAGTAAAATGCTTTGCTGATTTATCCCATGGAACAATCCAAAATGGTCAGTAAAATTCTCAGGAACGGTACGGGCGATTTTTTGCACGAATCGCTCTTTTTGTCTGGAAAACTATTATCTTTCAGATTATATACAGTTTATACCGTGCAAAAGCCTGTGTTCCATGGGATAAATCAGCAACGCTTTTTACTGACCAGTTTGGATGAACCCAAATATCTCGGAAACATACCAAACGATTTTTTCCACACATCGCTCATTTTGTTCCTAAAAGTGTATTTTTTAATTTGTGTTAACTATTTTTTGTATTTTTATTAAAAATATTAGTTATTTTTACTTCCCCTTTTTAAATGCCTAAATTCGACGCTAACTTTTTGTTCTTATTCTGCAAATCACCATAATTTGGGTATTTTGTTTTCCCGGTTCTTAAATTCCCAAATTCGACGCTATTTCGTCGACGCTAACTTGGCCCACGTTGTTGTTTTTTCTATTGTTGCATTGTTGTAGTTGTGCGCAGACCTACTTATTAGGCCATGAATATTTGAATATAAAAAGAATTTTAGAAAATTTTTGAGAATCCAACTTATTTAATATTAAAAAGTTCAAATAATTTTTTTTATAGTACATTTTTATTAAAAGTATCTAAATATATCAGAATTTTATTCGATTTTATAAAAATTAATACCACAAATATTTTAACAAGAAATCTTAAACTACAATTGTTTTTATTTTATATTATTAAATAGAAATTAAAATTAAAAAAAAGTATTTTCATTTTGTATTTAATTCATATCTTTCAGCTATGGTATATTTACCATACCTTGTTAACCTTGTGTAAACATGCCTTGGAAGGTATGTACCTATATTACAAAAAAATATTTCAAAAAATCATCATAAATCTGATTCGTTTATTTGCACAATCCTAGATCAAGGTAAGTAAAAAAATTTTAACTTCGGAATTTCTGAAAAACTTTAGTCAGGCAAACCAAAAACTGTCGAAAAACTTCACCGAAAGTAAAAGGGTATACAATTTAAGTTTGTCATTCCTTTTGTAATTTCTACAACATTAATCTTAGACCATTGGTGGACGCTGGTTTGCCTGAAATTCGAAGTTGTTCTGGATTTTAAATTTAATCATCATGATTTTTTACCAGAGCTGCTAGAAATGCAAAAATTTCCCTTCTTAGATATTCTTTAAAATCCCCAAAACAGTCCATACACTTATTTAGTTGAACTTATTTTAAGTAATATTATATTTTACAGCTTGTTTTTGGTTGAGCAAAAATTCTATTCCAGCTTTACGTATCTGATACGTGTCAGGACTTCAATCCAACACCTGAAATGCTCAAACTTTTTAATTCCAATAATATGTACAAGGCTACCGAAAATGATTTGAAAGCACTCGATGTTTTTGAAGAAACTTGATTCCGATATCTATAACAAAACAGATTTCTACTTACTCTACTTTGATCAGATATATATACATATGTACACAACGTCAGCTCATTATTGGTTTGACCTACCGACCATTAAAAAAAATAGAGTTAGGTATGTGGTAGTGCTGGGATACTATCGATATCTTCTACTATCGATATTTATCGATAGTTAAGATTTCACTATCGATATTACTATCGAATGAATTTTTGTTATTGAGTAAGAAAAAATAAAATTTTTTGTAAAAATACAAGCGGGTCCACCTTAATTGAATATTTCACCGGCAGCTGAAAAGCAGCTTTCTGAAGGGACCGAAGTAGCATTGACTATAAGATATATTATTGCAACTTTAAATAATGTTCTAAACTGGTTTTTATATTCCAGCCAAAAGGTAATCGGACTAGAGGAAAGGTCTTTCATTGTATTGCCTTATTGCAACTGCACTTGAATTTTTTACAAAATTACAAAAACATTTCTGTCCCTATGTAAACATACCCAAACTTTGACAAAAAAAAAGCCTTTAATTAGCATAGTTTGCATACATTACTGTTTTTCAGCGCGAATAATTTGCAAGTAAACTTGCGGCGAAAAACTGTGATATACATAATCGCTGTTATTTGTTTCTATAGTTTTTATGTATTTTAAATAATAATATCGATATTTCCCAACATATATACCACAATATGTTTTAAATACCCCCTTTCTGAATCCAAACCCAGTTTCACCAAATTGTTTATGGTTTCTGAGTTTAAGGCATTAATTTTGCTCCATATCAACTATTTGAAAGTTTATTAAAAATTATTTTGCTTTACAAGCCACTGTTTGGCGAATGCAAAAAAATTCCTCATAAAAAGACGTACAAAATAGATTTAACTCTTGTTTTTCTTCATTACCGTAAGAAAAAAAGTAGTTAAAGCGAAATCAAACCAAAATGACAACAAGAAAACAAATTTCACTCACGCTTCGCTTCATTACCATAAAAAAAAGGAGTTAAAGCAAAAGCAACATAAAATGTCAACAAATGAATACACAGCAGTAAGTATACGTATGCAGCACAAAAAGCTACTTTTTAAAAATAAACTTAGAAAAGTTGCGTATGCGGCACAAAACAATAATTTTCACTTTTGATAAAATGCTATTAATTTCTATGTTCGTAAATGAACGTTCAAAAAATTTTAATTTTTCTTCAAAACATGCCAGAAGCAGTAGTAAAAATACAAAAATATCGGCTATACATATTTTCAGAAATCTTCATGTAAACTTTCATTGTAATTTTTTTCACTACGACTTTTGGCATATGCGCCAAACCAATAATGAGCTGACGAAATAACTGATAAAATACAGTTAGTAAAAAAAAACATTGGAAAAAATATATATATACTAGCTGACCCGGTCCGCGTTTCTGGCCCTAAGCAAACATTAGTGTTGTATTACCAGACGATTTTAGTTGGTAAGATCAATATTCAGCTAACTTAAAAAAGTCTTCCCAGTTCCACCGGGAGCGTTTAGAAAAAAATCCCTCCAGTTTTATCTTTCACAGCTTTCATAAGGGTTTCGTATGCCTATTTTTGTTGTCGAATCAACAGTGGAAATTTTGTTCGAACTGATTCCCTAAGGGCTTCGCAAAATCGATGCAACTGTTTTCCGATTTTAGATAAATAGAAAAAGTAGCATGGTATATTTTTCTTTCGATGAAAACTTAAAATGGATTAATACAAACATTTGAAAGAAAAATTAGTCAAATCGATGGAGCCGTTTTCTAATTTTAGGTAATTCGAAAAAAATGGGCGTAAAAGTGGGCGGGGCAACATTTTCTTTCCACAAAACCTAAGTTAGACCATGGCGATCATTTTAAAGAAAAAATCGTCCAAATCGGTCAAGCTGTTCTCCAGTTATGCGCTTAATAGAAAAAGTGGGCGTAAAAGTAGGCGTGGTAAATTTTTCTTTCGATGAAAACTTAAAGTTGATTAATACGAACATTTGAAAGAAAAATTAGTCAACTAGATGGAGCCGTTTTCTTATTTTAGGTAAATCGAAAAAAGTGGGCGGGGCAAAATTTTCTTTCCGTAAAAACCTAAGTTGGACCATGGCGATCATTTTAAAGAAAAAATCGTACAAAGTTATCAAGTTATGGACTTTGCCACGCCCCTCCGCCCCAGACCGAAAATCAGACTTCACAGTGTCAACCGCCTGAATATTCTGAAGATTCCCTGAAAATTTCATCAAAATTGGCCCAGCCGTTTTGGAGTCCATACGTTACATACACACATACATACACACACATCCTATTTTATATATATAGATTTATGAGGAGGTAATCCGGGTAATCCCAGGGAGTTCTGAGAAGTAATGGAATCTACCGATTTGTACGTCTCCAATTTGCCAGCGATTTCACTTTGAATCTTAAAATTCAGTTCGTCGACATCAACGTAGCTAATATAGCACATTCGCTCAACAAATCATGATTTCTGTAATTTTGTGTAATGTTTGAAAACACCTTTCGGATGAGTTCGGACTTTGGTTCGGTGAACCGGCAGAAATATAAATATCCACCGGGATTTTGTCGTTTCCTATGTACAGCAATTGTTTGGAAAATACGTTTCGAGATTGATTGTATTGCAGCTCGACCCGCATTTTCAGAGTCAATTTGAGCTTCCTAACGTGTTTCCACAAAGCAGACGACTTCAAACATGTATTTAATTCATCGGCGGGCGTTGATCGTGGTATCACTGGAAGTGTTTGCCAAAAATCACCTGCCAACAAATCATCGTACCTCCAAATCGGCTTTGATTGTTTCGTAGTAGGCGTAAAAGTAGGCGTGGTAAATTTTTCTTTCGATGAAAACTTAAAATGGAATAATACGAACATTTGAAAGAAAAATTAGTCAAATCGATGGAGCCGTTTTCTGATTTTAGGTAAATCGAAAAAAGTGGGCGGGGAACAATTTTCTTTCCGTATAAACCTAAGTTGGACCATGGCGATCACTTTAGAGAAAAAATCGTCCAAATCGGTCAAGCCATCCTCAAGTTATGTGCTTAATAGAAAAAGTGGGCGTAAAAGTAGGCGTGGTAAATTTTTCTTTCGATGGAAACTTAAAATGCATTGATACGAACATTTGAAAGAAAAATTAGTCAAATCGATGGAGCCGTTTTCTAATTTTAGGTAAATCGAAAAAAGTGGGCGGGGAACAATTTTCTTTCCGTATAAACCTAAGTTGGACCATGGCGATCACTTTAAAGAAAAAATCGTCCAAATCGGTCAAGCCATCATCAAGTTATGTGCTTAATAGAAAAAGTGGGCGTAAAAGTAGGCGTGGTAAATTTTTCTTTCGATGGAAACTTAAAATGCATTGTTACGAACATTTGAAAGAAAAATTAGTCAAATCGATGGAGCCGTTTTCTGATTTTAGGTAAATCGAAAAAAGTGGGCGTAAAAGTGGGCGGGGAACAATTTTCTTTCCGTATAACCCTAAGTTGGATCATGGCGATCACTTTAAAGAAAAAATCGTCCAAATCGGTCAAGCCGTCCTCAAGTTATGTGCTTAATAGAAAAAGCGGGCGTAAAAGTGGGCAGGGAACAATTTTATATGCTATAAGCCTCACGGAGCCCGAGACCTTTCCAACGAATGCAAAACCGTGGAAATCGGTTCGTGCGTTCTGGAGTTATAGCGTCAGGAAGGAAAACCCGACTTATTTTTATATAATAGATTATACCGTAAAATCTAATAAAATACTTAAATTTAAAACAAAATCTGCAAGAATGCATAAAAACTGGTTTCTTATATTTGATTGTTTAACTCTTTCAGGTTTGGTGGTTAGTTATCTAACCACCTTTTCAAGAGCCTAATAATTACATTTTTTAAGATTATCGATGATAGATTTATGCGAAATTTTGAGGCATAAATTTTGAAATTTAACATTTATAAATTTTTTTAAATGTGTAAGCTTTTGTTTTTAAACCGGTCTTTCCCCAAGTTAAAAAAACAGCCATAGGTTATTTGCTCTGTTAAGAAAAATGATGACCAGTGCGTTCTGTATGGCAATGCAGCACCAGCGCAGTTCCTCTATGCATCCGAACAAATAAAACATGTTTTTTCGGATTTTCACCAAATATTTATTTTTATGCCAACCGTCATGGTGGTAAGTAAACTAACCACCTTATTTAACAAAATAATCAACACTTTTATAATAAATAATCTTTAAATAATGCAAAATTGTGCATTTTTTAGTTATCAAGTTGCATATATAAAAGTGTGGCTGAAAGAGTTAATAAAATTTTTTTTAACATTGAAAATAATTGTTTGACTAACGGCCAATTTCACCAAGTTCAGTTAAAACTATCTATTTCTTTAACTTCCAGTTAACAGAACGTTTTGGCAGTTATAACTGAACTTGGTGAAATTGGTCGTAAATATATTAAATAATAAGGGAAATCACGATGGGTAGTGCAAAGTGTGCAAACGATGCAAATGCGTGCAAAAATACACACAGTTGCACAACACAACAACAAAATGTACGTATTTGCAATTTGCTTCGTTTGCACTAAAAAAAACCATGAGCTCATTTGCAAACAAATATAAGCAATAACATTTGTCATATTAAATGCCATGTTGATTTTAAGAAAATTTATTACTTGAACATTTTCGCAGATTGTAAAATAAAATAGAGCATTAAATTTAAATTAATTAAAAAGAAAACATTTATTTTAATTTGCTTGTGTATAATTGTAAAGGCCCAAATACACTTGTCAAATGCTTGTCCAGCCGGCGAATTCATCGTGTACGTGTGCTTGACGTAATATCTAAATTTTTTGATTTTCCATCCAGCATCGTCGGTGTGACACATACAAACACATACTACCACAATGCTTGATGAGTATTTTGATCAATGTATTTGGGCCTTTAAGGCCTTTAACGACGATGCTGGATGGAAAATCAAATAATTTAGATATGACGGCGAATATTACGTCAAGCACACGTACACGATGAATTCGCCGGCTGGACAAGCATTTGACAAGTGTATTTGGGCCCAAGGTATATTTATAGCAGGTAGCCGCGAGATTACAACAATTGTACAATAAAACAAACAACAGGGCTTTTTATTGTTGCTTTGCGATACGAACTGTCAGACAGCAAAGGGGTGGAAAAGAGACAAAAAAAACTTGTTTACTATACAACATTTGACAGTTTGTATCGCAAAACAAGCAAATAAAAAATAACCAGCTGGCTTTCCGAGACTACCTGCTATAAATATACCTTGTTTGGGCCTTTTAACAAATGCAGATTTTTTACAGTGCTGCCAGAAGTTTTCAGTGTTGCCAGAATACATTTCTAGAAAAATAGCATATTTGCACAAAAATAAAAGTGGTATGCTCACGATCAATCATAATATGCACTGCAAATTTACACATTGCAAATTTGCACAATGACCATCGTGATTACCCTTAATATTTTTGTATTAAATTCGAATGTGCAAATAAAGAATAATAATTATCATAAAAAGTTTAAAAATACTGGTAAAATTGATTAGGCCCACTGTAATTTTGCATAAAAAAAAAATCCAAAAGCAATACTCTGGCAACGCTTTAAACAGCTGTTGGGCATTTTCCTCTCTTTGCTAAACTGTCACTAAACATGCATTTTTTGCAGCTCATTGTTTTATTTCTCCACAAGCAATAAACAAATTTCGTGTGAACGTGTACTAAGAAAACAACTTTTTATTAAACATTAATTAAATTTACTAACAAAAAGTGTTAAATAAATTGCCATAAAATGTCTAAAAATGACGACAAAGACATAAAAGTGCCAATTGTTGACAAAGAACTTGATCTTTCAAATGCGGGACGTGGTGTTTGGTTAGTGAAAGTACCCAAATATATAGCACAAAAATGGGAAAAGGCACCATCCAATATGGATGTTGGAAAGTTAAGGATTAGCAAAACTCCTGGACAAAAAGCTCAAGTGTCACTGAGTCTGACACAGGCAGTTGTAAAATTAGATCCCGATGAAGAAATTCCCACCGAACATATTTTGGACGTATCAGTGGTGACAAAACAGACTTTGGGAGTATTTTCACATATGGGTCCACCAACCGCGAGCACTACTACTGGCAAAGAAAGTAAAGAGGCTGCTGCACAACCACAAGACGCAGAAAAGCTTTATATGGAGGGAAGAATTGTACAAAAGTTAGAATGTCGTCCCATAGCGGACAATTGTTATATGAAATTAAAATTGGAATCTATACGCAGAGCTTCGGTGCCACAACGTAAAGTGCAGCCTATAGATAAAATTGTGCAAAACTTTAAGCCCGTTAAGGATCATGCACATAATGTAAATTTTATTATTTGTGTATGTATAGAAGTCACACAATTTTTTTTTTCTTCTAGATTGAATATCGCGAACGCAAAAAGGCTGAAGGCAAAAAGGCCCGAGATGATAAGAATGCTGTTATGGACATGTTGTTCAATGCTTTCGAAAAACATCAATATTATAATATAAAAGATTTGGTTAAAATCACTAAACAGCCAATTGGTTATTTGAAAGAAATTCTTAAAGAAGTTTGTGATTACAATATGAAAAATCCCCATAAAAACATGTGGGAATTAAAGAAAGAATATCGTCATTATAAATCAGATGAGAAAAAAGACGATGAAAAGTCCCCCTCAGATAGTGATAGTGAATAACAATAAGTTTGTCTTCAAAAAAATTTAAAATGTTTTTTTTTTTTTAAACTGTTTCAATTAGTAATGAATTTTGTGCATAGTTATGAATAAAAAATATTTAAAGATTTTTAGTTAAGTTATTTTAAAAAAAATGTAAGACAAGTTTTTGATATTTAAAGTTTTTTTTTTAGTAGTTTTGGGTGCGTTCGTAAATGCATCACTGCGCTGCATCAGAAAGCAAACTTTTTATAAAGCCGATAAAAAATAATTATAATTTTTTTTATTGTATTTCTATTATTTTTGTGGAGTGTTTCACAATTTTTTGGTCCACATTTACTTCACTGATAAATATATAACGATTTGAAATCACTGATGCAGCGCAGTGATCCATTTACGAACGCACCCTTTGTCTTTAAGCTTTGTTCACAATGGGGACAACAATATCGTTTTTCTTCCATCTTATTTCTTCCCAAAGTAGGTATTTCATATATTTTCTTTTCATTTTTTGAACAAAAATGTTACTAAAGTTTTTTTTTTAAGTTGAGTCAACTTCTACTTCAGCAACAATTTTTATGAAATTGAAAATGTCTATAATAATAATTTATTTAGTATTAAATGAAAATTTTAACAAAATGTTTTGAAAAATATAAATAACTAAGTACAATATTATTATTATTATTATTTTTATTGCGAACAAAGCTTAAAGCTTTAACAATTTCGTTTTTTCTTCTATCTTTTATCTTCCAAAATGTAACTAAAGTTTTTTTCGCCCAGAACAATTTACGTATTTATTACACTGGTTTACAGCCTAAAAATACCAATAACGCCACATGCCTAGATAAATTAATTTAGGCCTCCTGAACACGAAAAACGCTGTAATTTTTTTTCCTAAGTACCGTTTTTTAGATAACGGTACTTTTGTGTTTTTCGGTGCATGGTCCCACTCAAACCCTTGTGGAGCCCAACCAAAAAGTCCGATCTAAATAATTCATAATTGAATGCCTTTTCCGTCGATATGCTGAAAATTTTTATCTGATAAGAAATGGCTGAGTAATGGCACCTCCAAGTTCAAAATCTGCCAATTTTTTACGTTTTTTTCAAAATTTTTCATTATTATTTCGTTTTTTTCTACGTTATATTAAATATCTGGAATGTTTTATTTTTTAACCAAATAGAATATTTAATTACCAACATTTTAAGCGTAATTTGAAAAAAATCGAAAGAAAAATAAAGTTTTTATTTAGGATTTTGTGAAACGACAATATTTTCATCTTATATCAAATTCCGTTTTTTTGTTAAATACTGATTTTTGGTTGGGCTCCACAAGGGTTTGAGTGGGACCATACACCGCAAAACACAAAAGTACCGTTATCTAAAAAACGGTACTTAGGAAAAAAATTACAGCGTTTTTCGTGTTCAGGAGGTCCCAATTAACTTATCTAAGCATGTGGCGTTCTTGGTACTTTTTCAAATTAAAAATTTGTAAAGTAGTGTTATTATTTTTGTTAAAATTTATATTCCAAATTTATATAAAAACTAAATAAAATTATTTTAAACGTCACAATTTCATACAAATTGTTGTTGGCAAGGTATATTTACACAAGGTAGACTCATTTGGGAGCGTATACATACTGCTCTATAAAAGGTACCAAATTGTCAAAATTGTCTTCATATAAAACAAAAACAATTTAACGCACACATGTACAAATTTTTCCTCATATACACGACGTTAAGGTACCAACTAGGGGTAATCAGCTGACAAACATATGGGCCAACGAGTTTACCTTGTGTAAATATACCTTGGTTGCTGGAGTAGAAGTTCACTCAACTTTTTAAAAAAACTAAAATTACATTTTGGTTTGAAAAATGAAAGGAAAATATATGAAATACTTTTGGAAGAAATAAGAAGAAAAACGAAATTGTTGCCGATTGTGATCGAATGTGTTATGTTAAAGTTAAAATTTATGGTTTGTATTAGGATCTATTTTACAGATGATCACTCAGTAAAGGTATCCATTTCTCCTTGATGTTGGAAATTCCGAAATCTCATGGCGCAAAATTTTGAATAAATTTGCATGTTAGGTGAATATATAGTATGCACATCAATATATATGACCCAATATACCCTTTATACGCAAAATATGACTTCAAAAAGAACATTTATAGTTCGATTACGGATGGCAGCACAACTGAAGTTAAGTTGCCAGCATGTTATGCCACTCATGTTTATACATATATACATAAATTTTTTTTATTTTATATATTAACATGTGCGGCGTTGTCTGATTTCGCTGCTGGCAACTCAACTTCATTTCAGTTGCGATCCGTAATCGACCCATTAATTTATTGTTAAAATGTTAAATACTTTATTTAAGTTTTAAATTTTTTCTTAAAGTTCCAAGTATCATTTTATAATTATGTAATATGTTTTTTTTTTATAAAATATATATCGCACTTGATCAACAAAATTTTTCTTTTTTTACTTTTTGTATAAAATCGACAAGTTATATCCATATCTTTCCCTCTGTTAAAATATCGTGCTCTTTTTTCTATTTTATGGTAATCTATCGGTTGGTGTAAAAGTTATTTTTCATACGTCGCACATAGGGGTTTTTTGCCAATCTAGCCGGACATTAAGCAAAAAATTTTATTTAAGAAATGGAAAAATTTAAGTACGCAGCTCGACAGACAACAAAGTTCTGCATCGTATAGTGAATTTTCAAGTCTTTTGCTTGAGATTTGTGGTTTTGGGACACTGTTAAAACCAGGAAAGTTGATTAAATTGCATGCGTGTTCATTGACTTTTTACGGTTTTGGGAGGTTTAAAATATATTTTTTTGTAGATAAACGAATAAAGATTTTACATTGAATTTTTTTTTCTGTGAAAGACTATATAAACAGCTAATTATGAAAATTTTTAGAAAAATTTTATTTGCATTTTTTATGATAAAAAAATTAGTACGAAATTAAAAAAAACGATTTTTTTGTTCACTTTTTTGTAAAAAAAAAAATTTAAAAGGTTTTTGAAGGTGAGTTCCGCTGAGTTCTTAAAAATGTTATACATCACGATAAAATTTGAAATCTCTACTTTTAAATTAAAAAAAAAAACGTTGCGCGTTGTTGCGCCATTTTTTTTTATGATTTTTTGAAAATTTCACCTTTTTCTGTTTTTGCTCATCTTGCATAGGTACATATGATAGATACCCTTTCGTCAGTCATAAAATGTGTTGGTTGTACGTAGATGTTTTTTATTTAAATTATTACATCTAAGACTAATATTAGCTGTGCAAAAAAGGGATGTGCGAAACAGTAAGTAACGGGCTTTAACCACCTGTGCGGCCGCTAAATGACGTTATTTTATGGAGCAAAATAAATGTACCTGTTTTGCATAACTTTTAAAATCATTAACAACAAAAATAATATATAATAAAAAATCAAATCTGGGCTATAGGTACTTAGTTTTTTTAAATATATATTGTGGTTATTGCATAAAATTGTTATCAGAACCATTTTGAAGCTTTGAGAGTAAAATGGAAAAAGTGTATAATACATGGCGCAACTGTAATGAGTGAGGCATTGTTGCCTATCGGGCTATTATCAGAAGAAGCGTCTGAGGCACGAAATAAACATTTTCGGCTTTACAGGCAGAATTTTGCTAGAAAGTTTTCGAGGGTTCAGTGTAACAAAGATGTTATAAATAGAATTTTGCTCAGTTCTGACCCACTGATTACTAGCATAAGACCAACTCCAAAAAAAAAGTCATTACCCTTTACGAAGGATTTTGAAGAAGCAGACGAAGAAGAACCATGATCATCATCTTAGTGCAAAAGAGAAGTTATTTTAAATAAATTAGTTGTTATTATTTTAAATAAAATTTGCTGTTACTATTATAAATAAGTTATTATTACGAATATATTAATTATTTTCAGATAAATTAAATACTATAAAATACATAAAAGTCACATAAAATCTTAAAAATTAATATGTTTTGGAAATTAACAAAAAAAAAAAAAAAAAATTTTTACAGGGTCGTTCCGGGGGGGTGGGGGTGTTTGGAGGGATACCTCCCCCTACCCATTAATGTTAAAAAATTTAATTTTTATAGTATTAAGGCTTTCGTAATCTATTTCTTTTAATATTTACATTTTTTTTTAAATATTTTATGTAACCGCCCTCAAAAGGGGGCGGGGGCGAAAAGTGTAATTTTACGATCTCATGGGTCTTATTTTAGGTTTTTTAACTTTTGCCGACGTTAAAAGTTGCATTTGCCAAACAAAAGTATGGGAAAAGTTAAAAAAAAATTGAATTTTTCAGAGGTTGGATTAGTTCTTCTAGGGGGAACCTTTTCCTCCTTGGTCCGATTTATGAGGTTTACCTGCCTATGACAATATCACATATTTCTGCCAAGTTTCATCGATCTAGGGGCACTCAATAACTTTTAAGAAGCAATATAAGCTAAAACAAAAAGTAATGTCCGGCT
Source organism: Pollenia angustigena (assembly GCA_930367215.1). Lineage (NCBI taxonomy): Eukaryota > Metazoa > Arthropoda > Insecta > Diptera > Polleniidae > Pollenia > Pollenia angustigena. The sequence goes on along the minus strand of OV884056.1, from coordinate 53,714,910 downwards.
AGATTGGCAAAAAACCCCTATGTGCGTCGTTTATATTAAACAAAAAAATTGTTTTGTTTCTACTGCAATTTTTTAAATTTTAGGTTTTTGTAATGTGATAAGTATATATTTGTTTTATATTAAAAATATTTAAGGATTTTTTAGTGCTTCTAAAGATATACATATCTTAGTTAAGGGAGCAAATTATGGCATTCAATATCTATCGAAATTATATGTAATCTTAATAAATGTTATTGATACAGTATGTGTTTTAAAATTTATACATATTCATTTATTTTACAAACTTAATTATAATTGAATTTAATTATTTTTGACCAAATGCAGATGTAGTATTAAATAAGTATACAACATTTCAAAAAATTGCTATTAAACTACAATAACTCAAAACAAAAAAAAAAAAAAATTGCATATCAGGTACTTAAAATAATGGGCAGTGTTAAGAGACTAATAAACAAATATGTAGTGAGAAAAATTCAATATGTAAAATCAAATAAGAAACTTAAAAAAATATATATGTATATATAAATATAAAAAATAATCTCTAAAACAAAAAGTAAATAGAAAAACTCAAAGGAAAAAAATAAATTAATAAAAGTTTTTTAAACATATGTAACTTCAAATTAAAAAAAAAACAAACAAAAAAGCTTTTTTGTATCAAAAATTTTATAAAAAAAAAAAAATTAACCATGTAAACGAAAATTAGAAAATGTAAAATATCAAATTATTCTCAAAAAAGGAAAAAAGTTGCTCATTCATTAACATTTTCAATACTGAAGTCTCTACCTAGGTTTAGGGACTTTTTCCTAAATCGCTTCACCTTCCACTACAAAATTTTTTATATCCATAAAGGTTTTTAATTTTTAAATATCAAAACTTGTTTTTTTTTTGAAGTGGGCGATTCTGTTCTGACGGGTGCAACATTTAGATGCTTTAAACGTCTTTTACTAATAGAAAGAAACACATTTGCAATTAAGTTATTTCTAGAAGAGGTAACATTTTTTTATATACTATTGTTATCTATTTACAAGAATTTATATGAAACGATCAAATAGCCACGAGAGAGCTTTAAAGTGCATGACCAAGTGCAATTGGCCAACTTTCATAAGGTCATACCACAAAAACACAAAACTCTGTTAATTTTTAAACTTTTATTGTATTATTCTTCTTTATTATGAAAGATGAGATCAGACGATGATTATCAAATCAAACATCGTAGAGAAATATAATCCAATAATAAGAAATTTGCTCTTTAAGCCATGACGGGTGCAACATGCAATGAATTTTCTGTTTGCGCCAAATCTATGAATTTTAATGCTTCGAAGTGCACAACACATTTATATTTAAGCTTACGTCTAAAAAAATTATATTATTATAAAATATATGTAGTTATTTTACTTTAAATTGGCATCAAAAAAGTATCAAATAGTGTGATTTGAAAATTGATGTTAAAAGTTGTCTAGAATAGAATCGCCCAAGTGTTTTAGAAAAATAAGGGAATAAATTTTGTTTTAGAATAAATAAAGCCAAATTCAATATTGATTCATAATTAATTGATTTGTTACTGCCTATTTCCCAAGTGCAAAGGAATTCTTTCTTTCGTACAACTAAATTCAAAACAGTTTTATAAAAAAAAAAAAAAAAAAAAAAAATACATCGAAATTCCAGCTTCGGGAGCTGTTATAAATTTCGTTCCAAAAGAAAATATTTTCGAATTTTAAATTGAAACAAATTCGAACGTTTTCCTCTTCCATTTTAACAACCTTATAACTCGTTTTAATGAATGATCACTTAAGTATTGGAAACGGCAAATAATAAAGCTACTTTTAGACATTTGTTTTGCAGTGTGCTTGTCAAATTTCGCACTTCAAAGTGCATACATGTATAAAAGAAAAAAATTGCTTCTGTAAATGTCAGCTCGAATTTGCAGTGTAAAATTGTTCAATTAGATCGTGCATTTATTTTGAACTGAAATCAGCTTTTTTACAAGTCATTGGTTTGTGGCAGCAAATATATATATAAAATTTTATTTAAACATATTCCTGAAGCGGATATACAAAAAAAAAAAAAATGGTTTGCCTAAATTCTCGGTTTTTTTTTAGATAAAAAATTGTTTTAAATTAAATCCAACAATTTCCTTAAACAAATCACTTAACTTAATTTTTGTTTTGTTTGTTTTATTCTTCAATTGTTCGAAAACAGTACATATATACTAAAGGTACAGTTATGCCAAATGTAAAGGAATTTTGGCAAAATATTTTATTGGTAGGTCCGCTTTACGAATAATCACCATTATCGTGGTTGCGAATTTAAAATACGCCTGCAACGTTAACTTATTTCCTTTAATCTATTACCAAACTGTCGCAGGCGTATTTTAAAGTCCCCAACCACGATAAGGGGAATTGCCTCCCTCATATTCTAAAAAAACAACCTTTTTAATTTACTAAAATACAATTAAAAGTGAATAGAAATATAAACCAGTGTATAATTTGTTGTTTTGCATGATTTTAGATTATGTCAGATGAAACCAAAAACGAACGTGTGGAAGCAAAAATTATAAACCAGTGTATAATTTGTTGTTTTGCATGATTTTAGATTATGTCAGATGAAACCAAAAACGAACGCGTGGAAGCAAAAATTATTAACCTTCCGTATTTATCAATTTTGACAGACAATGACAAAGTTGCAAAGTTCACGTCGTCTAAAAGCAGCTTAAACGAATTTCATATTTTGCACTTGATCATACAGAGGGTATATTAGTTCAAAACATAAAAATTTTTAGTAAAAGCAAACAAATTTTAAATTTAATATTAATGCGAAAAAGAATTTTTAAGCCAATCGCTTCATTACCAAAAAATAAGAGTTAATAGCGCGATATTTTTACAACGGGTGGATTAAAATATTACGTGACGATTTTTTTTTTCGAAAAAGTAAAAATAAATAAAAATTTTGAGTTAATACGCTCTTTATGTTCAAGTTCGATCGATATATAAAAAAAGAAAAAAGTACAAAAAACTGAAAATGTTTCAAATTAAAAAAAAGAAAAAAAAACTGAAAAATGAATACAAAATATAATAAAAAGTTAACAAAAAAAAAAAAAAAAACTGCATAAATTAAAAAAAAAAAATAACAGTTAATTTCACCCATTCAGTTTAAATTAACTATGGCTTTAACTGTCAAAAACTTTGTTAACTGGCAGTTATATTAAAGGTTAATTATAACTGAACTTTGTGAAATTGGCCGTAGAAAAATACAAAATTAAAGAAAAATTATTGTGAAAACTTAAGTGGGGAAAAAGTAGGTATCATAAAATTAAAGTTTAACAACAAAAACTTTTTTAAGTATTTAAAAATTTTGCTACAATAAAACTAAATCTTTTTTTTTGATAAAATTTGCTTAAAACAATAATTTTGTGGCAAAAAGGAAAAAGTGCTTAAGTTGACTTAAGCTACATTTGAGTCGATTGCACCGTTAAAATCTTCACAATCAGAAGTACACATTTGGAATAAAAGCTTAAGTTTACTTCCGATTTGTAACACTAGGAATACATATTTAGAAATAACAAGTTAGAGTGCTAATTCGGCTGTGCCGAATCTTTGATACCCTCCACCTACAGTTCGAATGTTTTAGGAGTAATATCTGTATGATGTTATTATTATCTTAAACTGTGACGATTTGTTATGAATTATGGTGTTAGGCGACTAAACTGTTTTCCGGTAGTAGGGTTTATATGGGGCCTAGGGTAAATTATGGACCGATCATCACGAAATTTCACAGCGTCATTTATAGTGCTATAAAACTGTGACGAGCCAAAATTTGTTACGCTAGCGTTATTTTTTTGCGGTTTTAGGCGTACTAAACTGTTTTCCGGGAGTTTTGTTTATATGGGGCTTAGGGTTAATTATAGACGAATCTTCACGAAATTTAACAGCATGATTTCCAGTAAATAAAACAAATTTTTGCAAAATCTTATCTCATTCCTTGCCTTGTTCCAGCATTTATGTTATTTTTTGTAGCAAAATTATCAATTTTTTTAGGTGGTGGTTCCACGTTTTGATTCATAGCTCTGGTCCTACTGAACCGATTTTGCTGGATTTCAATCCCAAACTGCTTAGGATAACTACAAGCAATTTGGCACCAAGTTTGTTCATTTCTTTTGAGTTGTTCGAAAGTGAGCGTGTTTTCAACAGACGGACAGACAGATGGACATGGCTAAATCGACTTAGAATTACTCAAGGACCCAGAATATATATACTTTATGGGGTCTGAGATGAATAATAAAAAAGTTTCACATATAATGACAAACTTAATATACCCTCTTCACAACTAATTGTGGTGGAGGGTATAAAAACTTAAAAAAAACATCAGAGAAGTGAGGATTATATTAGAATAGAAGTAAGGATGAATTCCTAAATGTCAGTTGCAATGAACTCGCAGTTTAAATGAATTCTAAATTGAAACCGTGTATAAGTTTACAATGTTATCTGTCCAAAAGTGCACCAAGATAATTGTTGATACGTAAACAAAAAGCAAACTGTGCATCGTTAAACTTGATACATATTTTGCTTTGACTGCAAAGTATTTTGGTATTTCGAAACTCGGCCAAATTTTTAAGTTTAAAATTGCTCTCCTACAAAACTAAAAAATAGACTTAAGCACTTTTTCCTTATTGCCACAGTCTAAATGACAATTTAAAATTTTAAATGACTAATGACTTAATTACATATATATATCGCATATTTACTGCAACACGTCATATGTCAAAAACCGCAAATTTTGACTTAACATCGCTTAAGCGTAGTAAATAATTCTTATGAAGATATTGAAAAGATTTCTTATGAAGAAATTAAAAACTCTACTCTTGTGATTAGATTAAAATTTTCTTTTTCCATTATGTTGTGTGTAAATTTTAAACTTTAAAGTCGTTTGATGTGCAACTAATATATTCCATTTATGATTATGTTGCAGCAAATGAGCGATAAGTACATACGTATGTTTTTCATGCATTACCTATTGCTGGCAAATTTTTAATTTTGCTGAAAAATTTCGAAATATTTTGGTTTGCCAATTTCTGAAAAAAACAATGCAAAATTATAACATAAAATCATCTACAAAATTATTGTACAATTTGAAAGAAAAATTTAATAAAAAACTACTACACAAATTTCAACTACTTTTATGATCCAATAAAACATGAGTTCTGTTATTACGCAGGTTACGCTAGAAAGTTTAGTTCCAATGCATATTGGCTAATAACATCGGTTAAATACATTTTACCGCACACGATTTCACAACACACTTGTTAACTACATATATGTATGTGTTCTTGTTAAATTCGAAATACTTCCGAAACGCACGATTTGCAAAAAAAAAAACAATTGAATTCTTTTGTGTTTAAACATCCTGTCTTGTTTTATTTTCGAATCTAAACATACCATAACAAAAACTATTTTCTGCTCTTAATGTAACGTACTGAATGGAACGACATGACAAACATGTTCTTTAAAAGCCATGTTCACATAGTCGAATGTTCGTTAAACCGAAAAACTGTTGTATGTATTAAGAAATTCTTTTAATTTAAAATACTGAATTTGGAAGAAATGAATGCCAAATAACTCTTTCAAATGAAAATGCCGTATCTTCTTTATTTATAAAAACGTGTGTGCCGTGTATGTGCTCCTAATACTCAGGAACCTCTGGACCAATTGACACCAAGTTTGGACAATTAATTATTTTAGTCGGAAGTTTAAAAATTTTTTTTAATTAGTAGTACGATTTGGCTGAAATTCACAAAATATTTTTAATAAAAAAAAAAACAAGTTTTCTGTGAAATTTTGACCCGGTAAACATCGCTGGAGCGAAGTTATTAACAAAATTCTCCAGTATTTTATTTTGTATGTTTATTTAGAAAATCCCGAGCAGCACCGGGACCAAACAGCTAGTTATATATATAAAGTATATCCGTGAGTCAAAACAGAAAGGCATTTGGTTATCAACTTTTCAATAAGAATCCTAATTAAATAACCCTTTGCGGTCTGAAACTATTAAGAATTAATTGGGTGTGTTCGAAAATCCGAATCCACTCGAGAGTGGATTACTTCAGCATTTTTGATGCTTTGCATTTCACATCCACATGTTTTTATTCGTTTTCAATTAGAGTAATAAGGGGTTGGTGAAAGAAAAACAAAGCGTTGTTTATTCTAAATATGTAAAAACATTTTTAACAAAAAAAAATATTTTGTTTTTACAGAGGTGTTCTGGAAATTTTTTTTTTTATATTTTTTATTTTTATTTTTTTTAATTCCCTAAGTTAAACCCCGCGAAGCTCTTCGCTTGTCTGCAGGAATGAAACCAGAGTCTCTGGCGGGAATCGAACCCGCAACCCCGGCGTTGATAACCTAGCTCATTAGCATCTAGGCTACCGGGGCACCGGGGCGAAAACGCAAGAATTTTAAATGTCGTTTTTTAATAAGATTTCTGTGATAAATGCATTTAATGACAAATATTTTACAAATATTTCTCTATTAAACAGAATTTTATAACAAAAATTACAAAAATTTGATTTAAAGTGTATTAAAAACAAATTCTTGCGTTTTGCATTTTCGATTTCCAAATACCCCTGTTAGTTTAAAATGTTCTTTATTCAAAAATATATTGTTACCTAAAAAGCAAATGGCCCTAACTAACCCAAATTTAAAATCGACTTTTTCATTGATTTTGATGTAATTATAGCTCATTTCTTAACGTTTTTATGATATTTTCCGACAATTTTTTTTAAATCGATTTAATGATCTCAAGTTAGTTTTTGGGTTTGTTTCAAATTTTGCAATTTTTCACGAATTTTAGCCATGTTCACGATAAAAGAGATTTGTTCCTGTAAGTTTTCTGATTCTTTACAGCTTTAACGATTTATAAAAAATAAAAAAAAACCTTGCTATCATGCCGCTGTTAGCAAATTTTTTCGCTAATTTAGCAATTTTTACCGAATTTTTGCCATTCCTTATAGTTTTAGGGACTTTTAATCAATTTTATGGCTTGTTTAAAATCAAAAGTTTTCGCTATTTTGCAATTTTTTTTTTTTTTTTTGTTATTTTTAGACATTTTGATTTGAAACCCATTTAGCGATTTCAAATCAATTTTAGTGTTTGTTTAAAAGTTGGCAATTTTTCGCGAATTTTAGCAATGTTCGCGATTTGTTCCTGTAAGTTTTTTGATTATTTGAAGCTTAAACGATTTATAAGAACATTTAAAAAAAAAATTTTTAAAAAGCGCTTTTCCTAAAAAAGAACATTTAAAAAAAATTTTGCCTCCCCCTAGATTTTATCTTGGCTACGCCCATGTATTCGTGTATTGTCATCGGGAATATGTATGCCTGCAAAGTTTCATCTATTTGCATTGAGTATAAGGCGGTTAAATTAACGTTACAAGATTTGATTTTCCGAAGTGAAGCTAAAGAAAAGGTTTTAAAAATTTTGCCCCCCCCCTCCCAGATTTAATCCTGCCTACGCCCATGTATTCGTGTATTGTCATCGGGAATATGCATGCCTGCAAAGTTTCATCCATTTGCATTGTGTAAAAGGCGGTCAAAAAAGCATTTTACCAAATTAAAAATTTGCAATTTTTCGCGAACTTTTGCCATGTTCGCGATAGAAGCTATTTTTTCCTGGTATTCTTTACAGCTTTCGAGATTTGTAATACTTTGCTACGGTTAGCAAATAAGTGATCTTTATTTCAACTAAAGTTTTTTCAAACAAAAGCTTTGAATACACAAAAACATGCGGATTTGAGAACACTAAAAATTAATTTTAGTGAAGGAAGGGATTTACAACATGAAATGAATTAAAATAACTGAAACTATTCGGCATTATTGTGTTAGGCGTTGTCGTTTACGAGTAAGTAGTTTTTTTGTAAAAGAACACTAGTTGTGTGTTACTTTAATTTATTACAAAAAACTAACAGACGACAAGCGTTATGTTATCAATGTGTTATTCCCAGTATGTTTATTCAAATCTGCTTAAATTGTCTACAGATTATAAACATTTTTCTATTTAAATTCCATTAATCTAAAGTTAAGACTTATTTAGCTTACTTTGCTCATGTTTTAACAGAAAATAATTCAACTGTTTTTATTATCATTCTAGAATGACCGACGACAGGTAAATTGTTTTAACAGTAACACTTTAAAATTCTAAAAATATATTTAAATTACACACATTTCAAATTGCGACGAGCCAACGTTATCTTCATGTACATAGATCACAAAAATTTTTTTTCGGTAAATTTGAACTTTACAATATAAAATTTTTCAAGGGAAGACGAATTTAAAACATCACCTTCGAGAAAACAAACCACGAAAGGCGTTTATGGGGATTGTACAGATCAATAGATCTAGGGGGGTTACTGGGTATATCGATTCGAAATAAATAATTTACGAGTTCGAACAATTTGTACTGTGTATTACGATTTTCGCAATCGATCGAAACAATGACAGAGGTTGTATTTTTTAAAAAATGGGAAATTTGATGAAAACTTTTTGTTCGTAATAGAGAGTGGCTGTTAAGAAAGGGATTTTTCGTTTTCAATAAAGTATAAAAAACGTCCGTTTATTCGAAACAAATATAACGAAAATCGTAATACACAGTACATATTGTTCGAATCCGTAAATTCGTAACCTCCCTGTTAAATTTAACACTGGCAACGGACTTTTCTAATTTCTGATTTTGTGATATATGTACGTGAAGATAACTTCGGCACGACGATTTGTTAGTTCTACGTTTACAGTCTCTCAACACAACTTAATTTACCAAGGTTTTTAATAAAATTGGAACGAATGATTTTCATTGAAACTAAATTGGTGTTATTTACGAGCATTAATTTTCTACGAATTAAAAAAAAAGAACACACAATTAATAATTCTTATTATTTAGACAAAAAATAAAAACATTAAAAAATTTTTAGAAATTTTAAAAACTCTTATCTAGACTTAATTAAAATATTTAAAACTACGTTCTTAAAATAAATAAAACTATTTTTTTTAAATATTATTGCAAAAAATTACTAACCGAACACCTCTAAAGTTAGTAAAAGTTGAAAATGTTATTCTATTTTTTAAGATGAATTTAATTCATTTTGTACAGTCGCTGTAAACTACCCCACAACTACTACATATACGTTTAAACGCAGATGCAGACAGTCAGGCACATCACAAAAGCACACTTGTTAACTAATTTGCAATAAGCAACGATAGTGAAAAGTCACTATTATCGTCACGATGTGGACATTTCATCTATTGAGAAAATACCCGAGTCATAATCATCACTTCTTTTCTGTACCTTTTCAATGGGTTGCAACGTTCGTATTGCGTTATTGTTGACATTAAACAAGGCGTTATTTGAAACTTGGGCCTGGCGGCTGGTGCTGGGCGTCATGGATATACAGTCCATAGTTAATGGTGTCTTAGCAAACGGTGGTGTTATGATTTGTACGCTTTCTATCAGGTTAGGCAATTTAAAGTTTCGGCTGTATGTTAGAGATGTTATTTCTTTAGGTTTTTTATCTGCTATAAATGGACTAGTGGCACTATCGTTACTACGTTTTAAAGATGGTTTTGCTATTTTGGAGTTTTGCAGTTTTATTAAAGGTTCATCTTCGTCTTCGTGTTGATTGATCGGCGTTTCATTTTGGTTTTGTTTTGAATTGTGTTTTTGATTTTTATTACTGGCTTTTTGTTTCTTTTCAATCATACCAATATTATCTTCAATAGCTACCGTATGACGTTTTGAACTTAATAATTTGATTTGAATGTCGTGCCATGATGAAGGCCTCTCTGATGATTTGTTGCTTATTGAGATTTCTATATTGCTTTGATTCGCTAGCAGTAGAGTTGAAAGAAAATATCTGGATACATATGAGTTTTCTTTATTATTCATAACATCATGAAATGTAGCAACGGGTTGGCTAGATGTGTTGGAGGTAGATTTAGTGTCTGTTAAAGGCTGGTCGTTTAACTGCCTTCTACTTTGTACAGTGTCGATAATCTCGGTGCCCAATTTGAAAACATCGAAATGATGACGTTCTCTTGATTTAGCTAATATCGGTTGTAAATGTTCGTGCCATTGTTGGATCTGAAAAGTAAAAAAAATCAGTTATGTTTTCGGTAAAAATTTGTTCCGTAGAAAGTTTTCGATAATGATTTATTCGGGCTCTAGAAATGGAAATGAAGAGGATTTGAAATCGATTAAATTTTAAAAACTACCCTTTACTAAAAGTTCATAAAAATATTCCATTTTATCAATTTAAATTTTTGAGTACCAATAATATGTTTTTTCCGTTACACATTCTTTTGTGAAAAAATTTTGAGTTATTTTTTTTTTATTTAAAATTGTTTTATTAAAATGGTTAATAATTTTAGGTAAAAAGTATTTTGCTTAAAGTTTATGGGATTTACCTTGGTTTTGGTACCCTGAGTTTCGAAATCCATAACAATATCATCGGAATCATTGTCATCAATAGAATTTTTTCCATCTGCATTTGAAGGACTATTAGAAGACATTTCAACATCCGTGTTGTCTGTTGTCTTAACTAAAGTTACAGTTCCATTATCACGGGTTGTATCCTGAGCCTCCTTAATTACTAATGCCTGGCCATTTTCTGTACAATTTTGCGTTCCAGTAGACTTTTCAGTTAATACAACATCTGAGTCCTGTGTATTATTTGTGCTGCAGTTATCAGTAGTTAAAGTTTCTAAATTTTTCTTTTCGCTATCGTTATCTTCAGTAATATTTAATGATGTAAGAGCTATAGTTGATTCACTACAACCTTCTTGGCTATGTTTTGTTGAACAGTTTTCTGTAGGTTCCGAATTTTTAATACTATTTTCAGTACACAACTTTTCGGTTTCTTCGGTACTTTTTGAAGAAGTTGGGATTTCAGTTGATTCGCTTTGAGATGCTGTTTCTTTCCCCCCCTCTAATTCCGTTACTAAAGCATCTCTTATTTCAGCGGGCAGTTGATTGAGTATACTTTCCGTACTTCCTGCTTCATTTATGTTCAAATTTTTTTTACATCTTTCGATCACGGAATTTTCTCCTCCCTCAAATATGATTTCCAATGTTTCTTTTTCCTGTGCTAAATTACTGTTTTCAACTCCTACACCTGAGTCACGACTTAAGCGACTTCCATGCTTTACTATCATTAAAGCCTGTTCCTCTTCAGTAAAACCAAAAAAATCCACAAAACTAATAGAATCACCATCCTCTTTGTCGGAAAAACCACAGAAATCCGAGCAATGCCCTGGGCTATTTGGCGGTGTCATACAAACACCCGACATATCGGTATTGTTGAGTGAAAACCATTGCATAAGTTGTATATTATGGTTGTAGCGAGGAGCAGGTTCAGGTCTAGAACGTTTCATTGAGCGCTTAAGAGAAAAAATCAAATTAAGATTTTATTTGCAATAAGAAATTTTAAAATAAACTTACCGCTTGTAAATATAAATCCATATCAGGTCCCAATTTAAATATAACTTTTCTACGTAAATGTTTTTCTGGCAATTGTAAGATATTGAAAACTAAATTGTGTTTCTTAGGTTCTGTTATTACAGGCACTTTATAGGTTTCATGACTAAAATGTTCAATAATTCCATCCCTCATTTCAAGGGCTTGACGTAATTCTTCATCCATAATAATAGTTACATCTTTTCTTTTCACTCCTGGCAATATGTTTGACACTTTGACAATTGGGGACAGCAACCCAAAATCATGTTCCTCCAAATCCGAAAGGTAGACTCCCTCATCATCAGTTTGTGGTAGTTGAACACGTATTTGAGTGGCATCTAAAAATATTTTTAAAAAATGTTTCTTTTTAATTTTTAATCAATTTAATTCTTATGAATTTAACCTTTATCCTGTTGTGAGACCACATCAATTTCCAATTTTTTCGAACGGTCTTCTTTAATTTTGTTTAAGTTTTCCCGAGACATGGCTAAATTTTCTGTGGAAGCCGAATGATGCTGATCATCTCCTAACGCTGAATCCTTTCTATTTTCAGTGGCTTTTGAAAGTTCTTCAACATTATCCTTTTTTGGCCCTTCTTCTTTGTTTAAGCTTGTTTCAAAAATTCCACTGGTTTCTGTTGTTTTAGTAAGACTCCCTAGCCTCGTTTCCGAATTTCCATTTGTGCCGGTTGTTTCATTATATTCTAAACTACTAGTTTGATCTAATATACTCGCACCCAAACCAGATTCATTTTCTGCTTGTGTTTCAGTTGTGTTTAATAATTTATTGGTATCTGTTGTATTGGCGTCGAATAAATCACCCGTAGTTCCCGTTGAGTCTAGATTTCCGGTGTTCTCGGTTGTTGTTTCATTTTCCGTATTGTTACTTTGATTTAAAACACTTAAACCCAAGGCAGAATCATTTTCTGCTTGAGCCCCTGTTGTTTTAAGAGATTTGTTGGCCTCTATTTCATTCAGATCTTTCTGATTTGTGGATGTTTCTACAGTTAAATTAAGCTGCGTATTTTCCAAGGTGGTATTGCTGTCATATAAAAGACTTTGACCTAAGCCAGAATCATTTTTTTCGTTTAAATTGGAACTATCTAAATTACACTGTGCCTCAATTTCAGAAGGTCTTTCCAAATCATTAGTTTTTTGTTCTAATTTTGAATTATTCTTTTCAACTGTAGAGTCATTGGAGGTATTTACATTTTCTGTAGATTTTTTTTCATTTTCTTTTGTTTTATCTTTAGCGCCAAACTCTTCATTCAGTTTTGTTTTTCTTTTAATTGATTTGATATCTTTTTGCAAAACAAAATTCTCCAAACGTAAATATTTCAGCACATAAGCCTCCGATAAGGGTGGCCAACTGCGATCTGTATTGCAAGCTTCATCTTCTTCCATTTCTTCTTGCTCATCCATGTAGTCCTTGACTTTAAAATGCAGACGGAAGTTTATATCTGGCACCAAGGTATTATAACGATGTTCCACGTGATACGTAAATAGTTTATAGTTTCTTTTTGTATCAACATCTTCTTCATTTTCTAAATCATAGATTGTAGCATGCTGCCAACCAGCCGGATGTATATGCTGTTCCATTTCAATATTACGCAATACGCATTTGACTTTAGGGGCGGTTTTGGGTACAGCGAAACGTTTTTCTTCCGATATTTTTTTAAACTTTTTTGGTAAAAGTTCAACTTCAAATGGATCACTGGGAGCTTCTAGTACACGTTTTCGCCCTCTTTTAGGCTTTTCTACGGGAGCTGCATTTTCGGCTTGTTGTTGTTGTTCTCTAAGGAAATTTTAACAATAAAAAATATGGTGAGTTTAATAACTGGGGAGTATAGAAAATGCAGTTAAATATCTCATATTTATCAATTCACTCTTAATATCAAGATGAATTGAAACAACAATTTTTAAACAAAAAAAAAAAAAAACTATTGGTATAGTTAACATTTTATTTCTCCTGTTTAGATACATATGTATATAATAAATATATTTTTATAATGTTCTTATATTTATATTATATTAAATCAAACACTTAGAATCATAAACGTGAGTCATTTTCGAGCCTATTTTTAAACGTGTAGCCGATTTATCAGTTTTTGATCAACAAAAGTACTCGAAAAAGACTCATTACTCTGATTTTTTAAAAAACAATCTTCCAAATGCTAGCAGGGTTATATTATATATCAAAACATAATTTAAGTAACGTTACGTCAGATACTAAAGGCTTATAAACGAGCAAATGTTTTATTTATTTGATAACTTGGCAAATAAATCTTTATAAATCTATAAAGTCCTTCTAAAAAAGATTTAATACAAAAAGTTTTACTCAGTTCGAAGAGTTATGCAACTTGTAATAAATTGTGAAAACTCACTTTTTTGTACCGTCATAGCAGCGCATATTTTTGCTACAGCAAATGCTTTAAATGCAATACTTGAGTACTAAGAGATGTCAGAACCTTTTTAAAAACCTTTACCACTTTTGTAGGCCAAAACAATGTTGAAATATGCTTATTAACGTATGCGGAATAAAATATGGACTCAGACATTAGCAGTAAAAAAATTCATCTCAGGTATAAAAAAAATCAAAGTTATAATGCAATTGTTAAAATACACAACCTAACTTATTTTACAAAAGTTATCTAGCCACAGCGAAGGGCTTTTTTCATATTTTGAGGCACCCTACGTATAGCCTCTTGAATCACCTTTGTGTGCATTTTCTATAACATCCATTTAATTTGAGTAATAAAACAGTCTAGGTTTTTTGGTTCCTATCCCTATTTATAGAAATTTATTTTCAAATTAATCTATAAAGTTTGAATTTGTGTCCATTCATGACCGTCCATTGTAAAAAAGCTCCCATGATCCATGATACGATTCAGTCAGCCAGCCTTCAGCAAAAAAATTTTGTAACAAAGCCCGTATTGGATGTTTGATGATAACTGACTCTTTTCTGAAACTGCTGGAACGGGTTTCTTTGCATATTTGACTATTCTGATATGTGCTACGTGCTTCTACTTTTTAACTCTTCATTTATTTGCCAACGCATGGTAAGATTTTAAAGTTTATCCGGCAATTTCTTCCTTCAACATAGCTCGAGTTTGGTTGCATTGTATCAACAATTTTTACCGGGTCGTCGTTTGCTATTAAACGGGTATTTTCTTTCGAAAGCTTTTACTGTCTTAAAACAAAAGATTTTTCAATTTTAATTTCAGAAAAGTGACGAAAAAATTCAAATTTTCATTAATGAGGATTATTATCACAAAATTTACAAATCAACTTACGACCTTCTAATTCGTTGTATGATATTTTTTCTACTTATTATCAATTTATTGAACTGATCTCTAGCCGAATAGTTATAGGGATAGTGCCGTTACTTTTTCCATATTTTGTTTTTATATTACATTTTGTTTTTTTTTTGCACTGATGGTTGAAAATTGGTTATTTTTAATAGTATGAGTAAAATCGAGATATTATGATCGATTTGCATAGTATGAAACTCTTGTTCTGTATTTTGCTTTTTAAAGTATGGTGACCGTAATTATGATATAAAATAAAAGATATGGTTAATAATAATAAGGATTTTGGTTTTATAATGTTTTTTAATGGCCTTTGTTTATTACTAAGTTAAGAATAATAGGTTGTTACACCCGGGTTATCATTTCTAGAATAACAAAGTTATTAAATTAAACGTACCCAAATTAAACAGTGGACTGGCTGGATTAATTATTAATCTAATTAAATAGTCGGAATAAACTTCAAACCCCCCCTAGATTTAATCTCATTCTTACCAAAGAAATGAAAACTATAAATTATCACATACAATCAACAAACACATTAATGAGCTCGAAAAAACTTTTTATTATTATTCAAAAAAAAAGGTCGAAGAAAAAAAATTTAATTTAATTTTATATAAAATATTAAAATTTAATAAATATGTAAATCGAATTACATTTTCGTAAAAGCTTTTATCAGTACATACATACATATCTCACTTGATCTTAAAGAGGGAATTAACTCGAAATTTTTATTTTTTCACTTTTTGGAAAAAATCGACACTTGATATGCATATTTACCCGCTGTAAAAATATCGTGCTATTTTGTCTACTTTTTGGTAATGAAATATATACCTTTAAAGTTAAATGAAAAATTATTTTATTCTACTGAAATTTTCAAAGTTTTTGTTAATACTGTCTTTATGATCAAGTGCGATATGTTAGTGTAAATAAACTGGAAATTGAAATTGATAAGCCCAGCATGATTTTTAAAAAAAATATATAATTTACTGATAAGGTAAATAATGCCGAATGAACTACATACTATGTATGTTTATGTATGTATGTGTAACAATTAAAAACAAATATGTATGCATAACAAGTTGGGTACACAATAAAAATGCTTTTTTTTTAATATTAAGCGGCGATTTAAACTTTTCTTCGTTTTGAAATACTGGGGTCATTTTTTTGTATAACTTTTAATTTTAATCCTAAACAATTTTGTTGACCGCTTTAGGTTTAACAAAAACTTTTGTATGTAATCAAAAGCTGCAAATAAGGTAAACAAAAAACGATAATATTAGTCGAGCTTCTGAATTTCTAAAAAAAAAAAAAATTAAATAAATAAAAACTATACATACATTCGCCAAACAAATTATTTATAGTGTATGGGTATTATATAGGTTGATAAATAAAAAATAACGAATGTGTTTTAAGTTTGCGGGATAGGATCTATGACAGCAAGAGGAATGTATCGCTAAAGACGACAATATGTAATTTGTGTAATATGTGCTGGCCCAACTTCGTTCTGGGTGGTGTGCTCGACTCAACTCAAACTGGTCGATAGTTGACCCCAACACCCCCAACGTCTGCCCAGCATGCGGTGAAGGCCCGCACGATGTCACCCACTTATTCAATTGCAGGGCAACGCCGACTTATCTGGACCCCGAATCAATCTGAACTCACCTGGTAGAGGTAGCCCGGCTATTAAGTCTGGATCTATATAAGTCAGCAGAACTCTAGGATTAATAATAAAATAAATATATGAACATATATTTACAGGTCGCGCTGCTACAAGAACAAAATATGTAATTTGAAATAAGTTGATTTCTTTAATGCAAAGAAAAAATTCTGGCAAAAAAATAGGAAACATTTTTCTGGATAGAGACATCCTTATAACCTAGCCGTACATAAAAATCAGTAGAGCCGATTCGTTCTGTTTGAAACTATTTGGATATGGCTCATACTAAAACCACGATTATGAAATAGGAGAGTGAAACTTTGGGGTTAAGGTATTTTTTTAATGAAAATAAAAAAAAACCGAAAAATTTTTTTGGCAAAAAATATCGAAAAAACTTCTAGATAGGGACACTCTAATGACCTAGCGGTATGAAATATACTTAACGTCATACATACATAGGTGATTCTAATACTTAAAGAAAAAAAAATGTACATAATTTCATTAAAAAAGGTTGAGCTGTTTCGGTTGAGTTCAAAAACAAACATCGTTATACGATATTGTTATATATGTACATTAGGGTGTCCCAAAAATTTTTTTTTTCAGAGGCTCAAGCATAATTTGAAAGCTTATAGGTTCAAGTATTTTTGAATTTTTTTTTTAGATTTTTAGGAAGAGGTTTAGAGGTCGCGCAAATCAAGTCTTTGTTAAAAATCTGGTTTTTCGGCCTTTTTCAAACTTGACTCATAACATTGTCAATAACCACGTACATTTAATTTTTTGACCGAATATTTCTAAAGAAAATTTCCCAAAATTTATTTCCATATGCAAAAACTTTATGTTCCGGCAATATTTTTGTCCATTACGATTCCACATATTAAGTTCTTTTGTAATTTTTTAACAAATTCTGTAAAAAACGGTTTATTGCTTTTCAAATTTATATAAAAGGTATAAAAACTAGTGACGCGATTTTGAATACCGATAAGTTCTAAACAATTAAGGAAAAAGAAAAATGGAATTTTGTCCTACAATTTCCGAGTTACACTATTTTTATAGTTTGTACCTTAAAAATGGTGATACTTTTTTCGTTATAATTATTGTATATTTCGATTAATTTTTATAGTTACGTTTTAACTGTCATTAACTTCTGACATGTATTGATCTAAACCGTTACACGCTGTCATTTTCACTTTCTATTTTATGTGTGCTGGTTAATGAAAATTAGCTATTCTTTGAAAATATGCATTTTCTGAAACCAGTTGCATTCTTATATACACAAATCAACAGTTGATGCCTTGCTTGAATTTAGTTCATTTATTTTAAGAATAAATATCAAATATTGGTACCTCTGCCAGTGCCCTCGATACGCTCCTCTCAATGATCTGAGCCTATTAAAGGAATTGGATAGTTATAAAATTATTATTAAAGCAGTTGCAAAAGCCTCGCTTTAACTTTTCTAGGTCATCAGTGGTACTTTCCTCCGAAATTGGCTGCCCCAGCTTTTTTTGATGAACGTATCGACACCAAAACTTAGCATTTAATGACAAAAAAAAAAAACTTGCAGATACTCCATGCAGCGATTATGAAGAAGCAAATGTAACTTTAACAGAAGAAAACTTTAGAAATAAAGAAATTCAACAATTCATTTCAAAAGCCAGTCTAACTTTTTTTGAAGCTTGCAATATTTCAATCGATTTTTTAAAAATAGATCCAGAGAATTGGAAAGCCAACAAGTCATTTCAAGAGGCAACGAAAAATGTTCAACAATTACAAGTGGTAAATGATGTGGCCGAACGAGGTGTGGCTTTGGCTAATACTTATATTAATGTCACAGCTTCTGAAACTGATTACCAGAATTTATTGCAAGGTATATAACTACATCGCAAGAACACCAATAAATGATTTTTTACAGAGCAAAAGAAACGTTTTATTTTTTTTTTTTTTTTGCTGATTGGGTAAGATTGGTGAACTGGCAAACAGCTTATAATAACAAATACTGGGTATAAAGAAAAAAACGGGTATAACTCAGGAACGTTAAGAACAAATTTAAAAATTGTTAATTCATATTAATAATAATTAATTTGTCTTTCAAACTGCATCATTAGTTTTTTTCGTTTTTATTTAAACTTAAAAAGTTGTAAAGAGTTATTACAAAATTTTTTTTACAACTTACGAAAAATTGTAATTAAGGGTATCTAAATGAGTAAACTCATCACCAAAACTTATAATTTTTTCACACAGGAATAAAGCTTGGACATTTTTCTTTAAAACTGTTTCCTCAGCAGTGAAGAAACTCGTGGTATTAACCAAGTTATGAGTAAAGTTATAAAAAGGCCGAAAACTCCGTTTTTTTTATGAAAACTCCATTTGCGCGACCTCTAAACCTATTCCGAAAATTCTTAAAAAAAACCAAAAATACTTTACCCTATAAGCTTTTAAATTTTAATTAAGCACCTATGAAAATCAGAAACAAAAAACTTTTTGGGACACCCTAATGTACATACCTACCTACATAGATTTGTTTTAAATTTTTTCACATATTAAAATAAAGTGGTTTTTTAGAATAAAAAAGTATTTTTTGTAAGAGTACAGTTATTTCCCTCGAAATGTTGCTTTTGCCATAAATTTTTTTTTAGAAAAAATGACAACAAATTTTGGGGGAAATATTATTCACGATGATTTACTTAAAATTTATGAATAACTTACAATTTTTGTTTTTGCAGCTCATCATCGGCATTCGATAATGTAAGAATTTGTCTCTCCACTAGACTTTGTACGTAATCAACACGTTTTGCATAGATTTTTGATGAATTAACCAATAGAAGGCCAGCTTCATTTAAAACTAAATCATGATCAATGCCCAAACGTTCAAACAAATCCAAATACTAAAGAAAATTTAATAGGTACCAAGGAAGGTGTTACTGATTTAAATTAATGCAACTTACATATTTTAATGATACATTAAAATCTGTGGAATATTCAGCATGCTCGGCCAATTCAATTAAAAGTAAAACAATGTTCTTCTGGGTGGGTTCATCTTCCACAGTTTGTATAAGCTTAGAGACACGAGAGTTTGGATGTTTGCTAGCTGCCCGAAAAATTTCTGTCAAAGCATCAGCTAAAAAATCATAAAACTTAGTAACAGCTAACATAAAAATTACAATAACTTAGAAATATAAATTAATTAAGTTAAAAAAAAAAAATTTTACACACACTATCGCACTACATATCACAAACACATTTCAACTTATGCAAATGCATTTTTATCAAGTTTCGGATGATGCTTTCATTAATATGTAGTTGTTGTACAATCTACCCTGCAATTAATAGGACCAGTTTTAAGACTATCCTTTGTAGTCCAAAGCTGGGTTATATGGTCTTCCCCTAGGACATCGTAATGTTAAATACGTTTAGATTACTTTTGGACTAGTCCTAGTCCCTTGTGGTCTAATCTTTACACGCGTGTTTGGACTGGTCCTATTATTTGCTGGGTATAAACACACACATACTGTTACTCCAATAAAATAAAAAATGAAGAAGCATAAACCTCCTCTTGCTTCACTTACCCATATTGTAAAAATTCCTTTAAATTTTAAAGAAAAAAAGTTCAATTAATAAAAATATATTTGATAACGGGTTAATTACTTAATTATTACACAAAATTGTTTAAAATTAGCATCTTATTTTACATTTTAAATTTTCTACATGCACTTTTTATTTTGTCATTCTACTTTATAGCGTTATTCGCGAGGGGTTTATTTATCTTTAAATTTTCAGAATATGTCTCCATTTCTTGTTATAAATTTTAATTGTTTTTAATAAGATATGTTTATTTATATATTCTACTAATTTTTATAAAAATATTTTCACTTTTTATCAAAGAATTTCTTGAATTTGTAAACTTTTTCATTTTCTGTTTTGATCTCGCGTGTGTATTACTTTTTTTTATTACCCACTCGTTCTTGAAATGTTTACTCGTTTATGTATCACTCGTTAATGTGGGTAAATAAAAAATGGCGGATTTTTTGAAAGTTTGATGATGACTAGTGCTACCATTTTGGAATTTTATTGTATATATTTAGCTGCAAATTTTTCGTTAAGTATTTTGCATTTTGTCTTGCATTTTTTTAAAATATTTTAATCTTATTTTCCGCTTTATTTAAAATTTTAGAGAAATAGTTATTATTTTTACAAATTATTTAAAATTCTTATGGCCAATTTTCAGGATTGATATTAAAACACATTTATTTTTAAAATCGTTTTAAATACAAAATTCTCTTCTTCACTAAAAACTTAAGTGAAACTTAATTCACCGATGTGGTACACTTAATTTCAACTTAAGTTTCCATTGTAATATTTTAGCAAGGTGACCTCAATATTACAACAATACAACAACAACAACAGGCAAAGCATTAACAGTCAGCTGTTTTTTTCAGACCACCTTTCCTAAAAGCTCAAGACAAACTCGACGTATGTGAACCGGCACTTATATCCTTTTACTCTTTTCTTATTTTGCAATAAAATCATAAAAAGTTGTAATTTATCAATAACACTGTGCTAGTTGCAAAATTAGACAAGCCGGGCACATGGCGTGTAAGCCTAATTCGGGTACGTTGAATACAATGGTGCCCACCGTTTTTTTAGGTTAGCTCTTGCTTTCGAGGTATAGCGTTATTTCGAAAATGGAGGAGGTTGCACAACATATATTCGCGTAACTCAAAAACGGCTTAGTTTATTAAAATTACTTAGAAACCGAAATCCCGCAATACTTTTTTTAATATAAGCAGTCATTTTAGAAAAAACAATTTTTTTTTTTTTTTTTAAGAAAAACATTATTTTTTTTTTATCCAAATTTCGAAATTTTTGTTTTTTAAAAATTCATAAAAAAAACTTGGAAAATGCAGCTAGGCTTCTAATTTTTGCAGACATATAGAAAACTACTTTTGTCATGTATCTTTTAAACGGAGGGCAAAATACGCATTTTTGTAATTTATCGGTCAGACCTGTTCTATTTTCTATAATATAAAAAACTAAATTAAACAATGAAAATTTACCTGTGCTATTTATTGTTTAACAGCCGTATTCATAAAAACTTAATTATGATTAATTAACCGTTTTTAAGCAAAAATTGCTAAAGTTGTATTCATAAACGAAAAATAGTTTATTAAACCTTAAATAAACCATTCATAAAGTAAGAAAATTTATTGTTGGATTTGCCCTTCTTTAAACCAAAAAAAGGACATTTTGATAAGTGTTTGCATTTTATGATATTATTTTTGTGAAATATGTTGAAAAATAATGAAAAATTTTTTTATTTATTAATATGGACATGATAAATACATCTTGCTAAATTTTTTTTATTTAAGACAACCAATTGAAACTTACATATGTATATTGTTATTTATTTAAAAAAAAATTTATATGATTTAAATGAAATGCAAATGCAGATATTCTCTTAAATTATTTTTTAAATTATTGCAACTTGTTGTTTTTTTTCAAAACGGCAAATTATTGTTTAAAATTTAAAAAAAAAAAAAAAAAAAATAGAATAAGCAAATCATAATAATAGTGATGTAAATAAAAAGTAAATAAACTTTTTATTCGAATACTTTATTATCGTATATTTATAAAAGCTTCAAACAAAAGGTTTTATGATACCTTTCGGCTAAATTTATTCAGAAACTAAAATAATATGTAGTTTTATTTGATAAGAATATGAAGGTCTACAATAAAAAAAATTAAAAAGAAGTTATATATAGAATACCAAGGGAACCGAAAAGAAGTTTAATGCATCACTAGCAGAAAATTGGCAAATGTATTAAGTTTCGAATTAAATTTCATACTGTTTATAAATTTCCAACAATAATCTTAAACAAATATCAAAGTATATACTTTGATATAAATAATATTTATATTTTAGCATTATATTCAGCGTTTTTAACATGCAGTCTACAACTGACATGAAATGCTTAACTTTAACACTAATATGATGTTAGTGTTAGGTATAGAAACCATAACATAGCGTCTTCACCTGACAATTTTTTGTCATACCAAACGTCAAACTTCATATTAAAAAAACGCTGACAAAAATGTTCGAGTTTTTTTATATAGACTTTGACGTTTGGTATGACAAAAAATTGTCAGGTGAAGACGCTATGTTATGTTAGAAGTTTTCTCATGTTATAACACGGTTGCTAATGCAAATGTTTTAACAACGCTTTTACAACATCAAGTTATAACAGCAAATCATGTCTGTTGTAGACGGGCAGTAAAAATCATTTATAGATTTTTTTGGCCCTACTAACACGTAGTCTACAACGAACATAAAATGCTTAACATTAACACTAAAAAGATGTTAGTGTTAAGTATAGACTCATCATGTTAGAGTTTTTCTCATGTTATAGTACGTTTGTTAATGCCAATATTTTAGCAACGCTCTTATAACTCATAACAGCAAATCATGTCAGTTGTAGACGTGGAGTAATGACAGATTTAGCTGTAAACAATTTGAGGATCTGGTCACACTGGTAGTGATGCCAGGCTTGACTATTTAGATATACGTGTAAATTTGGTAAGGCAGTATTTGTTTAATGTAAATAATGGAGAAATGTTATTATTCTACTGTGAATGTGCAATATATTAGGAAGAAGCAAATTTACTATTTATTGTGTTGTTTTTAATGAAAATTATAAAGATAAAACTGCAATAGATTTAAAAGTGCAAAGAAAATATATGTTAAAAAAGTAGAAATTATATAATTTAAATTCCCAAAATTACCGTAAGATACCAAAATGGCCCAACAGGAATCCCAGGTTATGAGCTTGCCTTTGCCTCCGGTGCAATACATTAATTTGTTCTCGGAGGATAGTATACGGCGTAATCGTGCACCCAGACCGCCGCCACCCATTCAGGACATGTACAGCATGTTTGGAATTCAATACAACAACGAAGAAATGATTCGTTCTTTGGAATCACAAAACATCAAAAGACTTATACCCATACATTTTGACCGCAGAAAGGAACTAAAAAAATTAAATCACTCATTATTTGTTAACTTCCTAGACTTAATAGATTTACTAATTCAATATCCCGACAGTCCGAGGAGGACTGAAAAGGTAACAGAACGTACAACAGTTTTGTTAAGGAATAATTACAAACATTAATTACACTTTTTAGATTGATGACCTCAGTTTATTGTTCGTTCACATGCATCATCTGCTTAATGAATTTCGTCCCCATCAAGCTCGTGAAACTCTACGCGTTATGATGGAAATGCAAAAGCGCCAGCGTATCGAGACCACAAATCGGTTTCAAAAACATTTAGAACGGGTTCGTGATATTGTCAACAATGCCTTTGCTGCTCTGCCTGAAATTACCGATGAGGATATTGGCGAGGGAGATGTTAAAATGGAGGTAGATTCACAAGACTCAAATAGTGGCAATAAATCGGATCCTAGCTATCAACTGGATCGTGTAATGTGTAATGTTATAGATAATATGGAATAACCGGAACCTGTGTGGTATAATGGGAGGGTATACGGGGATGGTATAAAATGTAGTTTTTAATAATTAAGTTTTTTTGCTGTAATTTAATTTTATTATAATTGTATATTTATGTATATTATTAAGAAGAGATCCAAAACGAAATTATACATTTATTTAAAAAATAATAAAGTTATTTAAAGATGTCCGTGTATCCGTTGAAATGGGTTTTCCGAGGACTCCACATATGATGGGAACGTTAAATATTTATATTACATATAGTCCGCAATTGCTTTCTATTGAAATTCAGCCAGATCTAAGGTGCTGCGTTAGACACGATTTCTACTGGCTCTAAGTTCAAATATATAAGAACTTCTTGTCTCGATATTTAGCCTTCGCAGTGGCTGAACCGATTTTTTGGTAAATATTTTTTACCGCTAGGTCAATAGGATTTCCCTATCCAGAAAAATGTTTCCTATTTTTTTTGCTTGTATTACAGAAATCAACTTAGTTAAAATTATTGTAGTTATTGGTGTTTTTTGATATTCAGCAGTTAATTACTCTTGCTGTCATATTTCCTATTTCCACACACTTAGAATACATTCGTTATTTTTTATTTAACAACCAAAATATTCACTAGAAATAATTTGTATGGCAGAACAACGTCCAGAGCGAATTTGGTGTCCAAAAACCCTATTTTTCGAACACTTAATTTCAAAAATCAATTTATGCAGTTTTGTAGAGAAATGTGCATTTATAGTTTTTAGGAATAATTATATTTTATTTTTAAAAAATAAAGTCCAGTAAAGTTCATGCAACGGTGCTTACAAAAATGCACTTATTTTTCCACGCATTTCAGTGGTCCATATACATACATATGTATGTATGTGTAATTTTTCTAATAATACTATTTAAACTGTTTTCCAGGAGTAGTGTTTATATGGGGCTTAGGGTAAATTTCACAGTATTATTTCTAGTCCTAAACAACTGTGTCGTATCAAATTTTGTTACGCTAGCGTTATTTTTTACGGTTTTAGGCGTACTAAACTGTTTTCCGGTAGTATGGTTTATATGGGCCCTAAGGTAAATTATGGACCGATTGTCACGAAATTTCACAGTGTTATTTCTAGTCCTAAAAAACTGTGACGTATCAAATTTTGTTACGCTAGCGTTATTTTTTACGGTTTTAGGCGTACTAAACTGTTTTCCGGTAGTATGGTTTATATGGGCCCTAAGGTAAATTATGGACCGATTGTCACGAAATTTCACAGTGTTATTTCTAGTCCTAAAAAACTGTGACGTATCAAATTTTGTTACGCTAGCGTTATTTTTTACGGTTTTAGGCGTACTAAACTGTTTTCTGGGAGTAGTGTTTATATGGGGCTTAGGGTAAATTATGGACGGCTCTTCACGAAATTTTACAGCGTGATTTCCAGTCCACTAAAACTAATTTTTGCAAAATCTTATCTCATTCCGTGCCTTGTTCCAGCATTTATGTTATTTTTTGTATCAAAATAAATAATAATAAATAGACATCATACAGATATTACTCCTTAAACATTCGAACTGTCGGTGGAGGGTATCAAAGATTCGGCACAGCCGAATATAGCAATCTAACTTGTTTTTTATTAAAATTAATTAGTTTTGTTGTTTTATTATTTTGGCTTGAGGTCCTATATAAATAATAAATAAAATTCAAAAAACTTTTTATTTTATTTTTATTTATTTTTCCAATATTTCGGTCAAAATAAAATAAAAAGTTTTTTGAATTTTATTTATTATTTATATAGGACCTCAAGCCAAAATAATAAAACAACATAAACAACAGGTCAACTATACACAAGAATACATTAATTAGTTTTTTAATTTTATGTATTTTTGCAAGGCGAATTTATTACAGGTGGTCTTAAAAGCCCTGCTGATATTAGCTAAAATCACTATTGGATGTCAAAATTTTGTTTATTCTCTTTTATTATCTTTGTTTCTGTTTTGTTTTATTTCTGTTTTTGACATTGTACAATGATTTTACAAAAACAAATTGCTTGTGGTTTTTGTACGAGTTGTACTTGTTGTAGTACCGAGATTACCTGGGATGAATTCGCCTTGGAATTTTTGTTTATTATTTTCAAGTTTGTTTTTCAATAAAAATATATATAAAAAAAGTACCAAAATATTGACAAAAGTACTCCTTTGCTTGGTGTTTAGTACCATCTTGATTTTTCAATTTTCCATCACTGATTCAATCAAATAAAAGTTTAAGTTTAGTTTATTTTTTGGAATTTCTTTTATTTTGTTAACAAATAAATATTTACAAATCTATTAATTTAATAAAGGCCAACTTCAGCTAGTTCAGTTATAATTAACTATCATTTATAACTGTCAAAAGCATAATGTAAGCTTAAAGTGAAAGTAATAGATAGTTTTAAAGGAACTTGGTGAAATTGGCCGTAATGAAGCTTAACAAACAATTTATTGTAATCTCCATTATTGAGTTAGTTGATCTTAATAATAGCTAAATAAAATACATATGTACATTAGGGTCATAACTTTTTGCAATTTTTGCGAATATCAAATTCTTCATCGCATAGCCGTATAGAACATGAAAAAATATTAAGAAATGATGCATTACTTTTTCGCGATCGTTAAAAAAGTTTCCGCACCAAACGCAATGAAGTTTGGAATTAAAATTTTTCTCCTTAGTATACAAAATTAACATTTAATAACAAAATTTAGTATTTTCTAATAATTTCATGAATATAACAAGATCTTACTATTTGTACGAAAGAATGGCGCATAAAAAAATCGCGAAATTATGACTCTTTTTCGCGGTTTTTTTAAAAAAAATAAATTTTAATGTCAAATGATAGATGTTGTGATAGATGAGTTGTTTGGCGGATACTATATGAAACAGTGATCATTTTCGGAGAAAAAATAAAAGTTGCACAAGATATTTCTCCATGATGTACTTGCACTTTAAACTTAAAATTTATTTCATTAAATCAAACGAATAGCTTTACATTTTTGTTATACAGTTACTTATTTAATATATTTAAAATATATACCATATATAAACAATAAATATACCATATATAATGTGTATGGAAATTAAAAAAAAAATTTTATTTTGGGGTGCTTTAGAAATTGCATTTGGTGCGGAAACGTTTTTGGCCAAAATGGCCAATAAAAGTTATTACCCTAATGTACATACTTACATAATATACAAAATTACGATGAGTTAGAGATTTTTTTTGAAAAACGACATAGTGTCTCAGTTTATCTTATAAATTATACACGCATTAATATTTTGACGAGAACCTTATTTCTAATGCTAGAAACACAAGTGGGACGAACGTCGAACTTCGCATAGTACGACGAATTCGTCGGCAAGGATTCGTTGCGTAAATTCGTCAAATGAGACACAATAAGTGTGTGAACCTAAAATTTTTTTTAATTTTTAAAAAACTATTAATCGGGTGTTTTTACCGAATTTTAGCCATTCCTTATAGTTTTAGGGAGTTTTAATCAATTTTATGGCTTCTTTGAAATATATAAAATTTTCGCGACTTTCGCCATTTTTGCAACTTTTTTTTTTGTTGCCATTTTTCGAAATTTTGTTTTTCTAATTCATTTTGCGATTTCAAATAAATTTTAAAAGTTTGCAATTTTTCGCGAATTTTAGCCAAGTTCGCAATAAGAGTGAATTGTCCCTCTGATCTTTCACGATTTATAATAAATAGTAGACTTTGCTATCATGCCGCTGTTAGCAAATTTTTGCGAATTTCCGCTAATTTTGGAATTTTTACCGAACTTTAGCCATTCCTTATAGTTTAAGGGACTTTTTTTAAATCAATTTTATGGCTTTTTTGAAATAATAAATTTTTTTTTGCGAATTTTTGCCATTTTTACAAATTTTTTTTTTGTTATTTTCCGTCATTTTGTTTTTTTTTTCACTCATTTAGCGATTTCTAATAAATTTTAGTGTTTGTTTAAAAGTTTTTGTTTGTAAAAATGGCTTTTTCGCGAATTTTAGCCAAGTTCGCTATAGAAGCGAATTGTCCCTGTAATTCTTTACAGATTTCACGATTTTTAATAAATATTGAACTTTGCTATAATGCTGCGCTGTCCCTTTCCCAAATTATTCGTCGTTCATCTGCGTACGAAATAGAAATAAACCTATCGCAGAGTTAGTTACGCACGACGAATTTCGGTCTAAGCAATGATTGTGTGTACTTTCATATACACCAATGTGTTCTATTTCTGGTGACGAATATTCGTTGCGAATAATTCGTCGTTCGCCCCAGTTGTGTTTCTAGCATAAAACGAAAAAAAACTATCTAAAAATACTTATTTATAAAGAATTTTATTTACTTAAACTGTGCTTTAAAATTACATACATACTACAATCATAATCTATCTATGCATATAAAATCTATATATCTCACTTGATCAAAATTAGAATTTTTAATTTTTTTAAAATATTCATATCTACCCGCTGTCTGTCGTGCTATTTCTACTACTCTTTGGGAATGTAATGGTTTGTTTAAAAATTATTTTTCAAATGCTTTTATTATTTAATCTTTATGATCAATTGCGATATATAACATACAAAAAATTTCTATATATTTATGTCCGTTAAAGACTCTGAAACTATCTAACCGATGTGCTCTAAACCGGTTTCTTTATTAAGGCAATTTTGTGAAGTTGCTTTAAGTCTATATTTTTCCAATACTAGGACCTCGAGGAGAGGTAGGGGGAAATTTCTGCTTCTTCAAACCGAGTTTAATGAAATTTAAAATATAAGTAAATCCCTATTTAGAAACACACATAGAAAGGACAACCACGGAAGGTAAGGGACAATTTTTGCCTTTTCGAAATTATCTTACAGATTTTAATTAAAATTAAAAAATTTATATATACCATTAAGGTGAATACGTGCACAATGTATATTATCCAAAATAGGAGTACGGTAGGAGCTAGGGGTCATTTAGAAAATGGATAGATGGGCTTATAGTTCTTCCACAAATGGGACCATATCCTGTTTTATTTAATTTAAACTCCTCCATTAATAAAGAATTTTTTAACGAAGCAGCACACGAATTGTATCCGCTAGTTTTAAATAAATATACATGTTTTTTTTTACGTAAATGTCGTCTTTTTCTCACTTGGTAAAATACACGATAAAGCACTAGCCACTATATTATGGAAGAAGAAAGTTTTTTAAAAAATAAATTTTCATTTTCTAAAAATCACCATTTTTTAACTTACATATCATTATTATGCCAACCATTAAAAATGGTGGTAAACAGCCGATTTCTACAAATACCGGAAACAGCATATTACCCAATAATGCACCCAAACGGCCAAACATAAGACCAGCAGCAATAATAAATGATCTGAAAATGGAAAAATGTATTCAAAATTGTTTTTTGTGTTTAAATTTCAAATACTGAATTCACCTTAAAGTCGTAGGGAACAAAGCTATAACCAAACCCAATAATGATGAGGTTGAAATACTGGATACTGCTATAAATATTGAGGATATAATTAGGGTCATTAGACCACTATTCGACCAGTATAAACTTAAGCCCAAAATACCGGATAGAAAGAGACCATAAACTAAAAAAATATTTTTGAATTTTAAGTTAACATTATCTTAAAGGGCTTATCTTCTTAACTTACCCAACATTCTTTTCGGGCCCAAGGCCTTTACAATAAAACCGGCAAAGCAATAGCCAACTAGACCTACTAAAGCTACAATTATGTTGTTAAGGTAAGTGTCCATTGAGATGTTTTTATGCTGGAAGAAACAAAGAAAACAAGTAAAATTAAATACTGAATAGCAAAAAAACTTAAATGGAAATTTAAGATCATCAATTATTTACGGTTTATTTTATTTTTTTAGTAGACATGTATTACGCCAATATATAACGAACTTCGAAAGCCCTAGCGTTTGGTCATATATTATCCTAAAAAATGGCAAAAAATCCCCTTAAAGGTTTTCTTTCCCGTTTGTTTTCTAGGAGTAAAGAACTGGTTTATTTATATTTGAAAGAAATTAGTTCAATACAAATTTTTATAGCCACAATTGATTAAAATTCCTAAACAATGAGGATCACCAAATTGACGGCTTAATATGCAAACCTGCACGCAAAGAAAAAACATGGTTGTGGTAAACATATTCTAAGAGCAACATATTATGATAAGATTCATGATTGTGGTCACCATATTAAGATTATTATTGAATCATATTATGACTAAATATACTCGTACTATTACATCATAACATTCCTTCCTTAATCATATTATTATTCTGTTAATCATACTAAGTTAGAAAGTAATCAAATTATTGCCATGTTAATCATAATAAGTTAAGAATTAATCATATTATTGTTATGCTAATCATAATAAGCTAAGAAATTAACCATATTATTGTCATGTTAATCATAATAAGCTAAGAACTAATCATATTATTGTCATGCTAGTCATAATAAGTTAAGAAATTAATCATATTATTGTCATGTTAATCATAATAAGCTAAGAACTAATCATATTATTGTCATGCTAATCATAATAAGGTAAGAAATTAATCATATTATTGTCATGTTAATCATAATAAGCTAAGAATTAATCATATTATTGTTATGC
Organism: Pollenia angustigena; assembly: GCA_930367215.1. NCBI lineage: Eukaryota > Metazoa > Arthropoda > Insecta > Diptera > Polleniidae > Pollenia > Pollenia angustigena. The sequence continues at coordinate 53,684,330 of OV884056.1, read as the reverse complement.
TAATCATAATAAGCTAAGAAATTAACCATATTATTGTCATGTTAATCATAATAAGCTAAGAACTAATCATATTATTGTCATGCTAATCATAATAAGTTAAGAAATTAATCATATTATTGTCATGTTAATCATAATAAGCTAAGAATTAATCATATTATTGTTATGCTAATCATAATAAGCTAAGAAATTAACCATATTATTGTCATGTTAATCATAATAAGCTAAGAACTAATCATTTTATTGTCATGCTAATCATAATAAGGTAAGAAATTAATCAAATTATTGTCATGCTAATCATAATACGCTAAGAAGAAATCATATTATCATCATAATAAATTTAGAAGCAATCATATTATGATACAGCACCTTTCATAGCTGTCATAAAAATACAAAATAAATCAAAATTTTTTTGCATTGATTTTTTTATTTTGCTGCTTTTTAGATTTTTTTTTATGTAAATCAAATAGCGGAGTTCAATATAAAGCTTGCAAAAGAGCAAATGCAAAATCTGTGGTTTTCAAGGGCAACCGCGTATGTCCATTTTGCCGATTTTGAGATGTTGATGCCATATTGCCTAATTTTAAACGCTCTTTATATGTTTCTATAAATTTTTGAAAAAATATAGAAAAATTCCGATTTTCCAACGTAATGACAAAGTTTAAAAAGTGCAATACCTAGCCCACTGTTTGATCTAGAATGGGTTTTCTGCTTTCCTGAAAAATTTGTTTTAATACATACGCGGCTGCCCATGAAAACCACAGAAATATCGTAACACTTTTATAAAATATAATGAAATATATGTGTGTTTTGTTGTTGGATTATACAAAAAAACTACGATATATTACATTTGCACTTTAACATCACTAATACTCAATGTACTCCGCTTATATTTTATTTTTATTAATTTCTTTAAACTTATTTTTTTATGGCAATGGGAAACTTAATGGTTTAACCGCTCACGTATAAAATAAACGACACAACTGATTCAAAATTATTTTACAAATGGCGCTAACATAATATGATTAGAGTAAAAATAGTATGATTGCATCTTAAACATAATATGATAAATGTATAGAAAGTAAACGTCTTATGGCTATTAAATATCATGATATGGTTGTGAGAAATATAATATGGTTTGAAAGTTATCATAATTTAGTTGTTAGAAAAATAATTATTTTTCGGTCAACAATATTCAAATTTATAATTGCGATAAACATTGATATGTTTACAGTAAATATAAAATAGTTGATATTTAATAAGAATAACAATTATTTGTGTACGACAACAATATATTGTTACATTAAACATAGTGTTGTTGCCGTAACCATGCTCAACCATATTTTTTCTCTGCGTGTGCTAACTCCTTTTTAGCACATATTACAGGAGAGACAAACAATTTTTATATTTCGTATTTTTAGCTTGAGAGGCAAAACCAAAAATATAGTTTTTACACACTTCAAGACTCAAATTGAAGAAAAACTACACGCTGGTCTCTACCACACGGCATCAAAATCTCAATGTCCTTATATTGCAATTGAAAAATGATGACGAAAGATATTTAAATCACAGAAGTTTACAAAGGAATAAAAATAAAATTGTTATTAACATAAAACATAAGTTTCTATGATTGAAAAACACATTTCAATAACTGAAAATATGGATTTAACAGGTTTGCATATTAAGCCGACGATATACTATCGGGTGATTTTTTAGCTATTATCTTTTTGGCAACACTGGTTTTAACAGCTGACTCACGTTTCGTGTTTTGTTTCACTGTCAAACATCTTCAGTTTGGTCTATAATTTAACCATGAATCGTCTTACAAACAAACAACGCTTGCAAATTATTGAATTTTATTATCAAAATGCGTGCTCTGTTAAGAAAGTTCATCGCGCGCTTCTTCCATTTTATGGTCAGTTTAATCGACCCCCTGAAGTGGCTATTCGGGCTATTGTGACTTAATTTCGCACAAAATTTACATTGTTGGACATTAAGCCACCAACACGCTTACGTAGAGTGCGAAGCGAAGAAAATATCGCAGCTGTATCGGCCAGTGTTAATGATGCCCATCAATCGATTCGTCGCCGTTCGCAGCAATTGGGCCTCTCAACAACGTGAGATGATATCCAACTTTTTTTTGCCCAAAATGCAAGAGCTTGACTTGCATGGCATGTGGTTTCAACGGGACGGTGCCACATGCCACACAGCACGCTTAACAATGGACTAATTGAGAGGCGAATTCGGTGAACATTTTATTTCACGTTCGGGACCGGTCAATTGGGCGCCTAGATCGTGCGATTTAACGCCTTTAGACTATTTTATGTGGGGCTATGTTAAAGCTCATGTCTATACACACATGCCCGCTTCAATTGACGCATTGGAAGACAACAATTAAGCATTTATTCATGAGATACCGGCAGAAATGTTGGAAAGAGTATGCCAAAATTGGACTAAGCGGATGGACCATTTGCATGAAATAACCTTCAAACATTAAATTATATGGACCGTACTATCAATTCAAATAACGATTTCATGCATTTTTCTTAATTTTATGTGTTTTTTTTTTAACTTTCCTATAGCTCTTAAAAAATCACCCATTATTTTTAAAAGTTGGTACCAATATCGAGACAGAATTTGGCACAAAATATTTGTTGTCTGCTGGGTCCACAGTTAGCTATTATTTACTACAAATTTAAATGCGGACGATTCTGGGTAATCACTTTCATTGAAATGAATTTTTTCTTATTTTATTTGTGCCATTCTTTCCAAACCTACTAAAAATATTTTGAAAATTTTGTAGCAAATTACAATTTTGCCACCAGAGCAACAATATCCAACTAACCTCATTACAATCCGAAGTGTATTTCACTGCAGTAGTCGCTGATTTGTTTGCGCTATATTCCAATATCGCGCAAATTGTAGCCGATTCATTGTCATCGGTATGTAAAGATTCATATTCGGCAGTTGAGGCAAACAGTTGGGGTAGCCATAAACGAATTGTGTTGAGACTAAAAAATATTAAATTTATTAACAAAACAAAATATCTATAATATAGGAGAATAACCCACCTGAGCAACATACAAAACTGCATAAGGTAAACATGTAAAGATCTGCATAAGAGAGGCTTACGGAACATGGGCTTCATTTGTTGCCAACCTTCGCGTAATGATTGTAATAGAGAGCGATGCATTTTCTTAGGGTGCTTAGTTTCATTTTTATTTTCGATAGTAAAAACAACCTCAATAGAATTTGTGTAACGGGTGGGAACTTCTTCGATTAACGTGTGGATCTAGGAGATAAGTAGGAAATTGTATTGCTTTATATACTGATATTATCAGGCCTGCCACAGAAAATCAATTTTGACCGAAGGTTAAATTAATTCCATATATCCAAAAAATTAAAATTTTATTTCAAGAAGCTAAAACAAATTCGATCAGAATTGCAACTCTGCAATCAAAACCATTCAATCGAAATGTGGCCTGTATACTCGATTTTCACTTACTGGGTATGTGCTTTTGGGTTTTCTACTATTATAGGCATACATTGTTTGAAAGGATCTTAAGGCTTCAGCATTACGGCCCTGAGACATTAAAAACTTTGGACTTTCTGGCAGCAATATTAAAAGCAAACCGCTTACTAAACTGGGTAAGCCACAAACAAACAGAAATATTTGCCAAGTGTGTACTAAAATTTAGCAAAGTTTTGTTTAATAACTTACTAAAATCTCTTATATAATAATAATATTTTTCTCCTTACCATTGAACGTTTCAAATAAAACAAATTCCCAATCTTTGGATAAAATTAACCAAGCCAACATGGGCAATATTAAGGTACCCAATGACTGCAACATACCTAAAACCATTAAAACTCTAGGTCTATAACTGGAACTATGTAATTCGGTAACGTAAGTAAATAAAACAGCTCCGGGACCATTAACTCTATAAAAAGAAAATTATTGGGTAAATTATTTAAAAAACAAATGCTTCAACAAAATTCATCGGACTTACATAAATCCTCCAAAAAATTTAAAGGTCGCTAACATTATAAAATTTTGTGACATTGAACTGCAAAATACACATACTGCATCTGCTAAATATCCTATGATCAATATCTTTCTTCGGCCCTGTGTGTCAGCGAGATAGCCCCATATTATGGCCGATACTATCATACCAGCGTAAGTGGCTGAATTAAGAGTGCCTTTGTTAAGTAAAGTCAATTTCAGATCACATTCCGCTATAGGCAAAATGTAGGCCATTGTTGTGGTGGAAAAGACATTTGCCAAAATAGCTGCCGTCGTCACAAACAAGAGCAGCAGATTGAATAAGCCAAAACCTGCTGTTTCTATGGCTTTGTCAAAACTGGTGGGTTCATCGATATCTGAAAAAAGAAAAATGTTTTTATTTAGCCATCTTCTAGAAATTGAACCCAATTGGAACTTAAATCGAAAGAGATTTTTAATTCAACTTCATATTTTTATTTTTTTATGGGGCCTATGGTAAATTAGGGGCCGCTCTTTACGAAATTTGGAAGTATGATTTCTAGACTTTTGGGACAATGGCAGACTAAATTTTACAACAATAGCATTATTCGTTACTTTATATGGAGTCTACTGTTTTGAATTGCATATTATCTTCTACTCAAATAATGTGTATTGCATTATATACTATGTATGTATGAATATGTTTATATTTATAATGCTCTTTATTTGCTCTTTACGATTATTTACTCTTGTATTATATACAGTGATGGAATATCTTGTACTTGTTTTTTTTTTTTATTTAAAAATACCACGGTACCCTCACGGCTGTTTTGGTACTCTTTTCTTGTTATGCTTCCTTGTTTAGAAATCTAGCGTAGCTATTTTTTTAACATTGGCAACATGTTATATAGGGTCTTCACCTGATAATTTTTTGTCATAATAAACGTAAAACTTCATATAAAAAAGACGCTGACAAAAATTTGTAAGTTTTTTTTATATGGATTTTGACGTTTGGTATGACAAAAAATTGTCAGGTGAAGACCCTATGTTAATAACACATGACACCAACAACATGTGTTGTTCTTTTTTCCTTCATTCAATTTTTGGGGTGTTCTATCTACAGTAAAATCCAGTAGTTGAGTAATATGAAAATTTTTCATATGTATGTGTACTCGAACGCATTTCAGTAAAATCCAGTACAAGTTTGTACAAATTTTGGGGTAAACGAACGCAGCTAATGTTTCGATAACAGTATAAGAAGGCGACAGAAAATATTTTACCTAAAATTTGTTGATATAAGTACGTACATATAGCCTATTTCCGACGGTTAGTTTTAAATGTAGTTGTACGCACATCGGGATTGGGCAGTTGGGCTCAGAACAGATGGTAAAACGCAATTGGAACTGCAACGAAACTGCAATTTCTAGTGATTTTAAAGTTTTATTTGAGTTTATGCCACAGACTCCTTTGAGAAACCACACATGGCAAGACCATAATGAGACCGGTTTGAAACGCATTGGAAATCACTTGCATTAAAGTGTTTGCGTTTCTTCTGTTCTTAACGAAACCCGAAATAATTATTATTATTTCTTCACCTTGTTGAACAATTAAGGTTGTTCAAACCAATCATTTCAAAAAGGTTTCATTGCAGTTGCATTTTACCGTCTATTCTGGGCCTTAGAAACAAATTTAATTTCGTAAATAAAACTTTAATTATAATTAACGATCATGAATTCGCCGATTTTATGCCTGAGAATGTAATTGCTGGTAAGAAAAATTGCATATTGCCATTATTATTAAGCAAAAGAAACTTAAAACGATCGTTTTCCAATTTCGTGGATCTCCCAGAATTAAAACATTTATAAATTAAAAAAAATTTAGTTTTTTTAAAAATGTAAGCCAAAATAAAAAAAACAAATGCACCAATTTATGTATGTTTCCTGATATTTCACGTATTCCTATCGGAATTTTATCAATGCGCCATTCGTCAGCAGCAGTTGGGCGCACGTTTTTAATGCAAAATAAAATCGCTTGCAATGACGAACTCTTTTTCAATTTAATAAAAACTAAGTCTGGGTTCACACTATGAAAGTTTTCTTTCAGAAAGTCTGAGTTTATTGGTGAGAGGGGAAGAGAACATGCTTTTCCTTTTTCCTCTCTCACCCATAAACTCAGACTTTCTGAAAGAAAACTTTCATATTGTGATCCTAGACTAAAGGTTTATAATGTTACTGACAATGAATGAACTTTTACTTTTTATGTATTTTGGTTTCTTTTTAACTTATTTTTCAACAAAAAAAAAAAAAAAATATGTTCTACAAAACGTACCAAAATATTGAATAAAGTACTTTTTTGGTTGTTGGTCAGTACCAAATTGAAAAACTGACAATGTTCCATCGTTGATAATATAACTAAAATCAGTGATTCCAACTCTTGGGACAATAAACGAGTGAAGACATTTGAAAACGGACTAAAATATCGGTGCAAAAAAATTTGGACTAAAGAGAAGCTTTAAGTGCATTTAACACCCTTTTTCAACATCCTCGTCAGGTATTTTGATGTTTTTCCACTTGCACTTTCGCAATTTAATATTGCCGAAAAAAAAATATAGCCATTCCGAACCAAAGGTACTTAAAAAAGGGTTTAATTTTGCCCGAAAAGAAATATGTTAGCATCACTGACTAAAATTAAATAATGTATTTTCGTTGAAAACGAATTTGAATTACACTGCATCTTTAATTGCATTCATACCTAATATATTTTTTTTTTTTTTGCGCAAATTATTTTTCGTTTTCACTTTTAAACACAGCAATTGTTTGATTAAGCAATTAAAACTAAAGGCTTCTTTCTTGCTGTCCTCTATTTTCCAAAAACTTGTGTAGTAACAAATTCTCAGTCTCGTATTTTGCCATATCTAAACTTAACACAAAAAAGTCTATTATCTGACATTTTTTTCCAAATTTTTCAACTTTATGATAGACAGACTGACATTGGTAAAATAAATAACAACTCCATAAAGTATAAAAATAACAAAACGGATTTTTAAATCTAAATATATCGTTAGTTCTAAAGTGTAGTTATTTATGTAGGTCATTGTACTCATGCTACACCAGAAGCTAATATTTATAGTGTTTAAAATGCAGTGAGTGTAATAAAGTTCAATGCAGAGATGGGATATGGAAAACGCTTAAAGTCTCTTTGTAAAATCTATTTTACAGAGAGAATATTTGTGGGTCTTTTTTTTCTTAACTTGAATAAAAATACGTTAAACATATTTATGTAAAAAACAAGTTTCCTACAGTACTTTGTGATCAAATATTTTGCATAAACATTGATTGCACTCTCAATTTATTTTGTGCAAAGAATTTTTATATTACATACATACCTATGTACATATGTATTAATTAAACTTTTTAAAAATTAATATTTTTTTCATTCAAGCAAATAAAATTTAAGATAGATAGTGTTTGTGAAACGATATCCCAGAATTCCCAAAAACAAAATCATAATTTCCACTACGAAAGTAATAATAAAAAGTTATCTTTTTTGGTGAAGAGTTAAATTTTCTTTATAAAGAATTTGAAAATTATTTCTTTTTATAAGTTATTTTTATTATATTCAACATTTTTTATTTTTCGAATTTAGCTCATAGAATAAATTCGAAAGATAAAAAATGTTGAATATAATATAAAGTAACCTTCGGAAGGAAATAATTCCCAGTTTTTATTTTTATTATATTAACCATTTTTATTTAAATGATTTAAATAAAATTCAAATAATAAAGCTTTTTCGGTGCGTAAAACCGATTGCTGGGCACTGATTTATAAAAGCAAGCTACAAGAGTATTTATGTCCCATGGAAACTATAATGCTATTTTAGCTTAAAATAAACTTTAAATAATGAAAAAAAATAAATTTTCATATTAATTCGAAAGTGTTTTAAAATTTCTGTTACGAGACTTACTTTAGCTATCATTGCTAGCCAAAGGATAGCTAAAGTAAGTCTCGTAACAAAAATATACAAACGGAAATTCTAATAGAAATTTAGACTAGCGATTGGTCACACCCCAAATCGATCTACTAAGACGGGATTTTTCGAAATTCGAATGTTTAGGGGGTAAAAAAAGGTAAAAACCGGAAAATTCGGTAACCTTATATCTCCAAAACTAAAAGAGATGCAAAATAAATGTAATACTTATCGTTGATCTTTAGAAAAATAAGCGGACAGGTGTCTGGTACTTTAGGGAGTAAACGTGTAAAATCTGAATTTTAGTACTTTTTTGCCAGCCTATCTATCTTTTGAACCAATAAACATAAAAACAAAGTTAATACCACATACTTATCAATAAAATACGAACACAAATTTGGTACTTTTTCGAAATTCGAACATTTAAGGGGTGAAAATCGTAACTTTTTTTTGGTACTTTTTTTACAAAACATTTTCCTCCATTCATTGACATATTCGTACTAAATTATTGGCTGCCACTACAATACTGAAATTTTTAATAATTTAATGGGGGAAAAATATAGTACCCAAATAAGGAAATACGGGAAATTTTATATTTTTCTTTAGCTTTTTGTGTCTACTAAAGTAGCGGGTTAAATGCTAGAATTTAAACAAGTTTAAACCTAGAAAATATTGAAAGAATTAAACTATTAAAAGCTTTTAAAATTTTAATTTGGCTTAGAATACACATTCGAATTAATATGAAAATTTATAAAATAAATGTTACTAACCATTAGAAATAAATTCTCAGATTCTATTTGTGAAAGCAAAATAATATAATTTTTTTTTATTTTTTACTATTTAGTATTCACGTTTTTTTTTTCACATTTTTAGTATGTGACTAAACTTTAAATTTGTACTACCTTTGCCTTACATTTATTTGGAGTATTGCAGCTTAGCAGCTAGGCCATAGTTATTATGGACAAATCTTATAAATTTTTAAATGGAACTTAGTTAGTCAAGGCTTACACGCTTCAACTTTTACTACTTAATTTATTTTTAATTCCCTTTTTAAGTTGTCGAATTGTCACACGCAGCTATCCCTTTCAACTTTTTTAGAGAAATGCTTTAAACGAGCAGCCATCATTGTGCATATATCTACGAATTAAAGCACAAAGCTTTCTTTATGTACCCTTAACCGCAAGTGATGAATGAGGTAATACTAAGTATGCCATTCCGAATATAACTTTTTTAATACTCATCGAAGACCCCATAAAGTATATATATATTTACATATAGAGCAATTCCATATGAAAGCGATCACCTTTTGGACGACCCCTCTCCGATTTTAAAATAAATAGTCTCAATCGATTGCCCAGCAAAAAATAATGTACCTACATATTTTTTTTTTTTTTATAGTGACTGGTTTAGTGGTGGTGTACACCACTGTCATGTGAAAAATTGAAGAATTCTTCATAAGGGACCTCATTGAAAGTTGTTTTAAAAAAAAACTACTAAAGCGATCGCAACGAGTGATAGCTCGTTGGAAAGGTATTGAATCAGGCTTTAATTGAAAAATAAAATTTTCCTAATTTTTCTTAGAAATTTACCTTTAAATTTTCCCATGAAAATTAAATTTTCCGATTTTCCACAGAAGCTCCTAAATTTTCCGGCTAATTTTTTTTTTTTTTTGGATTCCTCATAATGTTTGCTTTAAGAATCAGCAATAAAAAAATGGGCCCCGACTCCTTGTTTGGACAGGAGAAGAGCATTTAAGAGACCACCTTGTTAAAAATACATTTTAAAAATTATTTTACAGTTAAAAATACATTTATGAAGAAAAAATCTTTCTTATTTTGCTGGTTATACTTAATTACAATATTTATTAAAAATTTCAATTGTCTTGGCATCATTATAAAATTAAATTTAAATTAGCACGTCGGCAGACGAAGAGTACCGCTTTACATTAATTGACATATCGGAAATATTTGGTATGAAGCAATGAAACTTTTGCGTTCCAGTTATAGTTTTGACATTATTATATCTGTTTTGAATTCGTCGCTCCATGGCATCGTGTTCTTTTTGAGTGCATAAAACTGTGTTAATGGCAATTTCCTTGCTTTGAATCCACGAAAACAAATGTTGTACATTTAAGATCTGGTCAGTATATGGCCTTTGCAAACTTGCCTTAGTCGCCATGCGTTTTAGGGTTCCCCCTAACGCATCGCATGGGCCCTTACCGTGGGACGTCGCGAAAAAGTGCCACTCGACCTTGCAGTTTTGTTCTTCTTCAATTATGCAAAGATTGTAAAAATTTTTTTTATTCTTGTACTGAGAAGCCGCGCCGTCTGAGAAAAACGTTACTTTGTCGATTGCATCGAATTTTGATCTTAAGAATTCAAACAGTTTCATTTGAAATAAATAAACGGACACATAATTATGAGCTAAACTCTCCGCGACAACAACAAGGCTTACGGTCTGTAGTTCGTTATCTTCGTTTTTGAAATAAATGCAAAAAGGATGCACCGTGCACTGGTCGTTTCCCAGTGATAAGCCTGAATTTCATCCTGAACGAGAAAAGTGTAATTCTCGGCAAAGTCGCTTATTACAATGAATTCATTTTGGGCTAATTTCTCCTTACTTTCCTTTAGAAATTTCGATTGAATCTCGGATATGAAATGGTGCGCCTTCAGTTCATTCAACTTGAATCCGAATTTCTCGATGAATTCCGGAATCTGCTTTACCACGGTCTCAAGGGAACATCTGCCGCTGCTAATTATCCACTGGTTGAAATGCACCTCCTGAATTAACAGCTGTTCAAACTTTTCCGCCAAATATTGCTCTAGCTCGTCAATCTTCGGACAATTGTCGCATTTGGACAGATGACAATTTGCCGTGGGGTATGCGCACAACGACTTCGACAGGAGGTCCCTATATTTTTCAATACATATATATATGTATATTCTGGGTTCTTTCAATAGAAAAGAAAAATTTTGGTATCAAATTATTTCTAGTTCTCCTAATGAGTTTGAGATTAAAATCCAGCGCAAGCGGTTCAGTGGGCAAAGAATTACGAACTCAAATGTTTTTATATGACTTAAAATTAATCTACTTTATTTTTTTAACGATCGGTCCATTATTTACTATAATCCCCATTTAACCATAGACTCCATATAAAGTAACGAATAATGCTATTGTTGTAAAATTTAGTCTGCCATTGTCCCAAAAGTCTAGAAATCATACTTCCAAATTTCGTAAAGAGCGGCCCCTAATTTACCATAGGCCCCATAAAAAAATAAAAATATGAAGTTGAATTAAAAATCTCTTTCGATTTAAGTTCCAATTGGGTTCAATTTCTAGAAGATGGCTAAATAAAAACATTTTTCTTTTTTCAGATATCGATGAACCCACCAGTTTTGACAAAGCCATAGAAACAGCAGATTGAATAAGCCAAAACCTGCTGTTTCTATGGCTTTGTCAAAACTGGTGGGTTCATCGATATCTGAAAAAAGAAAAATGTTTTTATTTAGCCATCTTCTAGAAATTGAACCCAATTGGAACTTAAATCGAAAGAGATTTTTAATTCAACTTCATATTTTTATTTTTTTATGGGGCCTATGGTAAATTAGGGGCCGCTCTTTACGAAATTTGGAAGTATGATTTCTAGACTTTTGGGACAATGGCAGACTAAATTTTACAACAATAGCATTATTCGTTACTTTATATGGAGTCTATGGTTAAATGGGGATTATAGTAAATAATGGACCGATCGTTAAAAAAATAAAGTAGATTAATTTTAAGTCATATAAAAACATTTGAGTTCGTAATTCTTTGCCCACTGAACCGCTTGCGCTGGATTTTAATCTCAAACTCATTAGGAGAACTAGAAATAATTTGATACCAAAATTTTTCTTTTCTATTGAAAGAACCCAGAATATACATATATATATGTATTGAAAAATATAGGGACCTCCTGTCGAAGTCGTTGTGCGCATACCCCACGGCAAATTGTCATCTGTCCAAATGCGACAATTGTCCGAAGATTGACGAGCTAGAGCAATATTTGGCGGAAAAGTTTGAACAGCTGTTAATTCAGGAGGTGCATTTCAACCAGTGGATAATTAGCAGCGGCAGATGTTCCCTTGAGACCGTGGTAAAGCAGATTCCGGAATTCATCGAGAAATTCGGATTCAAGTTGAATGAACTGAAGGCGCACCATTTCATATCCGAGATTCAATCGAAATTTCTAAAGGAAAGTAAGGAGAAATTAGCCCAAAATGAATTCATTGTAATAAGCGACTTTGCCGAGAATTACACTTTTCTCGTTCAGGATGAAATTCAGGCTTATCACTGGGAAACGACCAGTGCACGGTGCATCCTTTTTGCATTTATTTCAAAAACGAAGATAACGAACTACAGACCGTAAGCCTTGTTGTTGTCGCGGAGAGTTTAGCTCATAATTATGTGTCCGTTTATTTATTTCAAATGAAACTGTTTGAATTCTTAAGATCAAAATTCGATGCAATCGACAAAGTAACGTTTTTCTCAGACGGCGCGGCTTCTCAGTACAAGAATAAAAAAAATTTTTACAATCTTTGCATAATTGAAGAAGAACAAAACTGCAAGGTCGAGTGGCACTTTTTCGCGACGTCCCACGGTAAGGGCCCATGCGATGCGTTAGGGGGAACCCTAAAACGCATGGCGACTAAGGCAAGTTTGCAAAGGCCATATACTGACCAGATCTTAAATGTACAACATTTGTTTTCGTGGATTCAAAGCAAGGAAATTGCCATTAACACAGTTTTATGCACTCAAAAAGAACACGATGCCATGGAGCGACGAATTCAAAACAGATATAATAATGTCAAAACTATAACTGGAACGCAAAAGTTTCATTGCTTCATACCAAATATTTCCGATATGTCAATTAATGTAAAGCGGTACTCTTCGTCTGCCGACGTGCTAATTTAAATTTAATTTTATAATGATGCCAAGACAATTGAAATTTTTAATAAATATTGTAATTAAGTATAAGCAGCAAAATAAGAAAGATTTTTTCTTCATAAATGTATTTTTAACTGTAAAATAATTTTTAAAATGTATTTTTAACAAGGTGGTCTCTTAAATGCTCTTCTCCTGTCCAAACAAGGAGTCGGGGCCCATTTTTTTATTGCTGATTCTTAAAGCAAACATTATGAGGAATCCAAAAAAAAAAAAAAATTAGCCGGAAAATTTAGGAGCTTCTGTGGAAAATCGGAAAATTTAATTTTCATGGGAAAATTTAAAGGTAAATTTCTAAGAAAAATTAGGAAAATTTTATTTTTCAATTAAAGCCTGATTCAATACCTTTCCAACGAGCTATCACTCGTTGCGATCGCTTTAGTAGTTTTTTTTTAAAACAACTTTCAATGAGGTCCCTTATGAAGAATTCTTCAATTTTTCACATGACAGTGGTGTACACCACCACTAAACCAGTCACTATAAAAAAAAAAAAAAATATGTAGGTACATTATTTTTTGCTGGGCAATCGATTGAGACTATTTATTTTAAAATCGGAGAGGGGTCGTCCAAAAGGTGATCGCTTTCATATGGAATTGCTCTATATGTAAATATATATATACTTTATGGGGTCTTCGATGAGTATTAAAAAAGTTATATTCGGAATGGCATACTTAGTATTACCTCATTCATCACTTGCGGTTAAGGGTACATAAAGAAAGCTTTGTGCTTTAATTCGTAGATATATGCACAATGATGGCTGCTCGTTTAAAGCATTTCTCTAAAAAAGTTGAAAGGGATAGCTGCGTATGACAATTCGACAACTTAAAAAGGGAATTAAAAATAAATTAAGTAGTAAAAGTTGAAGCGTGTAAGCCTTGACTAACTAAGTTCCATTTAAAAATTTATAAGATTTGTCCATAATAACTATGGCCTAGCTGCTAAGCTGCAATACTCCAAATAAATGTAAGGCAAAGGTAGTACAAATTTAAAGTTTAGTCACATACTAAAAATGTGAAAAAAAAAACGTGAATACTAAATAGTAAAAAATAAAAAAAAATTATATTATTTTGCTTTCACAAATAGAATCTGAGAATTTATTTCTAATGGTTAGTAACATTTATTTTATAAATTTTCATATTAATTCGAATGTGTATTCTAAGCCAAATTAAAATTTTAAAAGCTTTTAATAGTTTAATTCTTTCAATATTTTCTAGGTTTAAACTTGTTTAAATTCTAGCATTTAACCCGCTACTTTAGTAGACACAAAAAGCTAAAGAAAAATATAAAATTTCCCGTATTTCCTTATTTGGGTACTATATTTTTCCCCCATTAAATTATTAAAAATTTCAGTATTGTAGTGGCAGCCAATAATTTAGTACGAATATGTCAATGAATGGAGGAAAATGTTTTGTAAAAAAAGTACCAAAAAAAAGTTACGATTTTCACCCCTTAAATGTTCGAATTTCGAAAAAGTACCAAATTTGTGTTCGTATTTTATTGATAAGTATGTGGTATTAACTTTGTTTTTATGTTTATTGGTTCAAAAGATAGATAGGCTGGCAAAAAAGTACTAAAATTCAGATTTTACACGTTTACTCCCTAAAGTACCAGACACCTGTCCGCTTATTTTTCTAAAGATCAACGATAAGTATTACATTTATTTTGCATCTCTTTTAGTTTTGGAGATATAAGGTTACCGAATTTTCCGGTTTTTACCTTTTTTTACCCCCTAAACATTCGAATTTCGAAAAATCCCGTCTTAGTAGATCGATTTGGGGTGTGACCAATCGATAGTCTAAATTTCTATTAGAATTTCCGTTTGTATATTTTTGTTACGAGACTTACTTTAGCTATCCTTTGGCTAGCAATGATAGCTAAAGTAAGTCTCGTAACAGAAATTTTAAAACACTTTCGAATTAATATGAAAATTTATTTTTTTTTCATTATTTAAAGTTTATTTTAAGCTAAAATAGCATTATAGTTTCCATGGGACATAAATACTCTTGTAGCTTGCTTTTATAAATCAGTGCCCAGCAATCGGTTTTACGCACCGAAAAAGCTTTATTATTTGAATTTTATTTAAATCATTTAAATAAAAATGGTTAATATAATAAAAATAAAAACTGGGAATTATTTCCTTCCGAAGGTTACTTTATATTATATTCAACATTTTTTATCTTTCGAATTTATTCTATGAGCTAAATTCGAAAAATAAAAAATGTTGAATATAATAAAAATAACTTATAAAAAGAAATAATTTTCAAATTCTTTATAAAGAAAATTTAACTCTTCACCAAAAAAGATAACTTTTTATTATTACTTTCGTAGTGGAAATTATGATTTTGTTTTTGGGAATTCTGGGATATCGTTTCACAAACACTATCTATCTTAAATTTTATTTGCTTGAATGAAAAAAATATTAATTTTTAAAAAGTTTAATTAATACATATGTACATAGGTATGTATGTAATATAAAAATTCTTTGCACAAAATAAATTGAGAGTGCAATCAATGTTTATGCAAAATATTTGATCACAAAGTACTGTAGGAAACTTGTTTTTTACATAAATATGTTTAACGTATTTTTATTCAAGTTAAGAAAAAAAAGACCCACAAATATTCTCTCTGTAAAATAGATTTTACAAAGAGACTTTAAGCGTTTTCCATATCCCATCTCTGCATTGAACTTTATTACACTCACTGCATTTTAAACACTATAAATATTAGCTTCTGGTGTAGCATGAGTACAATGACCTACATAAATAACTACACTTTAGAACTAACGATATATTTAGATTTAAAAATCCGTTTTGTTATTTTTATACTTTATGGAGTTGTTATTTATTTTACCAATGTCAGTCTGTCTATCATAAAGTTGAAAAATTTGGAAAAAAATGTCAGATAATAGACTTTTTTGTGTTAAGTTTAGATATGGCAAAATACGAGACTGAGAATTTGTTACTACACAAGTTTTTGGAAAATAGAGGACAGCAAGAAAGAAGCCTTTAGTTTTAATTGCTTAATCAAACAATTGCTGTGTTTAAAAGTGAAAACGAAAAATAATTTGCGCAAAAAAAAAAAAAATATATTAGGTATGAATGCAATTAAAGATGCAGTGTAATTCAAATTCGTTTTCAACGAAAATACATTATTTAATTTTAGTCAGTGATGCTAACATATTTCTTTTCGGGCAAAATTAAACCCTTTTTTAAGTACCTTTGGTTCGGAATGGCTATATTTTTTTTTCGGCAATATTAAATTGCGAAAGTGCAAGTGGAAAAACATCAAAATACCTGACGAGGATGTTGAAAAAGGGTGTTAAATGCACTTAAAGCTTCTCTTTAGTCCAAATTTTTTTGCACCGATATTTTAGTCCGTTTTCAAATGTCTTCACTCGTTTATTGTCCCAAGAGTTGGAATCACTGATTTTAGTTATATTATCAACGATGGAACATTGTCAGTTTTTCAATTTGGTACTGACCAACAACCAAAAAAGTACTTTATTCAATATTTTGGTACGTTTTGTAGAACATATTTTTTTTTTTTTTGTTGAAAAATAAGTTAAAAAGAAACCAAAATACATAAAAAGTAAAAGTTCATTCATTGTCAGTAACATTATAAACCTTTAGTCTAGGATCACAATATGAAAGTTTTCTTTCAGAAAGTCTGAGTTTATGGGTGAGAGAGGAAAAAGGAAAAGCATGTTCTCTTCCCCTCTCACCAATAAACTCAGACTTTCTGAAAGAAAACTTTCATAGTGTGAACCCAGACTTAGTTTTTATTAAATTGAAAAAGAGTTCGTCATTGCAAGCGATTTTATTTTGCATTAAAAACGTGCGCCCAACTGCTGCTGACGAATGGCGCATTGATAAAATTCCGATAGGAATACGTGAAATATCAGGAAACATACATAAATTGGTGCATTTGTTTTTTTTATTTTGGCTTACATTTTTAAAAAAACTAAATTTTTTTTAATTTATAAATGTTTTAATTCTGGGAGATCCACGAAATTGGAAAACGATCGTTTTAAGTTTCTTTTGCTTAATAATAATGGCAATATGCAATTTTTCTTACCAGCAATTACATTCTCAGGCATAAAATCGGCGAATTCATGATCGTTAATTATAATTAAAGTTTTATTTACGAAATTAAATTTGTTTCTAAGGCCCAGAATAGACGGTAAAATGCAACTGCAATGAAACCTTTTTGAAATGATTGGTTTGAACAACCTTAATTGTTCAACAAGGTGAAGAAATAATAATAATTATTTCGGGTTTCGTTAAGAACAGAAGAAACGCAAACACTTTAATGCAAGTGATTTCCAATGCGTTTCAAACCGGTCTCATTATGGTCTTGCCATGTGTGGTTTCTCAAAGGAGTCTGTGGCATAAACTCAAATAAAACTTTAAAATCACTAGAAATTGCAGTTTCGTTGCAGTTCCAATTGCGTTTTACCATCTGTTCTGAGCCCAACTGCCCAATCCCGATGTGCGTACAACTACATTTAAAACTAACCGTCGGAAATAGGCTATATGTACGTACTTATATCAACAAATTTTAGGTAAAATATTTTCTGTCGCCTTCTTATACTGTTATCGAAACATTAGCTGCGTTCGTTTACCCCAAAATTTGTACAAACTTGTACTGGATTTTACTGAAATGCGTTCGAGTACACATACATATGAAAAATTTTCATATTACTCAACTACTGGATTTTACTGTAGATAGAACACCCCAAAAATTGAATGAAGGAAAAAAGAACAACACATGTTGTTGGTGTCATGTGTTATTAACATAGGGTCTTCACCTGACAATTTTTTGTCATACCAAACGTCAAAATCCATATAAAAAAAACTTACAAATTTTTGTCAGCGTCTTTTTTATATGAAGTTTTACGTTTATTATGACAAAAAATTATCAGGTGAAGACCCTATATAACATGTTGCCAATGTTAAAAAAATAGCTACGCTAGATTTCTAAACAAGGAAGCATAACAAGAAAAGAGTACCAAAACAGCCGTGAGGGTACCGTGGTATTTTTAAATAAAAAAAAAAACAAGTACAAGATATTCCATCACTGTATATAATACAAGAGTAAATAATCGTAAAGAGCAAATAAAGAGCATTATAAATATAAACATATTCATACATACATAGTATATAATGCAATACACATTATTTGAGTAGAAGATAATATGCAATTCAAAACAGTACTCCAAACCACTCACTCACCGACGACTGTATGATTCTTCGCCGTCAGATAAGAAACAATAGCCACACACAATTTAAATGTATAAATTAATTGAAGTAAAACCTCAACGTTATCCAACAAATCTTATTAACAAAGACTGGTCAAAACGTGTTATACACCATCGAGGAGATCGTTTGGATTATCTGAAAAAAGTTCATGAACTGGAGGTGTACGATGATGATGTTTGGCTGGTGACCCTGCCGAAATGTGGTACCACTTGGATGCAAGAATTATTGTGGTTGGTTTTAAACGATTTTGATTTTGAGACGGCTTTAAAAGTAGATTTGGAATTTCGATCACCCTTTATGGAGTAAGTAGATTTTGAGAATTTCGAAAAAAAAAATTAGAAGAAAGGGAATATTCTAAAAAACTGTGTTAGTTAAAAATTTATTATCAACATTTCGAAAATCTTGTTTTTTAAAAATTCATAAAAATTGGAGAATACAGATATGCCTCTGATTTTTTCAGCCATACATATAAAAAACGAAGTTACAAACCAGACATAAATGATTAAAATCTGTCAACAACTTTTGATTCACAAAATACGAGAATTAAATAAAACGCAATATTTGTATGGGAGTCCCCCTATGAAGTGATGATAAAGTGCAAGTATGCCTCGAGAAAATGTTAGCCGCATTTATGAATTTTTAAAAAATAAAAATTTCTAAATGTTGCTAAAAAATATTTAAAAAAAAAAAAATTATGTTTCTAAAACAACTGAGCATTAAAGAAGTTCACGCAGGGATCGGGTTGAACATTCATCGCGGTTCAAAATGTCTTGGGATGTTTTAGAATTTTGCTTCCCAGGACAGGAGACAGGTGTTTTCATTACTAAAACATTCTTGGCCACTCCGTGGTACTATGCCAAAAATTTGGTTATAGCCCTACTGAGCATACATATTAGAAAAATTTTTATCTTTACATTAAGGAAATTTTATTGCGTATTTTTTTTTAGTAATTTCAATAAACTAACCATTATCTCCATTTTGGAAATAACGGTATATCTGGAAAACCAGAGCTAACCTTAAAAACGGTTAGCAGCATTGAATTCAGCGTATCCAAATTATGTTAAAACGACAAGTGCCTAGCTTATCTCAAAAGAAGTGTCAAATTCTAGCACAGTGTAATTATTGTATGTAATGCTTAAATGATTTATGTGTAATTGGTTTGTAGTCTTACTGAAGCAAGTGTCCTTACTAAATTTTTATAACAGATCACTTTATTGCTATGTATATAAAATCGAATAAACATACATACATTTTTTATTGCAGATTCGAGTATATAGTCAATGAAAACTTAGAGAGTGCCTTTAAACCACTAGAGAGCTTGTCACGACCCAGACTTATAAAAACTCACGTTTGCTTACCCCTGTTGCCGGCACAAATTTGGGACAAAAAACCTAAGGTAATCCACTAATTAAACAATAAATCAAATCATCTCAATACTAATTCAACATCCTGGCATAGGTAATTTACGTGGCCCGCAATATACGTGATGCCCTTGTCTCTGAATACTATCATACACGCAGCTTAGGTGTTTCTATGGATAAAACTATCGATCAATATGTTAACGAGCAAATGACGGGTCCAAATATACACGAGCCATTTTCAAATTTAACTGAATTTTATACGCTACGCAATGAGCCATGGTTGTACTATACCAGCTTTGAACGTATGAAACTTGATTTACGTCAAGTTATTACGGAGGTCTGCAATTTTCTTAACAAAACTATTAGCGAAGGGAACATGGAGAGAATATTGAAACATTTATCGTTCGAAGAGATGAAAAATAATCCAAAAACAAATCATAATTGGGAATTTGAGCAAGTGAGGACGAAGTTAGGTTTGCCCTACGAACATCATAAGTGAGTTCACTAGTTTATAATACAAAATATCAAATTTATTTTTATAAGTTTTATATTCATCTCTTAGTTTTATACGCAAGGGCCAGGTTAACGGTTATAAAGAGGAATTATCACCTGATATGGTAGAGAAATTGGATAAATGGGTGATAGATAATTTGTCTAAGTACAATATCACTATGGAGGAGCTGTTGCTCCTGAAATAATGTTTTAATTGAATAGAAATGCAAGCCTGTTTTTTATTGTCAAGTAAAAATATGTACATATGTATGTGTAAATTGCATTTAATTATTGTGTTAATGGATTTTAATTAATAAATAGCAAGTAAGACAGTATAGTCGAGGCAGCTTCGACCATGTGATAACTTACAAATCAAATAAAGAAAATTGTTAAAAAATGTGTTCACTGTTTATATAGTTGATATTTTTTGTGCAAGAAAAAATTGAGTTGGAAAATTCATAATGAGGTGTAGCTGTAATGTAATTCCCTCTCCCGACACAAATAATTTTTATGCCTGCAAAAATCTTACCAAAAATATTTTTTGAGGTGGTAGATAAACACCACTCTCTAAAATCAATCTTTACCCCATTATACTTGCAAAAAGATTCACGCACAGAAAAACACTATTCAATATGGTCTCCTCCAACAAAACTATTTTTAACGAAAATTTTTAAACATACTATGGGTAATTAAATAAAACCATGTTATTGTCACCGGCAACCATATTACGGTTAAATTTAAAAAGTTTTGTTGGAGGGGACCATATTGAAAAAAGTTTTTTCTTTGGGTGTTGGTTAACGAGATATAATTGGGCATTAATCACTTTTAGGGGCGTATCAGATACACTTCTTCGCTTTGCGTGCCGTTTTGTACGTACAATGAGGCAAGTGAAAGGCAAACAGACGAAGTTTGTTGGTAAGAGGGCGACGCTGCATGCCCGACACACTTTATTTTTTTCTCTCTCGCCTAAAAACTTCGTCTGTTTGCCTTACACTTGCCATATTGTAAAACGGAACTTAAGGCCCAACTATAATATGCCTCAGTAGGCTTAAGTAATTGTGCGAATACATGTGATTCATATGTATCGAACCATATTAAGCTTAAGAACACTTTTTGGTTAATTTTTTTCAGTGTACTCTAACTTGTTTTTTTTTGTGAAAAGTAGTTATGTATATGTTTTCTTTTCTTTACTCACACTGTTGATAAATTTAAAAAACTTTTCAAACAACGTACATGTTAAGTAATGATTAGATAATGCTAATGACATGTATGTCAAATAATATTGAAAACTCTAGAACCTGTCTTGAAAACTATGATCAAAATTTCTATGGCATTTTGTCAAATCATCTTAACCCCGGAACGTGGAATTTAATTGCTCGATTAAATTTGCGACATATATACCGCATATTGCCATTAGTGGCAATCCATTGCGCAATGATTGCTCTTCTGATTGCTTAGTCTGTGTTCATACGGCTCATGTCTTATTGACATGATTGCTACGTTATAGGCGAGAGGGACGAGGGGAAAAGAAACGAGTACACAGATGCATGTACTGTCTTTACGTTTTGCTTTTTCATTCGTTGTTTAATATTGTTATTGTTTTCAATATCAAAAAAGCATACATGCAAACGCACGACTATACAAAATAAGAAACATGTCGTCAACATGACATGAATCATTTGAACGCCAATTCATGTTCAAAGAAGAAAAAGGAAGAATCTTGTCAATACGACATGAGCCGTATGAACTCAGACTTAGCAATCTGCTGTAAAATGAGTTGTCATTTATCTGACATTTAATTTCTCTGTGCGTATGCTTATAGCAAAGCAATTTCAATATAATCAGCAACTATTTCGCCATTGTTCTGCCGACGTTTTGGTTGTGCTAAGCAAAATAAATTACTACGTGAAGACCTAGCGCAAGTAAAATTTAAAAAATGCTATTATCATACGAATTTTTATTAAAAAAACAATTTTGTTGACGTTTTTAAAATGTTGTTTTATAAACTAAATTATTTTTTAATTTTTGTTTATTTTATTTTTTAATAAAAATGATTTTTTCACCGAGTTTTTTTAAAAACATTTTTGCTATCTTATCTCGACTTAAGATGTTTTGTCAAAATGCCACAGATTTAGTTCAAAAAATGTTCTTTAATTTTTTTTGACGATAGTTAACTGCCAGTTAGTATTATTTAATTTAACAAAAAACCTAAAGTGAATAATTCTGGAAAAAAATTCCCAAAATTTCCCGACTTTAAATTTTTGGGGATTTTAATAATATATTTTTTAAAATCTATTTCCGTAAGGGGAATGCTGTTAAGTTGTTACTGGATATTTTTTGTATACAGTAAAATCTCCCATAACCGGGTACCAAAGGGTCCATTTAAATGTATCTGTATAAGAGAAATGTCTTCTTAAAAGAACTTATTGGTTTCCTTTAAAATGTTGCCGGGATCAGTAAACAGTGTCTCACGGAAGGGGGTGTCCACATAAACAGAGAGTCCATAAAAGGAGATTGCACTGTAAGAGCTGATTTTAACTTAATGCATATACATAAAGCCTTTCTGGGATAACGAATATTAAGCGAATTTTGAGGGAATTAGAACTCGCCCTCCAATTTGTTCATGATTTATATTACATAAGTAGAGAAAATGAAATATAAATTTCCACGATCTAATTATGTGATTTAAATTTTTTTATAGTTTTTATAGATGTTGACTTTTATAATATTTATTTTTTTTTGTTGCACTAAATTGGTTTTTTTTACCTTTATTCTTATCACAATTATTATCAGTTGATGGCTCTGTTATACTTTCTGAAACTGCCATGATCACAGATTAAAATAAAAAAAAAACTTTTTTGAACTTAGTATAAATTTTTTTTTTTTTTAAATTTACTTGTTTCTTTTGAACAATTAAAACATTGATTTTGATCAATTTATTTGTTATTTCTTTCCACAAGTTAATTTTATTCGAGCAAAATGCACAATGGAATCGTTTCTTTATTAATTAATAAATAAATTTGTGTTCGTTTTGCAAAAAAGCTATGATGCTTTTTAATAATTTTTTTTTATATTTTTTCAATTTTAATTAAAAATCACTTAAATATTGTAACGATGAACAATTTAAAATTTTAAACGTTTCCCACCGAATGGCTTAAATAAACTGACAATTTACAAAAAATTACATTGATATTTAATATGAAGAATTTTATTAAAATTTATATGATGCCAGGCTGGGTAATATAAAAAACAAATGATTTTATTTGTTTCTGTATTTAGTTAAAAAAAAAACAAAACAAAAGATAAATTGTTTAAATAAAAAAAGCGTTGTTCTTTATAATTGTAACCAAAATTTAAAATTTTCAAAAGTTAGAAGAAAGACAACAACAAAAGTTTAATACATTTGTCGTGCGCCTGTTATCGTTATTCTTCTTAATCCCTGTTAACTAAATCATCGTCATCATAATCGCCAGCACGTTCATCTTTATCTTCATTCATTATCATCATCATTAGAAACGCTATAAAGTTTTAGCTTTTTATCATCGCCATCATTTGTCAACGCGTTATCTAATTTAAGCAGTTAAAGCTTATCACACCCAGAGTGAATTCAACGTGTTTTCCGAATTTCAAATTGTGTTTTTCCTAGCTTCATATGCTTCATCTTTCAGTTAAATTGTGTAAATCTTTTATATTCTCGTAACAAACAAAGTGTTATAAAATTTTATCGTTTTTATTTAACTTTTAGTGTTATAGTTCGCAAATTTCTTTTGTTTGAGAATTAACACTATAGTTACCATTAAGGGTCTGAGTTTTAGTTATATTTCTGTACTTACAACTAAAAATGGTAATAGCTCCAAAGAGGGTTTCAATTATGTTAATTTTTATTCTTATTTTGTAAAGGTGGATTCACATAAAATTTATTTACTCAGAGTTTTCTGAAGCACGATTCACTTATTTTGGATAATTTGTCCTGAAAGTCAAAGCTGCAATATGTACACAAAATCTTTTCTTTTGCAAGGTGGTTTGTTTTGTTGTTGTTGTTTAACTTCATTTATTAAATTATTTTGAAAGTTTGTGCGTTAATAACGTATGTTAAAAGATGACCAATCACAATTTAACTTTCCAAACATAAAATTTGTTTTAAAAAATTTATCCTATTGGCAACTCAGTTCAAGATTGGCGGAAAAAATATAAAAATAAACCAATTCAAGCTGAGAGTTGTTCGAAAAAACTACTTTCTTTCTATCAAAAGGAGAGACGTCAAAATACATATACATATATTGTCTGGATAACATGGGCTTATCGACTTTTATTCCATGCGTTACACCAGGAAATTTCTATCTAACACTCTACGAAGTATATTCTGTCAAAACAAATGGTAGGTTTTACAAGAAAACTAGAACAACAATTATTTATTTATTTATAAATTTATTATAATTAAAATTACAATAAATCTTAAAGCCTAAAGCACTAGCAGCATGGGTAATTTATCAATTCTCCTGTAAAATTTTCAAAATGTTAGATAGACCTTTTCGCGTTTAAGGCGACGATATTATTTGTATTCTGGGATCTTGTGCAATTTTAAGTCGATATAGCCATGTCCGTCTGACTCAACTTTTGTGTAAAAATTATTTCCATTTCAGTAGTTTGAGGCAGTGTTCGAAAATAAACAGTACATTATTTAACGATCGGCTCATACACCCAGGAACGATATCTATTTTTTTAGTGATTGTGTAGCCATACACAACCCTTAATACCGTTCGTAACTATTTTCAAGAAAGAATCGTTAAAAAACAGAACAATTTTAGTGATACTGTAGACAAACATTATATTTTAATCGTCTATCATGTTTTTTTTCGTGTGTGTATTTTGTTTTTGTAAAAATATTTTTTTACCAGCCAAAAGGGACGAACATTAACGAGCCGAACCGAACACATTGAAGTTTGTGGATTTTCAAAAAAAACCGAACGGAATTAAATGTTCACATCTTTTGTTGAGTTTGATAAAAACAGTAATATTTTTGTGTTCGAAAGATGACTAACAGGGAAACGTTATTTTTTCAATGATTTTCTACACAAACACTATTGGCGTTTCTGTTTTCCACAAATCTACCTAACCGAACATTAAAAAACGATATGCTGCATATGCTGCTGCATAATATGGTATAAAATTATCTAAGCGCAAGGGTAGCATGGCAGTATCAAAGTTTCTTAGGTAATATGACTATTAACTTAGGTAATTTCCATGTTCGAAAAATTATCTATAAGCTTTGTTAAAATAACTTAAAAACTTTGAAAATTCACCAATAATAGCAAAGCTATTTTATATTTTTATTTTTGGAAAATTATCAAAGTTCAATTTTGTACAAGAACATAGCTTTTAGGTAAATTTACTCCTTTTTTTGTTAATTTAAATAAAATTAACTACCTTCTTCATTTCTTTACAACATTTTATTAATAAATATGTATAATTTTTACAAAGATATAAATTTGATGATAAACTTTTACACGTTACGTAACATTTTAATTTTCATGAATTAACTAAATAATCTACTGAAACTTTCTAAATAGTTGTCATTGCCTTTCTAAATCAAAGTATATACATACATACTTATTTTTAATAACTATTAGAAAATATGGATACAATTGGGTTACATTTCTTTTGCATTTACTTAAACTTGGATATTGTTGAACCGGCTACATTATTTTTAGTTTGTTTTCCGTTTTAATTTTTAGCTTTCTTGTTGGGTTTTTAAAATCTGAAAATAAAATAATTTCTTAAATACAAATACTGGAAAAGAATATGCAATATCTACCTACTTAGCCATTTCCATTTTTTTTCTCACGTGCACCCTCTAACATATTGCTATTGATCAAAGTTTCACGTTACTTTTCATCCAAATGTCGGTGTCTTTGAGTATTAAAATAGCTCTCTTACCCTCAGAAATTAATCCATATCTTGGTCAACTTTTAAACCCTAACTCCACGTCTACAACAGGCGTGATATGCTGTTATAACATTATTTTATAAAAGCGTTGTTAAAACATTTGCATTAACAACCATGTTCTGACATGAGACAACCTCTAACATGATGAGTCTATACTTAACACTAAGATGTTCATCGCTCTAGGCTTTTGAAATTCTTTGCCCATTTCCTATAAACATATTTTTTATTTAACATACAAATGTACATAATTTGAAATTAAGAAATGTTTATTTATACATACCATTTATGTTAATTATACTTTTAATTTCATTTCTTTTAGTTTTATTTAAATTAGAACGTTTTTTCAGAAAAAAAAATCCAACTGACAATAAAATAAAACTATATTAAAATAAATTCGAAGAAGATACCTAACTCAATTAGGAATATTATCAAAAATTTTAGGCAAAACTTATTTTATAATTTACCAATTATCTTAGGCAATTCAACTTAGTTTTTTGTTTTTATATGAAAATAAAATACCTATGCGAGCATTGGTAACCTTACCTAGATTATTTTTTTGTGTGTACATCCAGGCTTGAACATTTTTTTGCACTTATCAATTATAATTCTCCACAAATTTATTTTTACCGGCAAAACTGTTGATTTATAATCAAAAAACGTTATATAAACGGATTAAAGAAATTGTAATTCTAAATTTGTTTGAGTTTGTTTTAGCAAAATCGGAAAATTGGAATTGGACTCAAGTATCTGATAAAAATGATATTTTTTTTTTTTTGCAAATGACTTTGTTCGCAACACAATAATCTAAAATAAGCTTAACACTTTTCTCTCATTATTTTCTATTTTTGAGAAACTTTGGTCTTGGAAGTGTTAATTTTTGTCAAAGTTTAAGGAAATTTTTATAAGATACTAAAAATTTACCTAATGACAAGTCATTTTTGACGTCAGGTTTAACAGCAAACAAGATAAGCTTCCAAAAATAAATAAGATCTGTTTTTATGACGAATTATTTTAAACAAATATTTTAATTCATTCACTAAATGATGAAATTTACTTCATTGATGTTGTTGCAAAATTAAATTAAGTTAAGAACTATTTTAAGTTTTTTTTTTTTTTTAAATCCATCAAGTTAGTTTTAAATAGTATTTTGTAGAACATTTATTATGCATGTTTGCAGTGTTAATATTATAGAACAGGTTATTCCAGTAAGGGCTAAAGAATCAGTGCAAGTAAAATTTTTTTGGATTAAAATGTGTTAAAACCAGTAAATCTATAAATCAGAAAACATAAAAACCATCTCTTAACGCATAAAATTGTACCAATACAAATCATATTGAGCCCTTACCGCAAAAAAAGCTTAAGCGACAAAAACACAATTTTACAGGAGAAGGTTTTTTTTTTTATCTTATTTCATTAAACTTTTGTATGAAGGTTGTCGCTTAAGCTAAAACTGTTTTGACATTTAAGGAGATGAGGCAAGTGTTGCCAATAAATTAATTTATTACAAAAACACGAAAATTGAAAATGATGTCGCTTAGTGCCGGTTAACACACGTCAAGTTTGACTCGCCAAGTCTTGACTTGTGTGAACCGGCACTTAAGCTATTTTTTTCGGTAAGGGATCGATATGATTTGTATTGGTAGTTTAAACGCACAATTTTATGCGTTAAGAGATGGTTTTTATTTGTCGTACTGCTGGCACATAATTATTTCTCAAACTACATATAAAAGGCGCGATCCCGTACTTTTTGGGTAAAGTTCGGTAAAATGAGAGTAAACAGAAATTTCTTTAACTAATACATAGACAAAAATGTACAAAAGTAAGGGAACAATAAAAAACAAATTTCTACCCCAAAAAATGTTACTAAATGGCACATTAGCATGTATAAAAGTAAAATTAAAGTATTTACATATGTACTAACATTTTTATCTTAGAATCACTTCTGAGTCGAACTAACTACGTCCGTCCGGCTGGCTGGCTGTCCATGTAACCGTGTGCGCAAAGTACAGGTCGCAATTTTGGAGATAATTTGATGAAATTTGGCTTATAGATTCTTATTGGCACAAGGACCAAGCCTATTGAAAATGTGCCGAATCGTAGTGATAGGGGGGGGGGGGGGGGGAGGGCAAGAAAGGGGCAATTTCTGCCTCTCAGAAACTTTCAAACCGATTTTAATAAAATTTAAAACATACATAGATAGATCCATATTAATGTGGACACATAAGCAAGATGTGTTTAATATTTTCTTCTGTTTATTTTATTAATATTTTTATACCCTCCACCACAATTAGTTGTGAAGAGGGTATATTAAGTTTGTCATTCCGTGTGAAACTTTTTTATTATTCATCTCAGACCCCATAAAGTATATATATTCTGGGTCCTTGAGTAATTCTAAGTCGATTTAGCCATGTCCGTCTGTCTGTCTGTTGAAAACACGCTCACTTTCGAACAACTCGAAAGAAATTAACAAACTTGGTGCCAAATTGCTTGTAGTTATCCTAAGCAGTTTGGGATTGAAATCCAGCAAAATCGGTTCAAAATGTGGAACCACCACCTAAACAAATTAATAATTTTGTTACAAAAAATAACATAAATGCTGGAACAAGGCACGGAATGAGATAAGATTTTGCGAAAATTTGTTTTATTTGACTGGAAATCACGCTGTTAAATTTCCGTCCATAATTCACCCTAAGCCCCATATAAACAATACTCCCGGAAAACAGTTTAGTACGCCTAAAACCGTAAAAAATAACGCAAGCGTAACAAAATTTGGAACATTACAGTTTTTTATAACTATAAATGATGCTGTCAAATTTCGTGAAGATCGGTACATAATTTACCCTAGGCCCCATAGAAACCCTACTCCCGGTAAACAGTTTAGTACACCTAAAACCATAATTAATAATGCTAGCATAACAGAAATGGGTACGTCACAGTTTTAAAGGACTAGAAATGACGCTGTGAAATTTCGTGATGATCGGTCCATAATTTACCCTAGGCCCCATATAAACCCTACTACCGGAAAACAGTTTAGTCACCTAAAACCATAATTAATAACAAATCGTCACAGTTTAAGATAATAATAACATCATACAGATATTACTCCTTAAACATTCAAACTGTCGGTGGAGGGTATCAAAGATTCGGCACAGCCGAATATAGCACTCTTACTTGTTTTATTTGAATTCTTTTGGTAATATTTGTTTGCAGTTTTTTATTGTTTATCTTTTTACACAGCTGATTGTTTGATAATTTTCCCAATCAGTTCAAAAAAATAATATGGCTCCCTTCGTGCAAGAAGAATATTTTTCTCTTAAAAGCTCTCTCACTTTACCAAACTTTGAGTACGGGAACAGTTTTCGGTAAGATTGGGATCCCGCGGGCTCCCAATGTTGAGTACGGGGTCCCAACGTTGAGTAAGGGATCACACCTTATAACTGCTTTACAACTTTTGAGCTTATCTACAAATAAATTTAAGTTACGTTTAACGAAACTATCGTTTAAACATTCACTGACTTATTAGCGATAATGTTACTATTAGGGTGTCAACCGATTTAGAATAATTCGATTAATCAATCAAACAAAACCAAACTCTTGTTCGAATAATTTTAGAATGACGATTTTCGAATAACGAATAAATCGATTAATTAATGTTGATTAATCGAAGAAATTTTTTTATCAAAAAATAAATAAATTCTCATACGTTTTTAGTGATGTTAGAAAGTTAAAAAAATATTGTTGCTATAGCCCTGATTATAATTAATCTCAATGTTTAATGAGCAAATCAAACGTTAAAAAGTTTGTAAGAAACGGTTTTTTACTCTCGGGTGAAAAATTAGAAATACGCAAAAAGGAAAAAAAAACAATTGATTTATATAAATTATCATGAAAGTATAAAATGTTAGTATTTTCTTATAAATATTTGACGATATATAGTCATCTTAAAGACATAATAGCCCATCTGCAAAAATTTCAAAATTTAGTTTTTTATGGATTTTTATTCCCGATATCATAACGCATATGTGTGCAAAATTTTGAACATTTAATATTACAAATGACAAAGTTTTTGTACCTAGCGGACCGTTACGCACAAAAAAAGAGAAAAATAAATCATCAAAAATCACGATAAAAGTTTAATTTTGTTGCATAGTGTAATTTAAACAAACATTAGGTACAACCAGTAAAAGAAACTACTACTGTAATTATTTAATGTATACTAGTGTTCGCCTTATGGTCAAAATTCGACCATTATTTTTTTTTTGTAAATATGGAAAAAACATAATTCATCTAAGTATATATGCATTTATTTGTTTCAGGCATTTATTTTTTCCTTCAAAGTGGATCGATTTGGCGAGGGACCAACCTCCGGCTCATATTTTATCTTCTACGTGAGTAAATTTAATTTTGTAAGTTCAGTATAAAAAATACCAATTGAAAAACAAAAATGTATCAAAAAGTCTCCTTTATATCGTCCCCTTAATAAAACAATAGTGTATAATTTTTTTGGGGTTTTGAGAAAATCGTGTTTAAAGTTTTTGTCAAATAGGATGTCTATTAACCCTCCGTGACACACACTTTTACTTTTTCACATTAGTACTACACTGGGTCTGGCCAGACCCCATATAAATGTGAATGTATTTGCATTAGTTAACATTATTTTTTTTATGTAAATAGTTTTAAAAACGGTTTAAATTGCATCAAATATAATTAAAATTGCCTTGGTTTATTAATTTAATTTCTAATTTTATTTTTATAAAGTTTTTAATTCATAAAGAAATGGAATCAGAGTACATTAAATAAAAATTTGTTATATTATTAATCTAAGCAACTAAAACATATATATTCTACTTTGGAGTGTTGCTGACATACAGCATTTGAACATTTTGAACAAAAGAATCGAGTCTTTCTGCGAATTTTTTCACTTCCCGTTGCGCATTATACACAAGATTTCTTTACGTCTAGGGTATCAGCAGCGCTTTTGGCAGTTATTATTTTGTTTATCTGAAATGAAAAAAGAAATTCACAAAGTGGATGTTAAATAGAACTAAAATGGAATAAATTCGTTTATTTTATTTAACTTACTTTTATGGGTTTTCCAAGAACAGATTCTATAGCCGAACGAGTACTAAATTGACCCATAACATAAGTGTTATTCATTCGGTTTTCGATATTTGGAAAAACTAAAGAATTAGATAACATATTCAAAAAATTGCGTCTTGCATCATTTCTTTTATTGTCATCGACTTCCTTACAAATACAATATGCTGCCAGTGCCATAATATCTAACATATTGCAGAAAAATGCAAAAGTCCATCTCTTCGTTGTTCTCTTTGTTGTAAAATGCGAAACCATTTGGTCCATGCAATCGACACCAGCTTTATTTTTATTATAAAATAAAATTGATTCTGCTTTATTGGCTTCACCTTCACATTTATCTGTGTAATGTACAGTGGATAGAAGACTGACGCATTTATTCTTTTTTGGAACATAACTGCAAAGTGAAACCAAATTGTCGTGAAAGCCAAAAACAGATGAATGAACATGTCGTGAAGGACTTTTTCTCATTTCTATAGGAATGCATTTCTTGTTAGACCGAATGGTGCCAACGAATGCTAGACCAAGATTAGCCAGACGCTTTTCTCCTTCTTAAGATGTAAAAAAGTTATCAGCGACAATTGTGCGACCACTTTTAGCGTACGGCTTTGCAAGCTGCAGCATAACGTTTTCGGCATGATTTATTTCACGTTGTTCACCTGCCTTTCGGCCTGTGTATAATTTGTTTTTGAATCACAGGCCCCATATACTGTGTAAATTTAGTTTTTCCCCGGTATGGAAAAAATTGCTCGTCAATAGTTATACTTTCATGCGGACTATAATTCTTCGCAAGATTTTCGTTGAGAAAATTCCATATATCACGAATAGGTGCAGCTTTGTCTTCGAGTAATCGAAATGAGCGTGTTCTTCCGTCGTCAAACCGAATGTATCTCGTAGAGTTGGGCAAAATCGTTCCTTTTGTGGAATCGTTCCGACCGATCCGAAAGATCAAAGGAACTAGGTCGTTCCTTTCGTTCATCGTTCCGGTTTTTACTTTGAACAATGAATGAACGTGGAACGAAAAAACTTCTATGTCGTTCGTTAAAACGTCAACAATCAAAAATTTGTTATTGTTTGTTTTTATGTTGTGGCGTAACAACTACCTACATAAGAATTATGTATTGCTAAAATATATTGCTTTGGATCACATTAGTAATTGATTTAATTAGAAAATTTTTATATGTCACGACAACAATACACAAAAAATAACCCTACAAAAATACATGTGATCTCCCACGGATTGCAATTGCGGAACGAGGAACGACAAAAAATTAACTATTGAAAAAGTCCGCACCGTTCCTTTTAGGGAATCGTTCAATGGAACTAGGTCGTTCCGGAACGACACAACTCTAGTATCTCGTCAGGGATATAAATCTAGAAGAGATATTGCGGCCTGAAATATGGGTAAATTATCAGTACACCACAAAATCCGTGGATTTTGCATGTTATTATGTGAATCTCCAATTGCTAGAAGAATGCCAATGAAAGCGTATAATTCATCTTCTGATAGATCCTTCCAAACTCTTGGTTTTTTATTTACATTTGCAGCATTCCATTTATTGACTGCGTCTCTTCCATACCGATTTTTCTGAAATATAATGATGTCTGTAATATTTGGTAATATTTTTTGAAAACTTCAAGTGGAGTAGAGATTTGCTCTTTAGGCCCAGCTCGAAAACGCATCACATTATGTTGACGAGTACGTACACCACTGTTCAGGTGGTTTTTTTTTCCATATAGTACCATCTTTTCCAATGAAACAATTACTATTCTCTTCACCTATTACAGAACCACAGTCTTCCTCCTCTTCATCACTGTCATCTTCTACATTTGGTTCGATGAGCAAATCATTTTCAACGTCTGATGCTTCGTCTTCGTTTGGCAAATAATCTTCATAATTTTCATCCAAAAATAGATCATCTTCTTCATGCTGTCCGGCTTTCTCATTAGCTCTTTCACGCTCCAAGTCATTTGCCAAAGCCTCGGCAATTCTGGTATAAAAATCCGTATCGGAGTTACTAGAATGTCGCGTATTGAAAATAAATTCTAACTCATCATTCATTTTCCCAAAATTTACAATTTTACCACTTTTTTAGAAAAAATTTCTCATAAACACTATGAAAGTTCGCGTAAAACTAAAACAAAACACTCAAAGACTGCGTCAGTGAAAAAATATAACCGTTAAAAAGTGATGGCTACTTAGCGGTTATCTAGGCGTAAATATAAAACTTTATTACTGAACACCTGTTTTAGTCAATTGATTTAGAAATTTTGATGGCTTTCTACTTTTTTTATGGAAAAAAATAAAAAATTTCAAGTGACGGAGGTTTAAATAAGAATGTACTGCAATTTTTCATACAAAATACTGTGGTTCTAATACGGCATAGGTTTCAAAATATCCTTCTAACTCCTTTTTTGTTTACTTGTTTCGTTCCGTTTTTCCACCACCAGAAAGCCAAGAATATTTCAGAAGGGTACCTGAAAATTCAAATCTCTTCCCATATTGCAAACATGTTTAAAATGCAAAACAAATTGGAAAAGGTCTGGCCAGACCCATGACTGTAACGCAGGGTTAAAACCTCAATATTGCGGTAAATAAATATTTTTCATATTGGATTTTTCGACGAATACATAAACCCGTTTCTTGTCTTTTAATTGTCCAATTTTTTTTATTCTACGCATCCTTTAAGACCATAATTATGTCATTCAAAGTGCAAGTCCTCCATATAGGCTATTTTATTTTTTATATGTATATTTTTTTTTGTTTATTTTGTATGGTATACGTACGCTGTTTTATTCAATAATTTTACGGCATTTTTATTAAAATATTTGATCTCTAAAATATCAATTTGTAACATTATAAACAAAAAATTATGACAAATTAAGGTATACATTGCGTAAATCAAAAATATCTAGAAGTTCATTCGTCTTCTTTCTCTTCCTCTGCTTCATCTGGCTCATCTAAACAATTTCGCTTCTTTCCACCTTGTAAGTTATAAAAAAATGACTTCGAGCCACGACGAATTACATTCTTCTTGCACAAATTTTGGAGATCATGCAGCTTTCGATGGTCGGAATGAAACTATTTCTTAAACAATAGTGTATATTATTATAAGATATTTTATGAGTTAAAGTTTTCATAAATTGAATTTTTTTTCTACAGACTAAAATGGAGTATAATGCGTATACACTATTATTCTTTTAACAATTTTGGAGTGGCAATTTCAAGTAAAATAGCGCATATGAGCTTACACACTTATTGAAGGAAAATTTTGAACAAAAAATTATACACTATTTTTTCCAACGACATTTTGACCCACTTTTTGGAAGTAGAATTTTACGAAATTTTGACCAGACATAAAATCAATGATGGAGAGTCTAAATATGCAATAAAAAAATAATGGTGTACATGCGTATACACTATTGTTTTATTGAGGGGACGATATATTGTCATCCACTCAGGACGTTGCACGTTTAATTTTATGTTTCTATGTCTAATATTAACAAA
The DNA here is from genome assembly GCA_930367215.1 of Pollenia angustigena. Classification (NCBI taxonomy): domain Eukaryota; kingdom Metazoa; phylum Arthropoda; class Insecta; order Diptera; family Polleniidae; genus Pollenia; species Pollenia angustigena. The sequence continues at coordinate 53,649,746 of OV884056.1, read as the reverse complement.
AATTAATCAAAGTACCAGATGTAGAACGAAAAGTACCAAAAAGCTCCCCTTACATGTTCTTATTCACCCAGTTTAATGTATAATTCTATCTTTATAGGTCGAATATTAATGAAAATTCAAAAAGTTACAGATGAAAAACAAAAGATATAAGCTTTTTTTTATCTTATAGGTTATCACTCACTCAGGATCCTACACCTATAATATTATGTTTCTAATGGTGTTTTCTTTTCTGTTCCATATATGCTACCATTCGTGCGGGTTTTTGTTCCATTCTAAAAATATATGCAAAAATGTGAGATGTTGCCGTTTTCCTTTCTAAACATGTTGCAACAATAAATGGCAAATTTGTTCCATTTCTTACCCGCAGTTATAACTGAGTGTGAGATAATACCCTTTTTTGCATCTGCGTAAAGTACTTTTTTATGCAAGCAAGTATTTTTTTTATTAAGTTTTTCTTGTGTTTGCGGACAATTTGCGTTATATTGTGATTTTTAGTTATATTGTGATGGATATAAAAACTTTTTGTTTTTCGTTTGTTTTACTTTTATTATATTTTTTTTGTCGCAAAATTTTTAACAACAGCTGACATTAATTATTGAAAATCAGTGCTGTTAGCGCTTATTGGAATTGTAAGAAAATTTAATGTTGAAAATTGCTACAAGCGTGATGAATATCGCTTTTAGTACAAACTTTGCATTCAATATTTAACACGCTAAATACTCATTAGTGTTGAGTGTAAAACGTAGCTATTATTTTGTTCCATTGTAATTTAGAAAAATGAATCACTTTGTAAGGGTTCGTGTAACCTAATAAATATATTACACAACTATAATGCATCATTATTTTTTAGAAAAGAAAACACCATAAGTTCTATATTATAGAAAATTTAAAAATTATCACATGAAGCACAGAAAAGTAAAAAAAAAGAAATTTAGTTTCCCATATTTGCCCTTTTTCTCCCCATAGAGGTTTGGTTGACAAACAAAGGAAGAAAGCGTTCTTAGCTGTTTTGTCTGGTCGAAATATTCGAAAACCGGTTTCTGAAAAATTTCGAATAATCGATCACCCTAATTTTTTATTATTGGATAATTGAAAATAAATTTTTATTTATTTATTTTGCATTTGTGTTAGTAACAATTTTGAACGCTTATAACTCTGAAATTATTGAACAGATTTTAATAAAATATATATTGTGCACTTCTTTGAGTAAATACCTCTTAAATGGTGTATATTTTGTTCAAATCGGATGACATACAGAGGAGGAAAGTGTTCTTAACTGTTTTGCCTTAGCCGATTTATATATAGAAGATATTATTCATGTGTATAAAGAAATTTTTATTTATTCATACTAATTAGTACTGCAGATAGGTTATTTGGTTTCAGATTTTTACAATTCCAAAAAACCTAAGTGTCATAACATAAGCTGTTATTAGAAAAACAAAATTTTCTCAACCCATATATATTACTGGTTTCATTTTAATCAAAATGTGTAATTTTCGTTTCAATATCGATAATAGTTCCAATTTTATAACGTTTTTTCCCTCTCCTGTAAACTTTTGAAAACTGCAGATAGGTTATTTCGTTTTTTAGGTGACGATATGTATATCTTTACCATTTGCCAAAGATGGAATGGCAGCCAACGCGCCTGGAAAATCCAAAGTAATATCTGATTATTTAGGAATTAAGGGTTTTTGATCTCTTTAAGTAATACAACGATATGGATTTATGAAAAGTTTTACGTATCAAAAAAAAAAAAAAAAAAAAGAAGTCATTGCGGATTTGAAGAAAATGGAAGATTTTCCATAGTTGTAGATGAATAAACAGATGCATCTTATTTAAAATATATTAATGTTTCTGTTCGAATGTACGTATATACAAAAATTCAGCTTACTTGGGTCTCGAAGAAATTTAAACAAAAGGAACAGCTCAAAATATTCATTCTTCAATTAAAAAGAATTTAATGAGTTTGGAATTAAAATTGATAAAAATAGTTTCTGTTCTACCCATGATGGCGCAGCGTTAGTGACAAATACGGAGATAATTTGCTTCCTGAATCGCAGTTAAATAAACATTAACGATGCAATTCATTTATTTAAAAATGTGATTCTTTTTAGAGAGCGAGAATGACGAAAGCGATGATGGATAATGGATTTTAGTTAAAAACGAATACACAAAATATTACTAGTAAACTACGGAAATATGTGAAGCTTTTTAACAAAAACTGCAGATTTACGTTTGTCAAGAAGGAAATGCCTAATTTATGACTTAAAACACAGATAAATGGTCATCATTACCAAAAATGCTGGAAAACTGCATTATAATTCAAAAATAATCATTCACTAATTACTTTGGGCTTAACATCATTCATGGAATTTAAGGTAACTTTACAACCACTCGATGTTGCTATGAAAGGGCTAGGAAAAGATACCACATCCATAATATAATTATAGGGAGTTATCAAATTTTTAATAACAGACTTACTAAAACGAATTTAAATTAGAATAAATGAGAGCCGTATACAAGTTTTAAATACGTTAATAATATTTTTAAATTCTGGAAATTTTATTCAACATTTTTCATTTTTCGAATTTATTCTATGAGCTAAATTTCAGTTATGTATTTTATAAATCTTTTTTGTAATAGTTCTATTCCTACAATTTTTCAGAAATGACTTTATACACTACCAGACTATTATATTGTATTTTCTTTTTACATTTTACCTTAGCCTTCCGTTGGAAAGCAATGAGGTTTATTGAATGTACAGAAAAATTTACAATTTTAAGACACCAGCAGAATGTAATGCATTTTCTGGCCCGCTACGGCCGTCGTCAGCATTCTTTGTGTCTCACTGGATAGTGTTACTTTATAAATTGATGTATTTAACTCAACTATTTTAACAAATAGAAACTGGGAATTATTTCCTTCCGAAGGTAACTTTATATTATATTCAACATTTTTCATTTTTCGAATTTATTCTATGAGCTAAATTTCAGTTATGTATTTAATAAAGCTTTTTTGTAATAGTTCTATTCCTACAATTTTTCAGAAATGACTTTATACACTACCAGACTATTATATTGTATTTTCTTTTTACATTTTACCTTAGCCTTCCGTTGGAAAGCAATGAGGTATATTGATAGTGTGAGACACAAAGAATGCTGACGACGGCCGTAGCGGGCCAGAAAATGCATTACATTATGCTGGTGTCTTAAAATTGTAAATTTTTCTGTACATTCAATATACCTCATTGCTTTCCAACGGAAGGCTAAGGTAAAATGTAAAAAGAAAATACAATATAATAGTCTGGTAGTGTATAAAGTCATTTCTGAAAAATTGTAGGAATAGAACTATTACAAAAAAGCTTTATAAAATACATAACTGAAATTTAGCTCATAGAATAAATTCGAAAAATGAAAAATGTTGAATATAATATAAAGTTACCTTCGGAAGGAAATAATTCCCAGTTTCTGGAAATTTTCTGAGAATGAAAGTTTTTTTTAAAATATTCTCCAAAAAGTGAAACTAAAAAATATTCAATTGAACTGTAATCCAGATAATTTTATGTTGAAAGTTACCACAATTATTGAAATTAAAAGTTGTAGTCAAGTTTAAGTCTTGGATATGAGGTCTATAGACTTGGCAGGATCTCGAGTATTACAAAAACTAAAAACGATCCTTAATTCTTAATTTTAGCTCGATACTAAAAATAATTTTTGAGTGAAATGCGCTTGTCCAGTTCTTCATAGTTTTAATGGTCTAGTATTTTGGAAATATAAGACTCAAATTTAGGAATAGCTTATCCCATCAACAATAAACTTCAGTGAAATGGGAATTTAGCACATTATAACGAAACCTTGATAATTAATTTTTGAATCCCAAGAAAAACTTTGATTAAAAAATGTATTTACTTGAAAAATTTCATTAAATAATCACCCTTATCATGAATTAAATTTCACATATAAATTTCCGAATGTGTGAAGAGTTGGTATCATGAATAAAATGTGTTGTGAAAATTTCCGAATGTTTACATTTTTAAACTCCGAAAAAATTTCTTTCGAATTTGCTTGTTTTCAAAAAAAAATTCACACGATTGTGAATAGCTCACATGTGAAATATTTTACCAATTTGTGATGAAAATAATTCACAAAGATTTGTATGTCGGAAAAGGAAGAAAATGTAAGTTTATATTTAAAATTAAAAAGAAAACAAGTTAAAGTGCTATGTTCGGCTGGGTCGAATCTTTAATACCCTCCACCGATGCTAAACTCCTTTCCGAAAGTAGGCATATGGTAAATTATGGGCCGATCTTCACGAAATTTTACAGTATTACTTCTTGTTCTACAAAACTGTCACGTACCGAATTTTATTATGATGGCGAGTACGGAATGACAAACTTAGTATACCCTCATTCCCCCCTGATGGTGGTGGAGGGTATAACAACGTTTCAAATGCACAAATTTCATTTATTTCATTTACATACTAATGTGGGAGTAAAACGGTAAATAAGGAGCAAATAAATATTTTTTAATAATTTCCTTATAACCGATTTCGCGATTTCAAATAAATTTTAGAATTTTTCGCAAATTTTTGCCATGTTTGCGATAAGAGCCATTTTTTTACTGTAAGTTTTCTGATTCTTTAAAGCTTTACCGATTATTAATAAATATATTTGCTATCATGACGCGCTTAGCTAATTTTTGCGAATTTCCGTTAATTTAGCAATTTTTACCAAAATTTTGCCATTCCTTATAGTTTTAGGGACTTTTAGTCAATTTTATGGCTTGTTTGAAATATTAAAAATTTTCGCGAATTTTCGCTATTTTTGGAATTTTTTTTTGTTATTTTCCGACATTTTGTTTCTTTTGCCGATTTAGCGATTTCAAATAAATATTAGAGTTTGTTTACAAGATTGCAATTTTTTGCGAATTTTAGCCTTGTTGGCGATAGAAGCGATTATTTCCTATAAGTTTTCTGATTCTTTACAGCTTTAACGATTTTTAATTAATATTAGACTTTGCTATCATGCCACTGTTAGCAAGTTTTTGCGAATTTCTGCTAATTTTGCAATTTTTACCGAATTTGTGCAATTCCTTACAGTTTCAGGGACTTTTAATTCATTTTATGGCTTGTTTGAAATATTAAAAATTTTCGAAAATTTTCGCTATTTTTGCAAACTTTTCCGAATTTCAGCAATATTCGCGTAGTTCTGTTGCTCTTTGAGGTAATCGTCTTAAATTACAAATCAATAGTAATCGATTATTGTCAATAACGATTCAGAAAATACAATAGCATGTTGTTCGCGCAAATCTTCTTCCTGTCACAAAGCTTTACATTTTCAAATTTTCCCGAAAAAAATTAGTTCCATAAATTTCCAAAAACAGTTTTCTTAAATACATTAATTGTATCTTGTTTACAACTCCGAATATAGTGGCACAGGTTTTTTTGTTATTTTATTCACATGGAATTCGTGATACGAAATTAAAATCCATGTGAATAAAAAATTTTATTCGGAAATTTTAACACGTGGAATTCATGATAAGGGTGATTTAAAGATTTTATTGCATATATTAAAATTTATATTGTTCACAAAAACTCATAAACAAATTTTTTGCAGATTTTTTACAAAATTTCTACAACGAATTTTAAAATAAAATTAGTTTATGAAATCTAGACGCAGTTCCCTACCCTTTGATGTATAATATGTCTACTTTGTAATAACAATTTGTATCATTTTATTATATTGTTACGTTACTGCCTTTCAATAACGTTTTGGTTTATTTCCTTTATAATAAACCGTTTCGAGTTCTTTATTGCACTTTAAATAAAACAAAATAATCACAATACTTTAAACACTGTTTATAATTTACACAACTTTATTTAGAACTTAGTCACTTTAACAACCGTAATTTATAGCTTTTATTCACAACCAACTATAATTTTCTCAGCGTGATACGTTATTGACAAAGTCAGAACTTAGAATGAACTCATTTACAAAAAGAAAAAAACGTTTGTGTTAGATAGCACAACACAATATTTATGAAAAAAAAAACGTTTTGGGAAATTTTTTTTTCAAATTTAAGTGACAGATGACCCTTCAGTTAGTGAACTCGTTTCTATAAAAAAAACCCATTTTTGAAAAACTGGAGATAGCACTATTTGAAAAATAACCCTCGATATAGCAAATGGGAATTTGATTTAAAGGTTATGATTCGTGGCAGAGAGCTGATGTTTTGTTTTCGATAATGTCGAAAAAACATCCGTCCATTTAAAACGAAATAGTATGGAGATATTTCGAAAGGGATGAAAAAGACAAAGCTAAAAAACAAAAATTGTAAAGGTTTTCGACGTCAGGACTTATCAGGTGATGTTGTGCGAGGTGACTCTTAGATATTTGGCCTTTATAGATCTTTTATTTTTATTTAAGAAGAATTTTAATAAAATAAACAAATTAAATTGATTTATTTATTTCTAACAAGCCCATAAACAGCTATCATTTCAAAGCAATTTTGGTGGTATTCGGCAGGTATAGAGATAAAACGAAAGACACTGTAACATAAAATAAAAAAAAAAAAACAAAATGTTTTGGAGCACCAAATTAGTTTGTTCATTTTAAATTCGAATAAAGCTCGTAATTTCTACAAAAAGAAAGCTGGTCGTGCTCGTACAGTTATCTTACCTATTTCAATGTTTATTTGGCCAACGTGTCATAACCTTTAGATTTGGCAGCTTTTTCTTCATCGATTTCAATGCATAGCTAGATTTCTTTTTTTTTAGAAATTACGGGCATAACTTCAAACACTTACCTGTCATAACTCCTCCAATTAATAGAAATGGTGGTATACAACCCATCGATATAAAATATGGAAACAATATATTGCCCAAAAGAGAACCACAACGTCCAAATGTCATCACCATTATTATCACCATTGTCCTGTTTGTTGATGCATACAAAACAAGATTTTGTTAACACAAGAGAACATTTAAACTTATTATTATATGCACTCTATTCTCTTAATCTTTCTTATAATTAAATTTTATTATTTTAATGTGGGAAAATTTTATTTGTTTAAGATAAATTCATCAAAAGACTGCTGCCAGCAAAATGATGTTGGGTATCAGGTTGTTTGTTTGTTTTCTAGTTCGTTGTATGATGTCTTTGTTAAGTCATTGTGCGTGCCATTTGTTAAAAAAAGTCAGATATTGTGGGATTCCCATTGGACTACAGTGGGATGGATTACAAGAAATGAATAAGTTATTATAAATAGGTAAATTTAACTTTTTTATATTACAAGGTTTTTGGCAACTTTGAGGGTAACGTAGACAACAAGTCCATTGTAGTGAAACAGCCAAGTCTCTGGTCGGAATCGAAACTAGTTCTAGTATCTAGATTACTGGGGCACCTATCATTGCTCTTAAGTATATTAGGGTTCCTTACAAGAGCTATTCTATCTTAGTATCACCGAGGCGGGTGTTTTTCCGCCGCATGAGAACTTAAAATGATAATGCAAGACAGAAATATTGTTGGAATGATTTTACATAGCCCCATAAAAATTAATCCAGAAGCGTTAAATCGCACGAACGAAGGGGACAGTGGACAGGATCTACTGTGCCATCTTGTTGAAACCAAATATCGTTGATATTTAGCTGATACACTTTTGGATACAAAGATTCAGTCGGCAGTCAGCATGTCTCGATAGCGCTTGCCGTTGACCGGAACAGCAACTCTTTGCATGTTTCGAATTTTTTTTTGTAGTTGTAGGAAAATTTAAATTTCTTCTTTGTTTTGTCACTAAAATGTGATTAAAATCCAAAGTACAAAAGTACTAACTATAAACAAAAAGCGCTCAATTATTTTTGAATATTTAATCTAGCCGTCCGCGGCGTTGCCCGACCAGAATGAATTTTTGATTAACTATTAAGAAATATAATGCCCTTGTGTTTTATTGCGTAAAGATAAGTTTTAAATACCATCAAAATCGAAATTGCCCATCTGCCCCTTCATATTCCAAGCTTTTAAAAACATATAAACCGTGAGTGGTTTAATTACGCTGATCTATCTATTTAAATTTCATCAAAATTGGTTAGATATTTTTGGAGTGGCAGTAATTCTCGGTTTCTCCCCTCTTGGTCGCTTTCGCATTCGGTCATGGGACGGTCGAGCGGAGTAATAGACTGGAGGCGGAAAGAAGGGTGAAAAACGTACTCATGGTTAAAATGCTTTCTTTTACTTTTGAGTACGGAAATTTTTCTGAATATACGAGGCTTAGCGGCCCTAAACCCTGTCCTAAGTCAGTACCAGTTAGAGAAATACAAAGTTGCTAAAAATCGCTCTAACAGCTTCTTATTAACTCAGGACATTGCATGTTTGATTTGATGTTTCTAGGTTCAATATTAACGGAAATTCAAAAAATACATGGAAAGAATTATTTATTTATTTATCTGAAATGAAAGCCATTTTTTGTGCTTTGAAGCTCATTAGTTTATATCGATAAATCACTTATATGTTGTCGGTGGTATCGCGATATAATTTTTGGCAAAAAATTCTTAAGTCTAATACGATTATATTTATTGTCGGAAAATAAGTCGCGTTTGACCAATTAGGTATCAGCTGCTCGGCGTTTCTCGACTATAATTTCTTGCTTGTTAATAATTAACTTGTTCGATTATTGGAGGGTATAAAAGATTCGTTATTGCCCCGTATTGTACTTTTGTTCACTTTACGATGGTTGAATGTTTTAAGAGTCTTAAAGCCATCTGTTGCTTGGTAAGTGAATTGGTAAGAAAAAGGAAAAAATCTTTGTTTTTTTCGAAAACTGAGGTATATAATTTGTCCGGTATGGTGTAATAACAACATGTAGAGTATTAAATATTAAAGTGTCAAACATCATTATTTTTTTTAGGATTAAAAAGTTTGCAGTTTTAAGTACCATTTTAGTGGCAAGGCCATACTTAAATTGTTATAAATTTATTATAAATGATTTACAACTGAAAGCTATAAAATACAATACCTCATTTGTGTGGGAAATAAATTCACCGAAACACTTATAACAGTTGTGGCCGAAACAGCAGTGGCACTCACAAACATAGCAGCCAAAATCAAGGTCATTTTATGGGTACTCGAAAAATACATTAAAATCCCCGAAAGAAATGCCAAACATAAAGCTATTCCTGTTAATATAACACCATAATTAAATAATAAAACTTAAAAAAAATTTCGTCTGCAAAAAAAAGAATAAAAAAGTAAAAAAAAAACAAACTTACTTAAAACCAGATTATTCCCCAGTTTATTAACCACCGACGTCACTAGCACAAAGCAAAAAAACGAAGTGATTGCCACAATAATATTATCACTATACGAGCTGCCCTCTATATGCTGTTGGACAAGAACAAGACAGCACCCGAGAGGCCAATTTTGATTGTTTTAATAAAATTAAATTAAAAGAAAACGAAAATACATTATTCTTACTGAATCACAATTAGCTATTTGTTTGCCAGACGCTAATAATTTGGTCTTATTGTAATTATACTGTAACACGGCGCACATGTCGCTACTGCCCAATTTCTTGATTTCAAACTCCTGCATGGTGACAAATATTTGAGGAAGCCACAAGCGTATGGAATTAAGACTTAAAATAGAAAACGTTTGTAAACACAATATAACTGAGAATTAAATTTTAAGTTGAGGGCAAAATAAACCAAACAAATGGCTTGGCAAACATTTAACAGTTTTAGGTTTGTAGAAATGTTTTGTGTTGTTAATTGGAGTGTTTAATATTTGGGCAAATATTTGAAGAAATATTAAATACAAATGATGGATGTTTGTCAAACTTTTTGAGTTGTCTAGTGTTAAATCTAATCATAGTAAAGAAGCATTTAAATAATTTTCAGCCGTAAATTCAAATTTTTTTAGCGGCATAGTTTGCCCCAAAACAGTTCTTTGCTTTAGCTTATATTAACTCCAAATTCGTTTCATTTCTTTCATATTTCTCCTCTGCGCTGTTTTGAGTAAAAAGCGAGCAAAATTGCACTACCATCGTCTGCATTCATTGAAAACAAAACAAAAAATGCAAACAGAAACAAAGTTTGTGTTTACCAAGCTATTTGTACAATTTATTCTGCCCTTTACATGCATCTGTATTTCAAATTGACATCTACCCTAAAAGTATACAAAATAACATGGAGTATACTCGCAAAGATTGTTTTAAGTAGGGATTTGAACACATTGGCCGAAGTTGGCGTAGACCTTCTATAAATTGTTCCTTGGCCTGTTGACGTTTATGGGCAATTGTAGAACGTGCTTCTTTGTACTCGGCACTGTTACGTTTTGTATGCAGTTCCGTTTTAGCGGGGTCTTCATCCAGTAAATTGGTTATCTAGAGTATGTATTAAATTATATTGTAACTACTGCTTAGCAGCCCAATTATGAATAAAAATTCCCTGGGATGATTTTCCCTTTTCTCATTTTTCCTATGTTAATTCAATTCTAAAATGGGAAAAGGGAAAAAAATCCCGGGAATTTTTATTCATAATTTGGCTTTAAATTATAAGTGGCATGGTTTAGATTAAAATATGGCACAACTTTCATTAAAAAAGATCCTTTACCCGGCGCGCTGTGGCTGAAAATTGGATTTCATCGGCCAAAAGTCCAATTTTTTGTCATCGCCGATTTTAAAAATTTTAATGACATTCGATAGCAAACATATTAGAACTAAGGTATCCAAAAAACTAGATTAAAATATTGATAATTGTGGCTGTGGCATGCTGCTGGAAACAAATATTTTATGTTGTTTTAGAAAAAAAATAATTTTTGTAAATTTGATCAGAACTAAATTATGATTTCTCGCAAACCGTTATCAATAATTGGTTGAAATTTTTTTTGTTATATTAGTGGGGAACAGGCGCGGATCCAGCTTGAGCCTTACGGGGGGGAAATTTTGTATGATACGAAAAAGTAAAACATTTGTTTTTAAAAGCTTATTAAAAATAATGGCTCATATTCATAGTCAAAAATAAAGTCGACTTCAATGTTATTAAAATCCGTTTAAAGCCGGTTTTAACTTAAAGTTGATTTAATTTTTGACAATGAATATGGGCCAATATGTGTGTATATTATAATAAAAAAAAAAAAAAATAACAAAAATGTAACATAAAATATAAGATCAGTACAATATACATTAATCTTTTTAAATAAGCAATTTATGATTTCCTTGTGAGGAAAATTTAGACAGTACAGTAAATTTTCTTTCATTGTTGATCTGCGCCATGTTTTTATTCGACGAAGGGTAGGAAATGACCTCTCGCTCGTAGCATTACTGACGAGCATTGAAACGAAAATTTGAAATATTTTTCTTAGATTTGGTGAGATATCTTCATCACAGTTTATTAAAGCATCTACAACGTTATCTGATAGATCAGGCTCAAGTTTAGATGTCAGCATGTGTTTATCTCTTTTATCAAATATAATCAGCTAATCAGCTAGTTGTGGTTTTAACAGTTTTGTATCTGTATATGACTTGATTACACTTTGAGGTAGAAGTTTAAGTATGTTCAATACATTTAGGATATCTATTGAAAAGTGTTTTGAGATCTTCTAAAAAAATTTAATTAAGAGGAATGTAACCTACAACTCGGATATTTTGGATGCGATTATTTCGTTCAAATCTTGTCTTTTCGATTGGAACCTCGATTTAAACGCAAATAACTTAAACTTTTTCAAAAATCGCTTGATCCTTTTTGCAGATCTATATCTTTCTTTTATAAAATGATACTAAGTGGCTGTGTTACAATAAGTATCAAAATGTATATTCCGCAAATAAATTCAAAAGTGCTGAGTTCCTTAATATAAAGGTATATTTACTACCTTTCCACTCAGATATTTTTTCCAAAGCTTCTACTATATGATGTACACTTGTTGCAAAATGTAAAATTGAGTCGTGACGGTCCACCCATCTTGTCTCGCATAATGTAGAGAGTTTGGCTCCCAAATACTTTGCTAAAACTGTGTTTCGCTTGGGATGATTATATTTAAAAAATTTAGTAATTTCTTTAACAAATTTTTGTATTAATGGCACTTTATTGCTTTTAGAAAATGAGTTGTTTGATTTATGGGAATAGCAAGGCGTTTGTTTCACATTTACAGAGTTTTTTAACAGCTCCAATTTCTGCTGACATCAGAGGACACCCATCTGTTCCATCTCCTACATAATTTTTTAGGTGAAGTCCAAAATTTGTCAAAGCTTTAAGAACTATTGATGATAGTGCCTTCGCATCAATTGACACATCAACGTCATCAATACCCAGCAAAAAACTTTGGAAGTTGTTCAAGTAGAAGGGATATTTTCATGACTTCTTTAGCACTCAACTACTTGAATGAATTAAAAATGCCTTTCAAAATTCGAATAAATTTTAAATAAGTGAACCCATGAAAAATTACATGCAATGCACCCATTCAACTCTTATGTAGGAATTACAATTTTTCACTATAATTAGGTATTCTTTTAAGATTGAAAGGGGACGAATATTATATACAATTGACTTTAATGATTGAGTTAAATACATTTAATTTTAATATGTATTTAAATTTGTTATATTGCGTATATCAAGGCCTATCCAATAGGTCTGCTTACATCTACAACAATACAAAAAACAACAGGCATTTTGTTTGTGTAAAATTTACCCGCCGTTGTCAAAATCTTACTGCTACATAGGGAAAACAAAAGGAAAAATGTAATTTATTATACATTCCCATAATACATATAAAAATGAATATAGAGCACCAATGAAAATACGTATTAAAACCATTAATAATATTCCAGATCAATGAAAACCCCGATATAATCACTGAACTTTCATTGGTTCTAAGCAATATTTTTAATGACGAGCCGTTTACCTAAATGTGAACCCATGCTCGCCAACGACACGCTAATGTTAAAATCATGCATGTTTCACCTAAAAAGAACCAGTGCATTATCCGCGGAACCCATGCATTTACTACTTCTTTTGCATGTCTTTTTTTGCTGGGTATCCTTTGAAGCCTCTTCAAATGCGTTTACAATAAAGCCAATAAATTCTTCCTTAAACAACTTTTTTTTGTATGTTGAAATATCTTAAAGATAAGGATATCTGGCTTTTCCCCGACAAATCCGTGCTTTCGTCAAAAATTATCGAATAGAATTTTAATTCAAATAACACGTACATTCATAAATATCGCATTAACAAGTCAAACGTTTAGTCTTTGGATATAGATGGCACCTGCTGGGATTGAATGTAGAATAGCAAGTATTTGAATATGGTAAACTAGATGTTTATTGGAAATATCTAATTGATAACTATTAGGATTAAGATTTGGATACTTATTGAAAATTTCGTTAGAGATTCAATAAAAAAAAAACCAAAAAAACCTTGCTGGGGCTTCCAAAAATTTTGTACATTTAAAAAAAATATTATTATTGGGAATTCTTTTATTATCGAAATAAACAAAGCATATTTTTATAATTTAGGGGGGGGAAATTTCCTTATTTCACCCCCCCTGAATCCGCGACTGGTGGGGAAGTAGTCTTTAAGAAGTAGTTCATTACATCACTGTATCATTTATACCTGATGTGTTATTAAATGTTTCCCCAGGTTCTATATTTTAGCTAGATCCGAAATTTAGAGGAGTAGAACTTGTTAGGGTCAAAATGGGTTAAAGAGATTTTAGTACCATCAGAAAGCTGAAAGTGTCCTCTTTAACCCCATATATACTTATGCAACTGTTTGGAACTGTCTGTTGAACACTTTTTTTATTTTAATGAAATTACTCGCAACAATTTTGTTTGCTCTTTTTATTAAAGCTGCTCATATGACTGAAATATAACACAAAGGTTTACGAACGTTTTGTTTTGAAAAATTATTTTGCTTCTTATGAACGGCTGAACATATTTGAATGAAATTTTAACCTGTCATGGCCGGGTAGCTTTTGAGTTTAATTGAAAGAAAGCGGGTCCATGGAGGGTCGGGAGAGCGACTTGCGGACCTCTAAAATTGGTAACGTCGGAAATTCAAAGTTTTAAAAAATTCATCAAAAATATATTTATGAATTGCAAAACAAAATTAATCTTAAACTAAATTACAAAAAATATGCTTAAATGTTTAGGTTATCTCCTTTGCCTTTGGAGATATTCGGATAAAACGGATTTTTTGGCGTGATTTTATAACGATTTTTCTAGTTTTTTAATCGGGTGGATTATGTTTTATGTCAAACTGTTATCAATAGTGGGTTCAACACTTTTTATATTGGTAGTAAAGCAGTCTTTAAACAATGTTATGTTGTATTACTGTACCGATTATACCTGCTGTGTTATTAAATATTTTTTCAGGTTCTACATTTTAGTCAAATTGAAGTTCAGAAGAATAGAATTTATGAGGGTCAAAAGAGATTTTACTAGCTGAAGGAAGGTGAAAGTATCCACTTTAAACCCAAATGCACTTTTGTACCTGTTTGGACCAGCCTATAGAACACTTTTTTAGTTTGTGTAAAATTATACGCAACATTTCTTTTGCTCTTTTTATTTTACCTATTCATATGACTATGTATTTTATATTATATAATTACCAATTTTAAGCGTATCCTACTTTAGCCAATTTTAGTTTTTTATTCTACATTATTATGTTACCTTATTATGTTACAGTATAACGCAAGCTATGTATAAAAGCCAGTGGTATTCGAATAAAATCTCAGTTGTTAAAATATATCTAAGCGATAATAATCTAATTTTTTAATATCTATAAAAATGGAGAGCTTCAGCTATAAAGAATTATCCGAAGAGTATTTTAAAAAATAAAAAGGAGGAAGATGTTTTAAGTAACATTGAAGGGCAACTCAATTTGTATTCCTGCAACACTGAAATATGATCAGAACTGCAAAATTAAGCAAATTAAACCAAGTCCCGGAAAAATCATTAGATAAAACTAATGCATATGAATTTGGATTATCGCCGCTACATACAAGAATACGAATTATGGAGCACATACTAAAAATCAGTTATGATTTTGGTTTTGTACCTACAGGATCAATTAGAAACAATGACACCAACAAGGATTTAAGAACTATAAAAAAGAAGCATGTTCAAGATGAATTTCGCAAATGTGGGTTGATTAAAGATCAACCAAAACAAGGATCAGGCAATACGAAGGATGGGAATACAGCAAGAAGGCCGTTTTCTGATCCCAAAAAAGCATCTGAAATAACAGGTGTTTATATAAGTCTTATATAAGATTTAAAATAGTCATTGATGTACTTGCATGCAATGAACAAATTGATTATAGAAAATTTGGGGATTATGCCAAAGAAACAGCACGAATATATACTACCAATTATTCATGGAGAAATATGCAACAATTCATAAAATCCTTTATCATGGAGAGGATGTCATTAGGGATCATTTAGTACCACTGTCTGTCAGTGGAAGCCCAGGAAAAAAGGAATAAAGATTACAGATTTTATTGGGAGCACAATACCAGAAAAATGTCACGAGATTTTACAAACGAAGATCTGTTTAATATATTGTTGGCAACGACAGATCCGCTCATCTCTAGCATTCGAAGTCAATGGAATATAGAACATCGGGACTTAGATTAAGAAGCAAAAGGTCTGCTACAGGACAGAGGTAATACAAAACTAAATATGGAATATTTGGAGGCAATTTTCCAACCGAATGAATAGTAGATATAATTAAATTTTATTGTTATTTAAGCAAAAAATATGTTTTTGTCGTTATTGTTATTTAAATAAAAAAGAAAATAAACTACAGAAGTACATAAAAAAAGACTACAGAAGTTGTATATAACTTTCACGTAAAAATACTAAAATTATTAATACAACAAAAACATACACGCATTAATAAAAACGAAGAAGAATTAAATAAATCAAAAGAAATTATTGAAATACTCTTAAATGAACAAGATAGAGATTTACTTATTAACAGCGAACAAATTATTTACAAAAGTCTAATGATAAAGAACAACAATAAACATATTAAGAAACTACAAACACTCAAAACAAAACAAAGCAACGAAATAAACATTAATAATGACAACGAGTGGTTTGTGAATAAAACCAACAAAAACATTCCAACAAACTCACAGTGGCTTTTATCATTGGGTCCCAAATATGCTCTGCCTATCACAAGAACTGCATTCCCACTTTTCAATTGTATAGCGGAGGGAGAAGACTGTATACAAACATTCGAGAACAAGGAACAACAGGAAACATCAAGAACAAAACTTATAACATTAATAGACGATCACTTGAACAAAACAAAATTAAACCAAAGAGAGAAAATAATAAATGGACACAGTGGGACAAACAAGAAAATTTTTGAAAGAAAATAATGACATACTCATACTTAGTGCCGATAAGGGGAATAAAACGGTTGCAATGAATAAAAGTGACTATGATATAAAAATGAAGGATATATTAAAGGACTTTTGCACGTATAGAAGAATGAAGAAAGACCCAACCTCAGGATTACAAACAAAAAACAATATTTTAATAGACAAATTATTTAATCAAAACCTCATAACCGAAGCAGAGAAAAATAGAATGATTAATAGAATAGCCACTTCACCACGGATTTATGGACTTCCAAAAATCCATAAGGCTGAAATGCCTTTACGACCAATTTGTTCGTCAATAAATTCACCATCGTATGGACTATGTAAATATATTATCAATATTCTGAAGAATTTGACTACTGACTCACAATACAATGTTAAAGACGCTAAGGAATTCAAATCTAAAATAAACAATACGCCCATAGAAAACGATGAAATTCTCATATCTTTTGACGTAATTTCGCTGTTTCCCAGCATACCAGTTAACTTAGCTTTAAGGACGATTGAAAGAAAATGGGACATACTGGAGAAACATACAACAATACCTAAAGATTTATTTATTCAAATACTTAGTTTTTGTATAAAGGACACCAGATATTTTAAATTTGAAGAACAATTTTATGAACAATTAAAAGGAATGCCAATGGGATCTCCGGCATCACCCGTGATTGCAGACATAGTTATGGAGGAGCTATTGGACACGACTATGGAGCTAATGGATGCAAAGCCCAGATGTCTTACCAAATATGTTGACGATTTATTTGGAATCATAAAAAAGGACAAAGTTGATGAAACACTAAAAATCTTAAACTCATATAACCGACAAATTCAATTTACCATGGAGAAAGAATGTGACAGTAAACTACCGTACTTGGACTCAATAATAATAAGACAAGGAAATCTGCTAAAACTGGATTGGTACCAGAAACCATCGTCGTCGGGTAGATTAATAAATTTCTATTCGAAACATCCAAAACGAATTATTATAAATACGGCAACCAATTTCATCAACAGGGTTATAGATATAAGTGACAATCAGTTTCACAAGAAAAATTTTTATAAAATCAAGAAAACTTTAAGAATGAATGACTTTCCTAAAAAGACGATTAACGATTTGATAAAACGCGTAAGAAATAAGCGTCCCATGGTCAATACTAGAGAATCAGACGACAAAATCTTTAAATCAATCAGTTATATACCGAACTTTTCTGAAAGAATGAAAAATTCTAATATATATAATAAGGACAAGTTCCAGTTGGCCTTTAAATGTAACAATACTGTTAATAAATTATTCAGCAAAACCAAATCAAAATTGAAAACTGAGGAAAGACCAAACGTAGTATACAAAATCAATTGTAAGGGTGACAATACCAACATATGTCAGAAGGCATACGTAGGTACAACTAAAACGAAACTAAAAACCAGACTCTCATCACATAAATCGGATTTAAAAGCAATTTACAAACCATTGGAGCAAAAAACAGCACTCGCGGCTCACTGTGCAATGACTGGACATACACCAAACTTCGATGATGTTAAAATATTAGTAGAGGAGAGCAATTATTATAGGAGATTTACTTTGGAGATGCTACACATACTTAACTTAGACACAAATGAGAGATTAAACTACAAACTTGATACAGAAAACATCTCAGCTCACACATACAAACACACGATACACAAGAACAGAAAGAAACCAAAATAGAATGTGGAAAACATTAGTTGACAAAAGCTTACGGTTGAACAACAGCTCGAGTGAATTTATTTATTGTTTACATTTTTTGTTTTCGTTTATTTATTTTTTAAATGTAATTATATTGAATTTGTTTTGAAATGATTTGTGTAATTTTTGTAATACATATATTTTTGTATTTTTTATATAGAACCCCTGAAGATGGTCAACAAAGTTGACCGAAATATTGGGATATAAAATAAAATAAAATAGAATTTTTAAAACAAAATATGTTTATATTTTTTATTTAAAAATTTGTTTTAACTCATGACCTTATGCCGAACAAAATTAACAAACAAGAAAATAAACATTTAAAAATGTACACTTATTTATTTTTTAATTTAAAAAGTATTCTAGTGGAACTGGTTCCAGTTGAACCTGTTGTAGAATTGATAATGTAGAATCCTATTCTCAAAATGATAATAGGTATTATTACATGCCTATGTATTTTTTAAAGCTATAGTGGTATATACGAGGCGAATCTATATGCATATAAAGGTAATACGAATACTCATTTATTCTTACGCTGATAAAAATATATTTTCTCCAGAAATATATAAAAATATTTATATTTTTCGAAAGAAAACATTATGAGTATGCTTGTAGTAGCATAAATGCTCCCATATGCCCTATTCCAAATCAAATTTTTCAAACAAAAAAACAAAAAAAGTACGAAAAAACAGAAGTAAAGGAAAAAACATGTAAAATCAATTAAAATGGATAATCATTCAGGAAAGCAAATTTCGATCTACCAAATGTTAAAATACAATTTGGTTTAAGGATTGATGTTTGACTAGTGACGTCAGCAGTCGTCGATGGCTGCGAGTGTAAGACGGCAAATCCATCTGAGGAGATCGAGTGGTTGCGATCGAAACATGTCATGGTAACCTGCCGGCCAGGGTTCGAGCCCGAGCCACGTCAAGAATGAAAGATTATCAATAACAATTTTAATTAATTTTCATGTTGTAAAATTCCTTTCTTCATAAAAATAATTTAATAAAAATTAAATTTCATGAACTTAAGCCTAATTAAAAATATTAAAAATTTGGATTAAAAACCATAAATAGTTCAACAAAATAACCACAATACTAAAAAAAAATTAATTTGAGTAAAAAATTTTAATAATTCAACACACCGATTTTTATACAATTATAACAGTAATGATTTCTAATATGTCCATTATATTCTAGAAAATTCCGATCAATATCGAGTGGTAAATTGTATTGCCTTTTTTGAATTTAAAGCTGTTTTGCGGGATTGGGAATTTTGGTTTTTCTTAATCAAAAATGGGATTGTTTTTTAGTCCACTGTTTTAAGAACTTTTTAATCTACATAACCGTCAAAATTCATTATGATACCTTTATTTATGTTAGATTTACAGAATGTCAAACATTAAAATTATTATTTATATAGTGTAAATGAATAAAAGGGCTTTCAATATGAGGAAAACTTAATAATTTTAAGGTTTGACATTCTATAAATCTGGCACGACCAAAGATATATTAATGAAATTTGGTAGTTATGTACACTAAAAAGTTCTTAAAACAGTGGGCTAAAAAACATCCCAATTTTTGAATAAAAAATACCATAATTCTCAATCTCAATCATTAGCATTTTCATACTAAATGCTTAAAAAACTTCAAAAGTTCAACTTTGACCTAAAATTTCTCAACAACTACTCAATCGATTTTAACAAAATTAAAACGGTAAAAAAGTTCAAGAAGTCTTCTCTCCTGCAAAATAAAAATTGCAAAATTATTTCTATCGGTTCAAAAGTTACAGATTTTTGGCGGATGAAAAACGATTTTCAGCCACTGTGCGGCGGCCTCACGATCAAGTTTTTCTTGATAGTCTTTTACATATACAGATTGTCAAAATTTACATAATTTAAAAGCTGTGACGTAGGCTGCACCCAATTTGTAAGCAATTTACTTTCAAGATGTCACCAAGAAAGCAATTAATAAAGACAAATTTGTAATCAGCTGTTAAATTGAAATTAAAAATGCCAAACAAATGGAAAAGTGAATTGAAACCAATCTCGTGGTCAATTTAAAAAGTGTGAGTGTGTTAGTAAAAAAGTGAAAGCTTATTGCAAATTGAAAGGAATTAAAATGCAAAACTTGATCGTGTGTTTGAGGTCACAAGCAAAACCACATTGTACAATCTTGCCAGCACATTCTTCTTTTCGTTGTGCAATAAAATTCAAAAACCTTTTGATTGTTGCCAACCTTCCAATATCACGTACACATTGCACAAAATACAGTAAATAAGAGAACAAATTGGGAGCGTAAAGTGATTGTTCTTGACTAATTATTTAAACATTTTTCTTAAGAAACATGTCAAGTAAAATTTAGTAAAATAAGCAAATCATAAGGTATTTTTTTAGGATTTTTTTATTGCAAAAATGGAAAGATGGTAAAATGTAACTCTTAATTACAACAAACACAAGGAAATACTTTTAAACTTTTACACAAGTGTAAAAAAATCAGATTGGAAAATTGAAATATTGCAACTTTAAAGCGTTGGCAGTTCATCAACGTCAAATTGAATGTGGTTGCACTGTACCGAAATGAGGAAATTTATGAATGCGTGTGAAAGATCATAATGATTTTTTTATTATGTTCTTTAACTTATTATCTAAAATTTATTTCACTTACCGGATATTCACATTTTGCTTTTCTATTATTTATCGCATAAATTGTACGCAAACATTCCAAGGCCTCTTCATTACGCCCCTGTGACATAAGATATTTTGGACTTTCGGGAAAAAATGAATTACAAATACCACCAAGCAGGGGTACAATTGCTGTTACTAGTATAAAAAAATGCCAAGTGTGTACTAAAAATAGCAAAAGCAAAAGAGATGAAATAAATTTTATCAAAATTGAAAATTTGACTCACACTTAAAACTCTCTATTTTGAGGGATATATGATAGGGCAGTATGCCCATGGCTACAAGGGGCAGTATAATTGTAGCGGCTGATTGAATCATGCCTAAGACCAGCATGATACGAGAACGATGTTGAAGACCATGAAATTCGGAAACATAAGACATGATGACAGCATAAGGACCACAAACTCTGTGTAGTTATGGAAATCATAATTTATTTTGTAGTACAGTTTTTGTTGTTTTTACTACGAGTACTTACAAAAATCCATCAAAAAATTTAAATATTAAAATTTGATTGACCGTTTGACTTAAGCCTGTGCAAATGACTATTATACCATCCAATATTAATGCATACACTAAAACTACTTTGCGTCCCATGGTATCGGCTATGTAGCCCCAGGGTACAGCTGCAATAATCATGCCTTAAAAGGGGGAAAAAGGTTTTAGTATTAAACAAGTTAGAGTGCTATATTCGGCTGTGCCGAGTCTTTGATATCCTCCACCGACAGTTAGAATGTTTAAGGAGTAATATCTGTATGATGTCTATTTATTATAATAACACTGCTTTACAAATTTTTAATTTGGAAAAGTACCAAGAACGCCACATGCCTAGATAAGTTAACGAAAACGAAAAACGCTGTCATTTTTTTTCCTAAGTACCGTTTTTTAGATAACGGTACTTTTGTGTTTTTCGGTGTATGGTCCCACTCATACCCTTGTGGAGCCCAACCGAAAAGTCCGATCAAAACAAGTGGTACATTGTTGGAAAGGTAATTGAATGCCTTTTCCGTCGTTATACTGAAAATTCCGTTTTTTTTAAATTCGTTAAAACTGATGGATTTTAAAAACACGGAATTTTATATGAGATGAAAATATTGTCGTTCCACAAAATCCTTAATAAAAACTTTATTTTTCATCCGATTTTTTTCAAATTGTTGGTAATTAAATATACTATTTGGTTAAAAAATAAAACATTCCAGATATTTCATATAACGTAGAAAAAAAACGAAATAAAAATGAAAAATTTGAAAGAAAAACGTAAAAAATAGGCAAATTTCGACGGAAAAGGCATTCAATTACCTTTCCAACAATGTACCACTTGTTGTGATCGAACTTTGCGGTTGGGCTCCACAAGGGTTTGAGTGGGACCATACACCGAAAAACACAAAAGTACCGTTATCTAAAAAACAACACTTAGGAAAAAAATTACAGCGTTTTTCGTGTTCACGAGGTCCCAATTAACTTACCTAGGCATGTGGCGTACTTGGTATTTTTTGGCTGTCAACCAGTGTAATCTTTATAAAAACAGACACTGCATTAAAATTGGTTGCAGTTTAGACCTATATAAAATTATTGACCGACAATCAGAAAGTTTAATGCTTTTTTTTTTTGCAATTTTAAATATATTAAGTAAAATATAATGATTCGTAACAGTTTATGCCGAACCTAAATGATTTTCAGGAGGTCAATTTATATTGAAGCCATGGTAAGCTATGAACAAATCATCTGAAATCTAAGGTAAATTATGGACCGTATATCACAAAATTGCTTAACATTTTTTCTGGCCATATGAAGCTAAGCTGGAAGAAAGTTTACCGCAATATCTATATCTGCTACGGTTTTAGGCGTATTTAAATATTTTACCAGAGTGGGCTTTATATGGGGCCTATGGTTAATTATGGACCGATCTTCACAAAATCTCACAGTATCATTTATAGTTCTATAAAACTGTGATTTACCAAATTTTGTTATGATAGCATTATTTTTTACGGTTTTAGGCTAACTAAACTATTTTCCGGTAGTAGGGTTTATATGGGGCCTAGGGTAAATTATAGACCGACCTTCACAAAATTTCACATTGTCATTTCAAGTCCTATAAAACTGTGACGTAACAATTTCTACTATGATAGCATTATTAATTACGGTTTTAGGCGAACTAAAGTAATTTCCGATAGTAGGTTTTATATGGGGCCTATGGTAAATTATGGACCGTTCTTCACAAAATTTTACAGTCTTATTTCTTGTTTAATAAAACTGTGATGTACCAAATTTTGTTATGATAGCATTATTTTTTACTTTTTTAGGCGTACTAAGCTGTTTTCTGGAAGTAGGGTTTATATGGGGCCTAGGGTAAATTATGAACCGATCTTCACGAAACTTTACAGTGGCCTTTTTAGTGCTATTAAACTGTGACAAGCCAAATTTTGTTATGATAGCATTGTCAATTAGGGTTTTAGGCGTACTATACTGTTTTCCGGGAGTAGGGCTTATACAGGGCCTAGGGTAAATTATGGACGGATCAACATGAAATTTTACAGTGTGATTTCCAGTCCAATAAAACAAATTTTTGCAATTCTGTGCATTATTCCACCATTTATGTTAGTTTTTGTAACAAAATTATCAATTTTTTTTAGGTGGTGGTTCCACATTTTGATTCATAGCTCTGATCCTACTTAACCGATTTTGCTGCATTTCAATACCATACTGCTTAGGATAACTACAAGCAATTTTATATCAAGTTTTTTTTTATTACATTTGAGTTTTTCGAAAGCGAGCGTATTTTCAACATGACATGTCAAAATCGACTTAGAGTTACTAAAGGACCCAGAATATATCTGTGGTTTTCATGGGCAACCGCGCATGTCTTAAAATAAAATTTTTCAGGATAGCCAAAAAACCATTCTAGATCAAACTATGGGTTAGATATTGCACCTTTTCAACTTTGTAATTGAGTTAACACATCGGAATGGGTCTATCTGCTTTTAAAAATTTTTTAAAAAATGTAAAGAGCGCTTAATATTAAGCAATATAGCATCAACATTTCAAAATCGAAAAAAAATAGACATACGCGGTTGCCCATGAAAATCACAGATATATACTTTATGGGGTCTGAGATGAATAAAAAAAAAAAGTTTCACACGGAATGACAAACTTACTATACACACAGAAAAAAATACCAATGTTAAATTAACACGGCAAAGTGTTGATTGAGAATTATTTAAATTTATCATTATTTCATATTAATTTTAAATGAAAAATATTAAAATAACCTTAAATCACGTTTATTTAATATTATTCACTGTTAAAATAACATTGTTCAATATTGAATCTATAAAAACCTGCTGATGCTTCTGTTAACAAAGGAGAATAGCAAATAAGTGAAACATGTGTTACAGGAGCAAGTGTTTTTATTATTCTTAAATAAATTCATATGCTGTCTCTGAAGCTTCCCAGCTAGCATTTTGAATCGTCTAGGAGTCTATTGGGAATCTCGCAGAGTATTTTTGATCGTCGACGAGCTCATTTTTTAATTGTAGACGATTCCTAGCACGGGAGAAACTGTTACACGTGCTTCTTTTATAATGCTTATATTAATCGTAAAGGGAATCGTTTGTGATGTATGCAGAGATTATCTAGCGAGTCTTTTAAAAAGCATGCCAAGAGTCGTATGAGACTCATGTAGGGATTATTTTACAACTCGTGAAATGCTCAGACGTATAACTGAGCTACCTAAAAAGGGGCATCACGCGTCGTTTTGATGTTGAGTCTTCTAATTTTCATACAATTTACATGAAAAAAACCTTTAAGATTGCGCAAGCATCACTATCCTGTCGGAAAATCCTTTATTTACAGATCCTTAGGTCGGTTTGTTTTATTGAAATTGTATTGACAGTAGAATTTTCATATTTCAAAAACGCTCTTATTTAGTAATTGTTATATGACTCTTACAGAGAGTCACAAAAGGTTCATTCCAAGACTAAAAGACGAGCATGTCAAAAAATTTATAAAAAAAGTAATAAATAAAAAAAATTTGATTTTTTTGTTTTTGTTAATCGTCAGATAATCATCAGAAGATTCTTTTAGGAGTTGTATATTAAACATAATCGTCTAACAAACAGCCTATGCTAGCTGGGATTCTTCTCATATCACACACTTATATCACACTCAAACCAGTTTGCTTATACAAAAAAAAAAAAATTCACTCAATTTGAAATAACTTTGTTTCGAATTTTTGATATAACAAATTACTTGTCATTGTAATTTAAAAGCTAAATTTTTTCAATTTCCAATTTTTTGCCTTTGGCAGTACATAATTACATTATGAGAAGTATTGAATTTTTTTGGAGTTTTTTGAATTAAGGAATTTTTTATTAACAGCCAGTCCCACGATGTCACACGTTAACGTTCGCATAGAAAATAACATTTAAAACAAATTTTAGAAATTGTTTTTGTTTTAAATGTAATTTTCTATGCGAACGTTAACGTGTGACATCGTGGGATTGGCTGTAAATTTGAATATAAATTACAATTAAGGTAGACTTGACTTATATATTCAATAACAATTACAAGTACATAATTAAAAAAAAAAACATTAACTTATTATTGTAATTGAGGTTTTTGGTTTCAATTAAATATAAATATGTAATTACTTTAGTATTTGAAACTAAAATAAGTCATGCAATTTCACTTTATTACCTGTATTTGTAATTTCAAGTACAAAAACAGCTTTATAAATAATTGTAACTTTAAACGCTGATTTAAATTACAAGTTATTGTAATCAAGATTTTATGTTACAATTACAGAATATTGCAATTAAGATTTTAAGTGAAAATTACATATAATTGCAACTAAGATTTATTTATCACAATTACATAAAGTTGTAATGCAATTTAGCCATTCAATTCAATTACCAGACTTGTAATTGTTATTTTAATTTATACGTTCCAGATCTACCACTATAATTGTCATTACAAAGGCAGAATAAGTTATCACCCCCTTAAATTTGTATCCCTTTCTTTCACCAAAACCTCCCATATCCAAATTTAACTTACCTGCAAAACACATTGCATTCAAAAGTCCTTTGTGCATTAAACTTAATTTCAAATCACACTCGGCTGTTGGCAATATAAAGGATAATGTCGATGTTGAGAAAATGGCCGAAATCAATGCAGCCATAGAAACAATTAAAAGACAAATATTAAAACAGCCAAAACCACATGCCGCAATGGCAGTTTCAAAATCATTTACACCAGCCGTTGATGGACCGGCACTAGACTGCACATTAACTTCGTTTACCGCTGTCTTGGGATCTAAAGAGAGTTTGTTTTAAGGGTAAAAAATTAGTTACTTTTTTGTAGAATTTCCATTTTATGTTCGCTTTTACTAACCTTTGGACATTTTAAAATCTGCGATTTAGAAAATATTAATTTTTGTGGTTTTTTTTCGGATATTTATAAAATCAGAAAATATATAAATTTAAATTTATTATACGAGTGCGTATGACATTTTATTTTTTGTGTGATTAAAAAATATATCGAAGCGAACAAAATTTATTAACAAAGTGAAAGTACGACAACAATGAAACAATAAAAAAAAAACAGGCATTTTGTTGCTAGAATTGAGACGGCAAGTGTCAAAATGCCTTATAAAAAAAGTAAATAAACAAAAAAATGACGACAAACGTCACACACGAAGAAAATCACTGCAAACAGATGCGCTTGTGAGGTCACTTTATTAGTACATTCTGGAAGCGAATTTGTATATCAAATATGTCAAAGAAAAATACATATCGCTCTGGTTCTTCTAAAGAGAGTCAACTCAAAATTTTTAAATTTTCACTTTTTGCAAGAAATCGATGTACAATGGTCATATCTACGCACTGTAAAAATCTTAGATAAAGTTCTCTCGTATTTTACAAAAAAAAAAAAAAAAAAAAATGCAATTGTATCCCCCTTTGCAGAAAAAAGTTTTTCGTCTCTACAGGAAATTTATAAATTTTGAGCAAACCCCCTTTAGTGGAACCAGTGCGATATATTTTCTAAGCAAGGCGAATTCATTAATGAAGAATAAAATATTTACCCCTATATTCATAAAAAATTTTTGGATTTATAAAAGGTTCAATAAACAGATTTACAAAGAAAAATTCGTTTTATAAAACTGTTATAAACCTTAAATATTTTTTATGAATAAGGACTTTAGAATTTCATCAGGGTCAGTCTATAAATGAAGCACAGCCGCGAATAACGTTTTAAGTTACAAAATAATTTTTTTTCAGGAGAGCATAAAAACGTTTTTAACAGGAAAGATTATTAGGGTGCCCCGGTAGGCTAGCTAGTAGTGAGCTAGTCTATCAACCCCGGGGTTACGGGTTCGATTCCCTCCAGAGACTCTGGTTTCTTGCCTGCAGACAAGCGTCAAGCTTCGCGGGGATTAGCATAGGGAAATAAAAAAAAAAAAAAAAAAAAAAAAATTTTTTTTTTAGATAATTAAAAATAATGATAATAAAAAATTTTATGCAAAATATCAACAAATTTAAAACTTAAATTACATGCAAATTTACAGCTTATAACTTTTTTTAGTGGAAAAACGTTTCATATCCATAATCACGATATCATTTAAAACGTTCTTCCACTACACAAAGCATCATGACTGATGGCTTTTAAAACGTTATTCCACGTTTAAAACCATTCACTTTGTATCATTTTTAAGTAACTTACAACCTTCTTCCACTAGCTGACTCTCTGTATGCCCTTTGTAAAGGCTTTAAGGTGCATAATTTTGGGTGATTTGAGGTTTAAACAGTGTACAAGAGTAATGTTAGCGGTTATCTGCAAAAAAAAAACAGTTTTTGCAAAAAGTGGCTTTTATTCGCAGCTCTGCTTCAAATCATTTTTAAGTAACTTACAACCTTCTTCCACTAGCTGACTCTCTGTATGCCCTTTGTAAAGGCTTTAAGGTGCATAATTTTGGGTGATTTGAGGTTTAAACAGTGTACAAGAGTAATGTTAGCGGTTATCTGCAACAAAAAAAAACAGTTTTTGCAAAAAGTGGCTTTTATTCGCAGCTCTGCTTCAAATGTAGATTTCCAGTTATAATGAAAGTATATATATTATTCCTTTAACTCCCACTGGAGCATGGGGCGGTATA
Source organism: Pollenia angustigena (assembly GCA_930367215.1). Taxonomy (NCBI): domain Eukaryota; kingdom Metazoa; phylum Arthropoda; class Insecta; order Diptera; family Polleniidae; genus Pollenia; species Pollenia angustigena. The sequence goes on along the minus strand of OV884056.1, from coordinate 53,621,822 downwards.
GAATTACGAAAGTGCTATTTAAACTAAAAAAAACAATAAGGTTTTATGTGATTAGAAAATACGAAATATATAATTGAGGAAATTTTAAATAAAACACAGATTTTTCAACAAAGTGTTCCTTGAGGTCTACACACTTTTTTCAACATTTCTCCAATTTTATATCCCTCTTAATAACAGAAATTGTCAGCTTACCGAAATTGATATATGTTTTTGAGATAATTTCATCGTCCGTTTCAAATATCTTTCCGCCGATCTGTTTCTGCAGGTTGGAAAATAAGAAATAACCACTTGTAGCTAAGTCGAGAAAATAAGGCAATTGAAGTAACAATTTCTAGGCTAAAACTGCCCACACACGAGTGGTTTGTGCCTGTGACTTGTTATCGTACCATTTCTCCACACACGACAAACTAATCACAAAAACCTACCAACCACATTTGTTGTGGTTGGTAGGTAAACCAACAAGACATGAATTGTGAAGCGGTTGATGCAATTGCACTTTTGATAATTTATTTGTGTACGCAATAAAAAAAAAAAATACAAAAAAGAGCAAATGGACGAATGACTAGCCTTTTAGAAGAAATAGGCGTTAACATGCAATTTTGTTAAAAAATAAGGAAAAAAAATCTCCGCAATAGATACAATTTGACATTTCGTTGTACACTAAAATAAAATGATTTTAAATGTTATCACACAAGCCCACTAAAATATCGCGTACAAATCACAAGTATTTGAAATTTTTCAATTTCTTGTGATTTGTGCGCGCAAAACCCCATTCACAAGTAAAAATTGGGGTATTCACAAGGTGTCATAAAGTCATACGTCTTAAAATAATAACATTAAAAAATACGACTGTTGTGAACAACCCCTCATTATTTAGTATGCTATTTTGAATTTAAATCAGCTGATTTAAAACAAATATAAAAAATAAATAATTAACTAACATCAAAATATTTTTTAATTCTTTTCCATGAATTAATAAATTAAATTGGATCTTACCTGACTATTTTCCATTTTGCAGACGCAAATAAGAAATAAATTTTATTTTGTTTGTTTTCCAAACAGCAGAGTCATACGCCGATCTTATTTGACGCCGCAAGTGATTTCTTGCAAAAATTGCTAGCCGCAGGTCAAATTTTGATGTTAACCGGATAAAATTATACCATCAACGGCGACGGCTAAAAGAACCAACGCGATACGGCTCAGTCGCTCAGCTCTGGTCTCTTCTGATTAATTACGACAGCACAATAAACATAGCAAGCAACGTTCTATTTATTTAAGACACTTTTTGTTTACAAAGCAACAACAATTTTTTTAAACCATTGTAAAATGTTAGAACATTATGACAATATAACATGATAGCACACCTTGTGAATACCCCAAATATGTCGATCACGAACAAATTACTTGTTTGGGGGTAGCTTAAATCATGGATTTTTGCCACGTAATGCTTTATGACTTCAAATCACTCGATATTTTCGTAAATTTTTTTTCAATTAAACCATAAATCAAAAATAAAAATTAATTTTCATTAATAATTTAATCAAGTAAATTAAACGTTTATTTATATCAACAACATTACTGTAGAAAATGTTGTTAACATCAAAAAATATTTAATTGATGCTAATAATTTGTTTACTGGTGCAAATATATGTAATAAATTTTGTAGTTACTATCACAAATTTTTTTAATTGAAATTAAATTTTACTTTTCCTGTGTGGCTGGCAAACACAAAGTAACTGAAGCAATTTATTGAACTTTTGACAGAAGTCAACTGGCAGATGCCTGTTTCAGATAAGAGGCAAGTCTTCATAAAAATAACGAACTTATAAGTTTATTAGTTCTCTTTATGTATGTTATTTATTGCTATATCATGTGCTACGTAATTTCTTATTTATTGCAACTTCAAGTGCTACCCCAACAAGCACGAAGTCAAAAATTTGATATGAAATGACTTTATCATTGGACATCAAAAGCAATTCTTAAACCTTTTTCAATCTTTTAATTTCACTATTTGAATTTAAATTGATAATGATTTTAATATAAATATTTGACATACAATGTTCATCAATTTAATATCAAACTGTTATCAAATGTTGTTCTCAAATCCAAAATAAACTTGGCGAAAAATAAATAAATGTTAGCACAAAAAACCGATTAAAGTTAAATGTGTTTTAGAATTATAGAAAAATTACATATTACGTGAAGTGAATTCGCCTTTAGAAAACCTTAATTTCTTGTGAAAAATATAAATTAATTGTGAGTAAAAAATTAATTAAAAAGTGTAACGATTCGAAAAAAAGCAGGAAAGTGAAGAAAATATAAGTATGTTGTACGATCGCGGTGCTACGCCATGACAATCCTCAAAATAAAAAGGAGTCAAGTATTTCGTCTTTGCATGTACATATCAAGCCCTAACCGCGAAAATAACGTAAGCGACATCATTTTCGACTTTCGTTTTTTTTAATAAATGACTTTATTGGTAACACTTGCATCATCTCTCAAAATGTCATGGTCACATAAGGTACCGTTACGTTTTTTGTTTTTTTAGCAAGAATAATTTTATTGTAAGCGGCAAATTTCAAAATTTATATGAAATAAAATAGAAAAAACTCTATCATGTAAAATTAGATTTTTGGTGTTTACGTTATTTTCGCGGTTAGGGCTCGATATGTGTGGACAGAAAGAAAACTATGCCATCTTTTAGCTTTGGTTTCGAATGCTTACCTATTTAAATAAATAATGAATTTAAATTAAAGAAATAAATTTTTTTATTTATGTTCCACATTGTATTAATATCCATTTTTGAGAATAACGTTTGATAGAAAGTTAAAAATAAAGGCATTTTTGAATTTGAAAATAATTTCCCCTTTTTCTTGAGAATGATATGATTTTCAAATCATAACCAAACGTTTGTCGTTTGAGAAACGGTTTGATTTCAAATCATTTTCAATTCGAAAGCAAACCTTCGTGTTTGTTGGAACCTCATATTTGACGTTATTGCAGTATATCCACTATTGTTTCTGCTATACTATTTCTATAGCCACAGCTTCTTAAAAACTCTGCAACTGCATTAAAAAATTTTAATTTATTTAATAAATCACTTAGCCCACAATTTAAAATCCACTTTTTTTTATTGTTTTAGGTAATTATAAATAACTGAGCAAAAATTCCTACTTTTTTTTCAAAAATATATTTCTTATTTATTTATAATTTTTCTATAAATTAAAATTGTATACATATTTAGTAAACAATATTGATATTTAAAAATTACATTTTCAATGTTTTTACAAACTAAACAAATCATAAGTAACTTTATTTGTGTAAAATCAGGGAAACCGGAAAAAGCAATTTCATGTTTTTGGCGCGACCGATGAAGTTAAAAACAATAATTTATTCGTTTAAGAGCTTTTTATGAATTTTGGCATCGATATGGTAGTGCATATTTTAACCTATGCAGCATTTTTTGCATATATTTGTAAAAAAAAATGTTTAAGCTTGTAGTGTATATTTCTCCAATTTTTAGTATATTTTGATGCTTGTTAATATTTTTTAAATAAGTTTTTATGAATCGTTTAATGTGAAAACATAATTTTAATATGGTTATTATTCGTTACTGCCCCTGGGTTCCAAAGAATAAACACTCAAAAATTTGTCTGTAAATACTAGGATGTAGGCATGACCGACTAAACTTTTTTACTTGTTTATTATATTCAAAGTTGTTCAGGACATCAACATCCCTCTTTGACTTACAAAGAAGTATCCTTACAAGAATTGAACAATAACCCACCAGATGGAAAAACCATTTTGGAATGAGGAGCAACACAAATGAGCTGGGAAACGACGAAGCTTATTTCACCACCGAAGCGCAACGATCTCTGATGCTCTCTTAACTATAAGATAGTTAACTAATGCTATTACACGATTAAAAAGCGGCCAAACTGCAGGTACTGATAATATATCTTCAGAAATATTTATGGATCCTTTATGGTCTGCCTACTTACTTGCGACTTTATTAACTGAAGCATGGACTAGCCAATCAACTTTCAGTCGCTGGTATTAAGGTTTAATCATTACTGTTCCGAAGAAGGGAGACTTCCGTGGTTGTAAGCATTGGTGTGGAATAGTGCTACTACCAAAATATATTGTCGATGATAAAGTAAGAATGACTTTCATCACTGAACCAGATTTTAAGACAAGAGCAAACGGGTTTTTAAGAAGGCAGATTATGTGTCAACAATGTAACAACACTCACATTTATAACACTACGTGACAATTTTTTGACCAAATGAATTTGACACCTAGTCTTTGTGTAAAATTTTTCGCTGAATCCGAATATGAAGTCAGAATTGTCAAAAGTAGAACAGTTTTTGAGATATTCCAAAATAACCGTTATTTGTGTTTTTAAAAAAGATGCTGTGACTGAAATGCAAATATCCAAAAAATAAAATTTTAGCCTATTTAAAAACGAAAATTTTGTGCCCAATAGGATCCAGATCGGTGCAAAAAAGACAAAGTTACAGAAGATTAATTGAATTAACCCACAACAAATAAATATACAAAGCTAAATTTTTATTAACAAAAATTGCTTGAAATGATTGAATTTCTATGTGTGTTAATTTACTAAATCTTCTGTAGCTTTGTAATTTTTTTACCAATCTATGTCTTGTTGGGCTCAAAATGTTCATATTAAAATAATCTTATGTCGCATGCAACAAAACATTAGGATTTTAAAATCATTGGTTAAAAAAAATAATTTGTAAGGAGCAAAATTGAACAAAATCATAAAATGTTCAATGAAGCTTAAACTTTTGTCCCCTGTAACTCTGTCATTTCTTGACTAATCTTCACAAGCAATCCATGGTTATTTTAAAAATTTTATTACCTTTAACTTAAAATAAAGAAATACATAATCCGTTTAAAATTTTTGAAGATATTTGCATTTCAGTCACATCATCTTTTTTAAAAACACAAATAACGGTTATTTTGGAATATCTCAAAAACTGTTCTACTTTTGACAATTCTGACTTCATATTCGAACAGAAAAAGTCATCCAAAAAAATATAATTAGACATCACATTTGGAATTACCCGAGCATAATAGCGATCTTGATAAGGAATGCTGGGAAAAAGATGATGCTAAAAGGTAAGACATGAGATGCATTCCAATTTGATCATGGATTTCGACAAGGATACGTAATTTCTCCGCTCCTATTCCTGTTGATACTGGATGAAGTAATGGTGGCAACAACCGCAGAAGCTCCAAACAGTGAACTCCATTTACTAAACTAAATGACTTGTATAACAATGATGACCTATGCCTACTTGCTTTAAGCAAAAAAAATTACAAGCACTTTATCGAAACGCTTGGATTACGGATCAGTACAACAAAAACAAAGATTATGAGAATTAATACTAACAACAACAATGCTCCTGCACTGAAATAACACTGTGTGTAATTTTTTAAGTCAGGGAAAAATAACCATATACGGACAAAAAATAACCATTAAGGACAAAAAAAGACCAGTGTCTCCCAGTTTTGCCCAAAGTCATGGTTTTTGTTAAGGGCCCTTAAATATTTGGGGCCTCGGTGTCATTTTTGCAAAAAAGTGATTATTTTCTTAGGCTCATATCTTGCAAACCGTTCGGAATTCCGATTAACCCTCTGAGACAAAGTTGTAGATCTTGCCATAAAGAACAAACAATAAACAACATTCTAGAGCATACCCAGTAAAAAATGTGTTCCAAAAGAAGCAGGTTTATTGTATGAGTTCATACCTCAAATCGCTCCAAACCTGCTGATGGGATGCCTGATTTTTGTATGGAGTGTTCCCGGTTTGGAGGACTATATTCTGCTGACAAAAAGCGCTTAATTTAACATGCAAACAAAGCACTCCTAAAGTGCTTTTTTAAGGGCTAACTTTATAAATATATTCACTAATGTTTTGCTTTTACTTGTTTAAATGCGTTTTTTCAATCGTTTTCGTAAACCATAATATATTTTAATTTTTTTAAAACTTTCTTCGTTGTCAGCACTAAAATAGCAGCTTTTTTATATTTTATTCTTTATCATTTAGTGCTGTATAAGAGCTCTCTTATTGAAGCTCTCGATTATGGCTTTTTCTCTTAATTTTCCGAAAATTCGATTTATTTTACCTTTTTCCCCTGTTCAGGTCCATAGGCAGCAAACCGTTCAAAATTCAACGAAACAAGAAAAATGTACTTAAGATTTAAAAAAGCAACTTTCTAGAGCATATGAACTTCCTAGGAATGATTCCTAACACCGTGTAGGTAGCATTAGGGTGGTCGTTAACTGTATGGATCAAATTTTTTTTTTATTTTTCCATGCTCTAACCCCCCAATTCGGTGGGTATTGATAAAAAAACAACTTGAAAAAACTTTTAGGACGATCGGCGAAGGCTAAGCCGTCCCTCAAGCCCGCCAAAGTTTGAGAAAAATCGTTAAGTCCGACTTGTATGACTTATATTTAGGAACGTATTCATTTTACATAAAAATCGTTTTCTAAGAAGATGTTTTTAGTAAAGTTTCCAACAACTTTTTCCTTAACAAGTTTTTTCTAAAACTCATATTGAACAAAACCTAATTAAAATAAAAAGTAAACAGCAGCATTGATGCGAATTTTTTCTTTAGAACTGTTTTTTCTTACACACGTCAATTCAGCTTTAATATTTGTGTTTGTGTACGTTTGCTTAAAAAAAATAAATATTCAAACGCATATCATTTGTTTCTAACGTACCACGGTAGATAAAGTTGGTGCAATTGTACTTTTTTGATACAATTCAAAGCCGAAAAGTACGGTGGTACCCTAGGGTGACCGTTAAAATCAAAAGTTGGATTTATTTAGGTCTCACTCGCCAATTTGATGGGTATTGATAAAAAAAAAACAAATTAAAAAAAAATTTTAGGACGATCGGCGAAGGCTAAGCCGTCCCTCAAGCCCACCAACGTTTGAGAAAAATTATAATTTTACATGAAATCTGACTTTTATGTTTAATAACATAGAAAATATTAATTTTGTAGAAAATTTGTTAACAAGTTTTTCTTTATCTCTTATTAAACAAAATAAACTGAAAATATCGAATAAGCCAATAAAAAATCTAATTTTTAATTCATTAAAGAAACGCATTTTCTATGAATTAGTTTTGTTGAAAAACATTTTTGTTATTTATTTAAAAAAAAAACCCGACCAGCCGGGCACCTGGCGTTTTACCCTAATTCGGGTACTCTGAATTCAGTGGTGCTAACCGTTTTTTAGGTTAGCTCTTGTTTTCAAAATTTCGAAAACGGAGGAGGTTGCACAGCGTAACTCAAAAACGGGTTAGTTTACAAAATAAACTAAAAAAAAAAAAAAACGAAATTCCACAATAATATTACCTTTAACAATTATTATAGGTTTTTCTAATGCGTAGTCGTTTTAGAAACCAAATTTTTTTTGGCAATGGGGATAAAAAAAATTATGTGAGGTTGGTCATACATTTGACCCAACTAAGGGCAATCTTGACGCTGCAGTGGCCAAATTTAAGAATTATATTAAACCGGCATATTTGTATGGGAGTCCCCCTAAAGGGTGGAGATAAAAGGCAAGTATTTTTAAGAAAAAACTAATGAAGGTCCGTCATATATTATATCCACCTTGGGGCGATTCCTTGGCAGTTCGGGGGCTTTTTCTTCAATATATTTCTAGTCTGTGTTGATAATTTTATATGAGAGCACCCTTAAAGAATAAAGAAAGCGTGCAGTTATGTTACAGGGATAATAAATGAGAAAACCAATATCGTACTTACGAACTTCTTAAATCGTACTTTTTCGACCCCAATAGTAATAAATAATTTTTTTTTATAAAAGAACAAGACTTTTGTTTCGGTTACACTTGAAACCATTGGTACAGACGGTCTATTTCGTTCCTTTGTTTTTATAATATTTTGACATGAAGGCTTATATGCTGCCGCTGATACTTGATTTAGAATGTGGCATATGCAATCGTCCAATGATCAAGTGCAAAAATCTATTCACAATAGCAAAGCTTAGTTTTTGTTGCAAATGGTCTTGTAAAGAGCAAATGCAAAATATCATAGCTGTTTTGTTCAATCCAACAACAAAATACACAGAGTTTCCTTAAGATTTCATAAAAACGCTATGAAATTTTGCATTTGCACTTTGGCAAAACGATTTGCACCAAACACTAAAATCCGTTTATATTCATTGGACAGTAAATACAAGTTGCCATTTTATATCAATTATAAATATTTAGTTATGAAAAATTTTGAAATAATACCAAATGAGTCACGGGGGTACCACCGTACTTTTTGGCTTTGAATTGTATCAAAAAAGTACAATTGCACCAACTTTAACAACCGTGGTACGTTAGAAACAAATGATATGCGTTTGAATATTTATTTTTTTTAAGCAAACGCACACAAACACAAATATTAAAGCTGAATTGACGTGTGTAAGAAAAAACAGTTCTAAAGAAAAAATTCGAATCAATGCTCCTGTTTACTTTTTATTTTAATTAGGTTTTGTTCAATATGAGTTTTAGAAAAAACTTGTTAAGGAAAAAGTTGTTGGAAACTTTACTAAAAACATCTTCTTAGAAAACGATTTTTATGTAAAATGAATACGTTCCTAAATATAAGTCATACAAGTCGGACTTAACGATTTTTCTCAAACTTTGACGGGCTTGAGGGACGGCTTAGCCTTCGCCGATCGTCATAAAAATGTTTTCGAGTTGTTTTTTTTATCAATACCCACCAAATTGGCGAGTGAGACCTAAATTAATCCAACTTTTGATTTTAACGGTCACCCTAAGGTAGCATAGTATCTCATTGTTGAAGTAAAGAAAAAACCAATGAAATTAAAAAATTTTCGGGAAATTTATCACTTTTGCGGCAACCAAAGCGGTGTTAATAAGAATGATTCCTAAGAAGTTCATATGCTCTAGAAAGTTGTTTATTGAGAAATAAGGTACATTTTTGTAGTTGATTGTTTCCTTGAATTTTGATCGGCTTGCTACCTATGGAACTGAACAGGGGGAAAAAAGGTAAAAAAAATCGAATTTTTTTAAGTTTTTGGGGATTTTGATCTGGAAGATAAAGTTTTTTAGATTTTATATGTTCACAGAGCTACAACTATTTTTAAAAGTGTAAATCAAAATTCCGAGCGGTTTGCAAGATATGAGTCTGAGAAAATGATCACTGTTTTGCAAAAATGCCACCGGGGCCCCAAATCTTTAAGGGCCCATAAAAAAAAGTGCATGACTTTGGGCAAAACTGGGAGACACGGGTCTTTTTTTTGATCCATTATGGCATATGGATATTTTTTTTTGTGTTGCACTGTGTAAGTAGCCATTGAGGATATCCAATCTTTTAGTTAATTGGGATGTCGACGCTCGTAAGGCCATGTTTGTGGTCGTTAAGAAATATATGGATTTCCAATTATTTGTTCAGTGGTATAAATTTAAGTCTAAACTTAAAAGTTACCAGAAAACTACATACTTTTAAAAATCGCTGCCTACGCTGTATAATCGAATGTTTTTGGCCAAACACTATTAGTTACATCAATTTTTGCGTCTGAAACATCAATCCACATGTTAAGGTCAGAGAATACTATCGCTAAAACCGCTGTAATATACAACCCTGTAGCACTCGCCCTAAAACCACTTGGCAGACATCAACCCTAAAACAGCCAACCATGTCACAATTTACGTGGGCTAATGCTTGAAGTAAAGCACAAGACAGAACCAGATGCAAATTTTCTAATTGAGGCCGTTTGCTCCAAAGATTGAGAAAATCGGGTCATCATTATTACATATTATATATATATTTATATATATATTAATTCCTGTTGTTCTTTTGAGGAACATAGGGCCATTAAATATATGCAAATATTATAAAATTGATTTTATGTGCATATTTCCGGTTTCCCTGCATAAAATAATTGAATTATTTGGATTTAATCCCCAGTTTTTTATTATTTTAAAAACATTTTTTTTTTATTAAATTCTTTATTGATTTATGATCTTGTAAGTAGGAAGATTTATTTATTTATAATTAAATACATAAATAAATATTCTGTGAAAATTACAAACCCACATACATTTTTTACTTTCTAATTTTGTTAAAATTTTAATTTCTATTGAAAATTTGTATAGATTTTGCAGCTTTAAAATATTGTAGAGAAACCTTAAAATTTTTTCTTATTTAAATAGTTTTTCTATTATGTAGAAAATTTTATTTTCGATGTAATTCTATTACAACAATATTTTAAAATATTTGTTTTGAAATTTAAACTTATCTTATTTACAATTTACTTTGTTCAGAGCAAGTGTAGTAAATTTTCTTAGCAAATATAGAACTCCTCCTTAAATATTTATGTTTCTATGGGATTATTGTCCTCATCACATGAAATATATTTGATTTTAACTTTTTGTTTTTCAATGCCATTTTGCACAGAAATGCACAGATGCGAACCTTCACTGTCAGTTTTTTGGGTCTCCGGTGCACAATCTTTTCGTAATAGATTGCAGGTGGTGCCCAAATGATTGGCCTGTCGGTCACGCAACGAAGAGTTTGCCACTTGTATTTGTGTCTCAATAGTGCTACGTTTCCAATATGGTTTGCGTTCAACTGTAAAGAAATAGAAAGGATAAAGAGAACATTGGAGTGCTATTTGTACACGTAAGGAAGACACATTTTTGGTCACATTAAATAGGTTCTTCTTAATAATAATATCATTCATATGTTTACCACAATTGTATGGTTGTTTATCAACAATACAGTTTTTCTCCTTTTAAAATCCAACTTGTTTGATGATTGATAAGCAACCAAACTATTATTTGTAGCTAACAAAATAATGTTATTGCTAAACACAACATTATTGGAATCCTTATGGAGGACTGAATTAATCATAATATAGTTGCCTGTGACAATAATATGGTTAAATATGTTTAAAAATGGTTTTTGACCATAAGATTTTTCATAAAAATGTGTATGTGTTTATGATTTTTTTTTGAAAATCTTTTGGTAGCAAAATATTTTCAATATAAAATTTTTTGAGCTACCAAATTTCTATAGAAAACTTTTAATAACCCATAGTTTTCCTTATTCGATACTTAAAGAGTATGTGGAAATCATTAGAAAGCAAATTTTTGGTTATCTGACGATTTTCTATAAAAATGTTATAAAAGCGATAGATAATCGAAAGAATAATCTAAAAAATTAAAATTTTTCACAGAAATCTTCTGGTTGCTATGGATTTTTCTATAGAAATCGTTTGGTCATTCTATTTTATGAAAATCATTTTACCACTGAAGAACTCAATTAGCAAATTTTAAATAACTAAAGATTTTTAAAGAAAATCTCTCGATAGCTACAAATTTTCTTGTAAACTATTTTGTGGTAGCCATATTATTCTACAACGAAAAATTTTGCGGTAGCTAAACACTTAAAAAACAGTAAAATTTGCGGTAGATAAAGATATTCTATTCAGAAAATTTTGAGATAGCCAATGATTTTCTATATAAATTTTGGGGTAGCCAAAAATTTTATATATACATTTTGGGGTAGACAAAGATTTTCTATATCAATTTTGGGGTAGCCAAAGGTTTTCTATATAAATTTTGGGGTAGCCTACGATTTTCTATACAGAAAATTTAACGGATGCTTATGATTTTCTATATAGCAAATTACTTTTTTCTATGTAAAAAATAAAGCGGTAGCTAAAGGTATTCTATATGCAAAATTTTACGATAGCTAAATATATTGTGTATAAAAACTTTTGTGATAGCTTAAGATTTTTTATATAGAACATATTGCGCTGGCAAAAGATTTTCAAAATAGAAAATTAAGTGGTAATTAAAGGTATTTTACTTAGATAATTTTGCGATAGATTAAGATTTTCTATTATGAAAATTTTGCGGCATTTAAATTTCTGTATAGAAAATTTGTGGTAGAATAAAATTCCCTTTTTCGAAAATATGCAGTAGCTAAATTTTTCTATGAAGATAATTTTGCGATAGCCAAATTTTTCTATATAGAAAATTTTGCGAAAGCTTGCTTTTCAGTAAAACTTGATGTAGCATAAGAAAGCCAATGGTTTTTTATATAGAAAAATAAGCGGTAGCTAAGGGTATAATATATAGAAAATTTTTAGATAAATTAAGATTTTCTATGTAGAAAATTTTGTGGTAGCTAAATATTTTTAATACAGAAAATTTGCGGTAGATAAAGATATTCTATGTACAAAATTTTCGGTAGAATTAATTTTACTTTTTCGAAATTTTGCAGTAGCTTAATTTTTCTATAAGAAAGATAAAAACTTGCTTTACAGTAAAATTTAAGGTTGCTTAAGATATTCTATTGAGAAAATTTTGCGGTGGCCAATGGTTTTCTATATAGAACGTTTAAGGGAGCTTAAGATTTTTGATATAGAAAGTTTTGCGGTAGCTAAATGTTTTCTGTATAGAAAAATAAGCGGTAGCTAAAGGTATTCTATGCATAAAATTTTACGATAGCTATAGATATTGTGTATAGAAAATTTTGTGATAGCTTAAGATTTTCTACGTAGAACATTTTGCGGTAGCAAATGATTTTTTATAGAGAAAATTTACCGGCATCTAAAGGTATTTTATATATAAATTTTTGCTGTAGATTATGATTTTCTATGTAGAACATTTTGTAGTACCTCAATGTTTTTTATATAGAACTTTTGCGTTAGATAAAGATTTTCTATATAGAAAATTTCGAAAATCTTGCAGCAGCTTATTTTTTCTAAATAGAAAAATTTGCGAAAGCTTAAAACTTTCTATGCGGTAAAATTTGGGGTAGCTTAATTCTATTGAGAAAATTTTGCGTTGGCCAAAGGTTTCTATTTAGAAAGTTTTAGTGTAGCTATAGATTTTCTATATAGAAAGTTTTGCGGCAGCTAAATATTTTCTGTATAGAAACATTAAGGTATTGTATAGAGAAAATTTTGCGCTAGCTAGAGATTTCCTACCTAGAAAATTTTGCGGTACCTAAAGATTTTCTACCAGTCTATTAGTATCTTAATTATTTATTCGTCCATTTGTAAATTATAAAACTTTTATATTGCTTTACCTCTTGTCATATTATTTGATGAATTTTTGTTTAAAGTCATGCGGCTTCGCTGTGAATTTGATTTACTTGGAGCCCTATGCCAACAGCAACAACAAATAATTTTTTGGAAATACAAACGAAATCTGTAAATGAAAAGAAAAAGTTATCTTTGCCTGCCTTAAACGTTTTCATTAATGACTACCTTTTGTTCATCCAATAATATATGATAGGATTCACCATGGCATTCGACATGGCCAACCAGTAGAAACCCAAGTACATGTGTTGCACGTACTTCGCCGATGTCACCTGATTATTATGATATGCATAGATAAAGAAGAGATGGTAGGGTAGCCAGCATATCGCAAATATCGACACAATGGCTATAAACATGCGAACAACTTTTCGTTTTGACTTCATTGATTCCATTTGACGTTCGGTGGTCTCACCAATCGAACGACTGCCCCACAGCACACGTCCCATAAGAAAATAACAGATTAACATTACAACCATCGGAATGCCGTACGTTATGACCAAAATTATGATGTTGTAGCTTAAGGGAGAATAAGAGATTAAACGGAAGTGTTAGTTTGTGATATATGAAAATATTTGTGTATGTGTGCGTGTGTATTGGTTTTTCGATTGTGCTTGTAAAAATATTTACCAATAGTCCAATATTGATGTGGGATAGCGACCATCTGGCCAAAGCATATAACAAACGGTACGTTGTTTTCCATTATAATATCTGAAATGTAAAGATGAGAATTGGGATTTAAGAGGTTTCTGTACAGTGAATGGCAATAAAAGTAAAAAAAAGTAAAAAATATTTCATTTTGCTTGGTTTCTAGGAGATTTATATGGATTTCTAAAATAATTTTAAGAGGTGTTTTTTGATAGCTAAGATTTTTCGTTTTTTTTTTGTAGAAATATATCAGTAGCTTAAAATTGTTGGTAATCTATAAAATCTTTTTTATAGGGTTATTTATTTCACCAAATATTTTTATTGCATGAAATAAAATTTAGTTGTTTTTAAAAATCTGTTGTCTGTCTGTTGGTTTTTGTTTCTGTTAGTACTTGATATTTATTATAGCAATCTTTCAGGTTTTCAAGGAAGATTTTCTATAGAAAATTTTGCGATGGTTTAAAATTTTGCGATAGCTTAAGAATTTATATAACAAATTTGCACTAGCTTAAGATTTTCTGAAGAAAATTTTGCGATAGCTTAATATTAAGAATTTTTCGGTAGCTAAAGATTTTTTATAGAAAATTTTAAAGTAGATTTTTTTATAGAAAATTTTTCGGTAGCTAAGGTTTTCATTGTAGAATATTTTACGGTTATTAAAGATTTTTTAGCTTAAAATTTTTTATAGAAAAATTAACGGTAGCTAATGATTTTTTATAGAAAATTTTATGGTTGCTAACGTTTCCAATTTAGAAAATTAAAGATTTTTTAGCTTAAAATTTTTTATAGAAAAATTAACGGTAGCTAATGATTTTTTATAGAAAAATTAACGGTAGCTAATGATTTTTTATAGAAAATTTTATAGTAGATAAAGATTTTTTATAGAAACTTTTACGGCAGCTAAAGATTTTTTATAGACGATTTTACGAGTTTTTAAAAGAAAATTTTACGGTAGCTAAAATTTTTTTATAGAAAATTTTACGGTAGCTAAATGTTTTATAGAAAATTTTACGGTAGCTAACGTTTCCAATTTAGAAAATTTTACGGTAACCAAAGGTTTTTTATCGAAACTTTTACGGTAGCTAAAGATTTTTTTTAGAAAATTTTATGGTGGCTTAAGATTTTCTATAGAAAATTTTGCGATAACATAAGATTTTCAATAGAAAATTTGCACTAGCTTAAGATTTTCTATGGAAAATTTTGCGATAGCTTAAGAATTAGAAAAAGAGTAGATTAAGATTTTTCATAGAACATTTTTAAGGTAGACAAAGATTTTTTACTGAAAAATTTTCAGCAGCTAAAAATTTTTTTAGCTTCAAATTTTTTATAGAAAAATTAACGGTAGCTTATGATTTTTTATAAAATATTTTACGGTAGATAAAGATTTTTTATAGAAACTTTTACGGTAGCTAAGATTTTTTATAGACGATTTTACGAGTTTTTTATAGAAAATTTTACGGTAGCAAACATTTTTTTATAGAAAATTTTATGGTAGCTAACGTTCCAATTTAGAAAATTTTACGGTTACTAAAGAATTTTTTGCTAAAAATTTTTTATAGAAAAATTAACGGTAGATAATGATTTTTTATAGAAAATTTTACGGTAGATAAAGATTTTTTATAGAAACTTTTACGGTAGCTAAAGATTTTTTATAGACGATTTTACGAGTTTTTTATAGAAAATTTTACGGTAGCTAAAATTTTTTTATAGAAAATTTTATGGTTGCTAACGTTTCCAATTTAGAAAATTTTACGGTAACTAAAGACTTTTTATCGAAACTTTTACGGTAGCTAAAGATTTTTTTATAGAAAATTTTACGGTAGCTTAAGATTTTCTATAGACAATTTTGCGATAGCTTAAGATTTAGAAAAAGAGTAGATAAAGATTTTTCATAGAAAATTTTTAGGTAGATAAAGATTTTTTACAGAAAATTTTTCGGTAGCTAAGAGCTTAAAGTTTAGGGAAAATCAGTAATAGGTAATAATTGATTGCTAAAATCTTTTTTATATTTGATGGATAGTTTGCAGTTTTACTTAAAAGTATTACAACATTATTAGTTAAAATTGAATGGCAGTCAAAGATTTTCCGTACAAATTTTTAATTAGCTTGAGAGTGTATTTTTAAATTAAGTCAGTAGCTTATGTATTTTTGTATGTTTTTATCAACAGCTAATTATTATTTAAGCAAATCTGCCAATAGCTTAAAGTTTTCTTTAAGCATGTATGGCAGGTTATTCATATTTATTTATTTCTTTTTTATTAACTTCTGTCCATAGCTCTGGTTTTTTTTATAAATCTGGAGGTAGCTTTATATTTTATTCATAATTTTAACTGGAGTTTTAGAATGTAGTAGAAAGAACAAGGTTATCTTTTCTTTATTTAAGAAATTTGTATACAATATACTAAATATTAGTTCTGCTGAAAATTTTTAGTAGCCAAAGACTCTTGTAAATTTTTTAAGGATGTTGGTAGCATTAAATTTTTTTTATAAAATAAATTAGTTTTTAATTTTCTATTTGTTTTTTATTGGTAGCTTTAGAAGTTTGTCGTAAGCTTAAGATTGTGAATAGAATTTGTTTGTTAAGTAAGATTGGTGGAAGCTAATTTTCGGTAGCTTTATCTTTTTATAAACATGTAACGAAAGCTCTGCTGTTTTATGCAGCATGTGTCTAGTCCAGCACTTTATCAGTCGCTGGTTTGTTTCTGCATATACATGGATGTTGGATATTGTAGGGGTCCAATATATACATACATACATAGTATATTACGTTAAAGAGTACTTAAATAGAGCGTATATCATGTAATGTAGCGTATTTTATTTAAAATGTGTGGTAATCAAAGATGTTTGAAAAACTGTTTTTCGGTAGCTTCAAAATGTTCAAAGGTTCGGTTTTTTACGAACGATGATAAAATTTATCGGTAGCCAAAATATTTGTCTTTATTAAAGTTACGTGTTTTAAAAAGTTCTATTAGTTTTATTTTATTGATAGTCACTGTACACTTTTAAAGTTTTTGTTTCTGCATTAAAACGGTTTTATTATGCATGTGATACATTTTAATAATGTAGCTTCTCCATAATTCATGAATTATTAACATACATAGACACTTTTGGGAATTCATGAATTATTAATTTAAAATAAAACGTTTGGGTAGCAATACGTGTCGTATACTTAATATGAATTCATTTAATTAATTTTATGTATCTTCTTACTGGCTTAAGGCCCATTTTTGCAACTTACCGATAGCTAAAGACATGATTTCATTGGCAATATACAAAGTGTTTCATTATTACAAATTTACTTTAACCTACCAGGTAGGATGAACCGGCCGAAAAATTATCGCTCACTTTAGTTGTAATAATTGAACCTAGTTTTAGCTATTGGTAAGTTGTGAAAACGGGCGTAAGAATATTTAACAAATAAATAAAAAAGGAATAAAACATTTTATTGAAAATTATTTATTAATTGAAAATTTAAATGAAATCCTTTTAAGCCAATTAAATTTTTGTATTAAAGTTTTAATATGCCTTTATTTTATTTTAGTCGGCTGTTTACAAACAATATGCTTTTCTTCCTCTCTTTTCATTTAAATCTTCTCATATTTCTTAAGAAATTTATAAATAAATGACGTTTTAAATGCCGCACCAAAATATTCACATTAAAGTCATGTTTGTCATTCTGTCAAACTCTTGAAACGGCAAATATGCCACATACTTTGTTGAACTTACCGCACAACATCAAGTCATTTAAGTGTCAAAGTTTATGTATTCACTTCTTCTCGCTGAGTCTTTGCTGACACTTTTATGCACAAATTGAAATTGTCGTTATTGGGTTTTGTAAAGAATGTTACGGCAAGAAAATAATTTTCTGCTTAGCTGAGGTGGCAACGGGAACGGGTACAGCCATGGTATAAAACGCGTTACTTGTATTCCATTTTTCGCCATGTTTACTATTAACAACTTTGGATATTTGCTGTGTTATTTTAAAGTTAAGCTGCCATATATACAGAAAAAAATCCCATTTCTCAATTATACATTTAAGGTGGAAGTACATAACACGCATTAGTTCGTCGGCGATTTTCGTGCGTTTAAAAGCTTTAGCGCGTAAAAAATTGCAAGTTACACAACACGCGTTACAAAAGCCATTCCTATCAGTGGTTTTTTATTTGTTTACTTATTTGTGCATTTAAAACGGGTTCGTATAGTATATCAAGATTATGTTATTTATTGAATTTATTCTTTTTTATAAATATTGTGTTTTTTAAGCTCTTCAATAAGTTTTCCTTTCATGATTCACAAATTTTTTAAATTATTTTAATGTCAGCTGATTACTTGTCAAAAATACAGAACGCGTTAAAAAGTTCAAAGTTAACCAACTTTCTGGCGCAAACGCGTCAAAATATTTTGCATGTAGCTTGTTCTATGAAAATACACTAGTTTAACTTTTTTTTGACAGAAGATGACAGTTATGTACTTCTACCTTTACTTCTTTAAATTTGCTTAAAATTTAGTTTTAACAAGGGAATGAGATATTTAACGAAATAAAATGAAATTCCGTTGTGTTTATTTTTTTTTTGTTCCTAAACAGCTCAACTGATTTTACATGAAATTATCATAGTAATTTCCTAATGATTGTCACAATAACACGTGATTATCCGGCGCTTAGCATACACTTTAAATATTTGAAAATGTTTAAGTGTGCCATGGCAAAACTCCCATACAAAGACAATACAAATTCCAATGTGAGAACGGTTTCAGTAGAAGTTTTTTAAATTTGGAACAAATAGTTTTTTTTTGCACAAAATATATCTGGAAAAGTGAGCGTGGAATTTCTCATATGAGGACAATGTGGAAATGACTTACATGAGCACCTGCCATATGGCCTTCTCTCGTGAGGGATCTTAACCACTAGGTGACGAACTATGCGTTAACCAAACGCCCCTGCGTTTGCTTGGCTAAAACACACATACATAGGTAGCAATTTGTGTGTATAATTCCACAAAAATTATACACCTGTGCCTTGTTTCATCTGCTTTGATTTTCAGAGTCCTCGCCGGTCATCTTGGAGACAAAGATTACCAATACCTCAAACTTGTTGTCTACTAACAGACTACTAACTCTTCGTCGCTCCATCCATTCCAAAGCGATACCCATTTTGACTATCTCAACAAGCACGCCGCAATAGTGAAAATTAAGACTTTCATGTGGAAGTCTACCTTCCTGCGGTTTTGAGTGAAAACTACAGCCACTACGTGATTGCCGAAATTATTCATTAGTCAAGAAAGTTTGCAAAGACAATCTTCCTGAAAGACAGGACCAGGTTTAAGAACTTTGATGATAATTCAAGATCGAAAAATCAAAAGACTTTAAGAGCCCTGTAATTTTGATATTTTTCACAACCCAGGAATGCATGCACCTGTTATTTTCCCCAGTCGATGTAACATCATGAAGTTGAATATTTCTTGCACCTCCTGGGAGGCGCAACACATCCCCTAGGGAACCCAAGCAAGAACAAAATAAATGCCTAAATAAATATCTAGAGACGAATGATACAAGAGATATGCTTTAAACATATATCTTAGTCTAGGTTCACACTATGAAAGTATTCTTTCAGAAAGTCTGAGTTTATGGGTGGGAGAGGAGAGATGAAAAGCATGTTCTCTTCCCCTCTCACCAATAAACTCAGACTTTCTGAAAGAAAACTTTCATAGTGTGATCCCAGACTAACTTATTTTATTTAATTGGGGGATCGCTTCCTGGGTAAAGTGAATTAAAAGATTAACCCAGGAAGCAAACCTCCTATGCTCCAGTGGAAGTCAGAGGAAAACGTAAGTATATATTCCTGGGCTAAGGTACTTTTATATCTGTGTTCACATGGAAGTCCTAAGCTACAGTCGATATATGCCAAAATTGAGTTATTGCGACTAGAAAAGATGTAAAATCTTTTATGTAACTAAAATTTTTTTTTTAAATTTACTTGAAGTCTTTACATAACTTATACGATAATAAACTTCAAAGCTAAAAACTACTTGAATAAAACCTAAAGAAAACGATAATATCTGCAAACTACATTGACTTTATATAAATTTTCATATTGGCTGGGATATAAAGTAGAATTAAAAATACGTAGATTTAGTTTAATAAAATTGCAATATGTCATACCTATTGTGCGAGAAACGCGAAACTTAGGAGATATACGATATTTCATTTCAGCAGTAAAAATCCTTAAAAAATATATCAAATAACATACAAGAAATATAAACATTCTTAAAAAGGAAAAAATTAACCATTTTTTTAAACGGTCCAGCTCACGAACCGACTGCAGTTGACTCAACCAATTTTGGAAATCATCAAAAGATAAACCAGGGTAAGAGGGCGGGCCAATCAGTCCGTGGAACTAAACTTTTTAGATCAAATTTTTCTTTTCCAACGTTCTCTCCTATGACCTCTGCAACACTTTGTTATTTGTGATATGATTTCACCAATGGTATGGCAACAATAAATAGTCACTCGGGTATAAATGTGGTATAAATGAAAAATTGTCGATGTGACAGAAGACTCTTATATCTTTGTTGAATAATCTTCCTTCCACGGTAAGATCTAGCAAATTGAATCCTATTGAACAAATATATAGGCTGCTTAGAGATAATAATCTTATCTAAAAATATAAGGCATTTAAGTTTCAAGAGGTTATCAAACTTAATTTCAAATATCTGATACGAGTAGAGTGAAATGTGGTCACGACGTCCTTTGAGAAATACATATCTTGTAATATTGTTGTAAGCTAAGTTGAGTTTACGTTGATCGTCACTGTCACAGTTCGCAAAAATTTCACAACCGTATAATAGGACAGGAATAAGATATGTTTTTGCAAACAACTCCAAGGTTCTCAGCTGTTTTAACATACTCGATTCTATTTCCCTTGATGTTAACTTCCGGTACTTCAAATGCTCTATTAGACTTCGAAAGCAAAATACATTTAGATTTGGCTGGGTTGATGGATAGCCCATTGGCATTAG
Organism: Pollenia angustigena; assembly: GCA_930367215.1. NCBI lineage: Eukaryota > Metazoa > Arthropoda > Insecta > Diptera > Polleniidae > Pollenia > Pollenia angustigena. Next base: position 53,601,037 of record OV884056.1, on the reverse strand, counting down.
CCCAGCTGTCAATTTTGTTTAATTCACAATTTAAAGAGTTTACACAAGAACTTATATTTTCTATATGGGCACTCATGTAAACCTGCACGTCATCAGCGTACATATGGACTTTGCTGTCAGTCAAAACATCAGGTAGGTCATTAATGTACATACATAATAAGAGTGGCCCCAGTACAGAACCTTGAGGAACTCCTCTTTTAACATTCAATGAGTTTGAAACATTATTATTAAGATGAACACGTTGAGATCTGTCCATAAGATACGAATATATAAGATTACAGGCTGTATTCGAAAAATAAAATAATTTTTGAAGCTTTGTTAATAAAATTGCATGATCTACCGTATCAAATGCTTTACTATGAACAAGAAGAACTAGGAAAGCAACCAAGTTTTCATCTAACTTTGATCTGAGGTCTTCAACCACATCCAGTAGGGCAGTGGTACATCTTCTAGCTTTCATGAAACCCGATTGCCTATCAGACAGAAAATTATTTCTTCCTAAGTACTGATTGATTTGTTTTGCTATGAGGTTTTCCATGACTTTCGATAGGAACCGAAGAATGGCAATCGGCCTGAATTCACTGTTGGTTTTAGGAATAGGGACTATTTTAGATTGTTTCAATGCATCGGGAAAAGTAGACTTCATGAGAACAGAATTGAATAAATATGTATAGTAGGTAAGTAGCCTAGGTGTTAAATATTTTAAAAACATGGGAACTAAATCATTAGAACCAACCGCATTTGATTTTACAGATGACAAACATTTCAAAACTTCAATCTGATTAACGCAACGAAAACTAAAGGGATTTTGTATTGGGACAAAGAAAAAATCATCATAAATGTTACAAGCTGGCGATTGGACATTGACATTTATAAATTGGTCATTCAGAATGTCAAAGTCAGCATCCATATTACATCTTTTGTTGAATTTCTGGCCTATTCCAATTTTGCGAACTTCCTTCCATTTGGATTTGTTATCCATTGTTAAAGAAAACTTTCTGTGGTAGTATGTAGCCTTCGCAAGTTTTACGCGCTTAGTTACCTCCCTACGCGCAACTTTGTGAATATCCTTCAGATCATCAGTTTTTAATCTCTTCCATCGACTGTATGCAGCATCACGTCTTTCTATTAATAACATTATTTCGTTAGTAAGCCAAGGTTGCTGATTCGTTGCGATCCGCTTAGTTTTAATTGGGACACACATGTCAAATAATAATTGAACGTTCTCCTGGATTAGAGAAAGTTGGTCATATACACAATCAATGGTATATATCTGGTCCCAAAAAATGTTATCAATATTCTGGTTTAAAATTGTGTGATCGATATTATGCAAATCGCGGTATGTAATATACTTATTCTCAGCAGTCATGGACAGTTTATAAGTCAGAAAGAGAATATCATGATTAGAAAACACTGACGCTGAGATTTGATCATAAAGAAATATTTTAGGTTTATTATTAACGAATACTAGACCAATCAAACTATTAGAGGTCGTGTGAAAGTGAGTTGGAGTAGAGTCGTTCACAGGATAAAGATGAAGAGAGTGCATAGGATCTTTTAACGGGTTATCATTAAAGTCACCAATAATAACAATATCATCAAATTTAACAGTGATATCCTCAAGAATTGAAATGAGGGGATTTACGTTCATGTTACTACTAGGTCTATACACACTGCCCAATAGCATTTTCTTATTATAAGAGGTTGAAATTTCTAGAAATACATATTCAATTTCACTGCTTATTCTAGTGGAAAGTTTTACTTTACAAGAAATTTCGTTTCGAACATAAATCGCAACTCCACCACCTCTAGCTCTGGTTTCTACATCATCAACAAGAATTCTTCTATCGGAACGGAATAGTCTAAAGCCCTGTAAACTTAACACTGAATCATGCACATCCAATTGGAACCATGTTTCAGAAACACAAATAATATCAACACCTGACGATATAAATAAATGCCGAAATTCATCGATTTTGTTATTTAAACTTTGTGCATTTAAGTGCACAATATTCAGACCAGACCGTTGTTTGGCTAAGACTCTAAGCATGTTGTGCACACAGTCTCTGGAATTTTGACTACTAGAGTTAAACATTTACGTTTGAAGTGTTGGCAATGCGTAAAAAATTAGGTCAATAACCAAGTTTAGTATAGTTGGATTCCAGCGAAAAAAGGAGTTGTACATAAAAAGTTTGGTAAAAAATAAGTAGTCTATTAAAATCGTAAATAAAGTTTTAAGTTTAAAGGTAAATGTATTAAATAACTCAGAACAAAAGACAAAATAAGTTTTAAAATAATATGAGTTACTATATATTTTACAATGTGCCTAGGTCCACGGCTTTCAGTATCAGCCAATTCCTCAGAGTTAGGAAATATCGAGTATTGCTGCTTGATGTCATCAATTTGTAATAAGTTTTCGTCAGCGGTCTTTTTAATGTAGACAATAGTGCTGGGATACTATCGATATTTTCTACTATCGATATTTATCGATAGTTCAGATTACACTATCGATATATCGATATTATTATCGACTGAATGTTTGTCCTTGTGCAGGAAAACTTTAATTATTTTTTTATAAGTCCGTTGTTTTTATCACTTTATTGAATGTATGAGACGTTTGTATATACGCACGTTATTTTTGATGGCAAATTTTTTAAAAATTAATAAGTACGTTTCTGAAGGAACCGAAGTAACAGGGACTATAAGATATTCCATTGTAACTTTAAAAAATGTTCTTAATTCTAAACCAAAAAAAGTAATCAATCTAGCGGACTTATCCTCTAATGGTCGTTCATTGTTTTGTCCTATGCTTCCAATTGCATTTGGATTTGCATTTTTTTTTACAATATTACAAAATATTTGACATTGCAGCCCTATATAAACATGTAAAAATTTCGACTTAAAGGCCTTTAATTAGCAGTAAAAAGCACTGCTTAGCAATCCATACCACTTGCCATTCTTGTTGTTTGCATTCATTGCTGTAATTCAGCGCGAATTAATAATAGCAAGTAAAATTTTTGGCAAAAAACTGTGTGTGTATAGCTGCTGTAACATGTCTTCATAGCTGTATTTTAAATAATAAAAATATCGATATTTATATTTTTCCTATCGATATTTTCGATATTTTAAGACTATCGATAATATCGATAGTCTATCGATAGTTTCCCAGCACTGAACATGTGAAAATCCATTTTTTCTATTTTCTCTTCAAATTACGAGGTACTCTGCTATCCACAGTTTTCAAACCTAAACTAAATGAAGCAGCTTTTTAATCATTCATCACATTTTGTGATATAAAGCAAATTTTTAATTTAAAAGTAAAAATATTGTTGTTCGTAATTATTATGTTGCATGTTGTATTCAAAGATTGTATATCAAAATATTTTTGTCCCGTGCGGCAAACCAGTGACCACCCGACGATGCACCATGTGGTTTCTTTTTCGTGTTTGCTTTAACAAATACTTTGAACTACTTGAAAGACATTTAAAAATATTAGTGTAATAAATGGTATATGCGGCAGAAAGCAGGTTGGCATTATTTTAGTTTAATCTAAATTAATTTCTTTTTATATTTTGTGCATATAAAATGGTCTCGCGACCCATGTAATCTTTAACGAAAAAACTCTGTCCTGCTGTTTATATTTAAAATTAATCCAAACATTATTTAACGTTTTTCTAGAAAAAAAAAACATTTTTGTCCCGTGCGACAAACCTGTAACCACCTGACGAGGAGTCGAATGACAGAAGCCTGTTTACTGTATAAGTGCTACTCTTTCTTTAACAGGGTGGAAATTAAAAAAGTCACAAACTTATTGATTGCAGACCTAGTAATTTTTACAATTGTCACTTTCTTAGTAGGCCAATCGTTAGTTATTAATTTATCCATAATCGAAATTTAATACAAATCATTGTTTTCCAAAGCTGCGATTGTAAGTTCATTATTTCATATTTTTAACTAAAAATTTAAAACTTTTTGACTTTAATTTAGTTTCATATTATCAATATAAATAAAGTGTCTGTTTAACAATTGCAAACATAAACGTTTGTGTAGAATTCCATATGGATGTTTTTTTAAAACTGAGTGTTTTTCATAGACATTTTCTATGAAATTGTTGAACAGGCTGTAATTCAAATCATTAGTAAAAAAATAATGGAAATTTACTCTTTTGCAGAATATTTTCTCTAGATACTTTCCCGTTTTCTATATCTTTTTTTAAGGCTTACAAATAATAAAAAATTCAAAATGCTATATTCGGCTGTACCGAATTTTCGATACCCTCCATCGCGATGCATCGAGAGCAAGAATATTTCAGGAGTGAACTTTAGATGAGATCTATAATAATATTTGAACAAATCTTTATAAAATCTGTGCTCGCAATATTATAATTCGTTATTTTTTTAGTCATATTTAAGTCTATTCCGCGAGTAGGGTTTATATGGGACCTACAGATGTTAAATAATGGGCTTATCAGCACGTGCGATTTCTTTTCTTATAAAAATAAATTGGCCAAATCTAACCAGAATATCAGTATTTGTAAAAGTGTTAGGCGTACTGTTGTGTTTTCAGAGAGCGAGATTTGGTACATTACCGCTCTTCACGAAACTTGGCGCATAAAACTATATTATCGATATTACTATCGACTGAATTTTTGTAATTGATCGTAGGGTTTCCGAAAGAGAGCTTTATTTGCGGCATATACGGCTGTGCCAAATTTGGGTCTAAAACTCTTTTTCTTCTAAACTAAACGCTGGATATAAAATTCATACCGCTAAAGAGAACTTGATACAAGGTAAGATCTTATTTCTTCTTTTTTTTCTGGAGAAGTTCAAAAGTGAGTCTGATTTCAATTGATGGACATGGCTGAATCGGCTTATAATATATAATAATAAATTTTATGGGGATATTACAAAAGTTTCATACGGATTGGCAAACTTAGTATGACCTTCCCTTGCGTTGAAGGGCATAAAAATAAAAAGAAAACAACCTTCTTTATGCCATAGAAACAGATGAGTTTAACGTTAAATGGTTAAACTGTTGGTAATTGACATATAAAAAAAAGTCTTATGTCTTGTACACATCAAAAACATTTAATATGACCTTTGTTGCGTAATTAAATGGCATTTATAAAGTTTAAGTAGTCAGTTTGCTTCCCACACTTTTATTTATAATTTTAGTTTAATAATTTATTTTTAATACGGAAACGTTAACCATAAGTGCTTTACAGAGTTCACGAAAGGGTAAAGGACTAAAATTGTTGTCATGAGACTAAAAAGAGTCTTTAAAAAACTAAAAATTATTTTTGGTTAGAAATATGAAACATAACTATAGTTAAAAAGGGCATATACTTGAAATAATATTACAAGTAAGGCTCTTATTACAATTAAGCTTTTTTTTATTCTTTTTTATTCTTTTCTCAGTAAAAACTCCGCTAAAAAAATAGTGGTTTGAGTAATCAGAAAAACATAAAAGCACTTCATACAATTATACTGAAAGAACCAATTAATTTTACAAGGGATGTTCCAAATTGAACGCATTTAAAAGTAAGTCATTATTTTTTTACTTAAATACATCCAGAAAAAAGAAGTTATAGAAGTTGTAATAGAAGTAGTTTTATAAAAGAAATCTAATAAATAATGAGTGAAAGAAGCTTTTCATTTTGAAAAAGGAGGCGAAGTTTTTACTGGGTTCTGAAAGAATGCAAGAAACCTTTAAAAAAAAAAATGTTGGTCAAATATTTCTTTTCTAATACCTGTTGACCTTTGTGAATTAATCTTCTTTTACAATGGCAGTGAAATTTTTACTTGGTGTACCCAATACAGCAGCAATTTCTTTCACAACGACACACATTTTCAATTAAGAAAACGTTCGCAAATTTTACCCAGAACAAAATTGTGCCTTAATTATTATTTTGTAAAATTTTCATTCAAATAAAATTTACTATAAACATTAATTAGTATTGTGGTTAATTTATTGAACTTAATATTTCAATCAGGCTAAAGTTCATTGAATTTAATTTTAATTAAATTATTTTACAACATGAAATGAATTGAAATTTAAATGATAACACTATGCTAGTTGAAAAACAAACTCGCCGGGCACATGGCGTTTTAACAAAATTCGGGTACGCTGAATCCAGTGGTACTCGCCGTTTTCTTAGATTGGCTCGGGTTTTCGAGATATACCGTTATTTCGAAAATGGAGGAGGTTGCACAACATATATTCGCGTAACTCAAAAGTGGTTTAGTTTATTGAAATTACCAAAAAAAAACCGAAATTCCGCAATAAAATTTCCTTTAAGAAAGGTAAATAGGCAATTCAGCAGCCAAATTTAAGAATGTCAACCATACAAATATGGTGGTTTATTAAAATTCTTAAATTTGGCCCTTGCAGTGCCTAGGATGCTCCTGGATGGGTTAAATGTATGACCAACCCCACTTTATTTTTCATCTTAATCATTTATTTCTAACACACCTACCCGCTATCTCCATTCCTTAAGGAGGCTCCTATACAAACTAGTCAATACAGATTAGAAATATATTGAAGAAAAAGGCCCATTTCGGGGTTTTCAGTAGTTTCAATAAACTAACCCGTTTTTGAGTTACGCGAATATATGTTGTGCACTCTCCTCCATTTTCGAAATAACGGAATATCTCGAAAACCAGAGCCAATCTAAGAAACCGGTGAGCACTACTGCATTCAGCGTACCCGAATTATGTTAAAATGCCATGTGCCCAGCTTGTCTCAAAAAAAAAAGAAAAAAAATTTTTCATTCCTGACTGCGCCTACATGTTTCGATTGTAACCACTCAATCTTTTCAGAGGGGTTTGTAATTTAACACTCACCGCCATAGGCGGCTGGAAGTCAATAGTCAAACATCAATCTTTAAGCCAAATTGTATTTAACCTTTGATAGATCAAAATTTGCTCTGAATGATTATCTTTCTTTAATTGATTTACATGCTCTTCCTTACTTCTGTTTTTTTCGTACATTTTGTCAAGAATTCTTCTTAAAATTCAAAGTACATTTTTCTGTTTTTAAGCACAGCTATAAAGATTAATTACAAATTCGTTCAAATTGTTTCAAAATAAGAAGTAGACTCAATTTTTTAAAAAAACTTTAGTTACATTTTGCTACCATTGTGAACAAAGCTTTCGGCATACCCTCCTACAACACGGTAGATAGGTTCCTAGAAAACGCCGTGTTGTAGAAAAACGTGTTATATGAGGCTAGGAGACAGTGATCATCATATATATTATTTCTAAAGCACTTTTTTTTGTCGGTTGCAAATATCTGCCATACCACCGCATCAAATTTAATGAATGATATCTCATTTTAAAGCTTATTTCTAACACTAATGACGAAAAATAATTAGAAATTGAAAAATTAATATTTTCATTGATAAAAACTACGGTGCGAAATATTCGCACGGGTCATCTAGTATATATTATTTCTAAAGCACTTTTTTTTGCCGGTTGCAAATATCTGCCATACCACCGCATCAAATTTAATGAATGATATCTCATTTTAAAGCTTATTTCTAACACTAATGACGAAAAATAATTAGAAATTGAAAAATTAATATTTTTATTGATAAAAATTACGGTGCGTAATATTCGCACGGGTCATCTAGTAAATATAAATTTTTTTTTAATTAAATATTTTCTTTAAATTGAAATCTAACTAAATCGTAACAGGGATGGAAAAATTAGTATTTTTGTACTATTTTGGTACAATTTTAACAACTCAATCATGATAAAGTTTCAGTTTCGTTTTATCGTGTTAGAATGAAACCGTGTTGTAGATGAGGAGATTTCCGCAAATTATTTTTCATGTAAGATCGAAATCGTTTTGTAGGAAGCCGTCTTGTAGGAGGGTTACCTGTATTTTATATCTACATTTTCACTATATTCCTTTTTTCGGAAATTTTAAAGGAGTGTACACAAACTCAAAGTTGTTTTGGGAACATTTTTATTTTAGCAACCGATTGTTGAAGTATTTTTTTTTTAGCATCGACTTAATTTGGATTTAATAAGTTTATTTCTAAATCCTTATTTTCCTAATTTTTAGTTAGTTTTTGTCTAGGAATTATAGAACTCAAAGGTTAAAATTTCTTTGATTTTACCTATATTTCATTGCATGCTGCAATTACTTGTATTAAATCCCAGTTTACGAAGCGATATTGTAATGATATTGTTACGTTACTGCCTCTCAGTAATGTTTTGGTTTATTTCCTTTATAATAAACCGTTTCGAGTTCTTTATTTATTACGATAAGTTACTTTCGTAACAATATCGCAATTATATTTTTTTGGTGAAAGAAAGTATTACAATTGATAATATTTTTCTTATCGAATCGTTTTTCCTTAAATTATGTTACCGATTTCGATATAAAAATTTTCAATAATAGCCATAGTGAAACCGAATTTTTAAATTTTGTATGTTTTGTTATAATGAAACACTTTTTGTACAGTCGATAAAATCCTACCTTTAACTAACGGGCTTTAAAGTGTCAGTTTTTACAATAATAAACTATTACAAACATGCCAAACCATTTTAATTTTAAAAACTAATTGACGAATTTAGTTCTTTAAACTCCTTTTCTAATTATGCTGAAGGGTTCACAAAGTGTAATACATAATAGTTCTTAATACATTAAATTAAAGTCAAAGGGTTTGTCATGGCAATAAAATAAAAAAACTCCTAAAATTATGCATTTAATACATATTGTACGTCTAATAATATTACTCATACGTATATGTGTATGAGTGTGTATATTAAGAATTCTCTTAGAATGAGAGTATGGCTGCCGCTTTACCGTTGTAATACTAATGTATTAATTTGACCTTTTTTCGAGGCTCTTGATACCTTTTATTACCATTTTTTTTTTAAATTACCCTTTGGCATAATTTTTAACTATTTCTTGCCACTTTTTGACCCTTTTTAAAAATAGAACTTACATATTGTTTTTTGGCAACACTACTTTAACAGCTTTTGTAAGTAGTAAAAAGCTTTTTAATGCATAGCGTATCCTTAAAATAACAACTTTGATCCTTTTCAGAGGCCCTTGGCACTTTAAGGCCTTTTTTATAACCTCCACAACCACTAGTGGTGTATGAGTATGGTGACCATTCGTCCTTTTTTTTAAGAGAACAGTCCTTTTTTTGATACGATGTCCTTTAAGATTTTTTATAAAAAAAGGGCAGTAGATTGTCGTCTTTTAAGTGAATTGTCCTTTTGTTAGATTATGTCTTCTTCTTTAAACTTAAAAACTATAAGTTTTATTTCCAAAAACCCAAAAAATTCCAACATTAATACAGCAAAACACGCTGGCTAGCATTAGTGCCAGCATTAGATCGAATTCTTGAATTGTTCGTTCCACTGAAATCTCTCAACAAAGGTGCCCGATAATTACTGCAAAAATTATTTTGATGATCCATGTGCTGGATTTTGGTTACTTTGGTCAGATATATTTGACGTCTGGAGTCACAAAATGTTTCAATGCCTGAGACTGCTCTTTATTTAAAGGACTTTAGATTAAAATGAATTGCACGCAAAGAAAATGTGTTTTTACCATTGGTTATTAAAACTATTTTGGCATACTTAGTTGACGGTGGGGTGTCACAAAGCCATAGTACATAAAGCCATAATGGCTTTATGTCTCAATCCAAACGGACATAAAGCCAATTTTAGTGGAATGGGACATAAAGGCATTATGCTGCTATGTCCCATTTGATGTGTTGCGTTACAAATGCTTATATGGTATAACAAAGACCTGCTTCACTAACTAAAGCTTCGCTGTATAGCCGGCCTTCGGCCGGGCGCAAGGATTTTCTCCTCCATGGTATAACAAACACCGGCTTCGCTTACTAAAGCTTCTCTGTATAGCCGGCCTTTTGGCGGACGCAAGAATTTTCTCCTTTATGGTATAACAAGTACCGATTTCGCTAAGTAAAGCTTCTAAAATCTGTCTTGTTTCCGAACGAAGGCCGTTTACGCCGAGAAGCTTTAGTTAGCGAAGCCGGTGTTAGTTATACCATAGAGGAGAAAATCATTGCGTCCGGCCGAAGGCCGGCTATGCATTTGTAGCGTAGCTTTTTCGGGTTTTTTCCATATATGAACGACGTCCCCAAATTTAGGGGCTTAGTTCAATTTGGGTTTGGGGAGTTAATTCATTGGGTACTTAGTTCATACCGCCATTTTTGACATAAAACAGGGCGATATGAAACAACAAAGCATTTTCTACATGAAATAGGGTGAAATACAATCATTATCAAAAATATGGCTTTATGTCTCATTTTACGGAAAAAATTTATGGCGTTAAGTCCCATTATATTGAGACTTAATGGCATATGCCCTTATGTCTCAATGGAATGGGACTTGACGCCATATGGCTTTATGTCCTATGGCTTTGTGACACCCCACCTTAGTCGACAGGTAGTATTCTGAATTGACGATTTAAGTAAATGGGCTGTAGTGTTTACAAAAATTAAAAATTTTTATTGGCTAAAAAGTGGGGAAAAGATTAGTTTTACGTTAAAACAGTCATATTTAAAAAAATTACTTCAACAGAAATATATCAATTATTTTTAACTATTAAATTTTTTTATTTTAAAGACTTTAACATAATTTTTTTTATATGTGTGAATTTCTAGGTACATTTTATTGATTTTTTCCAGAGTTCAGAGAAATTCAAATGTGTACGCTCATATTCAACCATTCTTGAATTTTTTTCATAAATGAAAAATGTAAAATAAGTAACTTTTTTCACAGTCATAAATGAATTGTTAATATTTCGCCAAATTCATTCATGTTTTTGAGGAAAAATCGAATTTTGCCTTTCTTCAGTCATGAAGAATGAGGAAAAAAAAAGTTTTAGAAACGATCCTCACTAGTAATGTTGTTGTTGCTTGTCAGTTTGCATGACCACAGCTCGAAATGACTGTGTGTATTTGTTTGTGTAAAATATTTTTGGTATAGGCAAACAGCCAAAGTGTCTGTTGGATTTTTTGTAAGAAAACATTATTGAAAAAAAGTTAAAAGAACTGCACATATCGTCCGTCATCTTAAATGCAGAATAATGTAACATCACATTTCATAATTTTACATGCAAAGCAGAAAACTTTGTGAAATGTTTATGAGATTTATAAGCAATTTTAAATATTTCAGCTAAAAATGCGATAACAGATATATTTTTAAGGAAAAAATATTAAATTTATTATTATTTTTTAAGCTGTCTGTGTTACGTTTTATAAATTTGTAATTTTCAGAAACAAAAAGACGTATCATCAACGAAAGTATATTAGTATTAAGTGAAGCAAACATTTAAAATATTAAATAATTAAATATTTGTGTTAAATTACCGGAAAAATAGGATATGTGTATATATATGATAATTTTTTTTAATGATTATATTACTAATAAGTAGTGGTTTAAACTAGAAAATGTAACTTCATTTAATTTAGCTACGAATTGATTTTAAAAAGCCATATTTTTCATTCTAATTAAAAAGTATTTTGATCTTCTTAAAATGATTTTTTATAAAAAAACAAAACAGGAAATTATTCCAAAAATTAAGAATAACTTTCTTTTTGAGGATATTGGTGAAGGACCACTTGGAAGAATGCAATCCTAATAATAAAAAAAAAGATTATTTTAAAAAAACTAATAAAAATATTTCTTTTGAACAATTAGTATTGTGGTTATTTTTGTCGAACTATTTATGGGTTTTTAGTACAAACTTTAATATTTTTAATCAGGCTTAAGTTCATCAAATTTAATTTTTCATTAAATTATTATTAAAATTTGGATTAAAAATATTTCTTTTGTATTATCAACTTTTTATATTATAATGAAGAAATTTTATGGCCCATACAGATTCATTATAGGGAAGTTCGACTTTATTTAAATTTATTAAAAAGGAAATACATACCTAGATATTATAACTCATACACAGAGAAAACAGATTCGTGATCACAACCGAATTTGGCGCCAATCGAATTTGTTGGTTGCATGTACTATCACACAATTCGGTTCCAATTACTGAAAATTTCGTTGCTTAGCATAATATTTTTGATAGCAACATTTGAATTTTAGTACACTATCAGTCATAACAACAGATATTGTTGGTTGTTAGTATGATTATTAGAAACAAAATTGTGCTTATACCCGAATAAATGATAGGTGCAACTGAATTAACACATAATTGGTGTTCATAACAAGAGATTTGATTGTCGTTATCAATTTATTTTTTTAACCGGTCAAATGTAGCCCATAAGAGGCAAGGACTTGTCCAAAGGTAATCTCAATGAATGGAAAAAGTGGGTTATTTTACAGTACGATGTCCTAGGGCAGGACCATATAACCCAACTTGCATTACAATGGGGAAGTCTTAAAACTACTTCATGGTATACTCCAGAGGATTAGTTTTGAAATCGTTTCAAAACGAAAACATGTTGTTAAAAAACGAAGACATGTCGTTTCACTGCAAACTCTTTTTAATAATGACATGGTTCATACTTGCACTACATTGGACCAGTCCAGGATCAAAATGGATCAAGAAGTCCAATATAATTTGCAGGGTGTAAAAAATAACACATACATTCATACATACATATGTATGTACGTGTATATGTTCATACCTATAAGAATACGTAAATTACTTACCCCTATTTATTAAGTTTTTTACATTTTCCACTTTTGACCGCAAATATATTTTTAAATATAATATTAAAAATTAATTTAATCTATCAAATGTTTTGACAGAAAATTTAGTAAGAATTGGGGCTTTTAACTATTTTTTTGTTGTGAATTTCGAATAATTATATTTTCATTTGTTGTACTCGAATTGAATCTATTCCAACAATCAATAATTAGCTGCAATAAATGAATAAACATTTATATTACAAAATTTATTGACGAAAGCAAATTATTGGTTGCAATGACCAATATTCAGTATTGCCCTATATTAAATTCGGTTGTGATTCTAACCATTTGTACTAATTTTTAGAACTTAATTAAATTAGTTATCATAACTAATAAAAGAATTGAAGGAATCATATTTCAGTTGGAACATCATTTTTATAATCGAGAGAATTAAAAATCAGTTAGAACTATACATTTTTAATAGTTGCAATAATAAATCATGTTACTTGATCAATATTTTATTACTGCAACCGTTTCCCAACCAATCTGTTTTCTGTGTGTAAGGATACTATCATAATAATGATGACAGTCTGATGGAAACAAAAATCTGAGGACCTGCAGATGTTGTCATTTATTCTTAGAAATTTTCAGCGTTTGGAAGTACAATGGGGTAGGCTGCAAAATTTCAAAATTTCTAACAGTCCTATAAGGGAGAAGCTGATAGTCACACTTATTATAAATTTTGTATTATTAATTTTTCTTTTGCAATAATTTTTAATAAATCAAATTATCCATTTTGTCGTTTAAAAATATTAATGTGTTCTTATAAAAAGAATTAAAAACTCTGCTAATTTTTTTATTGAGTGTGATAATACATTATTTGTTAAAAAAATTGTATTTTTGATGAAACGTAATTTTTAATTTTGTAAATAACTTGGATATTTTTTTAGGTAGCAGTTTAAAATTTTATAAAAATATGTAATGTGAATCGTTATCAACAAAACAAAGCAATTTAAAATTTTCTAAAATTGTTTTGCATATAAGCTAACGATATGTTTTTTTTTGTGTAAACAATTCTTTGGTGCCTTTAAAAAGAGTCACTTTTTCTTTCGTTAAAAAGACGTACCTTTATGCAGAAATTATTGAGAAAAAAAATCGCGACGATGTGTTTTTATTGCTGAAAACACTTTTCTTACGTAGGTAAAGTTATTTGGAAAACACTAACAAAGTTATGTTTCGCCACAAGCAAAGCGACCGTAAGTATAGTTGATGGGTAAGAAAATTTGTTTTATTGTTGCATTAATGTAATTTTATTGTTTTTTGGATTTGCTTAACTTTATTTTTTTTTTTTTTTTACAATTCCCTATGCTAATCCCCGCGAAGCTTGACGCTTGTCTGCAGGAAAGAAACCAGAGTCTCTGGCGGGGATCGAACCCGCAGCCCCGGGGTTGATAGACTAGCTCACTACTAGCTAGCCTACCGGGGCACTCAAATTAGCAACAACAATTTGCGACCTTAGGTCAACAAGGATCTATATGCACCTAAACAACATGTAAGATGGAACCTTGTTGTCCTAATACAGTTGGAATGCGACTGGAAAACTTATTATCGGTAAAAAGGCCTTCTTTAGGGCCTCGTTAATACTTCATTTTCCCGCTGTTAAGGGTCGGGCAAATCGCGTTTTTTTTCATTATGAGGAATTTGAATGTGAATTTTTTTAAATTTTTCATATCTGACAAATTCACATATGAAATTTTTTTGTTTGCTCATTTTTCATGAATGAGGAAATTCAAAATATTTTTTTCCTCACCCTCATGAATGTGAAAAAACAGTAAAATTTTAAATTTTTTACGCTCGCTCATGACTGAAAAATGAGCGAACGTTTCGGTACTCTGATTTTTTCTAGCTAAATATTCTTTTTAACCACATTTCTTGATATGTATTTGGCCTTCACACTCTCGATGGAATCGCAACCTTAAGTAAAAAACTTTACAACTTGACTTTTAATAATCTGGTCAACATCAGGACACTTACGCTTCTGCACAAAATCGTGTACACAAAAGTGCCGTCATATTTATATAATCGGATAACTTTTGCAAGGTCGAATTGGGGGAATAAGGTTATACCTATTGCACACAGAACTAAGATTACGGAATGGCAATTTTATTATAACGCAATCCATCTATGGAACAGACTTCCGAATAGGGTACAAACAAACAGCAACGTAATTACTTTTAAGACCGAAATAACAAAACATTTGAACAATAATATAACGCAACTTGACACTTTAAACTAAATATTGTTTTTACTTTAAGTATTTTTGATAATTTATAATTAGTTTGTACTATTGTTAAATTTTGTTATTTTTAATTTGATTTTTATTTAATTTTATTAAATTTTTTTTCACCTTTTTTTAATTTTCTGATCCTTAAAATTTTGATTTTTTTATACTTCTTTCAAATTAAATTGTTTTAGGTTGTATTACGATAACTTCTTCTAGTTCCATACTATAATTATAAGATGTATGTCTTGTTGTATGGAAATACAGATAAATAAATAAAATAAGTATACACACAGAAAACAAATTGGTTGGGAAACGGTTGCAGTAATAAAATATTGATCAAGTAACATAATTTATTATTGCAACTATTAAAAATGTATAGTTCTAATTGATTTTTAATTCTCTTGATTATTAAAACGTTATTCTAACTGAAATATGATTCCTTCAATTCTTTTATTAGTTATGATAACTAATTTAATTAAGTTCTAAAAATTAGTACAAATGGTAAGAATCACAACCGAATTTAATATAGGGCAATACTGAATATTGGTCATTGCAATCAATAATTTGCTTTCGTCAATAAATTTTGTAATATAAATGATTATTCATTTATTGCAGCTAATTATTGATTGTTGGAATAGATTCAGTTCGAGTACAACAAATGAAAATATAATTATTCGGAATTCACAACCAAAAAATAGTTAAAAGCCCCAATTGCTTACTAAATTTTCTGTCAAAACATTTGATAGATTAAATTAATTTTTAATATTTTATTTAAAAAATATATTTGCGGTCAAAAATGGAAAATGTGCAAAACTTAATAAATAGGGGTAAGTAATTTAAGTATTCTTATAGGTATGAACATATACACGTACATACATATGTATGTATGAATGTATGTATTATTTTGTATACCCTGCAAATTATATTGGACTTCTTGATCCATTTTGATCCTGGGCTGGTTTAATGTAATGCAAGTATGGACCATGTAACTATTAAAATGAGTTTGCAGTGAAACGACATGTCTTCGTTTTTTAACGACATGTTTTCGTTTTTAAACGATTTCAAAGCTAATCCTCTGGAGTATACCATGGACTAGTTTTAAGACTTCCCCTTTGTAATGCAAGCTGGGTTATATGGTCCTGCCCTAAGACATCGGACTGTAAAATAACCCATTTTTTCCATTCATTGAGACTACCTTTGGACAAGTTCTTGCCCCTTATGGGCTACATTTGACCGGTTAAACAAATATATTGATAACGACAATCAAATCTCTTGTTATGAACACCAATTATGTGTTAATTCAGTTGCACCTATCATTTATTCGGGTATAAGAACAATTTTGTTTCTAATAATCATACTAACAACTAACAATATCTGTTGTTATGACTGACAGTGTACTAAAATTCAAATGTTGCTATCAAACCTATTATGCTAAGCAACGAAATTTTCAGTTATTGGAACCGAATTGTGTGATAGTACATGCAACCGACGAAATTCGATTGGCGCCAAATTCGGTTGTGATCACGAATCGGTTTTCTCTGTGTATGAATCAAAATGTGGAACCACCACACTAAAAAACTGATAATTTTGTTACAAAAACTAACATGAATGGTGGAATAATGGACGGAATGATATAAGATTTTGCACAAATTCGTTTCATTCGACTGGAAATAACCCTGAAAAGTTTCGTGAAGATAGGTTTATAGTTTACCCTAGACCCCATAAAAACGCTACTATCGGAAAACCTTTTAGTTTACCTTAAACCGTTATAATTAATGATATCATTAAAGAATTTTTTACGTCACAGTTTTATAGGACTTGAAATGACACATAGAAATTTCGTCCATAATTTACACTTGGTTCCATATAAACCCTACAGTTTAGTACGCCTTAAACGGTAATAAATAATGCTATCATATTAAAATTTGGTACGTCACAGTTTTATAGGACTAGAAATCACAATAATAAAATTCGTGATGATCGGGCTATAAATTGCTAAAGGTCCCATATAAAGCCCACTCTGGTACATTAATTATCATATGGACAGAAGAAATATCATGCAATTTTATGATATACGGTCCATAATTTACCTTAGATACCATATTTAGCAGCCTTCTGAAATTCACTGTAAACGCTAAAACTAATTTCACCGCTGTATTATATGTTTTTGATACCATAAATCATCATCATTTACCATGGCTCCAATATAAATTCCCCTCCTGAAAAACTGTTACAAATCATGATATTTTACTCAAGCTAGTTAAAATTGCAAAAAAGCGTACAACTTTCTGACCGCAACCAATTTAAATGATGACGTCCGTTTTTTAAAGATAAATTAAAAATATGCAGATATTATCTAGATTCGGCACAGCCAAATATAGCACTCTAACTTGTTTTTTTTTATCAGAATATAATCCGTTTTGTTTAAGAAGTGTTGGCAGCACTGGCAACAAACAACAGGAAATGAAGATCTGAGAAAAACGAGCACGAATAATTTCTAGTGTCTCTTATTTAAATCTTTTATCAATTTGCCTATTGTAAAACAAATAAAAGATATTGCCGATAAATTAACTAAAATGTATTTCATGAAAAATATCCATATTATATAAGAATTATTATTATTATTTCTTTTAAGAAAATAAGAACCACTAATTATTTCAAAAAGAAAAAAAAAAATTAATATTTTAAATCTTGAATTACCTTTTTGTCATGGTATTTGAATACATCAGACATGGAGCCGATAATATACAACTTAATAGCCATATTAAAGCCAAAATAACACGCACTTTACGCCTTGAAGTTCGCCGTTTCAAAGGATGTACAATGGCAATATATCTGAAAGGAAAGTAATTTACCTTTTTAAATGTAATCAAAACAAAACACGCATTAATCTTAATGAGTTCATAAAATAAAAAGCTACATTGATTAAAATATACACATACAAATGAACGGAATAACGAAATAATAAATCTGTTAATTATTGAACCAAACGCACAGAACATCCGTTTCCTTTATTTCTCATTAATTTTGTATGACTACGAAAAATTCGCGTGAACTTACTTACCGATCAAACGATATGGCAACCAAAGTGAAAACAGATGTTGACACCGTTACATTTGCCATAAAATTATTAATGGTACAATAAATCGTACCAAATGGCCAGTCCGAGTTCAGCATGAATATAAAATTGAACATGCAGTTCAATGAGGACATCAGCAAGTCGGCAATACTTAGATTAAGGAGAAAAAAATTTGTTGCCGTACGCATACTACGATGACCTGAAAAGATACAAGGAGAATGAGGGGGAAAGCTTAAAGTAACTTCTCTGAAAATTATTTTAAAGAAAATAAATGTTTTTTTTTGTTTTTATAAAATATAAGAAAATACAAGAAAATATGAAAAAAGAAATAAGAAATTTTCAATATGTATGTCCCCTTTTTATTCAAACCCACATACTTTCACATTCCTTAAACTTTGTATTGCACTCGTAGTCAATGCATTTTGAAGCTGCTTTTGTGCAAAGCATATCTGTGTGTATTTATTAACAAGTGTTATTCACATTTGTTTCTTAATATCTTTAGTTTCTTTTTTGTTGAATGTTGAATTTATGAATGTTGGAGTTTAATTTCAACAAGCCATAAGTTTTATTTCAATAACAGTACAAAAGAAATGATAATAATGTGCTTTATCGTTTCAAAAGTAAGAACAGTGGTGAAGAAAAAAAAATTAAACTTTAGTTAAGAGTTAAAAAGGTAAATTTTTCTATTAACGCTATAGCTCAGGACACTGTGACACGCAGAGAAAACACATATTCCAATATGGTCACAAATATATTTCCACGTGTGTCCCCGTCTTGTAGTAAGCTGCAAGCTTCTTTTATTGTCACTATTTCTGCTTTCTGTCTGTTTCTCACTTGTTGGCTTTATATTTTTATAAGAAATTTAATTATTATTGAAAAGAAAACACAATTACTACGTATATTTATATATTATATTTATATATTTTATATCTTTAAAATCGTTAAGCATACACAGAGGTTGTAAGACACCCTGCAGATCTGCGCTGTGTTTCAAAGTGTGTCGTAAATTACATTCTTGAGCCCTCAATTGCGGTTTTAGTTTTTTTTTTTATAATTTAACGCCACTGTGGTGCTGTAAAAAGTCATTTGGCTTACAAAAAATTGTTTTTTTTCTTTGCTTTATGTAGTTGAAAATACAATTGAAATTTTTTTGTTTTGCATTATTTTTCAAAACATTTACAAGACAAATTCTTTTGTTCTACGATAACATAAGTACATAATTGAAGCACAGCCGCGAATAACGTTCTAAGTTACAAAATAATAATTATTCAGGAGAGCATAAAAACGTTTTTTGACAGGCAGCATTATTTGTTTTAAACATTTTTTTTTCTATTATTAAAAATAATGATAATAAAAGCCGTTTGCTGGCTTTTAAAACATTATTCCGCACTGCAAAACCATTTCGGTTTCATCATTTTGTTAGTAACTTGCAATGTTCTTCCACTGGCTGACACTTTGTATGTCATTTTGAAGGCGTTAAGGTGCATAGTTTTGTTTGATTTGATGTTTAAACTGTGTAAGAGAGTAAGGCCAACGGTTATCTGCAAAAAGCAGTTTTTGCAAAATGTGGCGTTTACAACGTTATTCGCGGCTGTGTTTCAATTATGAACTGAAAAATATTAATTTTAAATAAAATACTGAGAAGAATAGGAGAAGAAGCTTCTGTATAGACTTAATAAAATAAGTGGCATTGCAGGAGATCAAAGACTACATGAATAGTTTAGAAAAAAAAAGATATGTAAGTTGTTTGTGCAATTTTAAGCATTGTTTTTGTATTCTGAAAGTGTTAAAATTCAATTAAAATTTCTTTAGCTTCTTCATAGATTTAAGTGAGAGAATTGAGATTGCAAAAGACAAAAGATTATATGAATAATTTCAAAAGATTTTGTTATTTGTGCTTAATTCCCAGTTTTTATTCTTGATAAAAACACTTGAAATTTATTGTTGATGGGATAAGCTATTCCTATGCATTTCACTGGTTGCTTAGGCCAGATCATCAGGAAACTTCATCCATAAAGATTTTAGACAAACTAAAGATATTAAACCAAATAAAACTGTTAAACGTATAAGACTTATAGCAACAGTTTTACTTGTAACAATATCAAAGCTTGAACAAAATACATCAACAATAAAAAAGTGGGTTTATCTCGTCTTACACTCCCCACTACAATTAGTTGAAATTCTCTCAACATTAATTGTAGTTGTAAGTAGGTTAAGAAAAACAAAATAAAAAACAAAATAAAAAACAAACAACAACTTACAAAAGATGTTGTCAATTAAGTGTTTTTTTAGGCCGTGCACTTGCCTGTTTATTATCAAAAAGTAATTTCAATTTTTGGGAATAAAAAATTTTAATTTCAAAAGATTTTGTTATTTGTGCTTAATTCCCAGTTTTTATTCTTGATAAAAACACTTGAAATTTATTGTTGATGGGATAAGCTATTCCTATGCATTTCACTGGTTGCTTAGGCCAGATCATCAGGAAACTTCATCCATAAAGATTTTAGACAAACTAAAGATATTAAACCAAATAAAACTGTTAAACGTATAAGACTTATAGCAACAGTTTTACTTGTAACAATATCAAAGCTTGAACAAAATACATCAACAATAAAAAAGTGGGTTTATCTCGTCTTACACTCCCCACTACAATTAGTTGAAATTCTCTCAACATTAATTGTAGTTGTAAGTAGGTTAAGAAAAACAAAATAAAAAACAAACAACAACTTACAAAAGATGTTGTCAATTAAGTGTTTTTTTAGGCCGTGCACTTGCCTGTTTATTATCAAAAAGTAATTTCAATTTTTGGGAATAAAAAATTTTAATTTCAAAAGATTTTGTTATTTGTGCTTAATTCCCAGTTTTTATTCTTGATAAAAACACTTGAAATTTATTGTTGATGGGATAAGCTATTCCTATGCATTTCACTGGTTGCTTAGGCCAGATCATCAGGAAACTTCATCCATAAAGATTTTAGACAAACT
Source organism: Pollenia angustigena (assembly GCA_930367215.1). Taxonomy (NCBI): domain Eukaryota; kingdom Metazoa; phylum Arthropoda; class Insecta; order Diptera; family Polleniidae; genus Pollenia; species Pollenia angustigena. The sequence goes on along the minus strand of OV884056.1, from coordinate 53,580,049 downwards.
AAAGATATTAAACCAAATAAAACTGTTAAACGTATAAGACTTATAGCAACAGTTTTACTTGTAACAATATCAAAGCTTGAACAAAATACATCAACAATAAAAAAGTGGGTTTATCTCGTCTTACACTCCCCACTACAATTAGTTGAAATTCTCTCAACATTAATTGTAGTTGTAAGTAGGTTAAGAAAAACAAAATAAAAAACAAACAACAACTTACAAAAGATGTTGTCAATTAAGTGTTTTTTTAGGCCGTGCACTTGCCTGTTTATTATCAAAAAGTAATTTCAATTTTTGGGAATAAAAAATTTTAATTTCAAAAGATTTTGTTATTTGTGCTTAATTCCCAGTTTTTATTCTTGATAAAAACACTTGAAATTTATTGTTGATGGGATAAGCTATTCCTATGCATTTCACTGGTTGCTTAGGCCAGATCATCAGGAAACTTCATCCATAAAGATTTTAGACAAACTAAAGATATTAAACCAAATAAAACTGTTAAACGTATAAGACTTATAGCAACAGTTTTACTTGTAACAATATCAAAGCTTGAACAAAATACATCAACAATAAAAAAGTGGGTTTATCTCGTCTTACACTCCCCACTACAATTAGTTGAAATTCTCTCAACATTAATTGTAGTTGTAAGTAGGTTAAGAAAAACAAAATAAAAAACAAACAACAACTTACAAAAGATGTTGTCAATTAAGTGTTTTTTTAGGCCGTGCACTTGCCTGTTTATTATCAAAAAGTAATTTCAATTTTTGGGAATAAAAAATTTTAATTTCAAAAGATTTTGTTATTTGTGCTTAATTCCCAGTTTTTATTCTTGATAAAAACACTTGAAATTTATTGTTGATGGGATAAGCTATTCCTATGCAACCAGTGAAATGCATAGGAATAGCTTATCCCATCAACAATAAATTTCAAGTGTTTTTATCAAGAATAAAAACTGGGAATTAAGCACAAATAACAAAATCTTTTGAAATTAAAATTTTTTATTCCCAAAAATTGAAATTACTTTTTGATAATAAACAGGCAAGTGCACGGCCTAAAAAAACACTTAATTGACAACATCTTTTGTAAGTTGTTGTTTGTTTTTTATTTTGTTTTTCTTAACCTACTTACAACTACAATTAATGTTGAGAGAATTTCAACTAATTGTAGTGGGGAGTGTAAGACGAGATAAACCCACTTTTTTATTGTTGATGTATTTTGTTCAAGCTTTGATATTGTTACAAGTAAAACTGTTGCTATAAGTCTTATACGTTTAACAGTTTTATTTGGTTTAATATCTTTAGTTTGTCTAAAATCTTTATGGATGAAGTTTCCTGATGATCTGGCCTAAGCAACCAGTGAAATGCATAGGAATAGCTTATCCCATCAACAATAAATTTCAAGTGTTTTTATCAAGAATAAAAACTGGGAATTAAGCACAAATAACAAAATCTTTTGAAATTAAAATTTTTTATTCCCAAAAATTGAAATTACTTTTTGATAATAAACAGGCAAGTGCACGGCCTAAAAAAACACTTAATTGACAACATCTTTTGTAAGTTGTTGTTTGTTTTTTATTTTGTTTTTCTTAACCTACTTACAACTACAATTAATGTTGAGAGAATTTCAACTAATTGTAGTGGGGAGTGTAAGACGAGATAAACCCACTTTTTTATTGTTGATGTATTTTGTTCAAGCTTTGATATTGTTACAAGTAAAACTGTTGCTATAAGTCTTATACGTTTAACAGTTTTATTTGGTTTAATATCTTTAGTTTGTCTAAAATCTTTATGGATGAAGTTTCCTGATGATCTGGCCTAAGCAACCAGTGAAATGCATAGGAATAGCTTATCCCATCAACAATAAATTTCAAGTGTTTTTATCAAGAATAAAAACTGGGAATTAAGCACAAATAACAAAATCTTTTGAAATTAAAATTTTTTATTCCCAAAAATTGAAATTACTTTTTGATAATAAACAGGCAAGTGCACGGCCTAAAAAAACACTTAATTGACAACATCTTTTGTAAGTTGTTGTTTGTTTTTTATTTTGTTTTTCTTAACCTACTTACAACTACAATTAATGTTGAGAGAATTTCAACTAATTGTAGTGGGGAGTGTAAGACGAGATAAACCCACTTTTTTATTGTTGATGTATTTTGTTCAAGCTTTGATATTGTTACAAGTAAAACTGTTGCTATAAGTCTTATACGTTTAACAGTTTTATTTGGTTTAATATCTTTAGTTTGTCTAAAATCTTTATGGATGAAGTTTCCTGATGATCTGGCCTAAGCAACCAGTGAAATGCATAGGAATAGCTTATCCCATCAACAATAAATTTCAAGTGTTTTTATCAAGAATAAAAACTGGGAATTAAGCACAAATAACAAAATCTTTTGAAATTAAAATTTTTTATTCCCAAAAATTGAAATTACTTTTTGATGATTATATGAATAGTAAAAAATAATAAAGTTGTTTAAGCATTTTTAATTAAATAAAATTAAGGACTTCTCTTGAGAAATTTTTATTATATTTATTTAGTTAATCACCCAAAGATTTTAATCTGACCGTATGTCACTCCCAGAGAATGGGCTTTACAGATTGCAAGAGAAATGAGAAAGTCAAAAAAAAACTTTTTAGAGAATTTAAATTTACCCCTACCACAGTATTAAAGCTTTAAAATAACACACTGCTACAAAAAACCCTTTTTGTTAGAACTTGAAAACCGACCTAGTGGGGGGCTGTAGGCCTAGTTAAGGGCATACAAAAAATGTTTTCAAAAATTTTGAAACACCCTCAAAATTTTGAGTTTTTTTTTAACTGTTTTAGGGTAGGTCTTTAGCATTTTAGTACCTCTAACTCCCACATTTTTTGACCGATCTAGAAAAAAATGGGGGGGGGGGGGTGCTCTTAAACCATGTGAGATAAAGCCATAATGGCCTTATTGTCCAATCATTGAGAGGTAAGGTCATATTAAAAATTTTGCGAAATGACAGATATAGCCATATTTTTTTTGCAAATGAGAGATAAAGCCATATTTTTTCAGAATATTGTTATGCATGGTGTTAACATTCTGTAAAGGGGGAAAATCCTTAATTATCATTGAAAAACAGTTTTTTATTCTTGTGACGCACGCAGGAAAACTTTATTCAGCGAAGCCACCTGCTTCGTCCTACTGGAGGAAAAATACCCTAAGTACGGCCGCAGGCCGCCACGCAGAAAAACTTTAGTATGCGAAGCCAGATTTCAATACTTAACTTTAGTGTCTCCGGAACTGAAATGAGAGATAAAGCCATTTTCTAATATTGCTTATGTGAGCTAAGGCCATGTTGGCTTTATCTCCCATTCAAATGAAAAATAGGCTTTATATCCCTATTGAATTAGAGATAAAGCCAACATGGCCTTATCTCACATGGTATTAAAGCACCCCCCCCTCGAAAAAAAAGAGATATGATTTATATTTGCAAAAGTTACTAAACTTTTTCTAAAGTAAAAATTTTACGATTGCAGACTTTTCTTTTGGTAAACAACTTCACTTGCAAGCGTTAATTAAAAATTGCACAAAAAGCTTAACCTTAGTTAACATGTATAGTAAAAATGATTACTTGATCTCTTACAAGATCGCAAAAATCTCCATTTGTCACAAAATGTGGCTGAGCCGATTTTGGTAAATATTCCATATCACATTCCTCGTTTTCAGATTCATCATTCCTTTGTTTATGAGGAGTTACAACCGATTGGCTTTTCATGGGCAGATGCGATACGAACAGCACCAAACAGAACGAGTTGGAGACTATTAACTGAGGCCGTTTGCTCCCAAGCTGGAGATTAGCGGATATATATATCATATATATTATTTCTAAAGCACTTTTTTTTGTCGGTTGCAAATATCTCCCATACCACCGCATCAAATTTAATGAATGATATCTCATTTAAAAGCTTATTTCTAACACTAATGACGAAAAATAATTAGAAATTGAAAAATTGATATTTTCATTGATAAAAATTATATTTTAAAATGTATTGAAGTTACTAAAATTTCTATTAATTATTTTCATATTATGTTACAAAAATGACAACTAACGGTGCGAAATATTCGCACGGGTCATCTAGTATATATATATATTAGACCTGGCGTAGCTAATATGGGGTTTTTTATTTTTTAGAATCTTGAATGTGGGTAGCGACAAAAATATGCGATTTGATGCCAAAATTGATGTAACAAGTTTTCAGGTTGATCGGATGATGCCAACCCGTGCCATGATGAGGTCAAAGGTCAAAATTTTGAGAAACCACCGAAAAACTCTTATTTTGTACCTATTTTATAAATTTTTTAATTAAAAATACTATAAATAAAACTACTATAAATTAGAACATCATTTATTATAAGTTGTATTAACGCTGTAGTTTACAATGCCACCAGAATCAAAGACATTTAGGTATAGTATAATATTTAATTGAGCTCTAAGTAAAAAAAATGTATGGTGCTTCTGCTATTATAGTAAATGCTAGCAAAATTTGTTAGAAAAACGGTAAAATTTTTTGTTCGTCGCTGTTTTTAAATTGCATCAAAATTTCTTCGCTTTGAGCTGTTGACAACTGCATATTTGTCTAAAAGTACCGTTTTTCTATCTCTGCTACTAAGCACATAGCACTGGTCTTGACATGCATATGGAAAGTTTTGTCATTGCAAATTTTAATATTGTTGAGAAAGGTTTAACTTATTGTAAAATAAAATACTTGTTAATTTTTGTAATACAATGGCTAATAAGACAAATTCATCGTTGAAACGGCTTCGATCTGCTGACACAAATGTGTACTTGATTGGTAAATGTGAACCGAAAATAGTCGGTGTAAAATTGCCATCCAAACAGCAAGTTCTTCAGTGTTTTTTTTATAATGTACGTTGTGAAAATAAAACAGTTAGAGAAAGTGGAAGATTAGTGTTGGATGAAATACTGCCTTTTTGGGAAAAAGCTAGAATCCCAACGCCAGATCGAAGAACATGTGCTGCAAAAGTCATTAAACTATATGAAGAGTGGAGAACAGTCCAAAAAGTATGAAAGTCCCCGTTAGCAAGCCATCGCAAAAAAGAAAATAAGTTTAAGGAAAATTTAAATAATTTATTTGACATTGCGCACGTTGACGCTCTCAAGCTGATAAATATACAGGAAGATAGAGACTTCTTAACGAAGCAGCGAGAAAATGGGCGTGTTGGTAGCATGACTTGTGTCGATCAAAATGCCACAAATAAAGAAAAAAGAAAGGCACAAAGATTGGAAGATGAAAAACGTCGAAAAGAAAATTATGAAGAGAAAAAGGGCACTTTAGGTATGTTAATATTATGTAGTATTTTGACGCACAGTGGCTATTTTTTGGTGCACTTAATTTCATGTACAGACTTGACTATGGAACATGTTGAATTTGAGAGTAACGAATCAGGTGAGGATGTTCAGGAGATAAATGTAAAACTGACTGATAACATTCCAAGTTGCTCCAACAAGCCAATTCGAAAACGTGGAAAGAAGAATTTTATAGACGACAGAATGCTAGCTTGTATGGATGCTGGCAATATGTCAACTCCACTAGCTATACATTTCATCAGTGCAACTGCCAAAGCTTTGGGTCACAATATTGAGGATCTTGTTCTGAATTGCACAAATTTGCGTGAACAACGTAAAAAATATCGTCGGCGTCATGGCAAAGATATTATTGAAAATTTTAAGGTAAATTTTTTTATTTTGCCAAGTTATGAATTTTTCTTTGAGATTAAGTTTTTTAGATCCCTGAAACATTTGTTTTGCATTGGGACGGAAAGCTACTTCCTGCTATTGCTGGGAAAGATAAAGTTGATCGCTTGGCTATTGTGCTCACGTCGGAGAACGTTGAAAAGTTGATAGCTATCCCCATCATTGATGATGGAACTGGTGCTGCAGTCGCGCAATCAGTCTACGACTATTTGGTGCAAATGAATATGCTGCATTCATTAGAAATGATATGTTTTGATACAACTGCTGCAAATACTGGACCTTTTAGTGGAGCTGGAACTTTATTGGAACGCAAGCTGGAACGCAGCTTATTGTGGTTACCATGTCGCCACCATATTGCAGAAATTCTCTTAAGAGCTGTTTTTGAGATAAATTTCGGAAAATCAAGTGGCCCAGAGGTAGCAATTTTTGAACGTTTTGCACGGGAATGGAGCACACTTAATTCAAAGGCATACATCAATTGTATGCAGGATGAACAAGTTTTGCGTGTCATATCTGTCGAGGAACGCGAAACAAACAAGCAGTTTTGCCTTGATTATTTAGCGAAAGTCCACATTCGGCATGATTATAGAGAACTACTACAACTTGCATTAATTTTTCTTGGTGGTAGCATTCCCAATTTCACATTTCGTGCACCAGGAGCGACGTCTCATGCAAGATTCATGTCCAAGGCCATCTATTGTTTGAAAATTTATATTTTTCACGCTCATTTTAAAATTTCAGCAAGTCAGTTGAATGGACTTCGTAATATTTGCATTTTCTTAGTAAGTCTCTATATTCCATACTGGTTCAGTACCGCAAATGCAGTTGAAGCGCCAAATAGAGATATGCAACTAATAAAGGGGATTATTGGCTACTTTGATAAAACAATATCTAAACTGCTATTGGAAAAAATTCGAAACCATCTGTGGTATTTATCAGAGGAAGCAGTTGCACTTGCCTTTTTTGATCCACATGTGGAATCAGAAATAAAGGAAAATATGGTATTCGCGTTGCATTTAGATGAAGACAATCACATCGGTGAGGATGTTGATATTTTTTCTTCAAAAAAATTGTGTGCAAGCGTCGATGAATTACAATTATTCACATCCAAGGATTTAAGCTCTTTTGTGACTACCAAAACAAAAAATTTTTTTTCTCGTTTGGAAATTTCTATGGATTTCTTACGCAATAATCCAGAAAATTGGCCTAAGAGCGAATCATTTTGTAAAGGGGAACAGATCGTGAAATGCATTACTGTTGTGAATGATCCCGCCGAAAGAAAAATCAAACTAATAACTGACTTTAACAGATGCTTAACACACAACGAAGACGATAAACAGTACTTGCTACACATTGTAGAGGGCTACCGTAAGGACTTCCCATCCTATACAAAATCTTCATTAATTTAAAATAAAAATAATAAGAATAATAAACAAAAATTAAAGAAAAAAACTTTATTAAATTAGTATTTATTATTAAAAAAAATTTATAAAGTTAAAAAAAGAGTATTTTGGTGGTTTTTCAAAGTTTTGACCTTTGACCTCATCATGGCACGGGTTGGCACCATCCGATCAGCCTGAAAATTTGCTACATCAATTTTGGTATCAAATCGCATATTTTCATCGCTACCCACATTCAAGAATCAAAAAAAAGTTTTTAACGCCAGGTCTAATATATATATATATATATATATATATAATATTGGCTAAGAAACAGTAACAGTTAGCACATTAGCATACTTAATGCTGTGTGATGTTTGGAAAAAATAACCGTCCTGTGATTTAAGGAATATATGCATATTGCTTATAAGCTTTTCGGACTTAGTTTTCTGAAGCACACTGGAACAGCTTGTACAAATACTTTCGGGCTTATACCATTTGCTAGAACTATATGAGCAGTTAAAAACTGTTTTGAAGGCATATATACCAAGGCTTAATTTTTCTTCAGATCAAAGCTATATTTTTTGTCAGCGAATAAGTTGCAAACATAACAAAAATTATTACGGTGATAAGCAAAACAATGCAAAACAAATAACGCAATTTAAAATTTGTTAAAGGATTACAAAAATTACAAAGTTACTTATTTTAATAAAATTAAATATTAATAGCACTTCAGGGGTCAAAAATTTTAAACAAGTTACACTTTTTTTACTCTTATCAAAACACAATCTCCTTCACCAAAAGTTAGTACGTATTTAAACTTTGCTATTGTGTTGGTATTAAATTCGATTAGTTTCCCTGTAGTAAATAAAATAGTCAGTTGCAAAAAACACTAACTATAAATTAACTTTTTTTTAAATGACTACAAATTGGTTTAAATCTCATGCAGATATCAACCAAAAAGGCACACGTAAAACACAAATAAAAGCAAAATAAGTAAAACAAGCATGCCATGAAGTCAAATGAAAAAAATATATACAAACATTTTAAAATAATTAAAAATAAATTCAATACAAATCTGTTTATGTACTAGCAATTATGTGGCGTATTTATTTCAGGACTATAATACATCATCATTTCATAAATAAATATTTCTATATCAAAATATATAAAGATATACATACATACATACATATGTATGCATGTTCATATGTACATATATTTTTTTGACAAAAATTATATAAAATTTAAATAATTTATTATAAACTAACAATACTTTTAATAAATTACAAATAGGTTGAAAAATAAGTAGTTAGTAGTCAGTTAAAAAGTCATGCAAAGATGGCCAATTGACTACTGCCTATGACATGCCTATGTTAAAATAATGAGTCGTCGACAAGGAAAAAAGTCACTTAATCAACTAGATGTGGTTATAAAAAAACCAGTTTAAAGTTAGTTATAAATGTGTTTGACTTCCTACAGGGTTATGTTAGAGTTTCTACGCGGGAAAGAATTCCCAGGAATCCCGGGACACTTTTTTCAATTAATCCCGGAAAATTGTTTTCCGGGAATTTTCGGGAATTTTAAATTAAATTTTTTTGAAATTTTTTTCGATTTTAGTTGAACTGTTAATTTTAAATTTTTGATACTCTTTAATTAGGCTCAAGCCTCAATCAAATTTAATTTTCATTAAATTATTTTCACTGAGGGAAGGAATTTTTACAACTTGGAATTTTCTTATCAAAATTTACTGATAATGTTTCCTGGCTGAGCTGGGATTCGAAATGTAATTTAAAAAAACGAGCAATAAAAATATATTCTTTACTAAAATTACAAAAAACGACATACAAATCGAACTATTTTTCCTGCTGATGAAATGTCTAAAAAGCTTCATGAAGTAGAAAATGAAAATGTACACGATACACCAACACCAGATGATGAACAAATTTAAAAAAAATAAATGTAAAGAAAATACAAAAGCCTGAAAATATCGTTAAAAAAGAATTTGACGTCTATAAAGTCACGGGTAACAGGCCAACAAATTTAAAATCTTTGTATGATGCGCTTCTTACTATAAAACCAACGTCTGTAGAAAGCGAGAGCACGTTTTCGGTAGCATGCAATATACATATATATCAACGAGGATTAGAAATAGAATCTCTGATGAGCTTTTAAATGCTTTAATGATAAAAAAAAATTTTTTTTCTTAAAAGAGAATTAATTTTACCAAGTTGCTATTAATAAAAAGTACTAAATATTAATAAGTCTTAATAGTTCGTGATCTCCCAAAAAATATATACATTACCCTACAAGAAATGGATGACCGAAACTAAAAAAAAAAAAATTTTACTAACACACTTGCAACAATTTTACATTAGTTGTACCACTCTAACATATATTTTAGAGTAGAACAACTGAAAACAACACAAAAATGCCAATTTTTTTTTTTAATTTTTGTTATACATACGCTTTACTGGCTAATATTTGTGAAAATTTGTGAATTGTTTAAATTAAATACTGCAAAATATTTTAATAATTATTAAATTATTAAAATAAATAAAGAAAATCCAAAGGATTTGGGTAAGTTATAAAAATGCGAAAAAGAAAAACGCGAAGCTGAAGATGCGGAAAAGCCTAAACAAAATTTGGATGAAGCCAAAAAGACTCATATCCGAATATCCCAGTTGGCCAGCTGCATATTTGAATGTGTCGAATATTAACAGAAACGTTAAAATCTATGGATGGGCACATCGTTTAAGACGTCAAGGCAAAGGTTTAATTTTTTATTTACATTACGGATTTTTACAATGTTTGGTACACTAAAACCTGTGCCAGAAGGCAAATCGGTAAGTTTCGTTTCGTGAACAATATTGTAGAAACTCATTTATTTGTTTTATGCACCAGGTGGACACGAATTGCATGTAGATTACTGGGAATTAATTGGTTTGGCTCCTGCTGGCGGTGCTGAAAGTGTTCTCAATAAAGAGGCTCATCCCGATGTTCAGTTGGATAATCGTCATATTATGATTAGAGGCGAAAACATTTTTCCGTGTTAATTCTTCCACCTGCAGTGAATGGTGTAAACGCATACGTACAGCAGTCAACTTGATTTGGTTGCATTTTAAGGAGCCAAAGTTGGTAATACGATATTCAGAGGTTTGTTATCATGAATATTTGTTTTTAAATAAAATTAAGTCGTCTTTTTTTTGTATCTTACAGTATTTTGCAAATTGTAGCGAAAAACACAAATCTAGCACTTCTTGATCGCACAGTGACCTCTTTAGTGTGTGCTCTTTACAATTGTGGGGAATCAGACACTCTTTATGGTTTAACAAATTGTCTAAAAAGTTTTAAGTAAAAACTAAACACGGCAAACGTTTCGAATGGATACAATATGTAGCAGAATTGTACAATGATATTTAAAAACAGTTAAATGGTGTTTGATCTAGCCAAACGTTTTGCAAAAACCAATTACTTTTTAATAAAACTATTGGTTACGAGCAACGTCTAATATTTAATAAAAAAAACTGTTATCATCTTACGTTTATGAAAGGAGGAATAACTGTTACGATCCCTGTTTTATTAAGCCTTTTTGCGATATTCCCATTGTTTATATTTCACTTGGTTTTTGCTTAAGCTAACTACAAGATATTCTGGTAGTGTATAGGATCATTCCTTAGTATATGTACTTATCTATAGCATCAATGTGAACCAAAGGTTGACTTAAGCAAAAACCAAGTGAAATATTGAAGTTGGGACTATTGCAAAAAAGCTTTATAAAATTTAAATTACCTCATAGGACAAAAAAATAATTATTTATTTAATTTTTTGTGTAAAACGAACAAATATTGAATTTTATTTTAAATAAAAAACAAAAATATGTATGAGATTTTAATAAAATGAATCGTGTTTTATTTAAGCTAAAAAGCACGTCAACAGTGATGAATATATGCATCAGTACTGACTAGTCAGCTGTGACTGGTATATGCATCAGTACTGACTAGTCAGCTGTGTCCGGTTTATACATCAGTACTGATATGTAAAGAGTATAAGAGTAAACAGCTCAGATATATGTTTTATCTACCACAAAATTCATAGGTTAAAGAAGGATGCAAAATCACACGTACACAAAAGTTAAGGTAATTTTTTTCACGTTGGCCTTAAGAAAATGATAGAAACTTTGTTCTACGGGATGACCGATATCTGTATCAGCAATGTCGGTCATATGATAGGTCAAATGACCGTCACTAGTCTTGTAGGGTACACGTATGAATGTAACAAAGTATTTGGTTTTGTTGTGGTTTTCTGTGGAATTAATCAAGCTAATTTTTTTTGGACTGTTGTATATGTGTATATTCTTTTAAAAAAAGGAAAAACTTTCGTATTAAACTCAATTAATGAAATCCGGGAATAAGATTTTTTTCGTTTCGTTTACCGGGAATAGAAAAAGGCCGGGAAATTAGAAACCCTAGTTTATGTGTTTATCCAAATACCTACATATGTATGTATATATAACTGAAAATCGCATAAAAAACATTCTAAACTTTTTTAATGATTCAAAAAATAGAAGTTAATAAATCCTATTCATCTGTATTATCTTCCAGCTCGACTTTTTTAAATCAAGACATTAATAAAGCAGGATGTATTTAATTCTGAATTTTCGAAACTAATAACTGCACTTATTAAGTAAATGATGATAAATTTGCTTGTATAGTTAATTGTTTTTTTTTATTCATATGCTTTGCGCTGGGCGAGGAAACAGGTGTTAATGAAAAGTTGAAAAACTTTTACAATTTTCAACCGATTTGAAAAATGAAAACCATGTTTTGTTAGCAACTAAATTTTCTTCATACGTTGGTATAAAGTTTCATACGCTATCATATTCAAATAAGCAATGAAAAGCTACTAAAATCAAAAAAGTTTATAATTTTCGTTTTTTTTGTTGTTGATATTATTAACAAAAACAATAGTTATAACTTCATCAAAAACTGCACACCATTTTAAAGCGTAATGAGTTTTCTTTGCAAACCCGTTAATAAAATTAAAATCAGACAAAAACTGACTGAGTTACAGGTCGATAAGTTGACGAACCTTATTGAAAACTGGTTTTTTAGAATAACTTCTGAAATTGAGAGTGTTTCTAAAATATTTGACACAATTTGTAATGTTCTCAACAAGACCTATAACCCACGCTAGGTCGTTTTCCAAGTTTTTTTTTTACAATGTAGCACCGTGTAATTATAAATAAAAATTTGTCAAATAAACGCACATGTAATTAAAAAAAAAATAATAATTTTATTGTTATTAACGTTATTAATTTGAACTAGTTGTACTTAAAATTTGGTAATTACGAATACTTGAAATGAAATATTATTAATTACAAAGTATTTGATCATATAATTTTATTTAAATTCAATGGAAATTCATACGAAAGTGAAACTGAAAACGTTTTTACCTTCTCCAGAAAACGTTAAACGCATAAAATTTATTTTCTTCATTTAAAAAAGCAAAACAAAAACGGTAGGAATGAACAAATGTGTACATTTTTATTTTCGTAAAAATTCTGTGACACACCTGATAATTAAACAAGAAAAAAAAAAAATACATGTTTGCATACTTTTTTTTATTTTTACCTAAATTTTTTTCCCAAAACGTGTTTCTCCCATTTACACCGTTAATGAATATTAAGTGCACGCTTTATCATTCCTTGCGTTTTCGTTGTATCCATGAAATTAATTTACATTTGCCATAACACTAAGAACTTTGTTTCCTTCCGTTTCTCTTTTATCAATTATTTATTATTTTTTTTTTAATTCTTACCTGTCACAATCCATAGAACAATGGAATTCCCCGCTATGGCCACAAACAGCATAACACCAAAGATAATGGCCCATATAGTTTTCTGCTCCCAAGGCAATTCATACGGTCTTGTGGGTGAAGGAAAAAGGCATTCGGTAAGAAAGTCTCTGCAAAAAGATAAGGAAAAATTAAGAAATTTCAAAAGAAATAATATAAAGAAAAATTATTCCGTTAAAGTAGTCTTGACAAATTGTCTGCATAACAAAAAAGTTGTTTTAATAATGATGCCCCGTGTTAATTATGTACCACAAAAAGGCATCAGGGTTTCTCTTTGGGTTCATTGTGGTAATTAATCTCTAACTTTTTTGTATTCTTTGTCATGTAAAAGCTTTTGGAGTAAAGAATAAAATTTATTGCGCCATTTACATTTTTGTTTAATTTAAGAACCACATAAAGTTAATTTAAATTTATGAACAAACTTGAGAAGACATTTTTGCATAAATATCGCTATTAAAGAACTTTTCATTGAAAATTGAATAAGAGCAGTAGGGGTACAAAAAATGCATTAACCTAAAACGTAACTTACTCCGTTGAAAACTTTTAAATCAGAACTGGTAATAAAATATGGTTTCATAAAGCCAAAGTGAACATTTGCCAATAATATACAACTAGATAAAAAAGAAGTAATATTCAATCATGACAACGCTCTGCCAAAGGATGCATTTAAAAAAAATAGTGGTTGAGAATTTTTGCCTAACACTTTTCCACATCAAGATATCGACTCTTCCGATTACGTTCATTTTACTCCCGTACGGGGTTTCCAAAATTGGCTCGAATCGATTATAAATGCTTTTAAAATTCATGTCTTTGTTTCTGATAGATCAAAAAGACAATAAAAATGGTTTATATTTAAGGAAGGCATAAGCCCCTTAATATTTTTACAAATGGGACTGTCTTATAAGGCCGCATTATGCTTTCACAGGTACTAAAATTTAACAATTTAAAAGGGTCAACTCTAAGATACGAGGGTGGGTCAAAATTGTGGGACTTTTTGAATTTTCCACCTCTTAACTAAAATAGCAATATTGCTCCTGTCAATAAGTATCTGTCTGCTGCGTTATATGTGTGTTTGAAAACCATTAATAGCAGGCTACCCCGATATTTGAGGAGAAAACGAAAACGAGATAATTTTCTGTGCCCATTAATAATTTAATAAAAAAAAAAATCCATTAATGAGGCAACGAATTGCTCTTTCAGCCGTACAATTCTCCGGATTTTGCCTTAAATTATTATTTCTTGTAAGTAAAACTGCGGCGGATAGAGCTTTGACTCCAACGATAAAATCATCTTACAAACAAATACCTCTTTTTATGATCTGACAAATTTTATTTTTTGGGTTGGATAGAAAAATTGGGGGAACATTGGACAAAATGTTTTAGAGCACAAATGAAAAATAAAATGACTTTTTTTTTAAATGATTGTGCCAAATGCGGTTGTTTGTTTCCTAAAGACGCGTAGGTTACTCAGCCCATTTTTACACTAATTGCCAGATTACTCGGAGCTTGTAAAAACACACTGGATAAAGCTACTGTCTCATAAAAATCGGTTAAACTGTTAAAAAAGATTAACATATATTTGTAAAGCCATTTTTTAAATTTTACGCTACTGTGCAATTGTTAATTAGGTGGACTTAGTTTAAATTTATTATATCCCTCACCGATGCACAGACACGTATTTGGCCCTAAAAGTCGCTTAAAACTAATTTTTTTATATTTGCACTACAAAATTTTTACTGTTGCTTTGTAAAAGTCTGGTTACCCCTCCAAACAATAGAACCAACATGGCGGGCTTGAACCTTTCACCAGCTGCATAAGGTCAGTCGGAAGGAACCGTTCGACAAACGTGTTCGTGTGATTGTTCGATACGCTCAAAACTTTACTGTCTTCAAATATTAATTTTATGGTAATAAAGTAGATTTTGTGTTAGTTCCTATTATGGATTGTGTACAATCAGGTGTGTGCTTTATCTAACACTTAAGTTTTGCATTGATTCTAATTATTAAATAGTTTTTTGTCCTAAATGCTTAGCGCTACAAATGCAAAAAACACACATACACACACACATCTTCTTATATCACAGAGGTTTTAAGCTATTTCTGTTCATTTCTGAGCTAAAAGTTTGATAATATTTTGTAGAATAGAGCCTCCAGAAATTTAAAAACAAATAATATCCACCCAAATCCACCCCTAAATTTTTAGCGATTTTTTTAATACATGGGCTTTGGAAACTAGGTTAATCAAGAATTTCAATAAAATGTAATTTTTTTCGGCACCAACTGGGCTTTTTTTGGACAAACCTAAGGCAACATTAATGATGGCAATACCAATCTTCGCTATTTTGAAGAATACGAAAGATCAGCAGCGATATCTGGGATTGACAAAAGTTTTATATACCGGTTAAAAATAAAACTAGATGACATGTGCTTTGGTATTAAAATTAACACCGAAAAGTTCGAGGCTTACTGTAAGGAAAATGCTGAATTGTATGTTTCCCTTTATCAATTTCACCCTATGCCACTGACATTACGCAAGGTGTTGTGCCATGGAGCAGCTGTAAAAAGGGATGCGATTCTGCCGATCGGTCAACTCTCCAAAGAGGCGGCAGAAGCTCGTTATAAACATGTTCGCACATACAGGTCGGATTATTCTAGAAAATTTTTAAGAATAAATTGCAACCAAGATGTGCTAAACAGATTGCTTTTGACGTCAGACCCTCTTCTGACAGGAATGAGGAAAAACAAATCGAAAAAGAAGAAACCCCTTTTGATTGAAGTCTTAAATTTACTTGAAGAAAACCACATTTGTAACGTAAATATTGAAAATGACGAATAAATAAGATTTATAATTATGTTTTTGCCTTTTTCTACACTGAAATACCCTAACCTAACTTTAAATCAAATAAAATACTAACATACAATTTTTAATTAAAAAAAAAATATATATTTTTGAGCGATTTTTAGGGCCAAATACCTGTCTGTGCGATAGTTAAAGGGTATTAGCTATTCCGTTTGTTATTACTAAAATATTGATCTTAAACCCTATAAGCAGTGTTGCCGAAATGTATTGAGAAAAAATGCTTGATTTTGTTAAAAAAAAAAATGCAGAATGAATGCTAGAATAAATGCAAAAAAAATATAAATAAAAAAATAAATAAAAATCTTCATTAAAGTTCATTAAAGGACCAAACACATTTTTTATAATATGCTGCATTTTATCCTTTAGCATTCGCGACGAGGTGTCAAATTGAATTTTACAAAGGTTTGTCAGATGATCGAGAGGTGCAATTGAACTGAGCACAGCTTAATGCCGCCTCTGCTGAAAGTTGTAACAAATTTTTATAATTAGGCTTAAGTTCATCAAATTTAATTTTCATTAAATTATTTTTATGAAGAAAGGAATTTTACAAACACGAAAATCTATTAAAATTGTTATTGATATCTTTCATTCTTGACGTTGCTGGGGCTCGAACCCCGGCCGGCAGGTTACCATGACATGTTTCGATCGCAACCACTCGATCTCCTCAGATGGATTTGCCGTCTTACACCCGCAGTCATCGACGACCGCTGACGTCAATAGTCAAACATCAATCCTTAAACCAAATTGTATTCTAGCCTTTGGTAGATCGAAATTTGCTTTTCCGAATGATTATCCATTTTTAATTGATTTTACGTGTTTTTTTTCCTTTACTTCTGTTTTCTCGTACTTTTGTCAAGAATTCTTCTTGAAGTCGAAAGTACATTTGTTTTGTTTTTTCATTTTTGTCGTTCTTTTTTCTGTTGACCTTTTTTCAGCACAACTTGAAGGACAAATTAATAAATAGAGCTCGTGCCTTAGCTTTAACAATCATCAGTATTGTGGTTATTTTGTTGAACTATTTATGATTTTTAATCCAAATTTTTATAATTAGGCTTAAGTTCATCAAATTTAATTTTCATTAAATTATTTTTATGAAGAAAAGAATTTTACAAACACGAAAATCAATTAAAATTGTTATTGATAAGCTTTCATTCTTGACGTGGCTGGGGCTCGAACCCCGGCCGGCAGGTTACCATGACATGTTTCGAACGCAACCACTCGATCTCCTCAGATGGATTTGCCGTCTTACACCCGCAGTCATCGACGACCGCTGACGTCAATAGTCAAACATCAATCCTTAAACCAAATTGTATTCTAGCCTTTGGTAGATCGAAATTTGCTTTTCCGAATGATTATCCATTTTTAATTGATTTTACGTGTTTTTTTTCCTTTACTTCTGTTTTCTCGTACTTTTGTCAAGAATTCTTCTTGAAGTCGAAAGTACATTTGTTTTGTTTTTTCATTTTTGTCGTTCTTTTTTCTGTTGACCTTTTTTCAGCACAACTTGAAGGACAAATTAATAAATAGAGCTCGTGCCTTAGCTTTAACAATAATCAGTATTGTGGTTATTTTGTTGAACTATTTATGATTTTTAATCCAAATTTTTATAATTAGGCTTAAGTTCATCAAATTTAATTTTCATTAAATTATTTTTATGAAGAAAGGAATTTTACAAACACGAAAATCAATTAAAATTGTTATTGATAATCTTTCATTCTTGACGGCAAATCCATCTGAGGAGTTCGAGTGGTTGCGATCGAAACATGTCATGGTAACCTGCCGGCCGGGGTTCGAGCCCCAGCCACGTCAAGAATGAAAGCTTATCAATAACAATTTTAATTGATTTTCGTGTTTGTAAAATTCTTTTCTTCATAAAAATAATTTAATGAAAATTAAATTTGATGAACTTAAGCCTAATTATAAAAATTTGGATTAAAAATCATAAATAGTTCAACAAAATAACCACAATACTGATGATTGTTGTAACAAATTCTTTTAAGAGGTATTGGATGGTTTTTAGTGTTGCCCGTAGCATTTTTGTGCTTTTTTGTTTCTGAATGTTGCTTTAGGCCACTCAATTTTGAAACTATATCGCATTTGCAGTAATTTCAAAATGTTTTTTTTCATGTGCTCGAGCCAATCCTTGTAAAACTTTTTTGAATATGTTTTACTAAGTTTTGAATTTTTTTTCCTTTTTTGATTTTTATTTTAGAGTTTTTATATCCACAATAATAAAGATGGAATTCTTCCGGGTATATGCCTGATTTCTGGGTTAATACCGGGAATAATTTTTTTGTGAATAAAATTAATTTAATTTAATTTAAATTTACTTTTCGTTTTTAAACATCCTTTAATACTAAAAAGCTGGTTAAATTGCACTACAACTACAATACACCGTAACACATTGATTTAAAATAATTAATAAATTTTAATCAAATTTTGTACAAAACGTTTAGACCCACCCTTTGGGTAAATACCAGAGTGCACCGGTGGGCTAGCTGGTAGTAAGCTAGTCTATCAGCGCCGGGGTTGCGGGTTCTATTCCCGCCAGAGACTAAGGTTTCTTTTCTGCAGACAAGCGTAGAGCTTCGCGGGATTAGCTTAGGGAACTAAAAAAAAAAAAAAAATTACCAATTCTTTTAAAATTTTTATAGACTTTAAGTCCACTTAATTTCGGTTTCTATTTCTCTCTTTAAAATGAGTTTGGTTTCAAAATATTGTACGAAGGATAAATCTAATAATGCCAAATGTAACAGGTGTCCAAATGTATTAACGTAAATGTTCTTCAACAACTTCACTAATTTACCACTTACACACAGTGACCATAATTTAGTACTTGCAGAAGATGCTCCACTAACAAAATCAAAGGGTGCTACAAGTGGTCCAATGAATAAATATTTTAAACAAAATACTTCGATCGATTCTCTAGAGGGAATTATTTGCAGAAGCATAGCAGAGAATGGAATGTCCGTGAAAAGTTTAAAAAACCAAAGTTTTATGGAATCTTTTAAAATATACGTGCCCGAGAGTGGAGCAACAATTTGGAGCTTCATTGACCAGATTTATTTAAAAAGGAATATTTTTTTACTCAAGTACTAATTTTTTCTAAAATTATCAAAAAAAAAAAAAAAATCTCGTAATTTATGAAAGTTCTGTTTTTAGATTTATTCGTTTAATCGAATAAGTTTTAAATGGCAAATATCGATTAATCGTTTAATCGAACAAAAATAAAAGCCGATTTATTGAACACCCTAGTAGCGAAGCTGTTTTAACGATGTCCATTTGTCTGTCTGTATATCGAAATGGGTACTCCGAAGACACATGACATGATAGTTGTTGTTGGTTTTTTTTTTGCTTATTTTCTGTATATCTGTAGAGAATTGAAAAGAAATCTTGTAATTTAAAAAAGTTCTGGTTTTAGATTTATTCGATTAATCGATTAATCTTAAAATGTTATTCGTTAGATCGAATAAGTTTAAAATAGCAAATATCGATTAATCGTTTAATCGAACAAAAATAAAACCCGATTAATTAAACACCCTAGTAGCGAAGTTGTTTTAACGATGTCCGTCTGTCTGTCTGTATGTTGAAATGGGTTCTCCGAAGACCCCCAGAAATTATGGTTGTGGTTTTTTTCTGCATATCTGTAGAGCGGCGAAAGTCAAAGTTTCCAAATTTGGTACAATCATCTTGCTATCAATATAGAACATCCGACGAAATGTGGGCTTGATTTGAGAAGTGGGCGTTGTACTTGCCATACAATGATTATTTTTCTATATTTAGAGAATGACAGGAGCTTAAATTTCCAAATTATATGTGTACAAGAATTTCGGTTATCAAGAGACAACATCCGACAAAATATGGGCGTGATTAGACATGTTGGCGTGGAACTAAATAGATTTATTTGTATCTAAAGAACGGCGTTTATATCACTTTCTGTAACTTATAGCACTTTTAAGATTCGGCATAGCCAAATAAATCACTCTTACTTGTTTTTTTTTTGTAATCAACTTTAAATTTTTTTGCACAGATTTCTTAAAAAAACAATAAATGTTATTTTATTTTAGCAAAAAAAGAATTGCATTAGTTTATTTCGCATCTTCCAATTTCTTGTTTTGGAAACTACTGAAATCTGTAGTAACGACTTTTTTAAATTTACTTTCATTCCACCTGAACTAAATGTTGCAAATTCTCTTTTCTAATTCCACAAAAAAATATTGTCTATTGCTCATACCAGGTATAAGCGAGTGTTAGGTTATGACGCAATGTGATGGTTGTAGTTGTCAGGTCCTTGCAATAGCTTTAAATCTAAAACCAATTTTTTTTCTCAGTTTTACGAGTGCGTCAACATTTGTGAAAATATTGTCTGCTTGCGGAAAGTATTGTGTCAACAAAAAACAATACGTTTACAAACAACAAGAAGGAAAAACCATTGGCATGAATAGTTTTTTTTATCAACTTTTATTTTGTAAATGTTGGCATTTCCATAAATTGGATCATGGGGTGTTTTTTCCTAAGAGAGAAAAAACTTAAAATAAAATAAAACTGGTGTAAATTTCTATTATTATTATTTCTAGGGAAAGAATTAAAGTGTACAATTTATTCTATTTTTTCAAGTTTTTGCTGGATAGTTTATGTAATGATTATGCTGTGGTGTTTATCGTTTACACTGGATGTCGTTGGCGTTTTTAAGTTAAACCAGTTAACGGTAATGTAAATGAAAATTAGTATACTCATGCATATGAATCGACTTTTCAAGCACCAGTAGGAACTTTAACTTCTTTGGCGTATTTAAACAAGCCCGAACTTTTTAAAGGAATAAATACTATACTACATAAGACTTTAAACTGAAATAAAGAAGGTATAAAGTATACAAATTATTAGTATAGTATTCATCACTTGAATGCCAATTACAAGTAATATTTTTACAATTATTGATGATGTTGATTAAAGCGAGTTTTTCTAAAGGCAATGTATTTGCACAAATAAGCTTGTTTCTTAAAACATATTCCCCTTTAAAAGCATTCAAATTCAGACGCACATAACTCAGCTTGCATATAAGCGATACTATACTGGAACCACCTTTTACAGTAATTCGTAAGGTCGGTCGACATTTTAAAGAACTATTTTTTTCGAGTCGTTCTAAGCATGTCTAGTGTTGGCTGGCTGGCTGTCTGTGTGTCCATGTCAACAGTGTGCATCAAGAACACATTGCAAAATTGGAGATAATTGAATGAAATTTTGGAATAACGTCCAAGTAAGAACAAGACATTTTGAATATCTTAAAATTCGATCCACGGTTTTCTCTAGCCATTTTATAGATATTTAGGTATGTGATGGAAATCGATTTTAAAAAAACGTAACGGTTAGAAGCCAAAAATATCGTTTTCGGTATTTTTAATTCATATTCCTTTTACTTCCTGGATTAATTCTTTTAAATTTTATATTCGAAATGCGTCGCACCTTTTAAGAACAATATTTTTAAATGGTAAATTTTCATCAAATACCAGATGAATCGAAACAAGACTGGAGCCCTTATGTAAATAAATCCTTTAAAAATTCACCTATCCCTCGATTTGTAGGATACTTTTATGGTCTTCGTTTTCATCGAGGGATGTGAAAATAACTCAATTTACACAATTTTTGTTTTGAATATTTAAGCAAAAACTACTTTTTTTTTAGAAAATATATCCTGCACAATTACCAAAAATAGTTAAACGTGTATTTTCATATGGTACCGCTAGCATTAAATATAACAAAGGAGTTTTATGTTTTTTTATTAACACACACACGGAGCACAAAAATATATAAAAAAAATCAATGCAATATTAATCGCTTATTCACACAGCAGTAAAAAGCATTTTTAGCTGTCAAAGTTATGCAATTTGAGTGTCCCGGCAGGCTAGCTAGTAGTGAGTTAGTCTATCAGTGTTGGGGTTGTGGGTTTGATTCCCAACAGAGACTCTGCTCTCCTGCAGACAAGCGTAGAGCTTCGCGGAATTATCTCAGGGGAGAAAAAATATTTATAAATGAAATAGCCGAAATGCAAAGACATTTTTTACATAATCTAAAATGCAAAGGTGAACAACTTCAGCTGATATATGTATATGTAGGGAAAATATAAGAAAACACAATATTGGTTTTCATATTTTAAAGTTAATTGAAAAAACGATTTATATTTATTAATTCACTTGGTTATTTTCAATATCTTAAAATTAGTTGGTATGAAAGATTTATGATTATATTTAAGTACTAGCTGGCCCGGCAAACGTTGTTTAACTTATAACTTATTTCTTTCATATGTAACAGTGTCTGCTAGCCAAGTTTTAAGAAATAATTATAGGCTATAGTTTTTTCCAGATGTTACATTATTTGCCTGCCTAATTTCAAGAAAATTAATTGATTAGCTAAGAAGATATAGGGAGGCGGAGCTCTTACCCCTATTGGCCTATTTAATGCCCTGTCCTCTCTCCGATGTTACAGTGTATGCATGCCAAATTTTAAGAAAACTGGTTGATTAGTTAAGAAGATAGAGGGAGGGGGAGCTTTTACCCCTCTTGCTCTATTTCACGCCCTAAATAATAAAAACTATAGGCTATAGTTCTTTCCAACTGTAACACTATTTGCCTGCAAATTTTCAAAAAAAATCGGTTGATTAGTTACAAAGATATAGGGAGGGGGAGCTTTAAGCCCTCCTAACTTATTTCACACCCTATTCCTTATTCTCTTTCAGATGTTAGATTGTCTGCATGGCAAATTTTAAGAAAACTGGTTGATTAGCTTAGAAGATTGGGGAGTGGGAGCTTTTACCCCTATTGCAATATTTTGCGCCCTCTAGCGATATAAAATATACTCTACGACCTATTCTCATACCTAACAAATACACATACAAAATTTCATAAAAATCGGTCAAGCCGTTTCGGAGGAGTTCAAAATGGGTGGCATTTTGTTGATATTTGTATGGGAATATAAAAACATGTTTCAGAATGAAGGCAGTGTTCACTAAAATGGCTAAAACTCATGAACTAATACACACTTGAAGACCGTTGATACATAAAAACCACGTGAACAGAAACAAAATCGGTTCATGCATTTCAGAGAACGTCAATTACTAACACAATTCAACTTATTTTTATATATATAGATTATAAAAATAGGGTTTTAAAAATTTCTTTCTGAATCAACTTTTATTCTTCATAACTTTTTCCGTCCGAAGTTAGCACGACTTCAAAACTTTTGTAACGACTTTACAACTTGCGTTTCTTTCGATAGCTCAACAACGACTGACTTTCCTTTTCAAATTTCAAAATATTCTTCCTAATTCTTTCCATTCATGTCCGTGTGTGTAGCTAAATTTAGTACGTCAGTGTTGGGAACTGTGTCAGTCCACTTTTTAACCCCCTTAACCCACATATATACGGCTAAAGAATATCCCGAAAACTTTGCTGAAATTATTGCTGCTATATTTACTTTAAATTGAATGTATTTTTTATACAAAAATTTTAATTTTATTCGTATTTGTTGTACGATGTCTCATACAACAATTTTTCCATTTCGATTTAAAAAATTTTTCCTAAATAGATTGAAATAAAAACTACATATTTAATTATATTACAAAATTTTATTGGAATTGGTCCATATTTGACAATAGCCAGCACACAAAGTTTAATTCCAAAAATCTCATTTACTGAATAAAACTTGGTTAAAATAACTTTTAAAATAGTTTTTCTATTATCACAAAATGTTCAAAATTGACGTTAAGTTCCGCAACTTCTTTAAAAAGTAACATTAATGCGATAAAATCTCGTAAAAATATAAATAAAGAAATAGATCCATAATTCTCCATAAGTCTAGCATGGGTTCAATTGCCACAGCAAAAAAATCGTATACATTTAAAAATGGCTAAAATTCGTCACAGGCGAATTTTATTTAAAAAATCTTAAAAATCATTTTGTGTTAGAAAAACTATGGTCGGGCTGACCTGACCTGACTATGCTTTCTTACTTGTTTTTTAATAATATTGTGTCACAAAAACGCATCCAAATCTTATCTTTAAAATTATGGAAAAATGCGGTAAATTTCCAACGATTCAGAAAGAGGTTTTTTACACAATATCGCATCATGATATTGCACAAATTTCTGAATACTTAGCTAAACAATCATGCTTTTTGAGTTATAACACCATTGAAGTAAATGAGCGATATGACATTTTATAAGCCTTAAGTCAACAAACCAACCAAATTTTGAAAAGTCATTAATAAAATTTGTTTAACATACAAACATACCTTTTTATTCCCTTTCAGTGTGGACAAGGTATATAAAGGTTTATCATTTCGTTTGTTATTTCTACAATTTATTATAACCCCATGCTTCTGACCCCATGCTCTCTAACTAACGCGTCGAGAAACTTCTCGATTGAAATGTGAAAAATGAAACAAAGTTGCCATAAATTGAAACAAACAAGTGTTTTTCTCACTTAATTGCGTCTGTAAAAGTATTGGTGAGTAATAGCTGTCACGTAACAAAATTACTCGCCAATTTAACGAAAAAGTGTGCCTGTAAAATATTTGTGAGAAAGTTCCCGCTTTGAAGTGTCAATTTAACACACGAAAAAACGGAGTGAGATAAAATTTAACCACTAAAAAATATATTAGAAATAAAAAATGCAAAGAATAGTAACATGGATGGCAGATTTTTTCATTGTTTATATATTTTGCTTTGAACATTTTTAAAAAAATATACGAATGTGCTTAAAGCCATTTTGTAAGCAACAAACATTTTAGTCGCACTTTAGATTATTTGGTATAGCCAACAGTTGTATTTTCGCCGCCGTCGCACACTGGTTCATATTTTGAGAAGGCGGCCAAAATTATTTTTTTTTATGTTCTCCGATTTAAAATTTTTTTATTCATGTGAAAGTAAATACTAGTGAACCTCGGGAGCCAAAAAATTTCAACCCTATTTCAACTATTTCATTGAGAACAGGGTGGTCCGAAATGGACTTTCTCAATATTTGGTTATAGTTTTGAATTTCTGAGTCAATTTTTGAAGTTGAAATGCTCATAACTTTTTTGTTTTTTAAGATTTTTTGACAGAATAAGTTTTGTGAATTAGTTTATTTTATTTGCTACACGTGGTTTAAAGGATTAAACTCTGCGAAATCTAAAACTATTTAATTTTTTTTTTTTTTTTTAATGTCTAAATTTCCCGGAAATTTCCTACTTTATAGAGCATAAGTCCTGCCCGTCAAAACGCGTCAAAAAAAAATCTATACTCTCTTGTAGTCCAGAATCTAACCTACATTTCTATACCCCATTGTACACACGTCTGGATACGACCTTGAGAACTACAGCAATTTCTGTGACCCAAGGTAAGATATTCGGTTCAAAAAATAAGTCCTGCAAGTATACATTACTGAAATTAAAGAAGATGAGTCTTAAAGAATTTTCGACAAATAAAGCAGTTCAGGCCACATAAATTATCTAGCACGTCAGGTTAACATTTAATTTGGAGAAGGTAAATGTATTGCCATTGTTATGAACTTATTGTGGGTGAACGGATGCTGCAAAACGAATAGGCGACATAAATAGACTAACACGTTAGATTTCTGAGTAAGTTAAAAGGTTAAACATTAGTAAATAGCCGCAACATAAACTACATAGTTTAATTACCAGAAAATTGCAACTTGATTTTAAAAAATGGAAGAGCAGGTAAATGGTAAAAAAAAACCAGCACGCTGTTATATTTTACATGAAAATTACCTACATGTTACCTGTTAATTTATTGCCGGTATGTTATCCTTTTCCGTCAACAATATGTGTGACTGGCGTTCTCAACGCCTGCACTTTCACATCGGCTTTGAGTAAAATATTATGACATTTATAATGTAGCGACGTAATCTGTTTTGATAGTTTTCGACATGAGTTACAGACACATTTTTTTCTCCCTTTTCGAAAAACGATATTTTCACCAAAGTTACAGGACATGGGTACTAGTTCCTTATCAGTAACGCAGTTCATTTAACGATGCCCTTCTGCCCGTTTGTGCGCCTGGTCATTTGTCCGTGTGTTTGCTGAAATGGGTTTTCCGAAGACCCCAAAAAATGATGTGGACTAAGTTGTTATTTATATATTGATGTCACACACGCAGAGAAAAAATATGGTTGAGCATGGTTACGGCAACAACACTATGTTTAATGTAACAATATATTGTTGTCGTACACAAATAATTGTTATTCTTATTAAATATCAACTATTTTATATTTACTGTAAACATATCAATGTTTATCGCAATTATAAATTTGAATATTGTTGACCGAAAAATAATTATTTTTCTAACAACTAAATTATGATAACTTTCAAACCATATTATATTTCTCACAACCATATCATGATATTTAATAGCCATAAGACGTTTACTTTCTATACATTTATCATATTATGTTTAAGATGCAATCATACTATTTTTACTCTAATCATATTATGTTAGCGCCATTTGTAAAATAATTTTGAATCAGTTGTGTCGTTTATTTTATACGTGAGCGGTTAAACCATTAAGTTTCCCATTGCCATAAAAAAATAAGTTTAAAGAAATTAATAAAAATAAAATATTAGCGGAGTACATTGAGTATTAGTGATGTTAAAGTGCAAATGTAATATATCGTAGTTTTTTTGTATAATCCAACAACAAAACACACATATATTTCATTAAATTTTATAAAAGTGTTACGATATTTCTGTGGTTTTCATGGGCAGCCGCGTACACTCAAAATATTATGTAGTTAAATTCAAACGAAAATTCATTTTAAACAAATTAAAATTCATTTAAAAAACGGATCATTTACATTTCATTTAAAACAAATGATTTTTACAGTCATTTTAAAATTTTTTATTTATTAAACAGCATATTCATTAAAATTGAATAGTTTTTACTTTAAAAAAATACATTTCAACCGACAAAAATCAAACTACATAAAAAAATAAAAACGAAAAAACATTATTTTTTGGTAGTTTGTTTTTTGAATAACAAACAAAAATGTTAAAAAATAAAATTATTCGTAAAATAACTATATTTTTATTCAAATTTAACAGTACGGAAAACGAATTTAATAACTAACAAACAGTTACTGTAATAATTTTATAAGTGTATGTATTAAAACAAATTTTTCAGGAAAGCAGAAAAACCATTCTAGATCAAACAGTGGGCTAGGTATTGCACTTTTTAAACTTTGTCATTACGTTGGAAAATCGGAATTTTTCTATATTTTTTCAAAAATTTATAGAAACATATAAAGAGCGTTTAAAATTAGGCAATATGGCATCAACATCTCAAAATCGGCAAAATGGACATACGCGGTTGCCCTTGAAAACCACAGATTTTGCATTTGCTCTTTTGCAAGCTTTATATTGAACTTCGCTATTTGATTTACATAAAAAAAAATTCTAAAAAGCAGCAAAATAAAAAAATCAATGCAAAAAAATTTTGATTTATTTTGTATTTTTATGACAGCTATGAAAGGTGCTGTATCATAATATGATTGCTTCTAAATTTATTATGATGATAATATGATTTCTTCTTAGCGTATTATGATTAGCATGACAATAATTTGATTAATTTCTTACCTTATTATGATTAGCATGACAATAAAATGATTAGTTCTTAGCTTATTATGATTAACATGACAATAATATGGTTAATTTCTTAGCTTATTATGATTAGCATAACAATAATATGATTAATTCTTAGCTTATTATGATTAACATGACAATAATATGATTAATTTCTTAACTTATTATGATTAGCATGACAATAATATGATTAGTTCTTAGCTTATTATGATTAACATGACAATAATATGGTTAATTTCTTAGCTTATTATGATTAGCATAACAATAATATGATTAATTCTTAGCTTATTATGATTAACATGACAATAATATGATTAATTTCTTACCTTATAATGATTAGCATGACAATAATATGATTAGTTCTTAGCTTATTATGATTAACATGACAATAATATGATTAATTTCTTAACTTATTATGACTAGCATGACAATAATATGATTAGTTCTTAGCTTATTATGATTAACATGACAATAATATGGTTAATTTCTTAGCTTATTATGATTAGCATAACAATAATATGATTAATTCTTAACTTATTATGATTAACATGGCAATAATTTGATTACTTTCTAACTTAGTATGATTAACAGAATAATAATATGATTAAGGAAGGAATGTTATGATGTAATAGTACGAGTATATTTAGTCATAATATGATTCAATAATAATCTTAATATGGTGACCACAATCATGAATCTTATCATAATATGTTGCTCTTAGAATATGTTTACCACAACCATGTTTTTTCTTTGCGTGCACATACTACGTTTAAGTTTTCTGTTAAAATTCAGCCAGATATGACTGAGATATGAGCAACAAACCATGACTGCCTCTAATTTTACCCTGTTTTGTATTTTTTTCTGTACATCTGGAGAACAGCAAGTTTCCTTATTAGCTACAAGCATCTTGGTTATCAATACACAAGCTCTCTTAAAAAAATAGACGGGAATGGAGAAGTGGGCATGGAACAAAATAGATTTATTTGTATCTAAGAAACAGTATTTATTAAGCTTTCTGGTCTTACCGCACCACGGTGAAGGGTGTATAAGATTCGGCATAGCTGAAACCAAAGCCAATATGAAGAAAAACGTTTTACCTTTCTTAAAGAAAATTTTATTGCGGAATTTCGGGTTTTTTTAGTTTTTCAATAAGCTAAAGCGTTTTTGAGTTACGCGAACATATGTTGTGCAACCTCCTTAATTTTCGAAATAATGGTATATCTCGAAAACTAAAGCTAACCTAAAAAAACGGCTAGCACCACTGGATTCAGCGACCCCGAATTAGTTAAAATTAGTTAAAAATCTTTCGTTCGTATCATACTAAAATATTAAACTGCAAATACTTTAATCTATCTATACAATATATAATTTCTTAGTATGTAAGGATGTTTGCATGTATGTCCTATTCTTTCCGCAACTTTCTGAAGCCATCTGATGACATAGGAAGCTGAAATTTGGCATACTTAAAGTATTTTCTCTGCGGAAGATCGTAACGAAGCCATATTTTTGATTTTCGGCTTTTCAACTAGTATAACTATAAAGATCTGATAGAAAAGATGTTTTTTATATAATATGGGGAACTTTGGGCCCCACCCGGCACGGCTAGGCACCGTCGGATTGACCTGAAAAATGAGATCATGATTTCTTACACCAAACCTCATATTTAAAGCAGCGCAAACATTTAAATTTAAAAAAAAAAAAATCCCATACAAGATGCGACCAGTCTAATGTTTATCCTCCTTTCTTTATATAAATATGTGCTAAAAGAGGAGATATTTATTCAATAGTTTTCACAATTCAGATGAACAATTCTTGCGATTTTTCAAAATAACTAGCAAAACAACTGCAGAAAAACATGGTTTTCGCGAATATCTAGAAAACGTTACTCGAGAAAAATAAATGAGTGTCATGTACTGCTTACATTAGGTGAATACATGGAGGAAAATCCTGGGTTGGCGAGAGGAGCACCAGTGTTTGGAGCAAATACATTTTTGATGGACGAGTAATGGAAAATAATAAACCACATTATTTTTTTTAGGAAGAAAACAACCATAACTTGAATTGATTTTGAAAATATTACATATATTAACAGGCATGGGCAGAAAACAACAAAAGCCTGTAAGAAACTTGTAGCGGTACCTATAAACAAAACTATTTTACTTCCCTAGACCATATAATTGATCGGACGCTGCTTTGGTCCTCGACTGCAGCACCTAGTTGTAGAGTGTTGGCGGGTAAAGTTAAAAGTGCTGAAACTCAGTCAGCAGATATCAGAATCACCACCAAAAGTTTCTAAAGCTGTGACGGTGGTTGCACAAGAAAGCAAAATTAAGGAGACAGGTCCCTTAATATTATTTGAAACACTTAAAATTTTAGAGGAAAACAGCAAAAATTGTAAAACTTTATCCAAACGAAGAAGGATAGAAGTCGGTCAAGGAGCAAGCTGATGCTATCAAAATATTGACTTGGTTCTTATTCAACTTTCTTTTACGTTTTGTTATTTATTTATTTGCTTGTATTAATTATTTTTTTACTTGAATATTTTGTTTTCAACAAAAAAGGTTTTTTTATTTTTTGACATTTTTATGGCGGCATGAAATAACTCCCCACGAAATAACTCCCCAAAAATAAAATGAAATAAGTCCCCAATTCAGAAATGAAATAAGTCCCCAAAGGAATGAAGTAACTCCCCAAACTAATATGAAATAACACCCCATTTCTTTGGGGACTTGTTTCATATGAAATAATTCCCCAATTCTTAAAATGAAATAAAACCCCAATAATTTATCAATAAATTCCTAAAAATTGGGGAGTTATTTCATTGGAAATAAGTCCCCATTTCCTGAAATGAAATAAATCCCCAAAAAGTATTCAAAACATCCAATCAATTCAAAATAGGGGGGTGCTTTTTTACCATGGGAGGTAAGGCCATGATGGCTTTATTGCTCAATTTTGCGAAGTGAGAGATAAAGCCATATTTTTTTTTCCCAAATGAGAGGCAAAGCCATATTTTTCCAGAATATTGTTACGCATGGTGTAAACATTCTGTAAAAGGGAAAATCCTTAGTTATCATTGAAAAACATTTTTTTATTCTTGTGGCGCACGCAGAAAAACTCATTCAGCGAAGCCACCTGCCGCGTCCTACTGGAGGAAAAAACACCTAAGCGCGGCCGCAGTTATTTCATATGAAATAACTCCCTAAAATAAATAATGAAATAAGTCCCTAAAAAAATGAAATAAGCCCCCGAAAAACGTTGTTGTTGTTTCCTGTATATTTTTTTGGGGAGTAATTTCATTTTTTTTTGGGGAGTTATTTCGTGGGGAGTTATTTCATGCCGCCCATTTTTATATTCATTTTTATTTCAAACGCGGTTGTGTTTGTTATCAAGCAAATTAGTATTATTTTTGATACTTTAAAACAAAAAAGGAACTAAATAAAGAACTATTTTATATCGCAAAACTTTATTTTTTTTAATACGTAAGTAACAAATATAAGAGCAAGCGATCGAAAGCTGTGGGAATGGTTGAACCCAATCTGATTCGAAATCGAGCTAATGGATGGCTATCGCTTCGATTTGCTGTCGAGATTGTTGAACAGGCCATTAAATTTGAAACAAGAATATATATCAAAGATCTTAATAAAAGTACATATTATAACTTTAACAACAGAATATTTTCGTATTTTTTTCGAATAAACATAAATAAACAATAACAAAACTATCAAAATTACCATATTGTATTTGTAAATAATAAATTGTATTAAATTTTTTTTATATTGGTCTTCATTGTTTTTGTAGACGTTTTAAGAGCCAATAAAATAGAAGAGTTAATACTGCTTATATGATAATAAAATCAAGAATAGAATAAAAAATTCAATTTTATTTTTATGAGAATAACAAAAAGCAATTTGTCTTAAAACAACGCATCCCAGAGGCAGAGATTATTGATAAGACTTCATTGAGCCTAAAGAAATAATCCGGAACTATTGTTTATTATTATTATTATTATCGAAAAAACACTTAGAACACTTGCATCCTACCGGGTATATTAAAGTTAAGTTGACATAATGAATAACTTTTTATACGTCCCACAAAATCCTACCTTTAACAAAAGGCAAGTTTTTATAATGGCCATTAAAGATAAAGTCAATTTAATGTTGCCAGATGATATCTATACAAAATCGTCAAATTGTTATTGATAATGTATCCTCATTTGTCACGTTCAGTGTAGCCACATAATAAGAATAAAGAAAAATTTAAGGCCAACCTCTTTATCAAGGTCGATATATCAATATGTACATAAAAGAAAACCCGTACACTAACAGTCTGATTGGTACGCATTTTGATGCGGTGTTAAAAAATAAAAATACGTCAACAATTTATAAACAAATTTTTAATTTTTGCAACGTTCGGAAAGCCAAGTATACTACGAATAAACAGACAAATGATTATTTTATAAATGATAAAGTGAAGTGTTATGTATCCATACAGATTGTTACGAAAGTAACTTTAGTTAAGAATTAGTTGTAATTATTAGTAAGGAATTAGTTGTATTTATTAGTTATATTGTATTAATTAGTTATATTGTATTTATTAGTTATAAAATTGTTATACATCATTATAAATACTTCAACCCCAATGTTCAAAATGCTCTACACCTTTTTAAGTTGAAATTGAGAAAATCCAAATTAATATTGAGAAAATACGATTTAATATTTAGAAAAATGAATTGATGTTGAGAAAATACAAATTGATTATAAGAAATCGAAATTGATATTGAGAGCATACAAATTGATATTAAGAAATCGAAATTGATATCGAGAAATTACAAATTGTTATTAAGAAATCCAAATTGATATTGAGAAAATACAAATTGATAATAAGAAACCGAAATTGATATCAGGAAAATACAAATTGGTATTAAAATATCCAAATTGATATTGAGAACTTACAAATTGGAATTGTGAAAATACAAATTAATATTCGGTAAAAATAAATTGAAGTTGAGATAAAACAAATTGATATTGAGATTTTTTTGTGGTAATATTTTTAATATTAAAATAATTTCATTCAAAGTGGGAAACAAATAGTTTGGATTGACGAAACAAATTTCAATTTGCTCTGCAGAAGAACTCGTGGCTGGTCCAGCAAAGGCTCAATAGCTATAATACAATCAATTCACCTAATCGGTGGAATATCACCTCTGGAGTTATTCTTATGACGAGAAAACGAGGATCATTTAAAATGCAAGACGCAAGAGAGTGGGTAAACAGCTTAATGAATCGATGGGAGCAATAAGGAAACCTCATCTTGTCATAGCCAAATGGAAATAATTTTTGATAATTCATCAGCGACTCTTCTTGGCTCCTTATAGCCCAATGTTAAATCCAATTGAGCTTATATGATCCAAAATAAAAACCCATCTAAGCCAAATGTTTGTCCTCCTGGTGTTTGCGAACAACGTTTTATTTATTAAGAGGTATTATCGACGAAGATAAGTCTTTATTAGCCACAGTTGACTGTGCAAGAACAGTATAGCATTCCACAACATTTTACCAAAGGGCAATAGAATTGGAGAATATGCTTGTTGGCGAATAACTTTTTTTACATATGTTCATATACTTGATTTTCAAATAATTTTAGTTATTTGTTCTTAAACTCATAATTTTCTTTGCCTAATACTAATAAAACTTTGTATTTATATCTCATTATTAATTTGGTTTTTCTCAATATTATTTTGTATTTTCTCAATTTCAACTTAAAAAGGTGTAGTAAAAATTTGATGCTAAAAAGTCCGTTTAAAAAACTACAGTTTAAGTAACCATAGATGTCGTTAATAATAACATAGTAGACGTTAAGCTTAAAATATAACCGATGTATTAATCGTTAACATCAAATAGTAAAAGCTAGAACATAGCGGAAACATTCTGGAGCTTTCTGGATGAATGTTATTGAGTATAAATACTTGCGAAATGACGTTGCCAAATGAGTTTTACTTTAAACGTTTAAGTGTGCAGATCATAAATAGAGATCGAAATGATAAATTACAATTGTTGAAGTGACTAAGTTCTAAAAAAAGTTGTGTAAATTTTAAACAGTGTTTAAAGAGCTGTGTTTTATTTATTTTATTTAAGTTGCAACAAAAGAACTCAAGAGGTTTATTATAAAGGCAATAAACCAAAAACGTTATTGCAACGACAGTAACGTAACAATATATTAGATACTTGCCTTTAATTGTGAGTTGAGTTAACATTTGTTAACCGATTCATGGTTAATGGCTAAAGAGGTGAAAATCAATCTGGGGAAAGATTTGGTTTCAGCAGGCTAAAGTGCATTCAAATCAAATAACAAAGTTCTTATTTCAAACTTTTGTTTTATTATTTTGCCGAAAAGTGAGATTAAATTTCTACCGAATGTTTTAATAAAAACAAAATAAATTTCCAATTAAAAATGCGTATTAACTGCCTGTTCATCTATTTTCGACCGAAAACTTAATTTGCTCAACTTAAAACAAATTATCAAGTGCTGTTTTTGTTTTACATGAAAGTTAAGCGAACGGAGTCTTCGTTCAAAATCGATAAACAGGCCAATTCATTTGCAATTGCGTTAAAAAAACAAAACTTAAAGTGGCAATACCTATTTTTTTTAATTCTATACAAGGAAAGGACGGAGAGTAGTTGCCTTTTTTTATGCCCACCCTCTGGAGTTAATAAATAGTTACAACTCAAACGGAATAATCTTGAATTTGAAAAAAACTTTTGGTTACTCAACCCAATCCAATGCCATAAAAAAGATTGAATTACAAACAAGTAAGAGTGCTTTATTCGGCTGTACCGAATCTAATATAGCCTTCACCATGGTGAAGAATAGAAATTTAGATAAATGACCACTAACGCACATTGCATTGAGTACAACTGTTCATTTAACACACATTTATCTATTTAAGTGGCTAATCAAAAAATGCAAAAAAGAAGAAAAAAAAAAAAATGAAATTCAACACATAAAAACATATACAAATATAAAAATAAAACAACAATAACATGGGATTTTATGGTAACTCATATCTCAGCCATTTGTGGAACCATCTGGCTTAATTTCATTAACAAACTTTAACGGAATATATTTGACATAATTTCTGGGGTCTTCGGAAAGCCCATTTCAATAGACACAATATATTAGCACTACACCCTTTTTACTGTTGTTTTTAAAAGTCAGGTAAACCCTCCAAACAATAGAACCAACATGGCGCGCTTCAACCTTTCACCAGCTGCATAACGTCAGTCGGAAGTTACCGTTCGACAAACGTGTTCGGGTGATTTGTTCGATACGCTCAAAACTTTCCTGTCTTCAAATATTCATTTTATGGTGATTAAGAAGATTTTGTTTTAGTTTCTATTATGGATTGTGTACAATCAGGTACACGCAAAGAAAAAACATGGTTGTGGTAAACATATTCTAAGAGCAACATATTATGATAAGAATTATGATTGTAGTCACCATATTAAGATTATTATTGAATCATATTATGACTAAATATACTCGTAATATGTCATCATATTATTTTTCCCTTAATCATTTTATTATTCTGTTAATCATACTAAGTTAAGAAGTAATCAAATTATTGTCATGTTAATCATAATAAGCTACACTCATAAAATTATTACAGTAACTGATTGTAGGTTATTAAATTCGTTTTCGGTACTGTTAAAATTGAATAAAAATATAGTTATTTTACGAATAAATTTATTTTTCAACATTTATGTTTGTTATTAAAAAAACAAACTACCAAAAAATAATGTTTTCCGTATTTTTTTTTGTTAATTTGTTTGATTTTTATCGGTTAAAATATATTTTTTAAAAGTAAAAACTATTCAATTTTAACGAATATGATGTTCAATAAATAAAAAACTTAGAAATTACTGAAAAAATCATTTGTTTTAAATGAAATGTAAATGATCCGTTTTTTAAATGAATTTTAATTTGTTTCAAATGAATTTTCGTTTGAATTTAACTACATAATATT
This sequence comes from Pollenia angustigena, assembly GCA_930367215.1. Lineage (NCBI taxonomy): Eukaryota > Metazoa > Arthropoda > Insecta > Diptera > Polleniidae > Pollenia > Pollenia angustigena. The sequence goes on along the minus strand of OV884056.1, from coordinate 53,544,563 downwards.
TTGAGTGTAAGAAATTAATCATATTATTGTCATGTTAATCATAATAAGCTAAGAAGTAATCATATTATCATCATGTTAATCATAATAAATTTATAAGCAATCAAATTATGATACAGCACCTTTCATAGCTGTCATAAAAATACAAAATAAATTAAAATATTTTTGCATCGATTTTTGAATTTTGTGGCTTTTTACAATTTTTCTTAATGTTAATCAAATAGCGGAGTTCAATATAAGGCTTGCAAAAGAGCAAATGAAAAATCTGTGGTTTTCATGGGCAACCGCGTGTGTCCATTTTTTCGATTTTAAGATGTTGATCAAATATCGTAACACTTTTATAAAATATAACGAAATCTCTGTGTGTTTTGTTGTTGGATTTTACAAAACAACTATGATATTTTGCATTTGCACTATTACATCACTAATACTTGAATGAACTCCGCTAATATTTTAATTTTTTAATTTCTTTAGACTTATTTTTTATGGAATTTTATCTTTTAATTGTTTAACCGCTCACAAATAAAAAAAAAACGACACAACTTCTTCAAAATTATTTTACAAATGGCGCTAACATAATATGATTAGAGTAAAAATAGTTTGATTGAATCTTTAACATAATATGATAAATGTATAGAAAGTTATCATGTTATGGCTATTAAATATCATGATATGGTTGTGAGAAATATAATATGTTTAGAAAGTTATCATAATTAAGTTGTTAGAAAAATAATTATTTTTCGGTCAACAATACTCAAATTCATAATTGCGATAAACATTGATATGTTTACAGTAACTATAATATTGTTGATATTAAATAAAAATAACAATTATTTGTGTACGACAACAATATATTGTTACATTAAACATGGTGTTGTTGCCGTAACCATGCCCAACCATATTTTTTCTCTGCGTGTATGTGATTTATCTAAAATTTAAGTTTTACAATGATTCTAATTATTAACTAGTTTTTTTTTGCCCTTAAGCTCTCTAAATGCAAATAAAAAACACACACATCTTCTTATATCACAGAGGTTTTACGCTATTTCTGAGCTTAAAATTTGATTGTATTTTGTAGAATAGAAATTTAAAAAGCAAAAAACAGCCACCCCAATCCACCCCTAAATTTTTAGCGATTTTTTTAGTACATGGGCTTTGAAAACTAGGCCAATCAAGAATTTCAATAATATGTAATTTTTTTATTACAAAATTTCGAGACCAACTGGGCTTATTGTGATGTCGGTATGTCGCTATTTTGAAGAATACGAAACATCAGCAGAGATATCAGGGATTGACAAAAATTTAATATATCGGTTAAAAATAATACTAGATGCCATGTGCTTTGGTATTAAAATTAACGCCTAAAAGTTTCACCCTATGTCACCGACATTGCACAAGGTGTTGCGCCATGGGTCTACCGATTCTGCCAATCGGTCAACTCTCCGAAGATGTGGCAGATGCCCGTTCGCACATATAGGCTGGATTATTCTAGAAAATTTTTCAAGAATAGAATGCAACCAAGATGTGCTTACAAGGTTGCTTTTGACGTCAGACCCTCTTCTGACAGGACTGAGGAAACCCAAATCGAAAAAGAAGAGACCCCTTTTGATTAAAGTCTTAAATTTACTTGAAGAAAACGACATTTGTAACGTTAATATTGAAAATGAAGACGATACTGTAGAAAATGACGAATAAATAAGATTTATAATTATTTGTTTGCCTTTTTCTACACTGAAATACTCTAGCCTACCTTTAAATCCAACAATAATATAAAATTTTAAATGAAAAAAAAAAAAATATTTTTGAGCGACTTTTAGGACCAAATACCTGTGAGACGGTCAGACGGACATTAGTAAATCAACTTTGCTACTCATAAATACCCAGAATATATATACTCTGTAGGCTCTTAGATAAATATTTTAGAAATTCCAAACGGAATGACAAATTTACATATACCCTTTCCACCTGTAGCGAAGGGTATTAAAATTGCAAAGATTTTTTCTATTAAATTTTCCACATTTCCTCTTTTTCTACAGAAGATAAGTTTACATTAACTACTTATTTATTATGTCTGTAGAAAGGACAACAGTAACAAATCCCTCCATTATGTCTTTTCTAAAATTCGCACAAATGGAATTTTCTAGTTAACTCGTGGAGCGATAATAATGGGGATATAGTCAATTGAACAAAGATTGTTCAAGAAAACTAAAAAGAAAAAAAAAAATAGCAAACTGTACTATATTTAGTCTAGCTTTATCTGTATGATGAGGGGGTTGCTATGAAGCTAAAAATATTCCTTAAGTATTGCAAAAATTTCAAATAATAAAATCCGATAACAGTAATTGTAAAAATAGTAACATTTTCTATGAAAGATGCCAAAGATAAATTTGAATGTACGATAATAAATGTGTGTATTTTTATACCCACACCACAATAGTGGAGACGGTATTATCCATTTGTGCTGATGTGTGTAACACCTTAAAATATTGGTCCTAGATCAGGGATGTCAGCGTCATACACAATTATGGAAATTAATTCACACACATTCTTCACATGCATTCTTACGCTCTTTCATTTAGTGCACGAGAGTACACAATTTAGTAGTCGATTATCAAGCGATGAGTGCACATGCGGCGGATGCTTACGTATTTTTTTATTTTTTTTAAGAGTACTTGTGTCTTTATTCACTAATACTAATATAAATCAATACAACCACAATTGACATCACTGTCCTATACCCACCTTAAAGTATACCGATCGACTCAGCATCACTTTCTGAGTCGAACTAACGATGTCCGTCTGGCTGGCTGGCTGGCTGGCAGGCTGGCTGGCTGTCCATGTAACCTTGTGCGCAAAGTACAGGTCGCAATTTTGGAGATAATTTGATAAAATTTGGGTTTTAGGTTCTTATTGGCACAAGGATCAAGCGTGAAAATGCGCTGAATCGTAGGACCACGAGGGAAGATAGGGGAAATTTCTTTCTTTCAAAACTATCAAACCGATTTAAATTAAATTTAAAACATAGATGGACAGCCAGCTAACCAGCCAGCCTGCCAGCCAGCCAGCCGGACGGACATCGTTAGTTCGACTCAGAAAGTGATTCTGAGTCGATCGGTATGCTTTAAGGTGGGTCTAGCACCAATATTTTAAGGCGTAACACACATCAGCACAAATGCATAATACCCTCTCCACTATTGTGGTGTGGGTATAAAGAGTCCTTTCTTAAATGGCGTACTTTTTTAGCCCATTTTTAATTGTTGATTTATTGCATGAACTCCCCATATTTCTGTCCCTATGTGCAATGGATCAGGCACTTTTTCAAAAATATTACTTAGTTATTTGCCATCTCTAAAAGTTAAAGACAAAATTAAACATGTTACGTAGGGCCTTCAAATATAACGGAAAATGTAACAATTGTAACCAAACGGCATCACTGATACATACAAACATAAATTTTAATAAAACATCTTAAGTCGAGATAAGGTAGCAAAAAATTTTTAAGAAAAAACTCGATGAAAAAATCATTTTTATCAAATAATAAAATAAACCAAAATTTTAATATAAAATTTTAAAAACGTAAACAACAATGTTTTTTTGAATGAAAATTCGTTAGACTAACAACATTTGTTCCAACTTTTTCAATTCGACTTAAGATATTTTGTCAAAATGCCACAGACATATTTTCTATTGTTTATGTATTTTTCGCTCAGAAATTCAAAAACTTTTTCCTGGATTTTGTAATTCAAAAAGGAAAACATGCAGTTGGCTATAAGATTCCTAAACGTGCCATTCAATAAAGTTAAAGTTTCTAAAACTCACAAAATATTTTAAACACGTTTCAATATAAATTTAACAATAAAATCAATTTAGATGAGTCTGTCTTCACTCTGATGAACTTTTATTGTGAGAAAAGAAGTGAGATTACTAAAGCTATGCTCACACCTATTAAATATTTGACGTCCTTCACGTAACCACTAGTTTTATTTAAAAATAATTTGCTTGTGGGTCAGAGCTGTAAAATATTGGAGTCGATTTAATATCAATCAAATGATTTCTCGTTAATCATTGCTAAATTTTTTATTGGATTCAATTTGAAATTATTAATAAAAAAGATTTTAATTATTTTCTTGAAATTAATTCATATATTTGTCAATAGTATGAAATGGCAATTTAGCACATTATAACGAAACCTTGATAATTAATTGTTAAATCCCAAGAAAAAATTTGATAACTTATATACATGTGGCAGTGTAAATAAAACTGAACTGGCAAAATAAAATAAAGAAATTTGTTATTTTTTTGTTTTTTCTTTACCCACTTACAACTACATTTAGAGTTGACAAAAGATCAACCAATTGTGGTCGGGATTGTAAGAAAAGATATACATATATATGTTCCTTTTACTCCTCTGGGGAGCATAGGGCCGCCACAAGTTGATTCCAATGATCACGATCATCAGCGCGATGTTTGACTTCGTTCCACGTAGCTCGGACAGTTCGGTTATGATTTGGCGTTTCCAGGTGTGTGATGGTCGTCCGATGCGCCTGCTTCCCTGTGGGTTCCATTCTATGGCCTTCTTAGTAATATCGTCTAATGGCTTGCGGAGAGTGTGTCCAAGCCAGCCCCATTTGCGTTTTCTTATTTCCATCTCAATTGGTTGCTGGTTGGTATCTGACCAGAGTTGGGCATTTGATATTAAGGAGGGCCAGTAAAGACGCAAGACTCTACGCAGGCATTTGTTAACAAACACCTGAAGGGACTGGATATCGCGCGGTGCCATATTCCACGTTTCGCAACCGTACAGCAATGTGGATTTAACGCTGGAGTTGAAAATTTCCAAACAGGGCTGAGTTGGGCAAATGCATTACGTGCCTTATTCATGCGACTGGCCACATCGGCTGATGAACCACCGGATTTGTCGATTATATTGCCTAGATAGCAGAAGGACTCCACATCATTAATTTCCTTGCCGTATATTAGGAATTTCCGCGTTGCGTTAGCATTTATCCTAAGTGTTTTTGTTTTGGGGATGTTTATCTTCAATCCAACTAGCTTGCTGTTTCGCTAACTAGATTTAGCTTTGATTGCATATCGGAAAACGAATGACTTAATAAGCGTATATCGTCTGCATAATCCAGGTCTTCTAATCTGTCTTGCAAACCCCATGTTATCCCTCTCCTATGACTTGTTGACTTTTGCATCACTACATCTAGGACACAGTCAAAGAGGAGTGGCGATAACACACAGCCTTGGCGAGCTCCGGTTTTTATTCTGAAGAAAAGGTAAACTGACTGTTTATTGTTGTTGTTTTTGTTTAAGCTCTGATATGGTTACAAGTAAAACTGGGGCTTATAATTCTTATTCGCTTAACAGTTTTATTTGTATAATATCTTTAGTTTTTCTTAAATCTTTGGATGAAGATTCCTGACGATTTGACCTAAGCAACCAAAGAAATGCGCATAGAAATAGCTTATCCCACCAACAATAATCTTCAGTTTGGCAATAGTATGAAGTGGGAATTTAGCACATTATAACGAAACCTTTACAATGTAAATTTTTGCTAACAACCGCATGGTTTCAAGTGTTCTTGTCACATGACAGTTCTAAAGTGGTATGGACCGCTTCTAAGACTGTATATGAGTTCCTAGGAGGGGTTTTATTGGCATCTTTTCGACACTTCATAAATTGGTTGCTAAAAAACTTTAATAGATAAATTTAGTTTCGGTTTATACATATAATGCCTGCCTCAGATATTGTCCCGAGTGAACTATTTTAATATGGTAATTTTGGGTTTGTGCTGCAGCCTTTTGCCGTACTTACTTTTTTTGATTGATCAATTACTTTTAAGAATATAAACACAAAACATTTTTCCGCTCAGTAATACAAATATTTGTAGGCTCCATGTTGTTAAACTCGTTTTCATCATCCCTCCAAGAATTCTACTTAAAGTTCTTTAAAAACTTCCTTCTTTTTGCCAACGGATAATTTTTCGGGAAAAAAAGTGGGAAATTCCATGCGGAATTTTTATTTGTTATAGGAGAAACGCAGACATTTTAGAAACTTAGTTACGTAGCTGAACGTTTTGGAATCCCAAAATTACATGTACAGAGCACCTTTCTTGTGATTTCAATTCACTTTAATAAAATACGAAATTCAAAACAGGCCTGATAAACCCAAAATTAAACTTTGCAAAAATAAATTTTAAAGATTAGATTAGATAAGAAATTTCGTGAAGGTCAGTCAATAATTAACCACATGAGCCATAGAAAGCCCACCCAGAACAACACTAAACACCTAAATCCGCTATATGTAGATAGATTTGTGGAACACACAAACGCTAATAGTGTTTGTGTAGAAAATCATTAAAAAATAACGTTTCCCTGTTTGTCGAACCCAAAAATGAAACTGTTCTTATCCAATGAAAACATTTAATTCGTTCGGTTCTTTTTAAACCACAATCTTCACTGTGTTTGGTTCAGCTCATTAGTGTTCTTTCTTTCTTTTTTTACAAAAATAAAATACAAGAAAACAAGCTAGCAAAATAATTTTACTCAAACAAAACATATACACACGCAAACTGTTCATGTTGCGCTCGTTGCTACAATTTTTTTTTGCTCATTTCTTTATCAATAGTAAAAAAGAAACAAACATTAAAGGACATTAAAATATAATGTTTGTCTACAGTATCACTACAATTGTTCTGTTTTTTAACGAAGAACAAAACACTATATAATGTTCGGCTCTTTCTTGAAAATAGTTACGAACGGTATTATAAATTGTGTTCGTTTACACAAACACTAAAAAAAATAGAAATCGTTGCTGGGTATGTGAGCCGAACGCTAAATAGTGTTCTGTTATTTTCTAACACTGATTTTAGTAAAATTTCGTCTGTCATAGTTTAATAGGACTAAAAATCACACTCCTAAATTTCGTAAAGATTGGTCCATAAGTTACTATTGGACCCATATAAAACGAAATTTTGACATAGACTTTAATACCCCTAAAATGGCAATGAATTAAAACACTCTGAGGTCGGTTTTTATTCTTTCTCTTTGTGGAGGGTATCAAAGATTCGGCTAAGCCAAATATATTATTTTTACTTCTTTTTAAAAAAGTTAATTTTATTCTTCATTTAAAGTTTATTTTTATTTATCTCTCCCATATCTGCAAATTACCGTTTCCATCCATCAACATTGACTTTATGGTCTTTTTCATTTAGCCGTATTTAAGTATTCACACTCACGTAACTAATGTAAGTAATCACAGATATTTGTTGTTTAATGGAACTTCAACGCCTTGTTAATTCTTTTCATTTTATTGCTCACTCAACATTCAGCTCACACATAAAACAAATCACAATTTGAAATGCTTCCTTCTACATGATTTCAGTGGCAATTACAGACTTTTTTAGAATAAAAAAAATAATAACAAAAATTAAAGAAAGAAAATGATTTCTGGAAATCATAGAAAATGTTTTGATAATTGTGTATTAAATATGAAAATAATAATGGCCGGAAGTAAATTTTATATAATGGGGAAATAAAAAGACTGTGGCTACAGAGACTACTACTAGGACTGCTATACTAAGGAATTGACTATGACTGGACCGTGACTTGACTATGACTTGATTATGACTTGACTGGACCATGGCTTGGCTATGACCTGACTATGACTTGCCTATGAGTTGATTATAACTTGACTATGAGTTGAATATGACTTGACTATGACTGGAACATGACTCGACTAAGACTTGACCATGACTTGACTATGACTTATTTATGACTTGACTATAATTTGACTATGACTTGACTATGACTTGACTATGGCTTGACTATGGCTTGACTATGACTTGACTATGACTTGACTATGACTGGACTATGACTGGACTATGACTTGACTATGACTTGACTATGACTGAACCATGGCTTGGCTATGACCTGACTATGACTTGACTATGACTTGATTATAACTTGACTATGAGTTGAATATGACTTGACTATGACTGGAACATGACTTGACTAAGACATGACCATGACTTGACTATGATTTAACTATGACTTGACTATAATTTGACTATGACTTGACTATGACTTGACTATGGCTTGACTAAGACTTGACTATAACTTGACTACGATAGGCCTATGACTGGACTATGACTTAACTATGACTTGACTATCACTTGACTATGACTTGACTATGACTTGACTATGACTTGACTATGACTTGACTATGACTTGATTATGACTTGACTATGAATTGACTATGACTTGACTGAGACTTGACTAGAACTTGCTTCCTTATTTATATTTAGTCCTTTAAAATTCCCAGTTGGAACATAGGGCCATGTTCCTTATTTGTTATGTGAATAATAATCAGCCTGATTACGGTTGGCGTTGGCGTTTTTTGTAGCAGATTAAAGAACATAAGTTTTGTGTTACATTAATCTATTACAAAAAACGAGTCAGGCGTATATGCCTACGCCAACCGTAATCAGGCTGAATGTCTCTTAAATTCTGTCTAAGACCTCTCGTTATCATGCTTACAATTTGATGTCGTCTCTACAAATACACTTACAGTAGAGTGCTTCCGCATTACCATTCAACAAAATACAAGCGATTACAATTTGTAAACAGCGAAACGTAAGAATAAAAATTGTTGTTAACGATTATTTCTCAAAGAAAGTGGCCACAATAATAACAAACAATAATTTAACAAACAAAACAAAAACAATAAAAAAATAAAAATAATAGGATTAACTGAAAGCCAAATAATGAGAAATTATTTTTGTGTCATTCTCTTACATTCTGCTAAATGTAAGTGTTATTTAAGATTTGTGGCACAAAGACATGATAGTACATAAATAAAAAGTGGCAAAAAAAAAAACTCAATACAAAACGGAATTAAGATTAAAATGCAAATTGGACGAAAATTAGATACTCAAAGCAACATGAATATCAAGAGTTTGGAGAAAATACTTTTTTTTCATTGTTTGTGGTTAAAACAAAATTTTAGTATTTATGCAAATTTATGTCGATGGAGGACATATTTGAATGTAATTAATGAATATTACTTTGACAGTAATTTGTAGTTACAAATTGAAATCGTGCGGTTGGAATGACGGAATACAGAAATTTAAATTTAACTAATCAAGAGCAAGTTATAACGAATTAATTTAAAAATAAGTTTCAGAGTTTTTCTTAAGAAGATTTTGTTTATTCCATTCGTTTTCATAGCGTTAAAGAAAAAAAATAGTTTGTTGTTTAAACGGAAGTTTGTTATTTAAAAACAAAATAAGAAGTAATAAAAAGTGGTGATACAATTTAAACATGCCACAGTATACGAAAAGGCGTACAATTTTAATAGAAAATTTTGTAGCTTACCCCTAAATTTTATTTTATTTTTGATTTGAATTAATCGCATATACAAGATTTTAATTAGTCCAAAGGCATTTTCTGCAGAAATTTTATTTTATTAAAGAAAAACACTGTTGACAAAACAAAAAACCATTTACTAACGCTGAAGTGAAAGATAAAATTGTATAATCGTTTCTTTCGCCCACAGTTTTACCAGTCACTTGACCGTAATGGATGAACTTCTGAAGACGTTTACTTCCTGTCCACATTGCAACTGAAGAAAAGTTGTTGTTCCGTTGAGTTAAGCTTAACAGAATAAAAATAAAATGGTTTTTGTCACTAAGCCAAGAATTCTCCGAAAGAAACTTGTGTTTTTATTTAGTTGGAAATTTTCCATAAGTCAAATGTGTATAAAAAATTGATATAAAAAACCAAATGCGGATTTAGCAGCAGATTGTGTCAAACACATTCTGCACACTAAAGAACTCCTCTTTAGCTGGCAGACTATTGCAGTGTTATACGGGCCGAGCTTATGGCCATCTTTGAAGCGTCGAAGAACAATTGGCTTAGTGAGATGTTTCATAGTTTTATATATATTGAAGCAACTATAAGAATCCTGTAGAAAGCGTTTATGACATAGAGAATTGTTTCGGAATGCTGGATGTCTCTGCCGCAGATAGCACGACATTTAATGGTCACCCTTAAAGGGGCTCTTAATCACAGGTGTATACCTGAAAACTCTTAGTTGGCGATTCGTTGGCACAACATGAAATAACATGAAATCAAAATGTGATATAGACATTCCATTCACGAAGCGTAAGTAACTTATCATAAAAAAGTCTATCTGATTGCTGGTCAAAGATTATTTGAAGCAACTAAATGTTGCAAAACTAGGAAAATAAAGCCCTTTATAAATGGGAAAATGACTCAGAGAGCATTAAATCTGAAATCTGCCCAGACTTCACCAGAGAAAACTATTTGTGGTTATAGCTAGGCATTGGTCTATTGGAAAGCCCGTTCAAAGGCTAGACAGAAAAAAAATTTTGCACCAGTAAAATCATTAATCAAAAATAAAACAGTTTTAATTAAATGTTTAATCAAGTGAATTAAACGTTTAGTCAAGTAAATTAAACGTTTAATCAAGTAAATTAAACGTTTCATTGATGTTACTAATTTGCTTACTGGTGCAAATTAATATTGTCAATTAAACGTTTAATACACTTGATTAAATGTTTAATTCACCTGATTAAATTTTTAATTAAAACTGATTTTTTTTTTTTGGTTAGTGCTTTTACTGGTGCAAAATTTTTTTCTTTGTAGGTCTACCTTAAAGTGATATTTTCTCTTACTGTCTTGTACTTGCTTAATACTCAAATTGTTTGGTCGGCGAAACCTTACGAGACAGAACAAGTCTCTATGATACGGACCTTATTGCGATTATCTCATTTTTTTGGCCAAGGAACAATGTTGGAGGTCAAGAAATACTTGACGTATGCGAAAAAGAGAAAAACGATAACAAATTACTTACTAGATCAACGTGAGTTATGCTGAATCGCTGCTGTCAATAGAACCTAAACTGACGTATTTTTTTTACTAATGATTTGTGTACGTTATTTATTCTTACTTAGTCAATAAACGACTAAGAAAAATTTTGTGATACATTTTTTGCGGCACACTGAACCATATAGATGGCTTATCGAAAAATTTCGTTCCCTTAAAAACAAACGGCCCTTACTAACCAATCAGTATAACTCGACTTTTTAATTGATTCTGATTTACCGAATCAACACAAATGTCCCCAAAAATTGTTATAAACAGTTTTAAGCAACTTATAAATTTATAATTTAAAATAGTTTTTCGCTTTTCCTAAAAAATTTTGCAAATATTAGATACGGCCGTTTGTGTTTTTGGTAAAGGTATCCTGAATAATTTGTTATTTAAATGTGCGAGAATATATACATAATGTGGCGGAAGAACGCTCAGCCAAAACAATTGATGAAAAGTGGGCATTACTTTATAAAAATTGTTTGCAAACACAGTACACGTTGAAAAAAAATATGGTTGGAGGTAAACATATTCTAAAAGCAACATACTGTGGTTGGATTTTAACAATGTTTATGTTTGCCGGTTAACATTTTATGTTTTAATATGAGCATAGTATGGTTAAAATCAGGAAAAATTTTTCAGAATCAACCATAATATGGTAAAAATTAGCCATATGTTGGTCAATATTAACCATATTAATGGTCAAAACTAACCATATTATGTTCAAAATTAACATTAATATGCTCAAAATTAACCATAATATGGTCAAAACTTCCCAGAATTTTGACAAAAGTAACCATATTATGGTCAGAATTAACCATAATTTGGTCAATGTTAACCATTATATGGTTATTTATTTCATTCATGTTCTCAATTTGTTTTTTAGGAGTTAAATTTTAATTTTATTTAAATTTTTATTCCCGATAGGTGTTAAGTTCCACTTGTATAAAAAATTCCCTTTGATTCATATTCCACCCTGTGACGACCTTCGTTACCATCTTTTCTGTTCTACTAGCTTATTCTACGTAAATTTATGTGTTTTATTCAATATTTAAAAAAGAATGACTGAGAATTTCAAGCAAACCAATTAAAATGCAAACGACCAGAATGTTGTTGCTTTTTAAACATATTATTTTAAATTTTAAATTAAACATACACGACTGTATTTATAAAATAAAATTTAAATTTAATAAAGGTTTACAAAACAAATTTTGAATGAAAATTCTCCTTAATAAACGTTTGTTAAATTTAAAAATCGTTTATAAATACGGGGGACAATGTTTTAAAATATTATAATTTCGAAAATATTATTGTTATTAAATATCAACCAAAACATGTTTGGAGGCAACTATAATATGGTTATAGCTTTTCGATGGATGAATTTAACCATAATATGGTTGCCGTGATAATAATATGGTTAAGGAAACCACAATATGTTAAAATGTATAGTTGTAGCTTTATTTTATTAAAACATTATATTGTTGAATTCAACCATATCTGAAGTTTCAAGGGAGGTGAACACTTTATTGTTAAATAGAAACAAAATATTATCAACGGTGAAAAAAGTTCTGTTTGCTTGTTGCCATTGCAGGGACCATAATATGTTTTTTTTAGCCATACTTCAACCATGTTTTTTCTCTGCGTGTATGGACTTGGAAGATCATTGCTTAAGTAACATAAGCAGCAATTCTTATATCTTTGGGGGGTACCGCCCCAGGTTGAGGCTGAAGATGTAATAAAACGATTTGTATATTCAAAGAGCAATTGGGATGCTATTAAAAGAAGTGATTTTACATCGAATTATTAATTGCGATTAAAAAATGGATCCATAACTACAACCCGAAGCATAAGAAATTGAACCAGCCAATTCATCGTCAAAGCCTAGTTAATACTTTATATTTGGTGGAACAAGAAATGTCAACTCCTAAAATCACGCCAGGCAGTCACATGGCATCTGTGTCAAATGCAATTAATTGGTTTCATGAGAGCGTTGGTTGAAAACTCCATAAAATATGCGAAAAGCCATAAAATTCTTGTAACCCATCATGACAATGCCCGACCACAGTTACAATTTTTTTTTAACAAAATTGGTTAATAAGCTTTGGCTTTGCTTCAATTCATTTTTTTTCGCCAGATATTAATTTCTCTCGCTAAACTACAATTTATTTAAAAAAAGGGCATCTGATTTGGCTGGATTCCTTTTTGGCCTCGGTGCAAAATCTGTATGTTGCTTTTAAGAAAGTTAGCAAGATAGCTGCTTAAGTGTCTCTAAATTATTTCTTCCGTTAATTGCTTTCGCAATGTAACCATTGTTTCCTTGTCAAAGTAGCATGACGCACAATTTGATGAGACCACATATCCCTAATATACATTTCATCAACAATATTAAATTTATTTCAAAGATAAAATGACACAACCAGATTTATATGCGTATCAAACAGTATTACGAAGGCAATCTATACGTTTTAAAGCTGATGGGCATAATTTTTCCAATTTTCAATGACGACAATTTTATTTTCTTACGTGGCTATTCAAACGAAAATAACATTAATGAATTTTAAATCTTTCTGATGGTCGTTGTGTTTTATTTTTTAAATCAACTTGGATCTGTAGGACTAATACTAAATTCTTTTTTAAGGCTTGCCACATGGGTGGTTAAAGACAGCCCACCCAATCACTTTTAATGCCGCCCAGTTGATCACCGTTGCAAACTTCAAATGATTTCATTTATTGTCTTGCACTTTATCAAACGTATCAAATTTTTCGATTAACTGTTTATATTCCATCCATGACTTTAGGTGGTGAAGGGCATATAAAGATGTCCCGCCTTATTTATTAAAAATTAAACGGGCGTATAAAAAGGGGTTTTTAAACAAATTTTAATGGAAAATGAGTTTCATAAATATTTTTTTATTTATTTATTATTGCGTATCAGATTTATTAATTTAATTTATTGTTGTTAATCATACGCTCCATTAAACAGGACAGACTAGTCAACTAAATAGAATTCATGTAATAAACTCTCTGCATATTTATTTTTACACTACTGTGTAATTTTTATCTTCAGCAAATTTCTACTACAACTCTAATACTTTTCCAAAAAAAAAAAAACAAACTAAAAATTGTTCTCTCTTGTCTAAGAGTTTATCTATGTGCATACTTTTCTATACAGAAAACTATTTTCTGTATTTTACTTAAAACAAAAAGTTAATCTTTAAAAGCAAATGAAACTTAAAAAACATACAAAACTACGCAGTATGTAATGGAAGCAAAGTTAAAGCACTTATTTATCTTTTCAACTGATATTAAATTGAGTTAAAAATTGAAGAATTTTTATTTAAGGATTTCAGTGTTATGTTTTTAATAAAGAAAAAGGCGTTAAAAATGTAAAGCTAAAATAAAACCTTAAGACCAGAATTACCTCAAAACTTATGTTTGTAAAAAAATAATTTTTATAAAAACTTATGAGTATAAAATAAATATGAGTGGGTGTTTAACGAATTGAACGTTTTGAAAAAGTAAGAAAACCACAAAGTAAATTAAACAGCCCTAAGGTGTGCTATACAAATTATATGCTTTATTTTGTGTGTGCAGTTAAGCGGAAATGTAGTTTAAAAAAATTTTAGACGGCAATGCCAGACCAGAAAATACCCGACGCTATAGTAAAACATACAGATTTTCGAAAGGGTACTCTATTTTAGGCACTCATGGACCTGCCAAAATATTTTTTTTTTTTTGAAGTTTAGATTCATATGAGAGTTGTTTGTGTCGACATATAGTTATGTATATGAGATTTTTTAGCCTTAAAGTGATTTGCAAGGCTGGGTTTTATATGTCAATTCTCGACTTATTGGCACAGACATTCAAGGTGGCGTAAATGTCATCAACCTTTTGGAAGATGCTATTTTTGCAAATTGCAGTAAATGTCAGTTTTACTTTGACTCCTCAAGAACGCGATATTATTGTTTCTTTTTTCTAAGGGACACCTTATCTCTTGTTTTGGAGATTTGCACAGGGTAGCAAGATCACCAGATTTAAATGCTCTAGACTTGTTTTTGTGGACTTTTTTTTTTTAGTCACAAGTCTATGTCAAGAAGCCTAAGACTCTTGGAGTCTATAAAGAGAATACCTGAAAGGAATGCCTATCGCCGGAAATTTTGGCAAGTGTGATGGAAAATGCCATAAATCGGGCCCGTATAGGCATTAACGCTGGCGGCGGCCACTTGGCCAATTTAATTTTTTCTACTAAGCGAAAAAAACCAAGACATCGAATAAACTTAATCCAAAACCAAAGCTAAAGTTTCACGTCAACGGAAAAAAGAAGGACAAAAATTAAAACAAAAATGTACTTTGGACTTCAAGAAGAATTCTTGACAAAAAGTACGAGAAAACGGAAGTAAAGAAAAAACATGTTAAATCAATTAAAATGGATAATCATTCGGAAAAGCAAATTTGGTTTAAGGATTGATGTTTGACTATTGACGTCAGCAGTCGTCGATGGCTGCGAATGTAAGACGGCAAATCCATTTGAGGAGATCGAGTGGTTGCCATCGAAACATGTCATAGTAACCTGGCGGCCAGGGTTCGAGCCCCGGCCACGGTCAAGAATGAAAGATTATCAATAATAATTTTAATTGATTTTCATGTTGAAAAATTCCTTTCTTCATAAAAATAATTTAATGAAAATTAAATTTGATGAGCTTACAACCTAGTAAAAAATATTAAAAATTTGGATTAAAAACCATAAAAGTTAAACAAAATAACCACAATACGGGCCTGTTCTGAAAATCACGTGTTTTTTAAATCACACGTGTGATTTTGTGGAGTTCTGAAAGCCATACCTTTTTGTGTTTCTCGGTGTGCTAAAATATCACACGTGTGATTTTAGTAGGCACATGTGATTTGAAATCACGTGATTTGCAGAACAGGCCTGATACTAATGGTTTTTTATTTCTTAAAAAAAACAGGTTGCAAAATGTTGTATCAATACCAGCATTAAAAGAGGGTTTATGTAATTGCAAGCTATTTTTAAGAGTTTTTTTGTATGGGAGGTTCAGATATGGAGCAATTTAAATTAAATATGGTCAGATATTTAAGGCTGCAATAAAATAGAATTTGTTTGCTTAACTTTATATTTTTTGTTTTAATTTCCCAAGCTTATCCCGCGAAGCTCTTCGCTTGTCTGCAGGAAAAAAATCAGAGTCTCTGGCAGGAATCGAACCCGCAACCCCGGCGCTGATTGACTAGCTCACTGCCAGCTAGGCTACCAGGTCACTCGAATCTTACTAATAACAAAATTAAATGGTTTATGGCCACAAAAATATTTTCCGGAAAGAAGTTTTTGTTGGCGCTATCTGAAATCATAGACCGACTATTACCAAGGCTTTGTCTTTGGGACAATTAGGATCTCTCAAGCAAATTTTATAAAAATTTAGACCTGGGGTCTAATTACCGCATACGATATCGAGCAAAATTGATCGAAATTTTTTATTTTGGTATTATGACTCTCGATATCGAATGAAATGTATCGTAATTTGAGATGATAGCATTCGATATCGAGTAACCAAAGACATTACATCTCTCCAGTTTTCATTCGATACGTCAGTGTCTATCGTATGCAGAAAAATACGATAGTTTACTCGATACAATAGCTTACTCGATATCGAATGCGGTAATTAGGCCCCTGTACTTTTTACACAAGGCTTATCTAACAGACATTTACTCAACCGGACGGACGAATATCATTCGGAAAATTCCTTTTTGTCGGTCGGTGTTCTAAAAGCTGGATTTATAATCATTATTTTTATAAGTTTTCACATATCAGCACGCACGCATTATACCTTCCCAACTATAGTAGTGTGTATATTGTACTTAAGGTCGTTATACACTAACCAACAAAGTCTTAAGTATTTTACGAAACTGCTTCCCTGATCATACTATTGGTTATAAACTTTCAGAAAACAATAAGAACTTATCATTACAGGGCTGTATTTTCCTTAAAATACATAAGACTTGTGTGATAGGGTAAAGTACTCTATAACAAAAGCATATGTTTAAATAATAAACAAATAATTAACACGGAAATTGTACAATTAAAATTTGTAGCTGTGAATCCCACATGTTTAAATGGGACTTGTTTATAGAATAAATGAAAAAATATATTAAGCATGAAAAGGATCTATTTCTTTTTTTTTTTGAAGTTTATTTAAAAAATGTATAAGTCCCCAAAGATTTCTAATGCGTAGATTATCCACAGCAATCTTACTTACGTTTTATGTGGAATGATGGAGTGTCTTTGACTACATTTCTTAGACAATATGAACTGCAGGCTATTTCATATACTGAGTAGACTGGTCGCATCTTGTATGGAATTTTTTTTTTAAATTTAATTGTTTGCGCCGCTTAAAATATGAGGTTTGGTGTAAGAAATCATGACCTAATTTTTCAGGTTAATCCGACGGTGCCTAGCCGTGCCGGGTGAGGCCCAAAGTTCCCCCTTTTATAAAAAAACATATTTTCTATCAGATCTTTATAGTTATACTAGTTGAAAAGCCGAAAATCAAAAATATGACTTAGTTACGATCTTCCGCAGAGAAAGTACTTTAAGTGTGCCAAATTTCAGCTTCCTATGTCATCAGATGGCTTCAGAAAGTTGCGGAAAGAATAGGACACACATGCAAACATCCTGACATACTAAGAAATTATATATTGTATAGATAGATTAAAGTATTTGCAGTTTAATATTTTAGTATGATACGAACGAAAGATTTTTAACTAATTTTAACTAATTCGGGTCGCTGAATCCAGTGGTGCTAGCCGTTTTTTTAGGTTAGCTTTAGTTTTCGAGATATACCGTTATTTCGAAAATTAAGGAGGTTGCACAACATATGTTCGCGCAACTCGCTTTAGCTTTAAGAAAGGTAAAACCTTTTTCTTATATGCGCAGTCGTTTAAGAAACATAATTAATTAAAATTTCGGAATTTTTGTTTTTAAAAATTCATAAAAAATTGAAAAATGCTAATTTTATAGAGTCATATAAAAAACAACATTGCAAACAAAACAAGCTATAAATGATTAAAATCTGTTAACAACTTTTGATTTTATGTATTCACAAAACACGAAAAATTTTAATTAATTTAAGAATTTTATTTAACCGCCATATAAATTTTTTATGAATTTTTAAAAACAAAAATACCGAAATTTTAATTAAAAAATCATTTTTTTCCCAGAAAAAAAAATTATGTTTCTAAAACGACTTCGCATATAAGAAAAACGTTTTACCTTTCTTAAAGTAAATTTTTTTGCGGAATTTCGGTTTTTTTTAGTTTTTCAATAAACTAATGCGTTTTTGAGTTACGCGAACATATGTTGTGCAACCTCCTTAATTTTCGAAATAACGGTATATCTCGAAAACCAAAACCAACATAAAGAAAAAAGTTGTAACTTTCTTAAAGTAAATTTTATTGCGGAATTTCGGTTTTTTTTAGTTTTTCAATAAGCTAAAGCGTTTTTGAGTTACGCGAACATATGTTGTGCAACCTCCTTAATTTTCGAAATAACGGTATGTCTCGAAAACCAAAGCCAACATAAAGAAAAAAGTTTCAACTTTCTTAAAGTTAATTTTATTGCGGAATTTCGTTTTTTTTTAGTTTTTCAATAAACTAAAGCGTTTTTGAGTTGCGCGAACATATGTTAATCTATCTATACAATATATAATTTCTTAGTATGTCAGGATGTTTGCATGTATGTCCTATTCTTTCCGCAACTTTCTGAAGCCATCTGATGACATAGGAAGCTGAAATTTGGCACACTTGAAGGACTTTCTCTGCGGAAGATCGTAACGAAGACGTATTTATGATTTTCGGCTTTTCAACTTGTATAACTATAAAGATCTGATAGAAAATATGTTTTTTTTTTATAATATGGGGAACTTTGGGCCCCACCCAGCACGGCTAGTCACCGTCGGATTGACCTGAAAAATTAGGTCATGATTTCTTACACCAAACCTCATATTTTAAGCAGCGCAATAATTAAATTTAAAAAACAAAAAAAATTGCGACCAGTCTAATACTGAGTTTGTATGAAAATCAACTAAGTTGATTGAAAAATAGAATAATATTTTTAAATATACTCGTTTGTTCTTTTAGGCATTCTTTGATTTTATTCTACCATGCAAATTTTTAACCTTTCAAAACAAAAAGTAAATCAAATTTGAATTATTGACTTTTGTTGTCAAATTTGTTATTTAACACAAATATACGAGTTCTAAATTTTCCACTTCATTACACATTAATGGTTTTTATGTGATTTGCGTACATTTAAAAAGTTGTGGGCTTTGTTGAAATTAATGTTGCACTATTCCTTTGAATTTTAGTTATAAATTTAAGTTTTTTCTAAAAAAAAATTGTTGTTAATATTTTGTGAATAACATACATACATAAGTATGTATGTATGTAGATAAAAACATCCCAGCTAGCATAGGCTGTTTAATAGACGAGTATGTTTAATATACAACTCCTAAAATAATCTTCTGATGATTATCTGACGATTAACAAAAAAGTCGAATTTTTTTTTATTTATTACTTTTTTATAAATTTTTTGACACGCTCGTCTTTTAAATCTCGGAATGAACCTTTTGCGACTCTCTGTAAGAGTCATATTACAATTACTAAATAAGAGCATTGGTACAACTACACAAGGTAGACTCGTTGCTACAACAAGTACAACAAGACAAAAACAACAGGCAATTTGTTTTTGGTTTTTTACCCTAGACTTCAAAAAAGATCAACACTGTGCCTTCAGAAACATAAAATAAAACCACAAATTTAAAAAAAAAAAACAAAACAACATGGGAAAGAAAAAATAAAAGTTTTAAAATTTTTCTTGTGATTTGTTTATTTTTTTTTTATTTGCCGATTATCCATACCTATGGATGCAATTCAAATTGATCAATTAGAATATATTACATATTCCTCGAATGCCCATGTTCACCCATTGACTGATAGCAGTATGCTGGTTCCTTGTTGGCATTGGTGCTGATGTGGGTAAAGTTTGCTATGAAAATTATACGAAAGATCATAAGAAATAATTTTTATAATCAAGAACAGCTTACTTCTTTTTAATTTAAATATGCCTCAACAAATTCGGATGTAAATAACAATTGAAAAGGTCCATTACAAAACGCAACAATTCCTCTTCTTTATGTTTAATTTTTTTTTATGAATAATGTTGTATATACTAAAATCCCTATAGTCGTTGTTTTAACGATTTATACACACACATACATACATAAATCGTACTGGCTTTAATTCATCTTTGTTCGTTAATTTATCCAAACATTTTTAAAGTGGAATTGTTCCGTTTTGTTATGCAGCTCCTCAGTTTTAAAAAGGGAGTTATATTTAGAACTAAATCTGAGCATTTGTTGCCAAATAAAGCAATTAAACTGTAAAATACATTAATAAATAAAGATGAGGCGTTTTATTATTATTTTTTTACAAAAAAAATTGTTATTGCTTTTTTTCAACAATATTTCAGTTCTTTCTCTAATTATATATGTATATATGTATATGTATGTATGTTCATCTAAGGGACACACTATTTTCATCCTTTTGTATTTCTGTCTCCAGACGAACAATCTTTCCTCAGGTCCTTCAGCTTTCTTGATATGTATGTCCCTCATTGATTTTTGAACCATAACGCAATGGAAATACTTCGGAGTCTAGCGAAGAGACTTTTTATTTTATTTTTAACACAACAGTTGGGCATCTGCAGGATTCAAAAACTTTTGAGCATTTTCATCATCCTCCACTGAACCGTGTCTGTCATACAGTCACATCTTCGGCCACACATTCACATTCTTCCGAAGATTCCATCGGCTGATATGGAAATATTTTTTTCGACATCTGGGTATTTGTTGGAAATCGCAGATTGCAATTTATGTATTTGAGCCGTGGCGCCAAATAAAACAATATTATCCAATTTTTTAATTTCCAGACGGCCTTTTAACGCCTTTTCCGCGCATTCATTCAAAATATGCATAAATGAATTAAAAACCGGTTGTGTAAAATATTCAATACGTGGGCAACTCAATTGATTTTTGAAATCCACACTATCCGTTAGGGAATCTATTAAAAGTTGAGTGGAAGGTAAGTTGACAGGATATGTTTATAGTTAGCAGCAGCAGAACTGATCTTTGCTAATGAGTGCCGACTTTCATTTGGATCCAAATTATATTTTCTTTGGAATTCTTCAGGAATAAATTTTACTAACTCTTCTGTAAACTGTTGTCCGCCTATGGAGAATGGGCAATAGCATTCCTCATTTGTGTATAGACGATGCTTAACTTCAAACAAAGCTTAATTTGAGTAAATACTTCCACATCTAACATTTAAACTTATTTGGCTTCCACTTAATTTGGATTAAAAAAGCTTGACTTGCACTTAAAATGGTGAAAACTCTTCAACAACCTCCAATTTTGTCTTCATCATAATCGTCGGGTTTCATCGCTTTTAACAAAAATTAATGTTTCCCTGAATCTTATTCACAAGATATCGTTTTTCTGACTTTTGCCAATAAATATTTCGTTTTGTTCCTGCTCCCTTATAGTATTTTTTTTTGCACACATTCATTTTTTTAATATATTTTTGTATTTTAATTATATTCACAAAATTTGTTTATTAAAACTGTTTTTTTAATATAAAAATTGTAATTGTACGTAAACAAACATGATTTTTTTTTTTTTGACATTTGGGGTTTAACTGGAGTAAACAGCTGACAAACATATGGGCCAACGAGTCTACCTTGTGTACTTGTACCATGATAAGAGCGTTTTTGAAATATGAAAATTCTATTGTCAATAAAATTTCAATAAAACAAACCGACCTAAGGACCTATAAAAAAGGATTTTCCGACAGGATAGTGTTGCTTTCGCAACCTTAAAGGTTTGTTTCATGTAAATTGTATGGAAATTAGAAGTTTTAACATAAGAAAGATGCGTGGTGCCCCTTTTTAGGTAGCTCAGTTATACGGCTGAGCATTTCACGAGTTGTAAAATAATCCCTACATGAGTCTCATACGACTCTTGGCATGCTTTTTAAAAGACTCGTTAGATAATCTCTACATATGTACATCACAAACGATTCCCTTTACGTTTAATTTAAGCTCCTTTCGTTGCGTTATAGAAGAATCTCTCATACGAATCAGCACGCGTAGCAGTTTCTCCCGTGCTAGGAATCGTCTACGATTAAAAAATGAGCTCGTCGACGATAAAGAACACTCTATACGAGATTCCCAATACACTCCTAGACGATTGAAAATGCTAGCTGGGATACATATGTATTTATATACATATGTATATGTAAATAAAAATGATTTACAATTTACAAAATTTTAAACGTTAAAAAGTAGTTAAAACTTTCTGTATGCAAATTTTGTTAAGTACGTGTGAATGACAGCGTTTAGCATATAAATATGAAAAGTGACCGAAGCATGGAATTCTGTGTGTTTTTTTTAATTAATTCAAATGAATTGCACAATAATGATTTTAAAATTTAAATACGAAATAAAAATCAATTCGTTCTGTGCATAATTAATTGAAAAACTTTTTTTCAAAAAATAATTTTTTTTTGACAATGTCAGTGTTAAATCAAAGATATGAAATAACATGCATACAGTGAGGTAAATGTAGTTTTTTTGAATAGAAAAGAAAAAAATCGATTTAAACTAACAGGAGCCACAAGGCCCGAGCATTTTTTTTTAAACGAAGGTGTCGACTTTGAAACCCTATTGAAATATAATGTGCTAGAACAGGGTGTCTCAAATATAGCCGAAAAGTCTAGATCCTAAAGAGTTAATGTGTTTATAATAAGATTCTTGTGCAGGTATGCACAATAAGAAAAAAGGAAACCAATTCAATTTACATTCACATAAGTTTTGAATCCAGAGAGTCTTAACATACACAAGTTTGTAATCTTTGGTACAGTGCAAAACTGCTCGCAGTTCCAACGGAGGATATTCAAGTTGATTTTTAAATAAGGGGCGTCTTAAGTTCCAGCTTATTTAAAATGCAAAGAAATCACTTATTTTGAACTGCATTTTATCTAATCTATTGCAAATAATACGATTTAAACGGATTGTATTTACGTGCGCATTTTTCGTTTGGACTAACCCCATGGTGCTTTTTGCACTGCGCGAGAATAGTGCGTCCACAAACGCCCCCATATGTTAGCACAACCAACACACACAGGTGGCATTTGAAATGTATAATTCTGTAGAATTATACTTTTGACTCTTGTTAAGGATCGCTAAAGCTATCAAACACTACACTGCTGTAAAGGAAACAGCATATGTTAACTAGCAACAGTACCTAGAGAGAACAGCCAGCAAAAAATCCCCTGATAGTAGAAAATCAGCCTTTAAAGCAATATTTTAAAGATCTCACTTCTAGCGACTTTCAGTATAAGACACATCGACCACTTTATCACCAAAGAGTTCCACATTTGGGTATATAACTTTTTTTTCTACTTAGCAAATTAAGCTAGACTTCAATCCCAAACTGCTTAGGATAACTTGAAACAATTTGACACCAACATTGTGCTTTTCTGTTTAGTCTTTCAAAAGTGAGCGCGTTTTTAACAGACGGACAGACAAACGGATAGACAAATGGATCTGGCTTAATCGATTCAAAATTACTCAAGAACCCAGAATGTACATGGAAAATTCCACGCCTAGTCGAATGGTTTAAAATATTCTTTATGATATCCCCAATTTTGTGATATTTTTTTAAGCTCTTCCTGGTTTTATTACTCGTTCAAAAGACACATTGCTTCAAAATTTTCTTTACAATGGTCCAAAATGGAATTCTTTTGGGAGTATCTTTCGAATTTTTTGAAAATGTGTAATTTTAAACTTCTATCCACCAAACAATTTTTAAGCCCAGTTCGGTAGTGGTCCCTATATAGCTACTATTAAAAAAAATTTCATTTAAGATACCGATTTTCGATTTCTTTGATTTCCCAAAATCGAAAAAAGTAGAAGTTACGGAAGGCCCAAAACCGGAACGGGGATCAAATACACTTGAAATATTTTTAAAATTTTTTTGCTAGTTATTAACTTAGCGAGTAGGGTATTCATTCGGTTAACCGTTAATCGGTTTAAACCGGATTAAACCGGTTAATTTCAGTCGGTTAACCGATTAACCGATGTAACAAAATTTTGAATTTTTATGTATATCATAATATTTTTTTTTTGTGTTTTTAATTATTTTTTTCATCTCATATACAAAAGTTATGTGATTAGAAAATATTTTTTCATACAATATATTTCCTACATTCTTAAAGTACAGTACAAAAAGAAACTTAGAAATTCGGAAATAAATTTTTTGCAAAATGTTCTGTGCTGAGCTTTGCTAGAATGAGTCATATGATTACCTAACAGCAGAAGAGACTTTCGATAATAACGCAAACAACCTTTCAACAGAATCAGAGTAAACCATTAGAAGTGTTAAAAAATTAAAAAAAAAAATTAAAACAGGACTTTAATGGCATAATGGAAGATTTTTAGTTTTTCTATATCTGTGGCATTTTGACAAAACATCTTAAGTAGAGAAAAGATAGCAAAAAAGTTTTTAAAACAAACTCGGTGAAAAAATGATTTTTATCAAATAATTAAATACACCGAAATTAAAGAATAATTTCGTTTGTAATACAAAATTTTAAAAAGGTAAGCAAAAATATTTTTTGAATGAAGATTTGTACGATTAACAACATTTTTTTCAACTTTTTAAATTTCACTTAAGATGTTTTGTCAAAATGCCACAGATATTATACGTTACTTTCGATTTCTCCAACATCTACGATAAATGAAAGAGTGCTTTCCAAGTGAAGTTTAATCGAAACAAATGAAAAGAATCGCCTAAATCCATAACATAAAAACCAAATTGTTTTTCTAAAAGATTATTTTATAAGATCTCCTTAAACTATTAAAATAGGGAATGGTAAATCGATTTCGATTTCAATCGAAAATCGATTTTGTGGTAAAAAAATCGACTTTTTGCAATCGAATTTATGCATGCGATTTTGTACTGAAATCGATTATTGGGCTTTTAAAATCGATTTTTTTTTAATGAAAATTTTGGCAATTTTTAATTTTAATCTTTATTACATCGATAAATTATGGGCATACATATCAAAACTTTATCTTGTGTGCGTTCATACGTCTGTAGGTATGCTTATGCAGTTTTCCAAGGTAACGTTGTAGTTTTACATATTTATCTATTAGTACCCTTGGTATACTGCCAACTTTAATATAAGGGCTCTTGTTCTTCAGAAATAAAATTCATTAATGGACAGTGAACAAAACAGTCCTAAACATGTCGTACCGAACCAAACACTGAAAGTCATCTTCGTGAACATCAACATATTATAGAAACACAACAGGTGAATTACGCCATGGCATTCCTGTGGAAATACGCTAATATTCAAACAGACCAGTGTGTGAGCGATATTTTAATCTAGTAATAAGTAGAGTGAAAAAACAAAAAGTATGTAATTTATCCTATCAAAAACGAAATTTCAAGGAAATATCTCTGCATCTTTCTGACATCAACGACATGCAAACATTTGTTTTCTAAAACAAATCGGCACCGATCAGGAACCATTGTCATAATCCTTTGAAATACTATCCATACATTCAGACTTGTCAATTCCGATCAAAACTGATTTCGTTTTATGTGAAGCAAGAAACGAAATCACTTCCACTTTCGATCGGAATTAATTTATATGACAGGCCTTACTGACTATACAAGAATACAATTTTAATATGTAAATTGTATATGCACTTGTTCCTCTAAAGGCCATCTCAAAATTTACACATTTTCACTTTTTACACGAAATATGTACTTAAAAAGTAGTCATATCTACGCACTGTAAAAATCTCAGTTCAATATCTCTAGTAGTTTGCCAAAAAATGCTGGTGTAATTTTAGGTATAAGTTTGCAAATTAATCTTAAATGATTTTGAAATCGATTTTAAAATCGATTTTGAGGTTCGATTAATCGATTTCAAAAACCGAAATAAAAAAGGTCGATCGAAAAATCGAATATCGATTTTGGAATCCATTTACCATTCCCTATATTGAAATAACTAAAAAATTATCTCACAGCATTAATTAAAAAATATGTATTACATATTTATGAATTATTTTTTTGTTTGGTCGTTTGAGATCAAGAAATGTTATGTTTGTTTTGTTATTGTTGTTTTTTTTACTATAAACTCCAAATAATAAAAAATTTTGCATTTTTATTTAATGAAATTACTAAATTTATAAGAAAAACATTATTAATCGGTTAACCGATCAAAAACAAAATTAACCGATTATCAACCGATTAAACCAAAACCTCGGTTAATTAATCGAGCGATTAACCGATTAAAGCGAAAGCCCGATTAAATGAATACCCTATTAGCGAGGAGCAACAAACCTAAAAAAAATGGAAAAATTTACCAGGAAGGCCGTTTTGAAGTAAACTAAAAAAATATCACCTAATTGGGGAAATCAAAAAAAGTTTTTAATTAAATCATCTAATTTAGCGTGGATGCCCTATAACCAAGCTTGGCTTGGTTAAAGCAAAATTTTTCTTTATTCAAGAACATTTTACTAAATAAGAACAAAATATGTTAAAATAAAGAAACTTTTGGCTGGGCCGAGAATCATGCAACATTTAGTAAATAATTCTTTCCCTGTTGTATAACCTCATTTGCCACTAGTGGTGGAAGTAATAAAAACTTAACAAAAGGCATACTAATTTATTAAAAATTAAACGCGAACTGTAAAGATAAAGACACTGTAGAGATTGCAGATTAACTTCCACTGTGAACGTGTGGTATTATTAATAATTTAAGCAAATATAAAGTATACGCAACCCTTTCCGGCTGCGTTAGGGTTATTAAAACAGATAATATAGTAAATGATAAATATCATTTAATGCTACATTTTGTAAATATTAAAAAAAAAACATTGAAAATTAAAGTTGTTAACTTCATTGCTTTTAATTTAAAAGGGCTTGGATTAAAGGATTTATATAAAAAAATATTAAACGACTATAAACAATTTTATATGAAATAAAATGTAACAATTAGTTGTTTTATATTTATAACCAATACTACAAGTATTGCATTATTGTAATGGTTATTCGTATTTTACACAAGGAAGTATTCATTTAAGGCATTTAAAAGTGTTTTTTTTTATATTTTGGGCTTTGTACTAATGAAATTTGTTCCAATTTAGTTCTTAAAATCGTACTTTGTTTACAACAAATATGTGTTAGTTATTTAAAATTAAACGAAAACATTTGCAATTTCAAGTTATTTTACATTTACTTATTGAAAAAATAAAAAATAGTAGTAAAGTAATGTAAACTAAATTTTTGTTTTCCATCCCTGATGTTTTTCTTGTGCTTTTGTTAAAACACAACTCTAAAACAATTAAAAATCTTATTGTTTAATTTCCATAAATGGAAATTTCAAATTTCTTTAAACAATTTTTGTCATATCATAAAACATAAGGTTTGTTCCCGTTCTCAAAATTGATAAACTGCTTGAAACTTGTGTTAATGAAAGAGGTTTTGAGAGAACAATTTTCTTCTTTTTCTTCCTGCACATCACAAGCTAAACTTTATCATCTCGTAGATCAGCTGTCAAAAATTTAACAATAATTAAAGAATAATATCTATGTGATTATATAACACTCTCAGTGTTATTTTCCACTGAGAGTGAGAATAAAGAAGTGGGCTTTATATGGGATTTATATGTAATGAGCCTTAAAGAATTAGAATTCGTTGTGGTTTAAGGCGTAGTAAAAGCTATTCCAAAGGTACGCTTTATATGAAACGTTCCGCTACCATCTATGTAGGTTTTTGAACAACAATAAAAATCTTTTTTGGGGTGGTTGCTTCAGATTTGGGCCTTTAAATAACTCTCTTTCTACAAAACCGATTGTGCCGGATTGCAATCCTAAACTGCTTAGAAGAACTAGAAAGAATTTGACACCAATACTGGGGCTTAATTCTGGCAGTCGTGATCTAGTACTTTATCGATTCGAAAGACATTTTATTTCTAATTCTTTCCGTCGATGCTGAACGAATCGGAAGTATTTTTTCAGCGTTGTAAAGCGTTAATTTGAGTTTCACAATACTGAAAAAATTATTTCGACTGGTTCAGTATTGATCAGGTCCTGGTCTTTTCTTTTGCGTCGTTCGAATGTGAACGTGGTTTCTACAGACGGACATTTAGACAGATGGACAAGGATTAATCGGCTAAAAAATTAAGGACTCAGAGCATATAGGGTCCTTAATTAATATTATCGGGTGATTTTTTAGGAACTATAGAAAAGTTAAAAGATTATTTTATGCAAATGTTGACCGTGACTGCGCCTCAATTGGTCCATCCGCTAAGTCCAATTTTGGCATACTCTTTCCAACATTTCGGCCGGTATCTCTTGAAAAAACGCTTCAATGTTGTCTTCCAATGCGTCAATTGAAGCGGCCATGTGTGTATAGACATGAGCTTTAACATAGTCCCACAAGAAATAGTCTAAAGGCGTTAAATCGCACGATCTAGGCGGTCAATTGATCGGTCCCGAACGTGAATAAAATGTTCACCAAACTCGCCTCTCAATAAGTCCATTGTTAAGCGTGCTGTGTGGCATGCAGCACAGTCTTGTTGAAACCACATGTCATGCAAGTCAAGCTTTTGAATTTTGGGCAAAAAAAAGTTGGATATCATCTCACGGTAGCGTACACAATTCACAGTTACGTTACGAGTCGCATTATCTTTGAATAAGTACGGTCCAATGATGCCACCAGCGCATAAACCGCAGCAAACTGTAACTTTTTCTGGATGCATTGGTAGCTCTGATCTGGCTGGCTTCACTGCAAAATCGGCAATTCTGCTTATTAACGTACCCATTGAGCCAAAAATGAGCTTCGTCGCTGAACACAATTTTTCGATAAAAAAAGTGGATCTTCGGCCAACTTTCCAAGAGCCCATTCACCAAAAATTCTACGTTGCGGTAGGTCGTTCGGCTTCAATTCTTGCCCCAGCTGTATTTTGAAAGGCTTCACACCTAAATCCTTCCGCAAAATTTTCCACTTTGTTGAGTAACAGAGGCCCAATTGCTGCGAACGGCGACGAATCGATAATTGATGGTCATCATTAACACTGGCCAATACAGCTGCGATATTTTCTTCACTTCGCACTCTACGTAAGCGTGTTGGTAGTTTAATGTCCAACAATGTAAATTTGGTGTGAAATTTAGACAGAATAGCCGCTTCGTTGGGTCGATTAAACTGACAACAGAGCACGCATATTGATAATAAAATTCAATAATTTGCAAGCGTTGTTCGTTTGTAAGACGATTCATGGTTAAATTATAGGCCAAACTGAAGATGTTTGACAGTGAAACAAAACACGAAACGTGCGTTAGCTGTTTAAACCAGTGTTGCCAAAAAAATAATAGCTAAAAAATCACCCGATATAATAGTTTTACACGGAATGGCAAACTAAATATAACATCATGGAGAGAAGTGGAGAGAATAAAATGTCTGATGTTTTCTCTTGTGAAAAAATTTTATTTGGCCGTTCCCGAAATTTTGTGCTTTTTTTTTTATCTCGCAGTGATTCAACATTTATTTAATTAAATAGAATGTAAGAATTATTTATTTTTGAAAGTTATTTTTTTATCATATTAACAATTTTTATTTTTTGAATGACTTCAATGGATGAAATTTTAATTTATAAAGCTTTCTGGCTTAAGAAAAAAGTATGTTAAAGGAATAGGACTATTGCAAGAAAGCTTTATAAATTGAAATATAAATCATTGAACACATTCGAAAAATAAAAATTTTTAACATTGACTTATTTGTTTTTTAGTTTCACCGAACTTTACCAGAAAGATAAAGAAACAAAAAATGTACCCGCAGCATATGCCACCAAATATTCCGATCTGTTTGCCTACAAAGGGCTGATGGTCTTAGTTACTTTTGCTCGGCGAATTAAGTCAGAATGTAACACTTACTGCCTGTTTAGCGATTTCGAAAGTCAACGTTCGCATAGAAAATTACATTTAAAACAAAAACAAATTTTCGAATTTTGTTTTGTTTTAAATATAATTTTTAATGCGAACGTTAACGTTCGAAATCGATGAACAGGCTGTTAATAAAAAAGGAAATGAATATTTTAGGAAATAAACATTAACAAATATTTTAAATAAATATTTAACATAAATAAATTTTTATAAATTTTTGATATTATTCGAATGTGTATTCTAAAGGTACGTTCAGACTAATGAAATATTTGACAAAAATATTTGTTCTGATATTTGCTTCAAACTGTGTGAAACAAAAAATATTTTGTTTAATCTTCACACTAAACTCAAATATTTGACAATTTTTGTTTGTTAAAACAGTTGGCAAATAGTGTCAAATAAAATAAATGAAATCATGTTTGCCATGCGTCCAGACTTAGACAAATATTTGCATCAAATAATTATATAATAAAAGTGTTCAAAAATTAAAATATATTTCAAAAAAAAGTAAAAATTGCCAAATTAGCGGAAATTGGCAAAAATTTGCTAATAGCAGTATGATAGCAGAGCAGAGCGGCCAGCTGGCTTTGAGACACATTTTTTTGTTGGAATAATTTTTGAACGAAGTCATATTTATACTCACAGTGTTTTTCTTCATCATTCACTGTTGCTTTATCCTTTGCTTTGCTAATGAAGAAGAAATGTAACCAAAAACGGCGGCAGACCGACTCGATATGTTTTCCGCCATCATTCTGTTTTTGTATTTGATGTATTTAAACAAACTATTTGAAAAAATTGAATACGGGATTTTGTTTTTTTTTTTTTTTTTACCAACTTTGAAACCAACCAAAAATTTATTTTGTTTCTTATAATGTGTTTTTTCTGTTGTTTAAAAAAAATGAAACGTTTTTTTTACCTGCTATTGTTTTTGTTGTTTTTTTTTTACTACAAACCTCGTCACGCTATTTTATCATTTTTCTTATTGCTGTACTTTTTTAAAGCGTCCAAAAGTAGACTGCATGTGTTTTTTGTTGTAGTTCTTATATTTCACATAAAGAAGTGTTGCTAACAATCAATAAAAAAATGCAAAAAGACGACAACATTAAAGAGCGTTAAATATTTCATACAAAATTATGAAAACTGCAAACCAATAGCGCGCTTATTAGATTTTTGAAGAGTTGTCCACATTTTTGTTGGTTAAATAAAAATCAAACAAAAATATTGATTGAATCAGTAAAAAAATTTGTAGAAATCAAAAAAAATTTCAAACAAGCGTTTGTTTGAAAATAATTCGGCAATAATTTTTTCTGTGTATGAGCAAAACAACTTGTTTTGAGCAAAAAGTGTCAAAGTGTTTCCATTATGTAAAACTGGTTTTGGTTTTCGAATTTTCGAAATCAATTTGACGTTTATGTTGTAAACAAACATGAAAGCAAAAAAAAGCTGTGTTGAAAAAAAAGTATTTTTCTTTAACATGAAATTTCCTTGTTTCTTTTTTAATACACAGATATGCATATATGTACGTATGTATATAAAAGTACATAATTAACTACATTTTTATTATATTATTTTATTATTTTTACGCTGCAAACAAATAAATCAGCTGAAAGGTTTCATAAGCCTATTTAATAAGTCTTGATATTTTGGTAAATATGTAATTTTTTCCGAAATTGTCAATCACTAATAATGGATAACCCAGAGTTGTATTCATGAATTTCGACATGTTTTGGAGCAAAACTAGTTTTTGTTTGAGTTTTTCGAACATGAAAAATGTATGGGAAAACAATTAGCAAAACACTTGTTTTGCTGCAAAACTAGTTTTGTGGCCCAAAACATGTCAGTGGAAACGTACTATAAGGAATGGCAAAAATTCGATCAAAGTTGCAAAATTAGCGGAAATTTGCAAAAATTTGCTAATAGCGGCATGATAGTAAAGCTTAATAGTTATTAAAAATCGTTAAATCTGCAAAGAATCACAGAAAGAAATCGCTTCTATCACGAACATGGCTAAAATTCGCGAAAAATTGCAAACTTGGAAACAAACCCTAAAATTTATTTGGCATCGCTTAATCGGTTAAAAAATACAAAATGTCGGGGAAAACAAAAAAAAAAAAAAAAAAAAAATTTCCAAAAAATAGCGAAAATTCGCGAACAGTTTCAGATTTCACACAAAACCATAAAATTAATTAACAGTGACTAAAACTAAGGAATGGCAAAAAATCTATAAAAATTGGTAAATTAGCGGAAATTTAAAACTGCAAAGAATCCGAAAACTTACAAGAAAAATTGCTTCTATGGGTAACATGGCTAAAATTATTTGTCGTTGTTTGCTCTTACAATTTTTTTGTAATATCAAATAAATGTTTGCTCAAAAACTTTTAAAATATTTGATTTTTTGTGTTCACATTGGACAAATATTTGTTTGCCGGCAAGTACTTTTATTTGCTCAAAATTAGCTGTTATTTTATTTGACACTCAAAAATATTTTGTGTTCAGACTACGTTAGTGAAATATTTGATGTTTGCTATCAAATATTTCATCAGTCAGAACGTACCTTAAGTCAAATTACAAACCTCAAAAGCTTTTTTACTTTATTAGGCTTATTCCTTCAATATTTTCCAGAATTTATCAGAATTTTTCGTTTGTATATTTCTGTTATAATAAATGTTACTCACCATGAGAAATAAATTCCTAGATTCTATTTTATAAATATTTTACTTTATTTACAAATGGGATCTTCGCAAATTCCAATAAACATTTTTAAACGTAACGACATTTTTCGCTTGATTTCCGGTTCTCTGACTGTTTCGTATAAACTATCGCACCAACGTCACTTTTGTTAAAAAAAGTAAAATTTATTATAAAAAACAAGCCTTAGATTTGTAAAATGTTTCTGTAAAATAAAACATACGAAAATGTTTCACATGTTTAAGCATTTTTATAAACCAGTATACAACGCAATGGGTGGCAAAATCCTTTCAAGTGTTGAAAACGAATGTAAATAAATTAAAAAAATATACGCATAGTGTTGATACCCCAGGGAGGTTTTGTAAAAAGTGCAATTGATAAAAAAATTTATTATAAAACAGGCAACAAAAAACAACACAACCACGCAAAGTGTGTTGCCTTTGTACCAATTGGATTTAATTTCACAAGAAGATGTTATAAATGTAAAAAAACAGTATATTAAAATGTGACGTTTTGATTGCCACGAGCCAAGAGCTTTTTTCAGGGCTTAAATAGTTTGCGTATATTTATAGAATGTTTACTTGGGATGTTGCAAGAAACCTTGGGTTTTTGGGAATTCTACTGAAAATTTGGTTTTAATGAACAAACCATTTTCCTTTGAACTATTTTATTAGTAATCGTTATTTGAATACTAAACCAAATTTCCTGGGTTATACAAACTGAAAAACTAACATAGACACTAAGCGATAAAGTTAAATAAATAGTTCAACAAAATAACCACAATACTAATTATTGATAAAGTTTTTTAAATAAATAGCTGTTGATGAATTGTGCAATTGAGAAGGAACGATTTTGCCGTGTTTCCCTGAACGGCTGCAGGTTGCATCTTAATAAAGAGGAGGAGGGTGCAGAACTTTACATTAAAGTGTTACCATGTAAACTGCAATAATTTTTTACAGTTCGCACAGTTTGTTAGGATGGTTGTAAAATATTTGAGGGGGGCTAGAATTAAATTATAACGGAAAGAAGACGAAAAAAGCGAGAATATTTAGAAAAGAAAAATATAAAAATTATTGAAAGGAGTCGAGTTTTGAGAGCTTATAGCTACGTTCACAATCAAAAAAACTATTTCGTTTTTTCTTCTATCTTTTTTCTTCCCAAAGTTTTTCATTTATTTTCCTTTCATTTTTAGAACAAAAATGTAACTAAAATTTTTTTAAAAATGTAATTAAAGTTGAGTCAACTAGAACTTCAGCAACAATTTGTATGAAATTGTTTCTGACGTTTAAAATTATTTTATTTAGTTTTGAATGAAAATTTTAACAAAATGTTTACAAAAATACAAATAAATGCAAAATATTGTTGTTGGCTAAAATTTGCAAACGGTTTATTAATGCAAAATGTGTGTAGTTGCAAAAGAAATTGTTGCTCTATAACAGTCATAACCACTCCATAGACTCGCGAGCAGTCAATAATTGTATTTTTCACACAGACACGGTCGGCAATTCACATGTATACAACAACTTTGTTCGGGCCACTCCATAGTCTCGCGAGGCAGTCAATAATCGTATTTTTTAAACAGACACGGTCGGCAATTCATATGAATACAACAACTTTGTTCGTTGCTTGGTTATCACTGCTCTATAATGAACACCAAGGGAAAATGTTTTTTTGATTGTGAACGTAGCTTAAGAACGAATTGTTAAAAAAACATTTTTCCAATAAATTGAGTAAAAAAAATATCACTGAAAATTAAAAAAAAACAAAACCAAAAAAAGAAGGCTTAAAAAAGACGGCCACACATCACCAAACATCTAACATGCTATCCCCCACCTTAAACTACTGCATTTACATATCATCTCAATTGTCCTTGCTTATCCCTACACATACACATTTTTACATTTTTACCTGAACACACATATGCACCATCAACATTTAACTTCACCCTAATTCAACGAGAAGTTTTCATCATAAATTTGAAAATTAAATAATCCCCCAAAAAAATATATTGGGGCTTTATTTCATAATGATTTTTTGGGAGATAATTTCTTATGAAGTAATACCCCAATTAAAAAAAAAAAAAAATTAAATAACACCCAAAATAAAATAAAATAGCCCCCCCCCCCCAAAATCGTTTTTGTTATTCTCTGTACAATACTTTGGGGGGTTATTTCATTATTTTTTTGGGGTGTTATATTTTGGGGGGTTATTTCATGCCGCCGACAAGCACATGTTAAATGCCTATAGAATTAAGCACACTCATAAAATTATTACAGTAACTGATTGTGGGTTATTAAATTCGTGTTCCGTACTTTTAAAATTGAATAAAAATATAGTTATTTTACGAATAATTTTATTTTTTAACATTAATGTTAGTTATTCAAAAAACAAACTACCAAAAAATAATGTTTTTCCGTATTTATTTTGTTATGTAGTTTGATTTTTGTGGGTTAAAATATATTTTTTAAAAGTAAAAACTATTCAATTTTAAGGAATATGATGTTCAATAAATAAAAAATTTTGAAATTAATGTAAAAATCATTTGTTTTAAATGAAATGTAAATGATCCGTTTTTAAAATGAATTTTAAGTTGTTTAAAATGAATTTTCGTTTGAATTTAACTGCAAAATATTTTGAGTGCATTAATGGTCTTCAGTCAGTTGTGAATAAGTACACGCAAAGAAAAAACATGGTTGTGGTAAACATATTCTAAGAGCAACATATTATTATAAGAATTATGATTGTAGTCACCATATTAAGATTATTATTGAATCATATTATGACTAAAAATACTCGTACTATTAGATCATAATATTTTTCCCTTAATCATATTATTATTATTCTGTTAATCATACTAAGTTAAGAAGTAATCAAATTATTGTCATGTTAATCATAATAAGCTAGGAAATTAATCATATTATTGTCATGTTAATCATAATAAGCTAAGAAGGTATCATATTATCATCATGTTAATCATAATAAATTTAGAAGCAATCATATTATGATACAGCACCTTTCATAGCTGTCATAAAATTACAAAATAAATTAAAATATTTTTGCATCGATTTTTTTTTAATGTTAATCAAATAGCGGAGTTCAATATAAGGCTTGCAAAAGAGCAAATGCAAAATCTGTGGTTTTCATGGGCCACCGCGTATGTCAATTTTTTCGATTTTGAGATGTTGATGCCACATTGCCTAATTTTTAATGCGCTTTACATTTTTTTGAAAAAAAGATGGATCAATTCCGATTTTTTAACTTAATGACAAAGCTTAAAAAGTGCTATACCTAGCCCATGGTTTGATCTAGAATGGTTTTTCGGCTGTCCTGAAAAATTTGTTTTAAGACATACGCGGTTGCACATGAAAAACACAGAAATATCGTAGCACTTTTATAAAATATAACGAAATCTCTGTGTGTTTTGTTGTTGGATTTTACAAAAAAACCATGATATTTTGCATTTGCACTATTACATCACTAATACTTGAATGAACTCCGCTAATTTACGAAAAAACTGAAGTAAGGAAAAACATGTAAAATAAATTAAAATAGATAATCATTCAAAGCAAATTTCGATATACCAAAGGTTAAATACAATTGTGTTTAAGGATTGATGTTTGACTATTGACGTCAGCAGTCGTCGATGGCTGCGAGTGTTAAACGCCAAACCTCTCTGAAGAGATTGAGTGGTTGCAATCGAAACATGTAAGGGTAACCTGTCCGTAAAAACGCCTGGGTTCGAGCCCAGCTTCAGTCAAGAATGAAAAATTATCAATAAATTTAATTCATTTCATGTTGAAAAATTCCTTTCTTCATAAAAATAATTTAATGAAAATTAAATTTGATGAACTTTAGCCTAATTAAAAAATATTAAAAATTTGGATTAAAAACCATAAATAGTTCAACAAAATAACCAAAATACTAATTAATCCGCTAATATTTTAATTTTTTAATTTCTTTAAACTTATTTTTTATGGATTTTTATCTTTTAATTGTTTAACCGCTCACAAATATTTATTATTTTACATATGGCGCTAACATAATATGATTAGAGTAAAAATAGTTTGATTGCATCTTTAACATAATATGATAAATGTATAGAAAGTTATCATGTTATTGCTATTAACCCTTTGACTGTCCAATGTATCACATATGATGCACAGGAGTCATGATTGATACGCTTGCGCATCATATGTGATACACAATTTGTCTTATTTCCTTTAACACAGTTTTGTATGAACTTATGAAAAGAAAAGTTATTTAACGCTCTGGGCGTGTAGATCATGTCTTTTTTCATATAAGACCTGAATATTTGTATGGGATAACACTGCATATTTCCAGGATAAAAATATTTTTTTTTTTTGCAAAGAAAATAAACTTTATTCATGTTGAAAAACGTTTAAAATATAACAAAACAAGTTAGAGTGCTATATTCGGCTGTGCCGAATCTTTGATACCCTCCACCGACAGTTCGAATGTTTAAGGAGAAATATCTGTATGTTGTTATTATTATCTTAAACTGTGACGATTTGTTATTAATTATGGATTTAGGCGACTAAACTGTTTTCCGGTAGTAGGGTTTATATGGGGCCTAGGGTAAATTATGGACCGATCTTCACGAAATTTCACAGTCTTTTTCCCAGTTCTATAAAACTTTGATGTACCAAATTTTGTTATGATAGCATTATTTTTTACGGATTTAGGCGTACTAAACTGTTTTCCGGGAGTAAGGTTTATATGGGGCCCAGGGTAAGTTATGGACCGATCTTCACGAAATAACACAATATTATTTCTTGTCCAATAAAACTTTGATGTACCAAATTTTGTTATGATAGCATTATTTTTTACGTTTTTAGGCGTACTAAGTTGTTTTCCGGAAGTAGGTTTTATATGGGGCCTATGGTAAATTATGGACCGATCTTCACGAAACTTAACAGTTTAATTTCTAGTCCTATGTAACTGTGACTTGCCAAAATTTGTAATGATAGCATTGTTAGTTAGGGTTTTAGGCTTAATATACTGTTTTCCGGGAGTAGGGCTTATATGGGGCCTAGGGTAAATTATTGACGGATCTTCACGAAATTTCACGGCGTGATTTCCAGTTGAGTAAAACGAATTGTTGCGAAATCTTATATCATTCTGTGCATTTTTCCACCATTTATGTTAGTTTTTGTAACAAAATTATCAATTTTTTTTAGGTGGTGGTTCCACATTTTGATTCATAGCTCAGATCCGATTGAACCGATTTTGCTGAATTTCAATCCCAAACTGCTTAGGATAACTACAAGCAATTTGACACCAAGTTTGTTGATTTCTTTTGAGTTTTTCGAAAGTGAGCGTGTTTTCAACAGACGGACAGACGGACAGACGGACAGACAGACGGACATGGCTAAATCGACTTAAAATTACTCAAGGACCCAGAATATATATACTTTATAGGGTCTGAGATGAATAGTAAAAAAGTTTCACACGGAATGACAAACTGAATATACCCTCTTCACAACTAATTGTGGTGGAGGGTATAAAAATAATAATAAAAATAAAACTTAAGATAATTTCATTATATAGTTATAAAGGAACTGATGCATAGAACGCTTCATAAATAAATAGTTGAAATATTGGTCCGTGTATCATATGTGATGCATGTCATTTTTACTATGTACGTGGACGTACGCTATAAAAAAATTTTTGTTTGGGGACAGTCAAAGGGTTAAATATC
The DNA here is from genome assembly GCA_930367215.1 of Pollenia angustigena. Taxonomy (NCBI): domain Eukaryota; kingdom Metazoa; phylum Arthropoda; class Insecta; order Diptera; family Polleniidae; genus Pollenia; species Pollenia angustigena. The sequence goes on along the minus strand of OV884056.1, from coordinate 53,506,180 downwards.
ATGATATGGTTGTGAGAAATATAATATGTTTAGAAAGTTATCATAATTAAGTTGTTAGAAAAATAATTATTTTTCGGTCAACAATACTCAAATTCATAATTGCGATAAACATTGATATGTTTACAGTAACTATAATATTGTTGATATTAAATAAAAGTAACAATTATTTGTGTACGACAACAATATATTGTTACATTAAACTTAGTGTTGTTGCCGTAACCATGCCCAACCATATTTTTTATCTGCGTGTACAGTTTCACTCTTGAAATTTGCCCATAAATTATGAATATTGCTTACAGTTGTATTACAAAGGTATGATAAACGAATTAAATGAACACTAATGTTACTACAAAATTTTATGGCAGTTATTCCAAAACGTCCACACAAGGCTCATTTCATTGTTTTGCTCCTACCGACATAATTATTGTACGGTTAGCATAAGTTTAATGTAACCTTTCAGCAAACTTCGACATTTTGTTTCGATCTAGTAAATGATTTTAGTATTAGAATTTTTTAATTTACTTTTATTGCTTTATTTAATGACCTTGAATAGGTTAAACGCTCTTTAAAGAATTTTTTCATAAAAAAAATTGTTGTACATTTATGAAACGAATGATATAGAAATCGGTTTTTTTTTCTAAATTCGTATAAATAAAACGTGCCTTGAAATATGCTAAAGTTTTTTTTTCTTTAAGTAACACTGACCTCTGCAGAGGCTCTGTTAGATAAATATACATAAACAAATTTTTCTACCATCTTGCATGAGGAAATTTTTACAAACCATGTGTTAAAAATGTCTTTAAAATACATCTTTGATTTGTTTGCAAGAGTTTGATTTCAATTAAAATTTCAATTGCTCTTTATAAACTTTTTTAAATTCTTTTTTACCATCTTAATTTTGGAATTTTTCATGCAGTTAACAAACTTAATTTTGGCAACACACAAATTGTGGCTTGTGGAAAACATTCTTAGTATATGAAAACTTTTACGTATGAGTCAAGAATGTTAGATAACAGTTCTCTTTAAAAACAGCTTATGTGCAAATTGTTTCTTCAATTTCATATTTTACTTTCCGCCCCCCGAAAATGCATTTATGTACATAATATTCCAAAGTATAATCCATAATGTTATATGAACACTTTCTGTGTGGAGCCATGTCAAATGTTTGCTAAAAGATTTTTATGCAAATAAAGTTTTCTCTCTTCTGACTCACATTTCATTGTCAATGTCAAAATTTAAGTTGAAAAAAAAAAATGATAGAAAAAGACAGTTAAATTTTTTGCGTATGTTTTATATTTTGTAAGTAACATTTATACGCATTGATGAACAAAGAATAATTGGTTAAATAACACAGGGCAACAAATTTTTAACAGAACGACCAGAGACGTATCAGATTCTGAACTTAGAAATTTCTCCATTATAACTGTGCCAATATATATATTTATTTAAAAAACATGAGTACTCGATCACGACTGCCAGACGTGATCGAGTACTTTCTCGATTCGAAAGCAATTTTGTTTTTAATTCTTTCAGTCGTTATTGAAGGTATCGAAATTATTTTTTCAGTATTGTGAAACTCAAATAAATGCTTTACAACACTGAAAAAATAATTCCGATTCGCTCAGTAGTGACTGAGATAATTAGATATTAAATTGCTTTCGAATCGAGAAATTACTCGATCACGACTGCACGAATCAGGCCGGCCCCTGAGTGTCTGAAACATTGAAATAAATGTTATACCTTTTTAATATCTTTTTTTCGTTTTCGAGATATCTAAACCTGAAGACAAGCTCACGACGCACAGTGGCTGAAAATCGTTTTTCATCGGCATTTTTTTTTTGCAGGAGAGAAGACTTCTTGAACTTTTTTACCGTTTTAATTTTGTTAAAATCGGTTCAGTAGGTGTTGAGAAATTTAAGGTCAAATTTGAACTTTTGATGTTTTTTAGCATTTAGTATGAAAATGCTAATGATTGAGATTGAGAACTTTGGTATTTTTTTATTAAAAAAGTGGGATTTTTTTTAGCCCACTGTTTTAAGAACTTTTTAATCTACATAACTGCCGAATTTCGTTAGCATATCTTTGTTCATGTCAGATTTATAGAATGTCAAACCTTAAAAATATTATTTTTTTACTTTTTATTCATTAACACTATATTTTAATAATTTTAATGTTTGACATTCTATAAATCTAACATGAATAAAGGTATCATAATGGATTTTGGCAGTTATGTAGATAAAGAAGTTCTTAAAACAGTGGACTGAAAAACATCCCCATTTTTGATAAAAAAAATATCCAAATGCCCAATCCCGGAAAACGGCTTTCAATTTTTTTTTGTTCAATAAAGGCAATATAATTTACCATTCGATATTGCTCAGAATTTTCTAGAAAATAATGGACATATTAGAAAACATTACTGTTCTAAATGTATAAAAATCGGTGTGCTGAATTATTAGAATTTTTTACTCAAATAATTTTTTTTTTGTTTGAAAAATTTGATTTGGAATAGGGCATATGGGAGTAAAAATGTCAAACTGACTATAATTTGCTTCTACAAGCATACACTTAATGTTTTCTTTTGAAAAATATAATAAATATATATATATATATATATATATATATATATATATATATATATATATATATATATATATATATATATTTCTGGAGAAATTCGTATTCATATTACCTTTATATGCATATACATTCGCCTCGTATATGCCACTATACCTTTAAAAAAAATTTATAGGCATGTAATAATACCTATGATCATTTTGTGAACAGGTTTCTTCATTATCAACTCTACAACAGGTTTAACTGGAACCAGTTCCACAAGAAAACTTTTTATATTAAAAATATAAATAAGTGTAAATTTTAAAATTTTTTTTTCTATTTTTATTTAAATAACAATAAGGACAAAAACATATTTTTTGATTAAATAACAATAAAATTTATTATATCTCCTATTGATTCGGTTGGAAAATTGCCTCCAAATATTCCATATTTGGTTTTGTATTATCTTTGTCCTGTAGCAACCCTTTTGCTTCTTCATCTAAGTCCCGATGTTCTACTTTCCATTGACTTCGAATGCTAGAGATGAGCGGATCTGACGTTGCCAACAATATATTAAACAGAAATTCGTTCGTAAAATCTCGTGACATTTTTCTGGTATTGTGCTCCCTATAAAATCTGTAATCTTTATTCCTTTTTTCCTGGGCTTCTTCTGACAGATCTCCTAGTGGTACTAATGATGCCTAATGACATCCTCTGCATGATAAAGGATTTTATGAACCGTTGGAGACATTTTTCTCCATGGATATTTGATAGTATATATTCTAGCTGTTTCTTTGGCATAATCCCCAAATTTTCTATAATCAATTTGTTCATTGCATGCAAGTACATCAATGATTGTTTTAAATCTTGATATAAGACTTATATCAACACCTGTTATTTCAGATGCTTTTTTGGGATCAGAAAAGAACCTTCTTGCTGTATTCCCATCATTCGTATTGCCTGATCCTTGTTTTGGTTGGTCTATAATCAAGCCACATTTGCGAAATTCATCCTGAACATGCTTCTTTTTTATACTTCTTAAATCCTTGTTGGTTTCATTGTTTCTTATTGATCCTGATGGTCCAAAATCCAAATCATAACTGATTTTTAGTATGTGCTCCATAATTCGTATTCTTGTATGTAGCGGCGATAATCCAAATTCATATGCATTAGTATTATCTAATGATTTTTCCGGGAGTTGGTTTAATTTGCTTGATGTGGTTTGGCATATAATGCAGCTGGATGAAGCCTTTGTGTCAGTCAAAGCCTGGCCTACTTTTCCGTCTATCATCGTTAGCACTAATTGATAGTAAACTTCAATTATATGGCCATCTATTTCTAATTCTAATGGCCGTAGTGTTGCAATTTGGGCTCTTATATAACTGGTTTCATTTTTAATGGTAACAGCAGTTTCCTTTTTAAATTCAAATTTAATTGGTCTGCAGTATTTTGTAGAAGATGGTGTGAGATTTTTCCAAATATCCTTTGTTTGCATCGTACTGGTCGAAGGCTCCGAGTGTTCCAAATTCTTTACCAATCGCAATGGAACAAATGATACCATGAACATATCTGTATCTGAAGTATTTTCACATATAGATTGCTTGTATTGTTTCTGTCCAGAAGAACCATCACATCCCCATTTGCAAAAGAGAGTTAACTTGCAGTTCCCATATTTCTTCAAATCATCTCCTCTAAGTGATTGTAGTAAACGCTGAGCTGTATGATTAAGTAGACCTTGAAGTTTTACCTCTGCCGAAATTGGTGTGATTTTAATAGTGTCCCTTGGTGGCAAACATTCCTTCTTAGCAGCAGTTATGTGATGATAAGCAGGATACAGATTTGAACCTTTTTCAATTGCACGCACTCTGAGCCGAATATATTGCTCTTTTGTTAACTTCAAATCTAAAAATAATGCTAATGCCTCTTCATTTGAAAACTGTTTTTCATCGCTTGGCGTTGGAATACTCTTAAGAATCCGTTTTGTTCTCTTGGGACTAGCGATAAAAACTTTTTCAATAATATCGACTTTTGTGAGTTCTTTTTGTGATCGCAGTTGATATAGCAAAGCTTCTTAAATACTTGTATCTCCGATTGCTTCGTTGATATCCTTAAGCTTCCGCCTTTTAGATCTATCGCTACAGTTCTCAAGTGATTTCTTTGGCCTCCCAAGGTTATTTTCATTTGTACCTTCTGAAGATATCTGGACACTGAGTTCGCCATCTAACCAGTTTGCAAAACTGTTGTAAAATCTAGGTTTACTCCATCCAACTTGTTTGAACCGCTTTTTTAAGTTTTTGACGAAATCGATTATTTTATTTTGCAGTTCCGATCGTATTTCAGTGCTGCAGGAATATAAATTGAGTTTTCCTTCAATGTAACTTAAAACATCTTCCTCCTTTTTATTTTTAAAATACTCTTCGGATAATTCTTTATAGCTGAAGCTCTCCATTTTTATAGACATTTAAAAATTAGATTGTAATTGCTTAGATATATTTTAACAACTGAGATTTTATTCGAATACCACTGGCTTTTATACATAGCATGCGTTATACTGTGTTCCTAGGTAGCGTAATAAGGTAGAATTAAAAACTAAATTGGGCTAAAGTAGGATACGCTTAAAATCCCACAGGTATTGGTAATTATATAATATAAAATACTTAGCACAACTTGGCTTGGTACATTTATATTCCAGTCATATGAATAAAATAAAATAAAAAGAGCAAAATAAATGTTGCGAATAATTTTACACAAACTAAAAAAGTGTTCTATAGGCTGGTCCAAGCAGGTACAAAAGTGCATTTGGGTTTAAAGTAGATACTTTCACCTTTCTACAGCTAGTAAAATCTCTCTAACCCCTTTTGACCCTCATAAATTCTATACTTCTGAATTTCAATTTGACTGCAATATAGAACCTGAAAAAATATTTAATAACACAGCAGGTATAATCGGTACAGTAATACAACATAACATTGTTTGAAGACTGCTTTACTACCAACATAAAAAATGTTGAACCCACTATTGATAAGAGTTTGACATAAAACATAATCCATCCGATTAAAAAACTAGAAAAATCGTTATAAAATCAAGCCAAAAAATCCGTTTTATCCGAATATCTCCAAAGGCAAAGGAGATAACCTAAAAATTTAAGTATATTTTTTGTAGCACACCTTAAGTTTAATTTTTTTTGAAATCCATAAAATATTTTTGGTGAATTTTTTAAAAGTTTGAATTTCCGAGGTTACCAATTTTAGAGGTCCGCAAGTTACACTCCCGACCCTCAATTCTTTCAATTCAACTCAAAAGCTATCCGGCTATGACAGTATAAAATTTCATTCAAATATGTTCAGCCGTTCATAAGAAGCAAAATAATTTTTAAAAACAAAACGTTCGTAAACCATTGTGTTATATTTCAGTCATATGAGCAGCTTAAATAAAAATAGCAAAAAAAATGTTGCGAGTGATTTCATTAAAATGAAAAAAGTGTTCAACAGACAGTTCCAAACAGTTCAACAAGTATATATGGGGTTAAAGAGGACACTTTCAGCTTTCTGATGGTACTAAAATCTCTTTAACCCATTTTGACCCTAACAAGTTCTACTCCTCTAAAATTCGGATTTAACAAAAATATAGAACCTGTGGAAACATTTAATAACACATCAGGTATAAATGATAGAGTTATGTAATGAACCATTTCTTAAAGAATACAATCCCACTAACATAACTAAAAAAATTTCGACCAATTATGGATAACGGTTTGCGAGAAATCATAATTTAGTTCTTATCAAATTTACAAAAATTAATTTTTTTCTAAAACAACAAAAAATATTTGTTTCCAGCAGCATGCCACAGCCACAATTATCAATATTTTAATCTAGTTTTTTGGATACCTTAGTTCTTATATGTTTGCTATCGAATGGCATTTACATTTTTGAAATCGGCGATGACAAAAAATTGGACTTTTGGCCGATGAAATTCAATTTTCAGCCACAGTGCGACGATGAACACAGAATTACAATACAAAATTGACTTCATTAATATTTTCTTTAGGGAGAACCCAACTCAATCCCTTGGAAAAGAAGACTCTAGTCCCAGACTTTCAATTCAAAATTGTGTAGGCCTGTGTTATAATAGAACATTTATGATTTGCCACGCATTTTAAAAGGGCATGTTAATCTGTTTGTGGTACACATTATAAGCTTAATGGCTCAATCCCACTGTCAGCTATTTAAGTTTTGATAAGCTGTCATCGGTTTAAAATAAATGATAATTGACAAAGATAAAGATTTACAAAACAAATTTTCTAATGGAAATTTCATCTATTATTATATGGGCTACTTCAAATTTTTTGAGCACCTGCTGAAACCGACATACTATGGCTCTTATTTCGTTAAGTTTTATGAATTGAAAAAAACGTTGTACAGGGTTTGGATGACTATACTTGAAGGATATGACGTGCAAAGTTTTACGTTGAAAAGTCCTCACCTTAAGAATTGGTGGTCATCTAAAATTCGAAAAATTAAAAAAACGACTTGAAACTTCCAAGAGTTTTTTCATTCATTCCGTTTTCTTTGTAATAGTTTTAAGCTTTTAGATCCAAACCCATACAAAATTTAGTCACTAGACTTGGAGGATATATCCACTAAAAAAAAAATTTTGATATCGCTGCTGCGTGAAAAGTTGCATGGTGTTTTAAAGTGAAACCAAAATTTTCCGAATTTAGAAATTTTTGAAGATTTTGCATAGAGTTTTTGCGCCGTTTAATAAAAATGAGTTTTAAGCGCAGAATTAAAAAAACTGCGTAATTTTATAAAGTTTGAGGTGTATCAAGTTGGTGTCAGCGCACCAATAACGTATCACGGACATCACAAACTTAAAAGAAATTAGCGTAAATTTTTTAAAAATGTATCTTTTTTGCGTCTGACAATCTGAATTGCCTTTTAAGTTGGCTAGTGTATTGCGTGATGTGAGTAACTTCGTAAAGGGCACCTCCGAGGCGAAAACGCACTTTAAAATTTTTAAACGCAAAAATTTTATGAACTTTTGAAAATTTTTGCAAAAAAGCAAATTATTTTTAAGCTTTTTTTTATATCAAAACATGTCATGGGCACATGTTAAGGTATCTAAATAGATTCTTCGCGACGGACTAAACTGATAAAGTGCAAAAAAATAATTTTTTTCAACCCTGGCGCGTGCAGCGGCAGCTTTTTCCAAACACATTTCGCTTTGTGACATCTGAAGCGCTGTATCAATTCCGCTCAAACGTACATCGAATAGAAGACTTTACTGAGCTTGATACTAAAATTGAAAACGCACCAAAAAATTTTAAGGATTTAAAATTTTATGGAGAAACAAAATGTTTCTAACCTCAAAAAGCATCCTTGTATGAAATATTTGATTTGGTTTCAGAATATACATTTTAAAATTTCTAAAATTCGTTAAAAAAAAACTTAGAAGCGAAACAAATTATGATCATAGTAGCTTTTGCTGAGTGCTTCTAAGAATAAATATTTGAGTATTACTGATCTAAATATATTATTTGGTAAAAAAATCATGAGTGGTAAAGTTTAAATGGTTATATCTCTTAAGCCATTAGCGATAGCCAAATAGTTTTTTTCCCAAAATATTGCAAATTATGTCTTATACTAGCCGTTATTTTGTAAAATGTTTAACAATTTTAAATAAATTTTTATATGCATACACGATTAAAATCGTCAATTACGTTCCTTTCACGCTATGGGCTGTATTGAGGCTGGATCTGGTATTGCAAACGTTTGAAGGTTGCTCCCGATATAGTAATCAAACTTTGAAAATGCAAAAGAAGAGGGAAAAAAGGTGAATGTTTCCACTAAAATCGATTATTTAAATAAGAACACTTTCCTTATTCGATGTTACTCGTTATAAAATTTTATTTTTATTCAGATTTGTTAATTTTAAAACTTTCCACGTAAAGAGGAAAATACTACTTTCGGTTATGGCGGTTGTACAATGAATAAACAAAAATTCTTCTAGCAAAACTCCATTTTCTCAAAATAAAAATATAAAACTTAACGAAATACATAAAATAAAATTGAAATATGACCTTAAAATAAACCATTTGATGACAGTGGCGCCTCGCGGTGTCAAAGTTCATCTAAAATAAACCCCAGGACTGCAAACACCATTGCCTTCAGTTTCGACGTAAACATCCCGCCGGCCTTGCTGTACAGCAACTCACAAGGTCATCTGAAAATCTATATACTATAAAAAGAGAAAAAATTAAAAAAAACACAACTCCAATAAAATACGAAATTTAAATCTCCATTTATTTCTCAGAATCCAATATCCAAAATACCACAATAAAACGTGATGAATCTTCTCGAGCACTCCATAGTCGGGAAACCTAAATCCAAAAACTAGAAATTAGAACTAAAACTAAAACCATAGAAAATTACATTAAATATTTTGTCAATAAGTGTACTTCATATTCGACATTAAAAATAAAATAGTATGCCATACACATTATTATTAAGGAGAACAGGATCCAGAAATTATGCAACCAAAAATCGAAAACTGTGCCAGAGGTTTGCCAAACGTGCCGCCGTATACTCCATTTTTAATAATTCGACTATAAATATCTCCACCCAGCAACAAGCTTGCGGGAGCCGATACGTGAAATTGTGGATCTGCCAACTGCAACCCAGGAAATTCATCCACAATCCGCGCTTCTAACGAATGTGTCGGCGTTACAATTTTAAACTCCTTCTTTACTTCAGCGTAAAATTCAAGCACAGTACTGTCACCGTAATTACCACCAACCCTAAGGGCACATTTCTCTTTGTTGCCAAATCGAATTTTACGTCCACCAATCCTTCGGACCAAACTCTCCGATATCACAGAACATTCAGAGCTGGCATCTATGACCGCCCGTTCCTCAAAAAACCGCCCATTTGCATCAAGTTTTACGATGGCAGTTGCTTTGATCAAAATCGTTTCTCTTACTTGATAAGAGGGTCGCACTTGAATACTTTCAGCCGACTTCTGAATCACCTTATGTGCCTGTCTCTGTCGGCGGCGGCGGCGAGTATTTCGGTTCCTCCCAGTGCTCAGAACCAGAGCTTGAGACGAACTAGGTCTCTCACTCTCATGACCATCGGACGAACGAGGTCCTCTGGCGGAGCTACTAGACGAACTAGGTCTACTATGCTCTCGGCGATTGGACGAACGAAGTCCATGTTGCAAACGCTTAGTTCTGGCTACCTTTGACGAGACAGCCCGTCTGCCCTCTTTGTGTAACAGAGTGTGATGCATGTCACCACAGCGTTTGCACTTGCCTGTACTCTCACATGTACGCCAGGTATGGTCATGACTCAAGCAGCCAGCACAATACCGATAAATAGACACAAGTTGCATCCTCTCTTCGTAGTTTGCTTGTAAAAATTTCTTGCAGAAGCGCAGGGGGTGGTCTTTCAGGCAAACCCGGCAAACCATCTGGTTGGTCGAGGGACGGCCATCCGTATATTTTCTCGCTCTGACCATGTTCCTGTAAATTAAATAGAGAAAGAAAAAAAAAATAGAAAACTAATAAGTCGGAAGCACTACAAGCTTCACAACTGGCCTTATTACCGAACCCCGTGCCGTTTTTACCTCTACAACTCTAACGTGGCCATCCTTACCCATGTGCAATTTTTCGACACGACCTAAACGCCACTCATTTGTCGGCAGGTTATCTTCTTTGATAACCACCATGTCACCGACTTGTAAGTCTTTACGCGCAAACTTCCATTTATTGCGCTTCTGGAGATCTTTCAAATATTCATCTTTCCATCTGGCACACAACCTTTGATTCAACGCCTTGACCCTTTGCCAACGATTTACAATCGAAATTGGGCTCTCCGAGATCTCAACCTCCGGTGGTGCAAGTAGTGGGCCACCAGTAAGAAAGTGGCCCGGAGTCAAGCAATCTAAATTCTCGAAACTCTCTGATAAGGGGCACAATGGTCTCGAATTAAGACAAGATTCAATTCGAGCTAATAACGTAGAGAATTCCTCAAAGGTATACTTTAAGCCACCAGCAATCCTTCGAAAATGGTGTTTAAAACTTTTGACTCCGGACTCCCATAACCCTCCCATATGAGGAGCGCTAGCAGGATTAAAGTGCCACCTAACACCTTGGTGTGCATACCTGGTATTTACTTCCGCACCTATATCACGCAAAAAACCACGAAATTCAGCCTTCAGCACTCTCGAAGCACCAACAAAATTGGTCCCATTATCTGAGTACATATTACTCGGACATCCTCGTCGAGACACAAATCTAGCAAACGCTCCCAAGAACGCAGGAGTCCCTAAGCTGCTCACGGCCTCTAAATGGATTGCCTTCGTAGCAAAGCAAACAAATACACAGACATACCCCTTTGTAATTAAACAAGCTCTGCCCGTATAATTCTTTATCTCAAAAGGGCCAGTAAAGTCCACACCAGTCGTGGTGAAGGGACGAGAGATAACCGTACGAGCCGTGGGAAGTGCCGCCATAATCTGACTCTGTGTTTGTTTTCTCCAAATGGTACAAGTCTTACACCGAACTATCACCGTCTTTATCAAATTTTTGGCCCTAGGTATGAAGAACTGGGTGCGTATTACCCTTAACATCAATTGATTACCTCCGTGCAGAGTAATATCATGAATAAATTTTACAAAAAGCTTAGCAAAATGACAATTAGACGGTAATAGAATAGGACATTTTTCGTCATAGGTCAAGTTTGGCGCATTTGCCAATCGACCTCCTACCCTTATAATGCCCTTTTCGTCCAAAAACGGGTTCAAATTCAATAATCTACCATTCCTAAGGGATCTTCCACAAAAAAGTTCGTGGTATTCATGGGCAAACTCAACTTTCTGTGCAACTATAATCAACCTTACTTTAACCAAATTCAATTCATCAAACGATATCTCCACAGTGGTGAATAAATCCGAGTTAATTTTAAAAAATCCCGATATACCCCTATACACGTAAGCCATTACCCTAAGGGCCCTTGCGTACGACGAAAACTTCTCCAAAAGGTCCGTATGCGATTCAAAATACGAGAAAAAAACTTTATGTAACCGTTGCTCTTCACTCGTACCAAAATCCCCCGATGCAGGGGATAACCAAAAACTCTGTGGAGAACATAGCCACGAGGGCCCATTCCACCAAAGGGAATTATCACCTAAGTCCTGTGGACGGCAACCACGACTTATTAAATCGGCAGGGTTATCTTTCGAGTTAACATGCCTCCAACATTCTTTCCCCGTTTTGGCGATAATCTTCGCAACCCTATTAGCTACAAAAGTTGTCCACGAGTTAGGAGGCTTTTGTAGCCACGCTAAAACAATCATCGAATCACTCCAAGTATAAAAATTTGTTCGATTTTTGTCCAAATCAAAATCCCGGCGAACAACTTCCATCAAGTCTGCCAATAAAAGAGCACCACAAAGTTCAAGGCGGGGTAATGAGACAGTCTTAAGTGGCGCGACCCTAGATTTGGCCACCAGCAAATTTGAGTGTATTCCGTTCTCACCATCATTGACCCGTACATAAACACAAGCTCCATAGGCCCTCTCAGAAGCATCACAGAATCCGTGCACTTCAAGAGTCGTAGAAGGCTTGAAACCAATCCAGCGATAAATCTGAATATCGTTTATAGCTGCATAGTCCCCAAGGAATTGAGTCCATTTAATTAACGCGGGCTCTGAAATATTGTCATCCCATGATGTTCCCTCGCTCCAAATCTGTTGCATCAGAATCTTTGCTATTACAACAATTGGACCTAGCCACCCCGCTGGATCAAACAAGCGAGCAATGGCGGACAAGACCTCCCTTTTAGTATACCGCTCCTTTGAAGGGACTGGAGAGGTGGTAAAATAAAATCTATCTGTTTTAGCGTTCCACCGTATACCTAACGTTTTAGCTACACTTTCATCGCTAATCTCCAAAAAATTTTCATTTAAAAGATCATCCTTGGAAATGCCCTGTAGAATTTGTTTCTCATTTGATGTCCATTTTCTCATAGAAAAACCAGCGGATGTCAAGGCTGAGATCAGTTGGTCTCGAGCTTTTATGGCCAAAGAAATCTCATGCGCCCCTATTAAAGCATCATCAACATACATCATGTGTCGCAAAATCTTCGACGCTAACGGCCATTTATGTTCGACATCTTCCGCTAATTGCAACAAGGTCCTAATCGCCAAAAAAGGAGCACAGTTAACACCGAAAGTAACCGTTTTTAGCTCGTACTCTTTCAAATCCTCGCACGAGTCTCTTCGGAACACAATCCTTTGCAATTTCGTTTCATTAGGATCTACTAAAATTTGGCGATACATTTTCTCGATATCACCATTAAAAACATACCGATAAAACCGCCATCTTGTTAACAACAACATCAAATCATTTTGTAAAATTGGCCCCGGATACAAAATATCATTAAGGCTCACGCCAGTGGAACTGCGAGCCGAAGCATTAAACACCACTCTCACCTTCGTTGAAGAGCTGTCGGGTTTAAAAACCGCATGGTGTGGTAAATAAAAACTCTCAGAAAATTCTGACCCAACAAATTCAGTTTCGATCATATGACCCAAAACTTTATATTCTGATAACACATCATCATATATTTTCTTCAACCCCAGATTCTTAGTCAAGGAAGCTTCATTCCGCAAAAATTGTTTCCTGGCCTTTTCACGCGAATGCCCTAAACTTCTATTCACCGAAAACTGTGGTTTGAAAGGTAATGAAACCATTTAACGTCCCTCTGGCGTTCTCTTAACATTCCTCTTGAAATGTTCTTCACAGTACTCATCTTCAGGTGTACGCGAAGAAATTTGTGGTGGCTCTTCCAAAATCCAAAACTTTTCCAGCTGTCTTTCCAGACTGACATCCGTATAATATGACACGGTTGTGGTGAATACCCTTTGCCCCGAACCAGACAGTGGACCCGTCAAAATCCACCCGAAATTAGTTTCCTGAGCCATCAAATTCCCTAGCACATTCTTTCTAACACCATCTAGCATAATACTAGGGTAATTATCACCACCAATCAAAATATCAATCTGGCAACTCTTCGCAAAATGTGGGTCAGCTAATTTTAAATTCGATAAGGAAAGCTTGGACACATCAATTGATTTACCTGGCAGTTTTCCGGTTAATTTTGGCAGCACAAGGCCCGTTACTCTCAACCTAAAACTTGGATCACTGTTTGAGCCCAAAACAAATGAACATTGTCCCTGAACTGACCCTGCCAAAGCCCCGTTCAATCCCGACACTCTAGCGCTAATGCCATCCATAGGCAAATTTAGTCTTTTCTGCAGTCTTTCCGAAATGAAAGTAGCCTGAGAACCAGAATCGATCAGGGCTCTAGCAGAAAAAACTTCACCACGAGCTATTACCTGTACCATAGCTGTTCCTAATAAAACCTGTTGACTGGTCGTTGCAAAACAGTTTTGTACTGTTTGACCCTGCGTCACTGCCCGACTGGTACTTGTACCCTCCCGGCCAACAACATTATCCGATGCTTCCGTTATGTCCCTGTGTAACATAGTATTATGCTTTAATTTGCATGTCAAACAGCCATATTGACTTCCGCAACTATCCCATTTATGGCCACTACCCAAGCAATTCATACAAAGATTGTATCTTTTTACCACCACATATCTTTCCCCGGGATTCATGTCCATAAATTTTGGGCACAATCTTAACCAGTGGTTCTTTGAACACAGAACACAGGTTTGCTTTTGAACCTTAGCTTGAAAAGTTCTAACTCTTCCACCAGAATACCCATTATTTGTGGAACTAGATTTATTATTATCGCTAAGCTTAGCGTTCTTTGACCATTTATTTTTGGCTGATTGCCCCGAATCCTCTGAACCTGCCCTCATTTGACTACAATTCCTAATATCAAAAACTGTTTCCAAAGATTGAAATCTGTCAGTTAAAAATGGGTCCATTTGACACCATTTAGGAATTTCCTTCTTATTCTTTACGCTCTGTTCCCATAACGACAGTGTAAGAACTGGCAAATTAGTCGAACAAAGATATACAAAAATCGGGTCCCAAGTTGAAATTCAAAACTGAAATACAATTATTTATGTCCCTTTGCAATCTTTTTATTTCCTTTGCAGACTCAACTTTAACGGGCACCAGACTAAACAAAATCTTAAGTTGGCTATTTACTAAAATTCTCTTATTCTCGTAAGCCTCACTTAAATTGTTCCACGCATTGGCAAACCCCTGATTTGTCAATGGGGAATCTTTGACAATCTCCTGAGCTTCATCAGAAGTAAATTGACGTAAATAAAATAATTTTTCCACTCCTGTTAAATCTTCACAATTTATGTAAACCGCGGTGAACATATCCCGAAACGATGGCCATGATTTGTAATCACCTTTAAAAACATCCATCGTACATGGTGGCAATTTCATATGGTGACTGGTTCTATGGTTCACCACAGTAGCCGAAACTTCTCCAGTTCCCGGCCCAAACTGAGTGGAGGTAGGAAGAGGTCTATTTATAAAAGATTGCGATAGCTCACCCATTTGAGCAGCAACAGTAATATAGGCTAACCTACATTCCTTAAAAAGTTGTTTTGCCTCATCACAATCGCCATCGGAATCTAATACTGGTTTACTCGTGACAAAAACCTCATAAGCAAACTTCACTTTATCCCATAAGGATTTAAACTCCTCCCTTTGAAGGTCTATAATAAATGAGTTTCGATTCTCCTGCGGCATGTCATCATAATCCCTCTCAAATTCGAGAAATAACGCAGCCAGCGTTTCAAATTTGTTTAAATTGTCGGATTTACCCATTTCCGCTTTATCACTATCAACCAAAACTAAGAAAATCAAACTCAAAATCCAAGCAATACAACAATTTTGATGTAAATTGTATTATTTACAAAAGTTGCAAGAACCAATTCAAAACACACAAAAATTTATAAAATTCCTTTGATAAGAAAAACCAGCAAATAATACCAATTCACAAAGTAAATTAAAACTCCGAATCTACCATTACCGACCACAATGTTCGTCATAAACAAATAATAACTTCAAATTCTATGATGCCAAAGAATTCGCTTAGCAGAAAAAAAAACACACTTCTACTAAGATACAAACAAAATGATCTCCCATAAAAACTTCAAAAAAGTCCACAATATAATTCCCAATCGCACAATCTATCAAGTTTCCACAAAAAGCAACAAACTATCCGATCCGAAATAGTATAAGAATAAATTATATCTCCCTCAACAATAAATTTCAAATATGAAAAGATGGGAATCTAACACGTCATACGGAAACCGTATTAATAATCAACTTTTTATTCCGAAAATAACTTTGATATATTGAATTTAATTGATATTAAAATCAACAATGTAATTTTTATTAAAAATTGATAAATAAAAAATGTTCACAAGAAACCAAAAGCAAACATACCTCTTACTTGTCCTATCGATGGTTGTTTCTTCCAGAACTGTTTTTATTTCAGCTGTTGTTGTAGGTGTAAGGCTACTGATGATCTTGTTGATTACAGATATGAATATACCAAAATAACTCGGTATGTAGTACTTTTTTGTTGCTCTGTATTTGAAATACTTTTGTTACTACACTATAATGCTTGTATTTATAAAAAAGTGGTAAACTTATAAAGGTTTACAGAACAAATTTTCTGTGAAAATCTTCCTTAATCACCGTTTGTCAAATTTAATAATCATTTACAGATACGGGGTTAATATTTATACAAATATTCCTTAATTCGTCTTGCTGCAGAATATTTTATTATTAAATTAATTAAATCAATATTCTCGTGTAGAAGACTTTTGCCCGTAACACGTTCACTCAACAGCCAAGTCAGGCCCTTTTTTTAATTCAAAACACAAAAAACTGCGAATTTAATAATTTTCCTAAAAATGTTTACTTGAAATAATTATTCTTTGCCTTTTGTAATACCACATACAAAATTATTTATTAACACAAACGATCTGTATTTTTCCGTAGTGTCGGTCTTTTCCTTTAGTCCAATATGTATATGTGCCGACAAACTTTTTGTAAACAAAGTTAATTAAAAATACTAAAAGTTTTTCCACACATTATAAAAATTCACATATTATTAAAAATTATTTATACAAATAAAATGGCTCTTCTTTTGACAGTAAAAACAATGACTGTCAAAACCCAGACTGACGTGCGCCACAAAAACAGAGTGGTTAAAAATCAACCGCACGCAATTAAGGTAAGGCCGTTAAGAGTTGCACGTCGGTAATAGCGTACCCTTACAGCCACGACACAAACCTTTTTTTTATCCAGCCCAAAAATACTGGTTAAATTGCAAAGGTTCCTTTTCTTTTCTTTTTTCTTTAAATTAAAATTGTTCTTGCAAAATTTTGTGTACCTCGCAACAAAATGTTCCAACAACAATAAAAATATGAATATAAATAAACCAATATCACCTTTTTTCCAGCAAATCCAAAAACTTTACCAGATCCGGTTCGAAGGACCAAATAAAATCGTCAATTACGTTCCTTTCACGCTATGGGCTGTATTGAGGCTGGATCTGGTATTGCAAACGTTTGAAGGTTGCTCCCGATATAGTAATCAAACTTTGAAAATGCAAAAGAAGAGGGAAAAAAGGTGAATGTTTCCACTAAAATCGATTATTTAAATAAGAACACTTTCCTTATTCGATGTTACTCGTTATAAAATTTTATTTTTATTCAGATTTGTTAATTTTAAAACTTTCCACGTAAAGAGGAAAATACTACTTTCGGTTATGGCGGTTGTACAATGAATAAACAAAAATTCTTCTAGCAAAACTCCATTTTCTCAAAATAAAAATATAAAACTTAACGAAATACATAAAATAAAATTGAAATATGACCTTAAAATAAACCATTTGATGACAGTGGCGCCTCGCGGTGTCAAAGTTCATCTAAAATAAACCCCAGGACTGGAAACACCATTGCCTTCAGTTTCGACGTAAACACGATCAAAAAAAATTTTTTTATATTTTTTTTTCCAGTGTATTTTAAAAAGTATTCAAGCTTTTACAAATATTTTAGTGTGCTAAGAAAGCCCTTAAGGGGTATTATCCACTCGCGTTATCCTTTTTCAATTTTAACAAAAACTGTAATTTTTATATTTTTTTTTAATTTTTAACTTTAAACCGCAGTAAAATTTGCGCCGTGTAATAAAAATGATTAACGCGAACGGATTTCACATGCTCAAATATCGGTTTATACACACGCAAATCAACATTGATGTCAGACAAAAAAAAAAAATTTATAAAAAAAATGTCTAGGTGTCGTAAATTTTTGAAGTTGCTCATATATATAAAAATAGATGTACACTTTGATGTCACCACTAATTGCGGAAACGGGTCGGCCGATTTCAACCAAAATATCAGGGCACATTGGGGATGGTCTGTGTGAAGTTTGTACAAAATCGGCCCAGAGGCTATGGAGATATGGCATTTAGGGTTTCCTATGTATATATCCCCATACAAATAATAACAAAATGCCCTCAATTTTGAAGTCAACCGAAACGGATTAACCGATTTTTATGAAATTTTGTATGCGTCGTAAAGTATATTTTATACCACTAGAGGGCGGGAAAGGGCAAGAGTGGCAAAAGCTGCCCTTCCCTATATCTTCTTAACTTATCAACCGGTTTTCTTAAAATTTGGCATACAGACACTGTTACATCTGAAAGGAAATAGGGAATAGGTCGTGAAATAGTGCAAGAGGGATAAAATCTCCCCCACCCTATATCTTCTTAACTTATTAATCAATTTTCTTAAGATTTTGGAGCCAAACAGTGTAGCATCTGGAAAGAACTATAGCCTCATTTTATTATTTAGGGCGTGGAATAGGGCAATAGTGGTAAAAGCTCCCCCTCCCCAATCTTCTAGACGAATCAACCGGTTATCTTAAAATTTGGTTTGCAGAAACTGTAACCTCTGAAAGGAAACAGGGAATAGGGCGTGAGACAGGGCAATAGCGGTAAATCTCCCCTTCCCTATATCTTCTTAACTAATGAACGGATTTTCTTAAAAATTGCAGACACTGTAACATCTGAAAGGAAACAGGGAATGGGGTGTGAAATAGGGGTAAAAGCTACCCCTGCCTATATCTTCTTTTCAACCGATTTTCTTGAAATCTCGCAGGCAAATCGTGTAACAGTTGAAAAGAACCATCTATAGCCTATAGTTTTTATTATTACGGGCGTGAATTGCAGCAAAAGGGGTAAAAGCTCCCCCTCCCTATGTCTTCTTAACTAATCAACCGGTTTTCTCAAAATTTGGTATGCAGGCACTGTAACATCTGAAAGAGAACAGGGCATGAAATAGGACAAGAGGGGTAAAAACTTCCCCCTTCCTATATCTTCTTAACCAGTTAACCGGTTTCCTTAAAATTTGGCATGCAGAGACTGTAATATCTGAAAGAAAGAAAAATTTGTCAAAACAACGTTTGCCGGGTCAGCTAGTAATTTAATAAAAGTTTGTTTAGTTTAACAATCGTTAAGGAATACGTGGGTTATTTCCAAATTAAACAATTTTTTGGTAAAAAAAAAGAAAAATCATACACTCACCTTTCGGTATACCAATCGACTCAATATTATACTGAGTTGATGGAAACATATTCGTTTGTCCATCTGTTTGTCTGTCAGCATATGAATGTGTGCATGTCAATCTTGTGATAAGCCTATTAGTTGCAAATTTGATTAAAACTGTATACGATCTTTGGGTCAATAGACAGGTCATAATAGAATCGATGATTTTTTTTAGCCAATGGTTATCCTTAGATGTCAAATGCTTTTGATTGAGGTAAAACGTTGTTAAAAAAGAAATATTTTCTAAAATTTGGCCAACACTTTTCCTTTGGTACGGAGACAAAACCTTCTTGTTTCTTCATTGAATCTAT
This sequence comes from Pollenia angustigena, assembly GCA_930367215.1. Lineage (NCBI taxonomy): Eukaryota > Metazoa > Arthropoda > Insecta > Diptera > Polleniidae > Pollenia > Pollenia angustigena. The sequence continues at coordinate 53,486,704 of OV884056.1, read as the reverse complement.
GGGAAGTTATGAACTTATTATGAAGTCCACAAAAAACATTTTTTTGACGCTTTCCTTATCATACAATGGCATTCATTCATATTTTATCTAAATTTCAACTTCTTTTGGGTGTATAACTTAAAAATATGGAATTTTTCGCAAATTTGTAATGCTTATTGTAAAACTTAGAGCAAAATAAATAAATGCATGCTCATTTTTATCTGACAGTAAGCGGTTCCGCGTCATAAAACTGCAATTTTTTTAAGACCCAGAAACAATCAAGCCAACTTCATATATTTTTTTTTCTAAAATTAAGCTTTTCCAGAGAGAACGTTATGCTTCAACTAACCCTTAAGCAAACATCAAAAAGATTTTACACAAACGAACCCCAGGGCCTGGCTGGGACTTCTTGTATTTTGTATGGAGATATTTGTGGCTATAGAAAAAACTAACACTTACGAGCCCCTGGACCTGGCTGGGACTTCATTTATATGTATGGAGTTTTATGGCTATAGCAGGCACATTTTGTTGTCAAAAGAAATGATACTTATGTGTTGCGCATGCTTTTTAATACGTTTCGTTTTGATTTTATTTACTACAGTACAAATATAATAGGGTCAGGCCTGACCAGGCCCTGGTGGATACAATATGCACAAAATTTTTATTTGGCCAATTGCCACGCCCACGATGCTTAAATTTACACTTTTTTCTCATTTTCTAGTAAAAAACACTTTTATTGAGGAAAACATCGTTCTAATATTTTAATAAATATATTTAAAAAAACTGGAAAAAGTCAAAAATGCCTGGCCAGGACCTGGTGTTCGCTTAAGGGTTAAATGAAATTTTAGTTGAATGGGGTAAGATCCAGACTATAAGCCGGGCCATAGTATAATAATTACCAGGTAAGTGCATTACTCCCCGGCTACAGCTGACATGATTTTCTTTTATAACATGTTGTTTAAAAAGCGTTATTAAACCATTTGCATTAACAACCGTGTTTTAACATGAGAAAACCTCCAACAAGATGAGTCTTTACCTAACACTTACATCATATTAGTGTTAATGTTAAGCATTTAATGCCAGTTGTAGACTGCATGTTAGAGAGAGTTGTCATTATTTACACACGCAGAGAAAAAATATGGTTAGGCATGGTTACGGCAACAACATTATGTTTAATGTAACAATATATTGTTGTCGTACACAAATATTTTTATTAAATATCAACAATATTATAGTTGCTGTAAACATATCATCGTTATCGCAATTATGAATTTGAGTATTGTTGACCAAAAAATAATTATTTTTCTTACAACTTAATTATGATAACTTTCTTAAGATATTATATTTCTAACAACCATATCATGATATTTAATAGCCGTAACATGATAACTTTCTATACATTTAACATATTATGTTAAAGATGCAATCAAACTATTTTTACTCTAATCATATTGTTACGTTTTTCATTTAATAAACGCGTTCGGTTTACTCCCTTTATAATAAACCGTTGAGTTCTTTTAATTGCAAATAAAAATAAATACACACACTTATTCAACTTAACAAACTTTATTGAAAATTAATTATTTTGTTCACAATTGTTAGTAACGAACAGAACCGTTTTTCAAAACAAACTAAACTAATTTTACATGAGTCACCCCTTTTTATATTTCATAATTATTTCTAGATTTTTCCTGAACCTTCCCGTAAAAACTATTTATTATGTTCTATAACCATTTCTAGAAATTACTGGGAAATTTATGTAGGAACTATTTTTAAAATAACAGTTGTGTTGAAAATTATACATGACAATTTTAAGTAACATAAAACTATAACTTACAAGATAACTTATAACTATAACTATAAATAATTCTTAGATAATTTAACTTTCGTAACACTGCCCTCCACTTAAGCCTGTTCGTCCCGAATAGGCTCAGATTCTCCTTTTCCATAATGGGCTAGTCGCTCTAGATGTACCACTTTCATTTTTGATCTTGGGCTCTTATATTTCTGGATCCGATACACCACGTCATTCAATTTCTTTATTACTTTATATGGGCCATCCCAATGAGTCTACAGCTTTGGAGAAAGTCCTTTCTTTCGTTGCGGATTAAAAAGTAAAACCAACTGGCCTTCTTTGAAGCCTTCCGAATTTGCCGCTCGATCATATCTGGCTTTCATCTGGTCATTTGATGAATTAACACGCCTTCGTCTTAACTCGTTTTTCTGCTCCAATTAGACCACTGTCTGCAACGCACTGTGGGCATGTAATTACGCAATCAATCACGGCTTGCTTGCAACAGATCCAATAGTAGCTTGCTTTTAACTTCTTTATGGTTTTCGTAACGCTTAGATGCCCACCACCAGTACCTTCGTGGGATTTCTTCACAACTTCACATACTTTAGAAGTCGGTACTACAATAAGGTTTTTAACCGTTTTGCCATCAGTACTTTCCCATGTACGGTATAGGCAACCATTTATCATCCGCAGACTACTCCACTGCGCCCAATACGCTTGCATTAGTGGACCGTTCAATTTAATTTCTTCATGAGTCGGCCTTTCACCTTCTTTTTTAGCCATCATAATTTGCGCTAATAAGGGGTCACTTTTCTGCTCCGTTGACCAGTCTTCGCTGGGTTCCACATCTAATAAGCGAATCTCATTTATGCGTTTCTTGTTTTTAGACTCTATACCGTGCTTGCTTTTATGTTTACTGGGCCGTCTTGAATATGTGCTCGCTTTCCCACGTTTTTCATCGTTTCTTTGGGAGGACAATTTCTTATGATCACTAGTGACTAGCTGTCTTACAAGGGCTTCACTTCCATTCCCAACGTTAAGGGGTACTTCTAGACCATACCAATTCATAATTTGTCGTCCCATGTCTAGACTAATGCCTTGACGAATCATAAAATCTGCTCCAATTATGACCTCGTCCATAATTTCAGCCACAATAAACTCATCAAAAACTATCATATCGGCCATTCTTATTTCCACTCTTGCTTTGCCATAGACAATAACAGGCTCTCCCGTAGCTGTTCGCAAGTTTACACCACTTAGCGGCTCGACAGCTCCCTTTATCAAATCAGCTCTTATAATGGAATGTCCTGCACCAGTGTCGATAGTCAAAATGCGGATTTCACCATTTATGTAACCACAGGTCGTAATATTTCTGTTACTCGTTTTCACTACTAAATTGATCGTAAGATCTTCAGTTTCCTCTGCACTGCTAGCTCTTCTCAGCTTTAGCGGTGGCTCCCGTGATGATTGTTGACTTGCTCTTCGTTTGTTCCTTTGCGGCGAAGCAGATCTCGATCGTTGTTTGGGTGCTTTGCAGTTTCGCTGAATGTGGCCAATCTTACCACAATTATAGCATTTTGCCTTGTTTTTACCTTGTTTCTCGCTCAAAGCTCGCAAAACTGCCTCCTTCATGCTTCTCATTTCCTTTAAAATATCTCTTTCTTCCTCAGCAGCAAAATCAAGTTTCCGCACCATATACGTTTGTGGCCTTGAAATTATCCTTGCGGTTTCTTGTGCTAGGGCAAATGATACCGTTTCTGCAAATGATGGCTTCTGTGATGCACATACCGCTAGTTTTACATCAGCATCCCGTATACCGTTTACAAATGCTGCACCAAGCGCTCAATCTCTAATGCAAAATCCTGTAGCGTCTCGTTTGGCTTTTGTACTCTACCCCGTAATTCCATTCTGAATACTTCTTTTCTATGTTCACCACCATACTTGCGTTGCAGTGCTACCATAATGTCATCATAATTATTTCTGCAACTTACTGGTACACTTTCTAGAATTTCAGCCGCAGTTCCTTTTAAAGCCAGTATCAGCTCTATGGCTTTTTCTTCATTGTTCCAAGCATTTTTATTGGCAACTGTGTCAAACTGGAACTTAAACACATTCAATGGTGAGCTGCCGTCAAAACTTGGAGCTCTTATTCTATTCGAGACTTCTGGAAAAACTCGCACCACTCCCTCTTGGCACTGAAGACTATTTACTTTTTCTTCCAAATGATGTAGTTTTCCATCAAAAATAGTGACTTGTGTTTTAACATCAACCAGCTTCTGGTTGAATTCTATCTCCATATCGTCTACTCTTTCATTTATAGCAGTAGAAATCTCTTGAAGCTTCTCAAGTTTTTCATTTGTCAATCTGGAATTTTGTTGAATTTCGGCTAAAATGGTGTTTGAGTTTTCTTCCATTTTTCTAGAGGTTACAGCCGAATTTTCTTTTACCATTTCCTCCATTTTTCTAGAATTTTCTTCCATTTTTCTAGAATTTTCTTCCATTTTTCTAGAAGTTTCTGCCGACATTTTTTCCATTTTCTCCATCATAGCAGCAAACATTGTACCAAAATCCATGTTGCTTGTTACTGCACGGGTAGCAACTTCTATTTCTTCTTTTTCTTCAAATTCATAAGTTGCGATGTCAATATTGCGTCGCTTAAATTCATCGATTAATCTTTTCTGCAGCTCAGCTTTATTTCCTGCAGTAGGCAGATCCAACTTGCCCAACTCTTTCTTGAGCTGTTCAACTTTTAGCTCCTCGAATTTCATTGTTGTTTGTATAGTTTTTTTTTTATTTTTATTTTTTTATCCTTTTTTTTTTTTATTTGTTTATTTTTTTTTTTTTTATTTTTATTGCAATTTCACTTCTGACACCAATTGTTACGTTTTTCCTTTAATAAACGCGTTCGGTTTACTCCCTTTATAATAAACCGTTGAGTTCTTTTAATTGCAAATAAAATTAAATACACACACTTATTCAACTTTACAAACTTTATTGAAAATTAATTATTTTGTTCACAATTGTTAGTAACGAACAGAACCGTTTTTCAAAACAAACTAAACTAATTTTACATGAGTCACCCCTTTTTATATTTCATAATTATTTCTAGATTTTTCCTGAACCTTCCCGTAAAAACTATTTATTATGTTCTATAACCATTTCTAGAAATTACTGGGAAATTTATGTAGGAACTATTTTTAAAATAACAGTTGTGTTGAAAATTATACATGACAATTTTAAGTAACATACAACTATAACTTACAAGATAACTTATAACTATAACTATAAATAATTCTTAGATAATTTAACTTTCGTAACAATATTATGTTAGCGCCAGTTGTAAAATAATTTTGAAGCAGTTGTGTCGTTTTTTTTATTTGTGAGCGGTTAATTAATTAAAAGATAAAATTCCATAAAAAAATAAGTTTAAAGAAATTAAAAAATTAAAATATTAGCGGAGTTCATTCAAGTATTAGTGATTTAATAGTGCAAATGCAAAATATCATGGTTTTTTTGTAAAATCCAACAACAAAACACACAGAGATTTCGTTATATTTTATAAAAGTGCTACGCTATTTCTGTGGTTTTCATGGGCAACCGCGTATGTCTTAAAACAAATTTTTCAGGACAGCCGAAAAACCATTCCAGATCAAACCATGTGCTAGGTATTGCACTTTTCAAACTTTGTCATTACGTGAAAAAATCGGAATTGAGCCATCTTTAAAAAAAAAAGGCAAAGAGCGTTCAGAATTAGGCAATATGGCATCAACATCTTAAAATCGAAAAAATGGACATACGCGGTTGCCTATGAAAACCATAGATTTTTCATTTGCTCTTTTGCAAGCCTTATATTGAACTCCGCTATTTGATTAACATTAAAAAAAAATCGATGCAAAAATATTTTAATTTATTTTGTAATATTATGACAGCTATGAAAGGTGCTGTATCATGATATGATTACCTCTTAACTTATTATGATTAGCATGACAATAATATGATTAATTTCTTAGCTTATTATGATTAACATGACAATAATTTGATTACTTCTTAACTAAGTATGATTAACAGAATAATAATATGATTAAGGGAAAAATATTATGATGTAATGGTACGAGTATATTTAGTCATAATATGATTCAATTATAATCTTAATATGGTGACTACAATCATAATTCTTATCAGAATATGTTGCTCTTAGAATATGTTTACCACAACCATGTTTTTTCTTTGCGTGCAGATGTAATGCCAAACTATTTTATTAATTGAGAACAATATTTCTTATGAATATACCTTGTACTTATTCTGCCATGAGCCGGGCTAAAGTTCCCAATCACTTCATTGTACTCAGTTTTTAACTGGCTTTGCAACATGTGGCCAAGCGCTGTCCTCATAAAATATTATGGCTTTACATATAGTTGAATAGCTTAAGGGGTTTTCGGCAAATGCTCACTTCAAACAAATTGATTCCTTGTAATCCTCTGTCCTGATTTTGGCAGCTCATAATTTATTCAAGCTTTTTGGCCCAACCAAATAAAAAAACATTACCTTGGGACCATCAATATTTGGCTTTGGCGTTAGTTTCAATATCGCACTTGTTTAACAATATTCAGGATTTTAAAATTTTCAGTAGAAGCAAAACAACTTTTAATTTTACATAAAACGCATATGAAAAATATTTTTCAAACCAACCGTTTCAGTGCCAAGTGCATATAACGTGTCGATTATTTCAAAAAAGATAAAAAAATAACAATTTAATACACCATTGTTATTGAATTTTTCGTTTCGGTTTTTGGTAGTGGATTTAATTTTATTACCGATAATGACATATCTTTATGGATTTAAAGCAAATTTCGGATATTTAAAATCATAAATCAACGTTTCTTGACTTTAGCTCACCTTTTGCTCAATTTCCTTGCCTTTGGATGAATTCTACTGGTTAACATTTTTTTTTTTGCTATTTGAGTGAGCTTCAATTATCTTGCAAGATCTTCTTGAGTTTCACAGCTTTCTTCATGGAGAATAATAATTTTTTTTTTTTTTTAACGATAAACCAACACTCAGGGGATGCCCCCTATATATGCAGTGCATTGTGTTGATCGGGAAAATAAGGTTTGGGAAGAAGGAAAGAGGGAATAGTGTTTGTGGACATTTGACTTGAATCTTAATAAATGAGTACCGGGAAAGACCTCTGCGGGAAGTTTATTCCACATACGGATAGTTCGACTGAAAAACGAACTTTCTCTATAATGCGTTGTGCGAAACACAGGACAATCGACTACAAACGGATGTGATCCACTGGATGAGCGAGTATTAAGAAGAAATACTCGGGCGGGTGGAATAAGTTCACTTATCTCAGTGGAACACCTCCCATGGTAATATCGATAGAAAAGTGTCACACAACCCACATTCCGACGATGCCCCAATGAGTCAATAGAGTTGGATACCCTACTGTCATTGCTGAGCTTCAGCGCCCTCCTTTGTACACGGTCCAGAAGGTTCAAAATAGACTTTGAAGCCCCTGCCCATATATGGAAGTTGTATTCCATCTTCGGTCGGATATAGGTGGTATAGATAGTAAGGAGATCGGAGGAAGTGAAGTAAGTCTTGCACCGTTTTAAAAAACCTAAACACTTGAATGCCTCTTTCGACACTTTAAAAACGTGTTTATTCCAGCGGACATCACACTGTATTCTCTTGCCCAGAACATCAAGAGTATCCGATTCCTTAATATCAATGCCACCCATTAATACACGCAGATAAAAAATATGGTTGGGCATGGTTACGGCAACAACACTATGTTTAATGTAACAATATATTGTTGTCGTACACAAATAATTGTTACTTTTATTTAATATCATCAATATTATAGTTACTGTAAACATATCAATGTTTATCGCAATTATGAATTTGAGTATTGTTGACCGAAAAATAATTATTTTTCGAACAACATAATTATGATAACTTTCTAAACATATTATATTTCTCACAACCATATCATGATATTTAATAGCCATAACATGATAACTTTCTATACATTTATCATATTATGTTAAAGGTGCAATCAAACTATTTTTACTCTTATGATATTATGTTAGCGCCATTTGTAAAATAATTTTGAAGAAGTTGTGTCGTTTTTTTTATTTGTGAGCGGTTAAACAATTAAAAGATAAAATTCCATAAAAAAATAAGTTTAAAGAAATAAAAAAATTCAAATATTAGCGGAGTTCATTCAAGTATTAGTGATGTAATAGTGCAAATGCAAAATATCATAGTTTTTTTGTAAAATCCAACAACAAAACACACAGAGATTTCGTTTTATTTTATAAAAGTGCTACGATATTTCTGTGGTTTTTATGGGCAACCGCGTATGTCTTAAAACAAATTGTTCAGGAAAGCCGAAAAACCATTCTAGATCAAACTATGGGCTTGGTGTTGCACTTTTTAAACTTTGTCACCACGTTAAAATTCGGAATTGATCCATCTTTTTTCAAAAAAATGTAAAGAGCGTTTAAAATTAGGCAATATGGCATCAACATCTTAAAATCGAAAAAATGGACACACGCGGTTGCCCATGAAAACCACAGATTTTTCATTTGCTCTTTTGCAAGCCTTATATTGAACTCCGCTATTTGATTAACATTAAGAAAAATTGTAAAAAGCCACAAAATAAAAAATCGATTCAAAAATATTTAAATTTATTTTCTATTTTTATGACAGCTATGAAAGGTGCTGTATCATAATATGATTGCTTCTAAATTTATTATGATTAACATAATGATTATATGATTACTTCTTAGCTTATTATAATTAACACAACAATTATATGATTAATTTCTCAGCTTATTTTGATTAACATGACAATAATTTGATTACTTCTTAACTTAGTATGATTAACAGAATAATAATATGATTAAGGGAAAAATATTATGATGTAGTGGTACGAGTATATTTAGTCATAATATGATTCAATAATAATCTTAATATGGTGACTACAATCATAATTCTTATCATAATATGTTGCTCTTAGAATATGTTTACCACAACCATGTTTTTTCTTTGCGTGTAGAGATGACATAGTTGGTCCCACGGCCCGTCTGTGGGTCAACATACAACATTGGGTCTTGCGTCCATTAAATTCGACCCTATTCGCTTGACCCCACTCAGAGATTGCAGCTAGGTCCTGATTAAGAGTGTCATTCATATTTTTCCTTTTGCCCCCAATCTCAACAAGGCTTGGCCTATGATCGAAGGAATATGAATGACAAATGTTGCTGTCATCTGCAAAAGAGTAGATAGGATTTGAAGTATGACCAAGAAGGTCATTAAGATATATAAGAAATAGCGTAGGAGAAAGGACAGAACCTTGCGGTACCCCTGAATTTACCTGAAACTCGTTTGATGCAATCCCATCTACAACAACACGTATAGTGCGATCACTGAGGAAACTCGATATAAATCGAGAGAAATCATTACCGACACCAATAATGTCCACACTCAGCAAATACATGACGCTCCCTACGCTATCATTACTTTTACTTAACATTTGTGCGATTTTGTATAACGTGTGCTTAGACAAAAAGCATTCAACAGTTTATTAATTTATGTTTACAACAATTCAATGTCAATTTCATTTGGCTTAATACATAAATTGAAGCTTAATTTACCCGTTGCACACAACACAAAATAACTTAGTCGGTCTAAAATTTTTTTTAAAGAGGGAGATTTTTACAGTTCACCGCAACCGGTTAATCCTGAAGGATGACAGGGAGATAATTTACTCCCTTGATTGTATTTGATATAAACTAAGTCATGCCAACCAACTTCTGATGATACACATTTTTTTAGCATCAATAAAAACCGCTACGAAGGATGTTTTTATTTTCAAGACCATATATTTTAATGTCAATGACCAAATATGCATCCATAAAATATTTTCTTTGCTTAGAGAGTCATGCTCCTATTGAAAAGTATAACCAAAAAATACCTCAACCTCAAAAAAAAAAAACAGAAATGTTGCCTTTAGCACTGTGTAATTTGCATATTTTGTAAATTTTTGTAAACAAAATTTTCTTACCACTAAACTAAGTAAAACTTTTAGAATCAGCTGTGTATTTTCATGAAAAAGTTTTTTCTTCCCTTATTTTATTTAGAAACTTAAAAAGTAGAAAACAAAAAACTTATGCCACAAATTTCGCAATATTTTTACTGGCGAAGGTAGAACATGTTTAGACATACCAACCAAATTAATCATAAATTTATTATGCCACATTATGCCATTGCTACAACAGCAATAAACATTTTTGAAATAATTTTTGGTAGGTGTAAAAATAACTAACAAAAAAAAAAAAAAAAAAACAAAACAAAACTTCACTAAAGACTTTTCGTTTCACCTTAAAAAAAAGCTCAACACAAAGTTCTATAGAGTATTTTAAAGGAGTGGAAAAAGTAACAAGTAAATGTTTGAAAAAAGTTTTATAGACCTCATGAAATATTGGCAAAGCTGGATGGCCATATTTTATTCAGTGGCATTTATTAAAGGGCATGTGGAAAAAACTAATAAAATATTTAACTGAGTTAATGGAAAATTTAATAGCCACCACTGAGGTTATTTATTAAATTAAAAATAATAATAAAATAAATGAAAATTTTGTCTTGTACCATAAAAAATTATGATACCATAAACGTTTGATTTTATGTTCATTATTGCTTATCAGTACCTTGAAAACCGTATCATCTATATATATAAAATAGGATGTGTGTATGTATGTAACGTATGGTCTCCAAAACGGCTGGGCCGGTTTTGATGAAATTTTTAGGGAATCTTCAGAATATTCAAGCGGGTGACACTGTAAAGTCTGATTTTTGATTTTCTGTCTGCGGGCGGAGGGGCGTGGCGAAATCCAATTTTCATATTGCACCACCAATGACATCTATATAATTTGGACGTTTTTTTCTATAAAATGATCTCCATGGTCCAACTCAGATTTATACGAAAATAAAATTTTGCCCCACTCACTTTTTTTGAATTACCTAAAGTCAGAAAACGGCTCCATCGATCTGACAAATTTTTCTTTCAAATGTTCGTATTAATCCATTTTAAGTTTTCATCGAAAGAAAAATTTACCACGCCTACTTTTACGCCCACTTTTTCTATTAAGCGCATAACTTGAGAACGGCTTGACCGATTTGGACGTTTTTTTCTATAAAATGATTGCCATGGTCCAACTAAGGTTTTTACGGAAATAAAATTTTGCCCCGCCCCCTTTAACGCCCACTATTTTCGATTGACCTAAAATTTGAAAACGGCTCTATCGATTTGACTAATTTTTCTTTCAAATGTTCGTATCTTTTTAACGGAATTTAAAAAACGAGCGCAAACCTTTTTTCTAATTTGGACAGGACAACGTCTGTCGGGTCAGCTAGTTATAACTAAAGATATGGATAAAGATATATCTTTAAAGCAAAATGGTAAAGTAAAAATAAATATAAGTTTTTCAGGGTGGCGCATAAAAAACGTTAATAATAAATAACACCCCCATAGATGTAACTTGTGCTGACGTCTCTTATATAAAAGTATTGGTTCTTAGCCCACGTCTGTATACACCAATTGAATCGGAATCACATTCTGAATTGATCTAAATATGTCTATCTATATGGCAGCAATTTGTGAGATAATTTGATGAAATGTTCCAATTGTATGAAGGATGAAGCCTTTTTAAAATGGTGAGAATCGGCCCATAATTTCACATAGCCCCTCGACAAACTTAATTCCGGAATAGAATGCTTGCGCCAATAAGCCATATTAATATATTAGTTTTTCAATTTCAATATTTTCAATTTCAATCTTTGTCACCCTACAACAAGTAAAACTCGTACAAAAACCACAAGCAATTTGTTTTTGTAAAATCATTGTACAATGTCAAAAACAGAAATAAAACAAAACAGAAACAAAGATAATAAAAGAGAATAAACAAAATTTTGACATCCAATAGTGATTTTAGCTAATATCAGCAGGGCTTTTAAGACCATCTGTAATAAATTAGATATTTAATTTTTTAAGTTTTACTTGTTTTGTACAAAACACACAATTTATCTAAACAGTCTATTTTTAAAACAATTAAGCTTGTACCAGCTTTTTGTTCATTGCATTTGCATACTTTACACTTTTGTACCCTGTGTCTAGCAAAAACATTGCTACTGGACATACAAACTATTTCACAAAGCAACTTGGTTTATTTGAAGAATATTGATCAAGGCGAATTTATGTTAACGGTGGTGGCAATACTACAACAAGTACAACACAAAAAACACAACATTGTATTTTAACTATTGCTTTCGTTAGTCCATATGCCAAGACCACAAGCAAATTTTGAGATTTCTCTCTCAAAGTAAGAAAAAAAGGAGCTCAGCTGTGTTTTCAATGCCACCTTAAAAGTGAATTCGCATGAATATTGATGAAAGATGTAAAAATATAAACCAATTCAAGTTTTTTTATATTTAAAATAACAAAAAATTCAAGTGTTTAGTACCAAATAGAGTCTAAAAATTTAAAAAGTAAATCCTTATTTCACATCTTCTTAAAAGCGCTGAAGAGTATTATTTAAAATTTTTTTCTTCATATTAATTTGTTTATTAGATCTTCATATATAATCCATCAAATCTTATTCTTATGGTTTACTTTATGTCCTACCAGGGCCCGATAAAAATTTTCTTAAAACACACCAAGCTTTCTGTTCATACTTGTAGGCATTTTGCGGTCTTTTAATTGGAGGCGTCCTGCAGTTTCTATTTTCTTTAAGCAAGAGTGGTCACCATCACTTAAAATAATTGGATCTAAATGGTTTTTTATGGAATTCAAGCCTTTTCAAAAATATTTTATCAAATATTTCGTGAACATAGTTTTAACTAATTTGACATTGAGATCTTTGTGGATATTCGAGTTTTTGACACACATAGTGAATATTCACACATGTGATTATTCAAACAAGCAAATTTTTAATGGACATGACTGTCGTTTATTCTACGTGTGTTTTTGACAACAGATTTAAATTAAATAAATGCTTTTTTGGTACACTCAAAAGAAAAATCAATCCAAACGCAGGGTTGTCAGATTTTTTTGAGCTCCATTGCCAAACCGGATGTCAGAAATCGCCAAAAATCGCCAAACGTCGATTTTGTTCAGTTTTTGTAAATTTTTTTTTAAATTAAATTTTGCATAAAAAAACGCCAAAATAAAATTCAGTTAAAAAACGTATATTAAGTACACAAGTCTATAAGACCGTACACTTCAGCCTCACCGATTTCATTACTGGAGTTTTGATAAGGTGACCAAACGTACTCTTTTTTAGAGGACAATCATCTATTTTAACTGGCTGTCATCTTTTTCCTCTTTATTTTTGAAAGCATGACCAGTATTTGCTTTAATTTTTATAAATTAAAATAAATTTTATTTCACGGCGATCACCGGTTTTTTCTGTCAAATCGTATGGAAAATGTCGTGCCATGCTTGTTCTGTTCATACTCCTACTGAACTCTCGCTTTTGAAAAGGAATGGTCGCACTTATTTTCTTAATTTCTTAATTTTACTTAAGTAAATGTAAATTTTTATACATCGTTGGCTTAATATGCAAACCTAATTCCCTATCAAAAATATATTGTTGATTTGACACACTTCAGGACTTAAAATGAATAAAAACTACATGCTGGTCGACGAGGCATATCTTTCTCTTCAACACGGCATCAAAATCTCAATTTAATTAAAAAGTGGATTTAGCAGGTTTGCATATTAAGCCGACGATATGTTATTTTCCTTTTCCAGAAATCTGGACTCATCCCCTAGAGAATTCAAAAGAGTAAATTGTCCATAAGTCGCTACATAAAAATTCTAGTTATGTAAAACGATCGAGAATTGTATTGTCCACAAATCCTAATCATTTTTGTTGGTCCACGTTTACTTCTTCTTCAGAAATTTGGACTCATCCATCATAGCAGCGTTAGCATAAGTTTTGTTCAGTGGTTAACATTATTCGTTTAACATAACAGAATGTGTCTAGGGTTATAAATTTTAGCATTTAACTTCACACACATAATTTACTTTACATATATAAAAATGGGAATGTTAAACCAAATCGCCGAAATAATATAAATGGTAAAAATAGCCAAGTTAATCGCCAGCTATATCAGAAATCACCATAAAAGTCGCCAGTCGCCAAATGGGAAATCCCATCGCCAAACACGTTTCAAAATCGCCACGTTTGGCTAGAAATCGCCATATCTGACCGCCCTGTCCAAACGTACTCAAATCAATCCGAAGCGGTATTGATAGTACGGTGAGTACGGATTTTCTTGAATCAAGTACAGAAAGATTAATTCAAGTACGGATTTTCAATTCCAAAATACTTAAATTATCCATATTCAATCCCGACTTCGTACTTGAAGAAATCCGAAAATGAGATTGATTTAAGTAAAACTAAGATTCAATCAATCTCAAAATGCGCTTGATTCAAGAATTTTAAAATTGTTTTAATTCGAACTCGTACTTAAAATAATCCGAAAATAAGATTGATTTAAGTAGAACTTGAATCAATCTCTAAATGCGCTTGATTCAAGTATTATAAAGTTGATTTTATCTCCAATTTGTGCTTGAAAAAACCAAAAAAGAAATAAGAAAGAAAAAAAAAATTATTATGATTGGTGTACTTACCCGTTTAACACCTTAAAGAATGATAAAACACCAACCGATATGGTTTTTACTTTAAAAATCTTATGTACATATTTAACTAAAAATATAAACTAAATGAGAAGCATAATTTCAAATTTACTTTTTAACCCTTCGTGGTACACATGAGTCTGGCCAGACCTTTGTTAAATGTCTATATATAATCAAAACTTGCATAAGGCGAAGGGTTAAACACGAAAATAATACATATGTATATGTATATGTCTGTCTTCTTGCTCATTTGTTTTTGTTGTTACTTCAAACAAAAAGCAAATCGTTTTGTTCGAACTTGTGTTGTGTTGTTGTAATTGTGCAATACATTTTGAAAAACACAAACGTACGCACGCATAAAAGAATGCAATGCTGAGAGATGAGACTAATAAGTTTTATGAGATTAAAACCCTCATTTTGTAATTTTACTCTCAGAGTGGCACTATTAACGAAAAGTTTAATCTTTTATGTACTTGATTTAAGCATTTTATTTTTTATTTCAAGAAATATCGGGATTGATTTTTTAAAGTAATCCTATTTAGGATTGATTTAAGTACGTTTTAGTGTTATTCGTACTTGAATTTTTAAGTACGATTCGTGATTGAAGTAAATATAAAAAGATTAATATATCCCGAGTGTTTTTCTTTCTGTGTAATTCTTAATTCTAATGAACCTTTGCTGAACTCTTTAAGAGAAAGGAAAACGATTATTGAGATAAATGTATTATTGTTTTTATTCTTCTTCCAGTATTCCAAGTCAACCACAAAATTACTAAAGGAACTAAATCCCAATTAGAATTTAAAACTGTTTACGCATATGCCCAAAAAATTACATTCTTTCCAATGCGGTATACCCTATAATCCTTTAAATGATTTTTAAATATTCCATTCTTATTCCTTTGGCACAAAAAATTACTATGTAATTAGGAAAATTAAACTTTGCCTCAAGTAAAATTTTTAGTTTGAAATTAAAAATTTTCTTTAAAATTGAATAATAAAAATCAAAGCTAACTTTATTTAATCCAGCCAAAACCTATTTTCTCTCCAACCAAAAATTTTTTTTTAGTAAAATCAAAAGCGTAAAAAAATAAAACTGCACCATCACAAAATACGGAGGATAGAGCTTACATTTTTGTTATTTGATATAACAATTAAAATAATTGGAATATAAATTGTGTTTCCCAAATGAGTTTATTTCATATTATTTATAATTTTAATTGGTATTTTAAATAGTTTTATGGTTTTTATTTTCCTGAACACATGTCAAATAAATTTAACTAAATTTTCATTACAAAATGTATAGAAATTATGAATAATATTTTCACAATAAACCAAAATAATAATTGCCTTGATTATTATAATTGCTCCGGTCAATTATAAATTTTTGCTAGCATTTTTAAATTATTTCTTATTTTGTCAAGCATTAACTTGATATTTATGTGTTTCTACATACATTAAATACACTGCCTGTCATAACTATAGCCGCAGTCTGAATATCGATATTTTGGGAGCTTAATTATTAACGTTCTACGCAATTTATGGTTACAAATTAGAAATGAAGACTTGGACAAAAGTATCATTATGACTTTTTTAAAAACAAATACAACAACTAACAAGACAACAAACCAACAAACAGCGCAACAACCTTAATTAAATTACTCAGTACAACAGCCAATCTGGGGGGTGAGAAATTCCAAGTCAGGGTGATGGTACTTGGTCAGTATAGTAAAACCCTCAAAGGGTTTGGCGTTCGTATGTGTCAGTTTTTCTTTTATGACATTTTAAATTTTTTTCCTTATCTTGATGGTTTTTTGTTTAACATAACTCGAGAACCACTTGTCCGATTTTGAATTACAATTTCTTTAATCCGTTTATATAACGTTTTTCTTTATAATCAACAGTTTTGCCGGTAAAAATAAATTTGTGGAGAATTATAATTGATAAGTGCAAAAAAATGTTCAAGCCTGGATGTATGCAGCAGATTTTATCACAAACCTGCACTGCAATTTTTGTGACTTTTTTAAGCGATCGGTGAAAATCGTCGGACTTTTGCTTGTTATTTGAAAGAATACACCCACATTCAGTGATGTTAACAGTAGAGGATTTCCCCTTTTCTAGGGATTTTTTTTTCGGAAAATTACAACCGTAGGAAAAAGAGGACACAATTTTTTATTTTAGGGCATATTAATTTATTTAATCAATGGATATTATCCTTACTGACTAATAACAATATTGACTTAAAATTAATGAATAACAATATGCATTTTAAAATAAACTACAAATTTACAGAATATATGTAGTACATAAAAATTTACGAATAAAGAAAAACAATAAGAAAAATCAACAAATTGTGACATAGAATTAAATTTTCTACATAACCTCGAAAAAGGATCAGCAATAGCGTAATTTTTACTAAAAAAATTAAACAAAAAGCAGATTATAATGACGCGTATTGCGACAAGGTATATTAAATTTAGCAGACTCTACAGAAAATCACAACAAACATTACCATTAATAAAATTAACCATAAAAGAAACATTTAACATTGTACGACGACTTTTGAGCGATGGTAATTTTATTACTGCCAGTCTTCTAGCATAGGAAGGAAAGTTTGTCGAGTAACTCCAATGAAGATCACGTAAAAAGAATAATAAAAATTGTTTTTGGACCGATTCAATACGAGAATTGTGAATGTTGTAAAATGGATCCCAAATGATTGACCCATATTCTAAGATTGGTCTAACGAGTGATACGTAAAGTTGCTTCGTTATGTATGGATCGGTGAATTTTTAACCCAGCGCTTAATAAAGCCAAGAACGCCTCGAGCTTTATTAACAGTTAATGTAATATGAGAAACAAAGTTTAATTTAGGATCCAGTAAGACTCCAATATCAAGAAACGAATCAACCAACTCCAGTTGATGACCACCAAAAGCATAATTAACAGCAATACAGTTATTTCTATAAAAACGCATGCTTTTGCATTTCACAAGATTCAGCTCCATCATATTATGATGACACCATAAAAAGAAGTTATTAAGATCCGATTGAAGATAAAAATGATCCGAAAAAAATACCTAGAAAAGGGGAAATCCCCTACTGTTGGCATCACTGAATGTGGGTGTATTCTTTCAAATAACAAACAAAAGTCCGACGAATTTCACCGATCGCTTAAAAAAGTCACAAAAATTGCAGTGCAGTTTTGTGATAAAATCTGCAAGTGGTTCTCGAGTTATGTTAAACAAAAAAACATCAAGATAAGGAAAAAATTTAAAATGTCATAAAAAAAAACTGACACATACGAACGCCAAACCCATTGAGGGTTTTACTATACTGACCTAGTACCATCACCCTGACTTGGAATTTCCCACCCCCCAGACAATAATCTCAAAAATGTTCCATAGTGTTATTTATTTCAATTCCAAATATATCAAAAATCATATAAATGCGGTTATAGTTATGACATTCAGTGTATATGCAATTATATCCCAGTATATAATCCAATAATCTTAATTCACTCATTATTTGTTAGCTTTCTTATATAACTACTTATTTTCCAGATGTATGCAAGTAAAAAAGATTTCTTTTTTTTAATTTCGTAAGATTATCCCACGAAGCTCTATGCTTTTCTGCAGGAATGAAACCAGAGTCTCTGGCGCACATTGAACCCGTAACACCGGCGCTGATAGACTAGCTCACTACCAGCTAGTCTACCTACATTTTGGGACGTCCATAGTAAAACAAATTGGTTCTTTCAGTAGCATTGTAGGTAGTATTTTTACTTTATTTTTTGATTACCCAACACAATATTTTGTAGACAAAGTTTTTACTGGGATACTACTGCCCACTTATATTAGAAGTGTATAATTTTCATGTTAAATTGTTGCAACGAATTTGTCACACATTTATCTACACAGTCTTTCATTATGTGACCTTTTTGTTTTTTTTTTCTTGTTTACTGTTTGAATGTGATTTCGTATATAGATACATACACACTGCCATACATACATATATGTTTATTAAAAAAAAGCTTCAGGCAATGAAACAAGATATAAAGTATATGGTATACCATGATAGCGTATACTTAATATTTTATATGAGATGTGGTAACTCCTATACGCTGTGTGGTATTTGTGTTGGAATTTTTGTTACTTAAATAAAAAAAATATTTAATTTATTGGGTTTTAAGAGTTGTTAATGTGTGCTTAAATAATATATGAGTTTTTTTTTTGGTTAAATGTTTTTCGTTAGCTTAGCAAAACGAAGAGAAATGCAGTATGTGACAAAATCGAAAAATGTTAAGTGTAGCTTGTGGGTATGTTTAAGGCTTAAGTAGATAATTTTGTGATTCTTAGAAATTCGATTACACCACCAAAATCGAAAGTTATCGCTAAAAAACGAATCTTGGGATATCTTGGACTAAGCAATTTTTAACTAAGTTGTTTTTGCACCGGTTTTGAAAGTTTAACGTTTAAGGTTTATAGGTACACTTAAACAATTTAAGATCGAGCAATCTTCCAAAGATGAAGGGTGTCCCTGCAAAAACGCACTTTTTCTTTTCTACAATTATTACGGGCAATACTTTCGTAGAGTGCTCCATTTTTAATAATCGGAATAAACATATATGACAGCAGCCCAAATTTGTCACTATCAAAAAAACTACACTGCTTTAGTTTTAAATTAACAAAAACCTTAATTTCTACATTAATCGAATTTTAAACTCCTTAAAAATCAATAATTTTATTTCCCTTACAATACTTTTTATACCCTCCACCACAATTAGTTGTGAAGAGGGTATATTCAGTTTGTCATTCCGTGTGAAACTTTTTTACTATTCGTCTCAGACCCTATAAAGTATATATATTCTGGGTCCTTGAGTAATTTTAAGTCGATTTAGCCATGTCCGTCTGTCTGTCCGTCTGTCCGTCTGTTGAAAACACGCTCACTTTCGAAAAACTCAAAAGAAATCAACAAACTTGGTGTCAACTTGCTTGTAGTTATCCTAAGCAGTTTGGGATTGAAATTCAGCAAAATCGGTTCAATAGGATCTGAGCTATGAATCAAAATGTGGAACCACCACCTTAAAAAAATTGATAATTTTGTTACAAAAACTAACATAAATGGTGGAAAAATGCACAGAATGATATAAGATTTCGCAACAATTCGTTTTATTCAACTGGAAATCACGCTGTGAAATTTCGTGAAGATCCGTCAATAATTTACCCTAGGCCCCATATAAGCCCTACTCCCGGAAAACAGTATATTAAGCCTAAAACCCTAACTAACAATGCTATCATTACAAATTTTGGCAAGTCACAGTTACATAGGACTAGAAATTAAACTGTTAAGTTTCGTGAAGATCGGTCCATAATTTACCATAGGCCCCATATAAAACCTACTTCCGGAAAACAACTTAGTACGCCTAAAAACGTAAAAAATAATGCTATCATAACAAAATTTGGTACATCAAAGTTTTATAGAACTAAAAATTAATCTTTGAAATTTCGTGAAGATCGGTTCATAATTTACCATAGGCCCCATATAAACTTTACTCCCGGAAAACAACTTAGTACGTCTAAAAACGTAAAACATAATGCTATCATAACAAAATTTGGTACATCAAAGTTTTATTGGACAAGAAATAAAATTGTGTTATTTCGTGAAGATCGGTCCATAACTTACCCTGGGCCCCATATAAACCTTACTCCCGGAAAACAGTTTAGTACGCCTAAATCCGTAGAAAATAATGCTATCATAACAAAATTTGGTACATCAAAGTTTTATAGAACTGGGAAAAAGACTGTGAAATTTCGTGAAGATCGGTCCATAATTTACCCTAGGCCCCATATAAACCCTACTACCGGAAAACAGTTTAGTCGCCTAAATCCATAAGTAATAACAAATCGTCACAGTTTAAGATAATAATAACATCATACAGATATTACTCCTTAAACATTCGAACTGTCGGTGGAGGGTATCAAAGATTCGGCACAGCCGAATATAGCACTCTAACTTGTTTTTTTCTTAATTTGTAACTAAATTGAAGCGTGTCTCAGTAAGACTGCACTTTTTCCTTTTAACGTATCATGAACTACTTCAATGTACACTAAGCAATATGTAATGAATAACTTCAAACATACTTTGGTTAATTTAACCATATTATTGTCACCGGTAGCCATATTGTGGTTAAATAAGTCCCTAGTTAAGAAGCCATAACCATATTATGGATGGAGGCATGAGTGTGCGCAATTATAATAAGGACACAATTATTAAACATAAAATATAACGACTGTAACTTGATTTACTGGTGAAGATAAACTATTTTTTGGATATTTCCTACGATGGCCTGGTAGGTTCGCTTTAAGACTATTCTTTATGATCTGACGAGGAGTGAAATATCTCTTAAATGTCAGAGCTTTAATAAATGCTAAAATTGCTTCCAAGGGTTAATAATCCGAAGACTGCTTATTCTACTATAATGCCAGAATAGTTTGACAAGACATCGCACAGTGCGTTGTTTAAAAAGACAAAAATCACATAAAATCAGCGATAGAAAATGTCAACATTAAAAAATCTCCCGGTCCTGACCGCATCACAGGCTCAATGATAAGAAACTTACCTACGTCTGCTTCAAGAATCTTGCTGCTCATCTTTAATGCGATATTACGAGTTGGCTACTTCCCATCCACTTGGAAGAGCTCTACAATTGTTATGATTCCTAAGCCAGGAAAAGACGCTAGTCAAATTACGTCGTACATACCAATCAGCCTACTATCAATATTATCAAAGCTATTCGAAAAATATTCCTTTTAAGTATAACTCCTTATCTTACTGAACACGCTATCATTCCGGATCATCAGTTCGGATTCCGAGCAAGGCATTGTACAATCGAACAAGTGCATAGAATTGTTACCCAAATTAGATCAGCGTTTGAGAGAAAGGAATATTGCTCAGCACTGCTTATAGACATTTCCCAAGCATTCGACAAAGTTTGGCATGATGGGCTGATCATTAAAATAACACGAATGCTACCACAAAACACTCACAAGCTCCTTGAGAGCTATTTAACTGGCAGAACATTCTTGGTTAGATCAAAAAACCAATACTCCCCCACCAAGAAAATAACTGCTCAAGGCAGCATATTAGGGCCGTTACTGTATATAATATATACAGCTGATATGACAACAAGCCCGAGCACACATACTTCTACGTTTGCAGACGACACAGCATTTATTAGTGTTATTCAGGATCCAAAAGTTGCATCGCAGCATTTACAGTCCCACATCAATGAAGAAGCCTGGCTAGAAAAATGGAAAATAAAGGTTAACCCGGCTAAATGTGCTCATTTAACTTTCACACTCAGAATACAAACGTGCCCTGCCGTAAAAATAAATAACATCCCTGTTCCGGTAGAAAGCCATGTTAAATACTTGGGAATTCATATAGATAGATGCCTGACCTGGTCTCGTCATATTGAAGCGAAAATAACGGCTTTGAAACTTAAAGCAGCTCAACTACATTGGCTAATCGGTCTAAACTCAAACTTATCTTTAGACAACAAAGTTCTCTTATACAAGTCTATCATAAAACCAAAATGGACATATGGCATCCAATTATGGGGTACTGCATGCGCATCAAACATACAAAAGCTATAAAGAAGACAGTCTAGGATATTACGGCAAATTGTCTGCGCCCCATGGCATATACGTAATGACATTATCCACAGAGATCTTGACATCGCTGCCACCCAGGAAGAAATTAAAAAGTATTCAGTCAAATACATAGATAAACTAATGGTCCATCCCAACTACCTCGCTCGGGATCTAATAAAGGTCGAAGGTCACCGGAGGCTGAAAAGGTCCGACACTTTGAGCTTAGCAGGCTTTTTTGACTCTTGAATGCAATTAATTAGCGGTTACATTGGTAATGGCTAACAAATACAAATAAGAACTAGGATTAAGCTTTGAATACATATTGTAATTTTCGACAAGAAAGATTTGATAATAAAAAAAAAAATCACATAACATCTGCAAATATTTAATGTCCAATAAACTGTTAAAAAATTATTTCTGTAATTCATATTTAAAATATGTCTTATTTGAACACAATACAAATTTACCTAACAAACTAGTTTTTGTCAATTTTATTTCTAATTTCTTTTGTTAATTCATGATGTTTGTGTTCGACAACGTTTATTTCACGTGGATTTAAACAAAAGTGGAAACATTTTTAATTTGCTTCACGGCTGCTTTACCTACTAATACCAAGTTTTAATTACTGTGATGTGTCTTTTTTAGTATGATAATTTTTACAATGATAATGCAATTGTGCGTACATTGACCTTCGACTATAAGGCAGCAACAATATTTGTATTTTCTTTTCGCGACACTTCGAAAACTTGTTTATGTTCAGAATTCACGCTTTTTTGTTGCAAGCAAAAAGCTACAGGTTGAGTTTTAACTATTTGATTAAAATTTTAATATTAAATTTTTAAAATTTTAACAAAATGTATTATATTGTTTCTTGATTTTACATTTCGTTCTACATTGTTTACCACTCGCCGTCCATTGCTTCTCTCCATCTGTTTCATAAAATATTTCTGTGCAACATCTCGTAAATTAATTAAAAAT
The DNA here is from genome assembly GCA_930367215.1 of Pollenia angustigena. Lineage (NCBI taxonomy): Eukaryota > Metazoa > Arthropoda > Insecta > Diptera > Polleniidae > Pollenia > Pollenia angustigena. The sequence continues at coordinate 53,463,593 of OV884056.1, read as the reverse complement.
ATTTTTTTGTTTGTTTGTTTTAAATTCACCAGAGGCCCTGAAGTGAACGCATACATGTTATTAAGTAGAAAATTAAATTTCTTTTTTAGTCCGCCTTTAAAAGCACCGTTCAAACAGAAGCTTTTTATTTTTACTTCTGTTACTTCTAAAGCCAATCCCTTATTTTTTTAAATGCTTTTTCTTTAGCTTCACTTCGGAAAATTAAATCTTGTAACGTTAATTTAACCGCCTTTTACTCATAGCAAATAGATGCAATTTTTCAGGCATTCATACTCCCGATGACAATACACGAATACATGGGCGTAGCCAGGATGAAATTTAGGGGGGGGCAAACATTTTTTTTGGTAAAATGCTTTTTTGACTGCCTTCTACTCAATGCAAATGGATTAAACTTTGCAGGCATTCATACTCCCGATGGCAATACACGAATACATGGGCGTAGCCAGAATGAAATCTAGGGGGAGCACAATTTTTTTTAAATGCTTTTAATATTTCATCCATTTGCATTGAGTAAAAGGCGGTTAAAAAAAGCATTTTACAAAAAAAATTCTGCCCCCCCTAGAGGAACACCGAAATGTTTTTAATAAAAGCACAAGATGAAATTGTGGACTCAGGAAGGAACATCGACAACGTTACTCTACAAAGTATCATCTCAGCGGATATGAATACAACTGTTGGTCTTCCAAAGGAATTGAAAATTTGTGTAGGTGCAAAAGTCATGTTCCGGTCAAACGTCGACGGGTCAAAAGGATTAGTAAATGGTGCCATTGGATTCATTTAAGAAATTATATATATATTTTCGACGAGCACAGATGTACGAAGAATACATTCCGTCTGTAAAAGTGAAATTCGATCAAATTGGCGTACACTTGATACGGCCGATTTTAGTTCAGTTTCCAGCAAAACGGAGTTTTGGAACAGCAGAAAGACTGATGGTACCTCTAGTTCTGTCATGGGCTTTAACTATATACAAAATGCAAGGTTCGACTGTCGATTATGCTGTTATTGATTTGGGACCAAAAATATTTGCAGAAGGACAGGCTTACGTTGCATTGAGCCGTGTACGATCATTGGACGTCTTACGAATCGAAGCACTACAATGCGAAAAATTAACAGGGTCTAAGCCGTGGAATATTAAAGCATTGGAAGAGATGAAGAGACTGCGAAATTTATCATAACAGTAAATACTAATCCACAAGTGTAAAGTTGGATTACACTACGTGACAATTTTTTGACCAAATGAATTGTCCGCTGAATCCCAATATGAAGTCAGAATTGTCAAAAGTAGAACAGTTTTCGAGATATTCCAAAATAACCGTTATTTGTGTTTTTAAAAAAGATGCTGTGACTGAAATGCAAATATCCAAAAAAAAAAATGAAATTTTAGCCTATTTCAAAACGAACATTTTGTGCCCAATAGGATCCAGATCGGTGCAAAAAAGACAAAGTTAGAGATGATTAATTGAATTAACCCACAACAAATAAATATACAAAGCTAAATTTTTATTAACAAAAATTGCTTGAAATGATTGAATTTCTATGTGTGTTAATTTACTAAATCTTCTGTAGCTTTGTAATTTTTTTACCAATCTATGTCTTGTTGGGCTCAAAATGTTCATATTAAAATAATCTAATGTCGCATGCAATAAAACATGAGGATTTTTAAATCATTGGTTTAAAAAAAAAATAACTTGAAAAGAACAAAATTGAACAAAATCATTAAATTTTCAATGAAGCTTGAACTTTTTTCCCCTGTGACTCTGCCATTTCTTGACCAATCTTCACAAGCAATCCATTATTTTAGAAATTTTATAACCTTTCACTAAAAAGAAAGAATAACATAATCCGTTTACAATTTTTGAAGATATTTGCATTTCAGTCACATCATCTTTTTTAAAAACACAAATAACAGTTACTTTGGAATATCTCAAAAACTGTTCTACTTTTGACAATTCTGACTTCATATTCGGATTCAGCGGACAATTTTACATAAAGATTAGCTGCCAGATTCATTTGGTCACGACGTTGTTGAAATTTTGTCACGTAGTGTTATTAGGCATGTTCTGTAAATCACAAGATTTCAAATCACTTGTGATTTCCAAATCACAATTGTGATTAATGGTTGTTTTGAAAACCACAAAAGTTTTAACGTAGCTAAACTTGGTGGAAACAAATAAGCAAGTAATTTTAAATCGGCGGCCACTTGGCTGACTGGTTTGAAATCACAATTATGAAAAAAACTTTTTTTCTAGAACACCTTTTTTGTGATTTCAAATCACTTTCACAAAAAGTGATTTTCAGAACATGGTATATATGAATATAATTTTTTTTTTTATTATATGAATTTAAAATACAAAACATGTAAAAAAATTTTCTTATTTAGCATGGAAATTGTAATGTATTAATTAAAGCTATTCGTTTCTAAAAAGTAATAAAATAAATTAAAAAAAAAAATTTTACTAAGAAACGCTTTTCTTTACCTTAATATATTGATCAGTTGTGAACACAAAATGAATATTTTTTTTTTTTTTTTTTTTTTTAAATTGAAATTTATTTTTATTATTGAATCTTTCTTATCGAAATTTACAATATGTATTCAAATCTTAATTCTACTTGTTGTTTATTAGTTGTTACCAGTGTAACCACTAACTGCTGTATTCAAATTTTAAAAATGTCTTATATTTAGCTAGGCTCAAAGTATCGGTTCTTTTTAGCCTCTGGTGACCTTCGAACTGAAGCAGACCCCGAGCCCAGACCAAAATGAGTATGAATACTAAAAAAATCGACTAAAAGTTAAAAAATAAGAACATTTTAAACAACATAAACTTTTAAATCAAAATGGAAGAAATCTCACTCATCTCTTAAAGAAAAGCGTGGGGCGCCCATACCAACCTGAACTTAAAAAAAACATGACTGCCGTGAGTACATTTTAATATTTCAGACCAAAAGATATACAACAAATCATGTTTAAAGCTACGAATTTTCAATAATTGTGCATTTTGTTTCATAACAACGTGCCCCACGCTTTTCTTTTTTTTTTATTTTTAAACATTTGGTTAATGCTCGAATGCTCAGAAGGAGTATTTGGTCTCTTGCTGTTTTACTTTGACCTTAAAGAGGAGTTAGTTAACAAAGTGAAAACTAAAAAATCTAAAAATTTCTAATTCATAAAAAAGCTGAAAGGGAAATTCATCTTTGGCTTGTAATAACAAAAATACTGATTCAAAAAGGAGAAGCATAGAAAAGGGGAACAAAAAATTCAATATTCAATGTTGTTGTTTAGGATGATGATGAGTATTTAAGAGGCCTCCTCCCTCTGCTTCAAATGTAGACAAATTTAAATATCCAATGTGTCATCATTAGGCGCTGCGGTTCCATTTATTTGTTTGCCTGACTGATAGTGAACAACCACCTGCTCATTTGTCGGTTAATTTGCTGCTTATTTGTTTATGTCTCTCTCGAAACCAAACATTCCCTGCATTCTTGCATCGTCAACAAGGAATTTATTTACAAGCAAACTCTAGAAATATCGAATCTGAATTGTAAATGGTTATTTTCTAAAGTTGTTAAATTGTTTTTACAGCTAGTGATTTACAAATTTAGTACCATGGGAATAACATGACTTTATTTTATTTGTTTAGACAAAGATTTTCAAACAAAAACAATTGGCTTTATGCTGTTTTAAGTATTTTACATTTCGATCCGTTTACTTTTGCTTGCGTTGGAACCGGGCAATTTTAGTTTTGGCACTTGTTGGCTTTGAATTTGGTTTTTATTTAAGCCACAGAAAGCGCTAAATTTTGCTGCTTTTGCTTAAGTGTCGATAGGATTTGACCGTTCTGGTGGTTCTGGGGAATGTTTCATAAATTATTAAATTTCAAAACACACACAATTTAAAATTAAAAACAAAAGGAAATGTTTGATCGAGGCGAATTCATCCCAGGTAATGTCGGTACTACAACAAGTACAACTCGTACAAAAACCACAAGCAATTTGTTTTTGTAAAATCATTGTACAATGTCAAATACAGAAATAAAACAAAAAAGGAAACAAAGATAATAAAAGAGAATAAACAAAATTTTGACAACAGTGATTTTAGCTAAATTCGCCTTGTGTTTGATTGAATTGTTTACTACAGTGTTGAATTATTTCTGTTTTCAAAATAAGACAAGGTTTTAAAAATGAATTCAATTAAATGGGTAACAAAAAATTTAAGGTAGATCCGTCTTTTAAACGGGTTTATTTATATTTTAAAGATATTCAGATTTGGCTCAAATAAATTGGGTACCAAGTTTTGTTTATTTACGATGACTGCTTTCGTTTCGTCTAATCGTTTAGTGGGATCAACGTACTATGGGCCTTATGATGGAAATAAAAACAAGGAACGGCATACAGGGTATTCTAGCAGGAAGGGCAATTTATTTAAAGAGAACAGGTAGAGCATCGAGAAATTCGAGACCGTAACCTAGATTTATATCAAATGGTTAGCGAGGGTAAGGCGTAACCAACCGATTTTTAATGCTTTGAATACCAAATCACATTGGTCTTAAGTTACAAACAATAAGTTATTTCACTTTTATTTACTTTATTAATTTTTTGAAATTATTAGTTATGATTAAAAACGTCGATTATGTTCTACGGTGGTCCTGAAGAAATATCGATACGCATTAAGGGGTAAATTTGTAGGCTCCAGATATCCCCCAAGGATTAAAACACCTTGCTGATATTCCCCGAGAGAACGCCGATTGCGTTCTTCAGGCTTTGGATTTTATGGGGTGGCTTTGATGTTTAGCGCTAAAAAATCAACCAAGTATGCAAACTTGGTGATATTATAAAGGCTATAAAAAGAGGTAAAAAGGCACAGATATTTAAATAAAAAGAATAAACTTCTTCTCTTATATGTTATTTTTCAAACTTTATATAATATTTTGTTTAATATTAATATGAAATACAAAATTTACAATATGATATTAAATTTCAAAACAATTTATTTAATTTTAGTTAAGCGGGGAATACAAAAACAGCCGTCCAATATGGATTTTAAACCACGAATGGACATAAGAAAATTGACAAGTTAAAATTAAAAAAAACTTAATAAAACACATATAAAAATCAAAGAAAACTTGGCCTCAAGATGCCAATGCAGCTGAAACTAAAATAGACCCCAGGGATAGAAACACCGCTACCTTTATTTTAGACGTAAACACGTAAATTTAACTAATGCCTGTGCAACGCTAACTGATTTTAGTGGCCCTATCCACAACATTTTTCGCAAACAAGTTTTAGTTGTTGTACGTTCTTGGTATTAACCACATTTATTCAACTAGTCCATTTATGCTGGGTTTATTACTTTTATTTTCTTCCATCTTTCTTTTTATTATTCTATACTGCTTTGATTTGCTTCCTATTAATTCCTTACAACCAGTATTAGTTTTGGTTGTTCGTTGTGTATTTGTGTTCCTTTTTAATTTTCCTTAGAAGATATTAACTATCTGTTGAAGTATTATTGCAAGTTCTTTTATCAAATTGGCAACTTGTCTGCTGTGACACATTCATACGTCTGTACAAAAAAAAGAAAAGGAAATTAAACATAAAGCAATTTCATAACTCAATATTATCACTGAACTTAAATGGATATAATAAATGTTTGTTTCTTGCTAAGGAGTTGTCAGTGCTAAAATTATGAACTCGAAGTCATAATGAATTTAATACACCATCAAATAAAATAAATAATCAGCAGCTGGAATATAATTTAATGTAATTAAGTTTAATAAAACTTAGTAAATTTCTTCTGATAATTTTATTAAAAGCTTATCAATTTGGTTACGCATCTGTTTTTCTAGCGAAAATAAAAATTTTCGTTTAGAAATTTATATTGAAAACAAAAACAAAGTTAAGGTTTTTATTGTTGTTTCAATATATTTTCCCAAGCGAAATATTTAATTTTTTTGAAAAACAGGCAGTAAATCTTTTCCAAAGTATAAAAACAGTAAATTTATTATTTTTTTAAATCTAAAAAGTTTTCTTTGCTTTGTTAAAATAAATGCCAAAAGTAAAACAAACTTCTTTTAGCCAAATTTAAATCGTCACGTTTTTTGTCTGTTAAACATAGCGCTGCGTTAACGCTATGCAATTCGATTTTTGCAGCGCGGTAAGTAACACTCAGAGCAAAAAAGTTTTCTCAATAAAAATAATATTCAACGAAAATTTGTCCTCCATCAAAAAGCCACCGTCATATTATGGTTTTCTTCGATTGTATGTTTAATACTTATCAAAGCATAGTTTTCAACCATAGCATCTTGCTCTTGAAAACCAGTGCCAATTGCGAATTTTACCAAGATGAGCACCCTACTGGTAATTTCAATTCTAGTACGCTGAATTCAATGGTGATAGCCTTTTTTAAAAGTAAGTGATTAAAAATTTAAATACAAATGCACCATAAAAGGTTATTTTGTATACTTTTGGTATCATTGGCTAATTAACGATAATATTGTTACGAAAGTTAAATTATCTAAGAATTATTTATAGTTATAGTTATAGTTATAAATGGTGGTTAAATTTCAAGGGCCGATGTTGATTTTGAATAAAACACAAACTATTTAGGAAATTATTGTAATTTTATTTTATTATGATATATTGGTATTACTCAATTATGTATGGACCAAAATATCGGCCAAATGGGCGCCGCGACCACGGCGGCACACCTCCATCCGATGGTCCAAATTTTCGATGACCCTGAGGCATAATAGAGGTTCTATGCCGTTAATGTGCCGAATTATCTCATCCTTTAGCTCTTGAATTGTTGCTGGTTTATCGACGTACACCTTTTCTTTCAAATAACCCCAAAGAAAAAAGTCCAACGGTGTCAAATCACATGATCTTGGCGGCCAATTGACATCGCCATTACGTGAGATATCACGGCCATTGAATTTGTTGCGCAAAAGAGCCATTGTTTCGTTAGCTGTGTGGCAAGTGGCACCGTCCTGCTGAAACCACATATCGTCCACATCCATATCTTCCAATTCGGGCCATAAAAAGTTCGTTATCATCTCACGATAGCGAACACCATTCACAGTAACTGCCTGACCGGCCTCATTTTGGAAAAATACGGCCCGATGATGCCGCCAGCCCATAAACCGCACCAAACAGTCACTCTTTGTGGGTGCATTGGTTTTTTGACAATCACTCTTGGATTCTCATTCGCCCAAATGCGGCAATTCTGTTTATTGACGAATCCACTGAGGTGAAAATGTGCCTCATCACTGAAGATGATTTTCTTCGAAAATTGATCATCCACTGTTGCCATTTCTTGCCACCATTCTGCCCCTTCACGACGTTTGAAATGGTCAAGAGGCTTTAGTTCTTGAGCCAATTGCACCTTGTAAGCGTGTAAATGCAAGTCTTTATGCATAATGTTCATCAACGACGAGCGTGAGAGGTGAAATTGTTGGGCACGACGACGAGTTGAGGTGGACGGCTCTTCAGCCACACTTTCGCGAACAGCAGCAATATTTTCTGCAGTACGAGCTGTACGAGCATGCACTGGTGTTCTCACATCTTCTACAGACCCGGTTTGCTCGAATTTTTCCACGATTTTTGCGATTGTACGCACATTTGGACGATCAAATTGACCAAAAAAATCACGAAGTGCACGATATGCATTTTGATTTGAACGCCCATTTTCATAATAAGTCTGGATAACTTTAACACGTTGTTGGATTGTGTATCTCTCAATGGTTCAAATTGAGTAAGTCTGAAATAGAGAAATGTCAAATAAAATTCGGAAAAAAACTTGGCGTTTAGGTGTGGTTGACATTCAACATCGGCCCTTACAATTTAACCACCCTTTAGTTATAAGTTATCTTGTTAGTTATAGTTTAATGTTACTTAAAATTGTCATGTATAATTTTCAACACAACTGTTATTTTAAAATAATTCCTATATAAATTTCCCAGTCATTTCTAGAAATGGTTATAGAACATAATAAATAGTTTTTACGGGAAGGTTCAGGAAAAATCTAAAAATAATTATGAAATATAAAAATGGGTGACTCAAGTATAATTAGTTTAGTTTTGCTTTGAGAAACGGTTCTGTTCGTTACTAACAATTGTGAACAAAATAATTCATTTTCAATAAAGTTTGTTAAGTTGAAAAAGTGTGTGTTTTTATTCGGATTTGCAATTAAAAAGAACTCAAACGCGTTTATTAAAGGAAAAACGAACTGTGATGTACCAAATTTTGTTATGATAGCATTATTTTTTACGGATTTAGGCGTACTAAACTGTTTTCCGGAAGTAGGTTTTATATGGGGCCTATGGTAAATTATGGACCGATCTTCACGAAACTTAATAGTTTCATTTCTAGTCCTATTTAACTGTGATATGCCAAAATTTGTTATGATAGCATTGTTAGTTATGGTTTTAGGCTTACTATACTGTTTTCCGGGAGTAGGGCTTATATGGGGCCTAGGGTAAATCATGAACGGATCTTCAAGAAATTTTACAGCGTAATTTCCAGTTAAATAAAACGACCTGTTGCGAAATCTTATATCATTCTGTGCATTTTTCCACCATTTATGTTAGTTTTTGTAACAAAATTATCAATTTTTTTTAGGTGGTGGTTCCACATTTTGATTCATAGCTCAGATCCTATTGAACCGATTTTGCTGGATTTCAATCCCAAACTGCTTAGGATAACTACAAGCAATTTTATACCAAGTTTGTTTATTTCTTTTGAGTTTTTCGAAAGTGAGCGTGTTTTCAACAGACGGACAGACGGACATGGCTAAATCGACTTAAAATTACTCAAGGACCCAGAATATATATACTTTATAGGGTCTGAGATGAATAATAAAAAAGGTTCACACGGAATGACAAACTTAATATACCCTCTTCACAACTAATTGTGGTGGAGGGTATAAAAATAGAAAAGACTTACTGCCATATTCATATAAATATTTTTTATTTAATAAAGGTTTACAAAACATATTTTTTAACGACTATTTTACTTAATAAACGTTTGTTAAATTTAATTATCTTTTATGAAACAGAAGTTAACTTTTAGTATATTTTTTTTTTGCTTGTGAAAACAGGCATAACGTTAAATGTGTTATAGGAGAAAAGGTGTAAAAAGTGTTCCCTAACTCCCACACCTTTCTTTATCCTTTGCATTAAAGATATAAAAGTCATGATTGTTGCCCCAAGTAAGAAAATTCATAATTAAAATTTAGTTTTATTGAAAATTGTCATTAGTTAATTAAGAATCGTTTGTACCATCCACATTTTCCTTTTTTTTTTTTTTTGATAAATTTCGAGTTTAATGATTTTAAAAGTTTTAATATAATAATTTTCAATATTTTTAATTAGGCTTAAGTTCATGAAATTTAATTTTTATTAAATTAAAGTACGAAAAAACAGAAGTAAAGGAAAAAACATGTAAAATCAATTAAAGTGGATAATCATTCAGGAAAGCAAATTTCGATCTACCAAATGTTAAAAAATACAATTTGGTTTAAGGATTGATGTTTGACTAGTGACGTCAGCAGTCGTCGATGGCTGCGAGTGTAAGACGGCAAATCCATCTGAGGAGATCGAGTGGTTGCGATCGAAACATGTCATGGTAACCTGCCGGCCAGGGTTCGAGCCCGAGCCACGTCAAGAATGAAAGATTATCAATAACAATTTTAATTAATTTTCATGTTGTAAAATTCCTTTCTTCACAAAAATAATTTAATAAAAATTAAATTTCATGAACTTAAGCCTAATTTTAGGCGCCCTATGCTCCAATAGGAGTTAGAGGAACACATATGTAAGCCTAATTAAAAATATTAAAAATTTGGATTAAAAACCATAAATAGTTCAACAAAATAACCACAATACTAATTATAATAATTTTCTTCATAAATTGTTACATTAAAAAGAAATAAAATTAATGATCTCTACTTACTTGGCATCATTTATGCGCTCTAAATTATCCTTATTCTCAATTATGCCCGATAACAGGCCAATTATATCCGAACGATTTAAATTATTCAATTCAGTTGTGTTCACAATTGATGTCAATTCGAAACGTTTAACCGCCAAAATGGTGCAATTCACCAGCAATTCTGTATCGACATTCTCTGACATTTTCACTAAACGAACGTAGAAAATGTCTTTCGTTTATTTTTGTAGTTTTCAATTGAGGGAAAACTACTGAATGATGATTTAATTGCACACAAATACACAGATGCATGCACAAATACAAACATACACAAATGGAATTAAAATGAAGCAGACACACCCACAAAAAGCTTAAAAAAATTAAATTGTTTGTTTTTGTTATTAGCAAATTTTTTTGTTGCTGTTTCTTTTAACTTAGTTATTTTTTAACACGAATATTTTAACTCATATTTTGTTTATTTGGATTTTTGTGAATGCTGGTGTGTGGGAGGATGAAAGTCTGAAGAATCATTGTAGCGTTTGGGTGTTTTGTTTAACTTTTTTTTGGAGTATTTACATGTAGATATTTTCATTTTATTGTTGTTTTTAATTTAAGTAAATATTTGTAGTATTTTATTTTCCTAATTTGTTTCCTTATTTTGGTTTAAACAGCTAAAAAAAATACAAACTAGTTTCGTAAATTTTGTAGAAGCTTTCAAATAGTCAGAATGTTCAACAGTTTATTTTAACTTTTTCCTTAGATAAAAAAGGCACGACTTTCATTATTTGTAGGCGAAGAAAATCTTATCCTTTTACTTATTGACTCTTTACATCCTTCGTCTACAAGCAGTTAACAGTTTTTTGCTTTATGAAATAGACATGAACATAAAGCAAAAAACTGGTAAAAAGAATCCAGTTAATGCATGACTTTATGAAATCCTAAGCCATTTGGGTGCATGCAAGTTTTTCGAAATAGGCGCTAGTATTCGCGTCTTCTGTCTATACTATTGTACCATAAAACTTTATTTCTTTTTATACTTTTTGTATCACTGTTCAATTTAAATCAATTTATATCAGGCAAATACAGTTTTTTTTATTAATAAGATTTTTCCAATTTTTCATATTTGATAAATACACTGAGATTTATTGTTGAGGGAAAGCTAGCTTCTATGCGCATTTCAGTGGTTGCTTAGGCCAGCTCATCAGGAAACGTTTTCCAAAGATTTAAGAAAAGCCAAAAATATTATACAAATTAAACCCTAAAAGCGAATAAGTCTTACTTGTACCAATATCAAAGCTTAAACAAAACACCAACAATAAACAGTGAGTTTATCTTTTCTTATTTTTTTAATTAGTTTTTTTTCGCGGAAAACTTTTTTTCACAATTTTTTTTAGTGGCAAATTGCGGGTCACCCTACTGGTAACGCTTATTCGAGTACGCTGGATTAGAGTTTAGCGCTTGATTAAAAGTTTTTAAGAAGCTGTAATTTGTGTTTAATGCTAACTTTTTTTCTGAAAAATTTTGTTTGTTTTTACTTTGCAATTATATAATTCAATATTAATAAAAACAATTTTTGTGATACCCATGTTATGTTATTTTGTTGATACCCAGTAGGGTTAAGACAAGTGAGTGAGTGAGAAATTATATTGAAAACAGCAATTAAAAACGAAAATGAGTTTTTGTTTTTAATATAATTCCTCACTCACTCACTTGTCTTAATCCTACTGGGTATCCTTAAGCAGGCAGTAAATAGAGTTTAAAAAATTGTGTTAAAAAATCGCGAAAAAAATTGTTCCTCAAAAAGAAAAAAATAACTAAAAATTGTACTTTAAAGAGTTTAATTGATTATAATTGAACAATGATCGCAAAAGCATAAAAAATATGGTATTATGGTACATTATTATTGAAATGTTTAATCGCTAATATCGCGAATACGAACGCTGACTTTGAAAAACAGCTACCATTATTGAATTTAGGGTACTCGTATTAGCATTACCAGAAGGGTGCCCAGCTTGTTAAATTTTGCGACTGGCACAGTGTTATTAGTGCAAAATTTTGTCTCGCCATTGGTATTTCTGCGGAGTCTAGCTCTTTATGAAATCATCGATTGATTAGTACCATTTTCAAAAAGCTTTTTTTAAAGCTCCCTAACAAGGTCGTTCCAAGGGCCATTTTCCCTGTCATCAATCATTGTTAAAAATTAAAAATATTATTCAGTATGGCAGAAATAAATTTTTGACAAGACAAAGTCACTTTAGGAAACTTTGTTGCTTGCAAACGTACCTTCCTGACATTAAGGATAATTGCCGAAAATAACTTTTGCTGTTAAAAATGTCTAAAAGATTATCGTATTGATAGAAAATGAGTCTCAAATTACTTTTGTTATAATAGAAAAAGCGTATAAGAATTTTTTTGTAAGTGGAAGCATAATTGACCACATATCCAATACAATATTCATGGGGTGTAGGGTATGATATTATTATTAGTTTTTGTTTTTTGGTTAAACACCCAACTAAAATATGCTTTGGCTTAAGCAATTGTGCAAATACATGTAAATCATATGTGTCAAACCATATTGAACTTAAGGAAGTGTCTTGTTAAGGTCTTGTTAAGTTTTATCCATCTGCCACAAGTGCGAAACTGATCGGACTTTCCACACGGAATCAAATGTATTTTGATTTTGTTTTTTAAATGCCTTTGAGAGGTTTTTTTTTTGTTAATTTTTGAAAGAAGTTTAGCAATCTTATGGGTATTTTAGTCGAGTCCTAAATTGTAATTTTTGTTGTTATTTTCGAAATTATTTTAAAAATTTTTGTAAAAAAAAATATTTTTCACTTTTGCTCATTAATTTTTTTTTTATATATTCAGATTCTATTTTTTGAGATTTTTGATTTGTATAGATAAATTTTTCTGAACTCGTTGTTAATTATTTATATTTAATTCAAGATTTAAATACTTTATTTTCACACACGATATTTAAAAAATTCTTTCTTTATTTTCACCTTTTAATATTTGAAATTTTCCAATTTTTTTAACAGCTTAAATAAACTTTAAATATTATGTTTCAACATTTTTTATCTCCAATTTCTTTTAAATTGTGCCTCTTAATACCGACATTATGCCACAATTCTTATTTTAATAAGATCTCTCTATGAAGTGCTTTATTCCCAATTTTTATTTTCTTATTTTAATTTTATGTAGATGCATCTAAAATTTATTTTATTTATATTTTTATTTTATTTTATTTTATTTTATTTATTTTTAATGACTTAATCTCGAAAATAAATTTCGCAAACTAATTTTATTTAGTTATTTTAGGATTTTTTCGATGAAATTCCCGCATTGAATTAAAAATTTTTCACACTTGCATTTAAACTCTCTTATTTATCTTGAATTTCAAAACTTGTTTATTTTTCAAATTCCTGCTTTAAAATTTAAAGCATTTTAGCCGCGTTACAAAACAAATTTCAAACCGTCTAATACAACAATCTTTCTATAACTGACATTCGCATACAATTGTCTTTGCCAAACAATTTTAAGTCTTTTTTTCCAACTTTCTCTTTTTTTTTTACTCTCACTTCAACAACCTGTTGGGAATGCCAAAAGTCCTTTTATTCTCTTTTTTTTACTTAAAAGCATTTTATAGTATTTTGGAACTTGGCGTGTGACTTGGAGTTCATTTATATGGTTGGATAGCAAATTGTTGCAACATGTTGTTACATGTTGTAACATAATTGTTGATATGGTTGCAAAAGACTTTGAAAGTAAAATCTTGTTCAATATAAAACAAAAAAATTGGAGGATTCTTAAAAAGAAACTACAAAACAAATTCTTTTATTCAAATATTTCAAAATAATACAGAGAAAAATAATACTGCAGAATGTCTGGCAAATATTAAGCGCTGATTTTTAAGCATTGATATAGTTATCAACAATTAACAGTTATCGATAATTTATCTAATGGATTGTCCATCGTAAGCTGCAACTTAGTCTAATCTTTTTAGAAACTTGTAGATTTCACAGCAAAAACGGACCGTGTTTTGAGTTCAAAAACAAATCAAGCCAATTTTGGATATAAAATTCGAAAGTGACAGTAGATGGAGAGACAAAGACACTGCCTTTTGAAAGTGAAGTGGATCAAATTAAAAAAAAATTCATTGACTTTAGAATTTATTTTGAAAAATGGCCATACAACGTTAAACACGTCTAACACCATAACGCACATGATCAACAAGAGGGTAAATCGGAATATTACTTCTAAATTGTTTCTAAAAAGTAAACAATTAAAAATGTTGAGTTAATACCCTCTTCTTGATCAAGTATGTATGCATGTCTGTATGTTTTTAGTTGAAATTTTTTGTTGAATTGAACAAAAATTTCTGTTTAATAAATTAAATTGCTTTTCCCATTTTGGCTGTAATTTTTGATTCTGTAGACTTGGAAAAGAAATAATTTTTTGTAAAAAAAACTTGTTTGACAGAAAGTTCATTTTATTTAGTGATTCTTAAAAAACATTCACTCCCATTGTGATTGTTTCTTTTAGAACAATTAGTTAAGCTTTTTAGTAGCTGCTTCAGGGTTATTTACAATCAATGTAGAATTACTTCCACCAAATTACACACAGACATGCTTTATTTGTCACTTAAAACAATAAGAAGGGTGCAGCTTAATTTTAAAAATAATTTTGTTTCTACATTTTGTTTACGCATATGATGTATGTGTGTGGTGAAATTACTCTTGGAAAAGGTCAGAATATAATGAACTTGAAACTAAATACACTTCCATTTTCTGATTGACAGTTGTAAAAATATTAAAAATATATTTTTATGTGGTAGAAAAATATTTATTCAAACTTTTAAAGGATTATTGATTTATGGTAAAAGTAATTTGAATGTCAGGTTTTAATTTTAGCCATGACAATGCAAAAATAATATGAAGTTGAAATAATTATGTATATAATATAGAACATGTAAGTTGGAAGAGCTGGTAAATTCATAATGGCCTTGAAACAAAATACATACTAGAAAAATAAATCTGTATTTTCAGAAAAATTAGTCTGGGAAATGACGATAACTTTGATCAGTAGCAAATAATTTTTTTCTGTGATCTTGGATAATTCTATGTTGATTTAAATTTTGTACGTACTTCCCAACGACCGAACACAAAGGAAATAATTTGGTGTTAATTTTTATAGTTAACACGGTAACAACTATTTAAAAACAAAAGAAGCTACTTTTTAAGCTGTATTATAACGAAATTTTTAAATTTCATATCTTGTGGTTTGACCTATATAAAACCCCCTCTTGAAAACCTCTTAAAAACGCCTTAAGCCTTAACGCATAAGGACATTGTTGTGACATTGGGTGTCATTTAGTTTTATACGTATAAAACAGAACTCATCCGCTGCTCTGATGATCGTTCTATAATTTATCATAGTTCCCATATTCAGCCTCAAAAAAGCTGTGTCAAATAAAGATGCAGTGATAACAAGTAAGAGTGCTATATTCTGCTATGCCGAATCTTGTATACCCTTCACCATTGTTCGAGCAGAATACAACTAGGCAAAAACCAAATAATTTTTACATATACTGTGAGCGTCAAATGAAAGTAAACACCGAATTTTGATTTAAAAAAATATGTATTATATTTGAACAAACAATGATATAAAAAAAAAACAATTAAACATAATTGATTAGTAATAAAAAATAAATTTAATGCATAAAAACAAAATACTAAAATAAAGGCACATAGGAAAAAAATTCAATTTTTATTTAAATTACACTAATTTAACGCGTCAAATGAAAGTGAACAAAAGTGTTTACGTTATAAAAAACATTACTTTTAATACTTTTTTTGGCGTCCTCTTGACTTAATTACAGCTTCTAACCTCCTGGGCATTGATTCAACAAATTTTTTTTGTAAATTCAGGTGGAATTTTTCTCCATTCATCCTGCAGCGCCGCCCTTAGGCCGTCTTTGAAAGAAATATTCCTTTGTTTCAGTTTTTTGTCCACATATTCCCACAGATGCTCAATAGGATTGAGGTCTGGGGTTTGTTGTGGATGGTCAAGGGTTTTAGGCGTACGGTAGAGTAACCATCCTTCACAATTTTGAACGAATGATTATTGCTCTGTTGAAATATCCAGTTCCTTGATACGCTTAATTTCTCTACACTGGGGACAACATTGTGTTGAAGAATGCGCAGGTAATCTTCTTCTTCATCGTTGATTCTATAAACACAAGGTTTCTATGCATTCCAAGAACAGTACTGAGCCTCCACCACGGTTTACGGTTTTAATCACGTTCTTGTCGTTAAACGCTTTATTCGCACTTCACCATATTTTTGGCGATTTTCAAAAAAAAAAAAAAGTCAGAAAATAGCTGTTATTTTTGTTAAAAAAAAAAAAAAAAAAAAAAAAAAAAAATAAAAATCAAAATTAACATTTATTTTCTGACTTTTTTTTTTTTTTTTTGAAAACCGCCAAAAATATGGTGAAGTGCGCATAAAGTGTTTAACGACAAGAACGTGATTAAAACCGTTAACCGTGGTGGAGGCTCACAGTTTCTAACCTTTACAAGCCCCCTAGACAATTGAACCATGAAGGAATGTTGTTTGAATATCATTAAAATGAAACATGACCCGTTTTACGGTTCACTACTCAACTCAGTTGAGAAGAGACGGACAACCGGATTTGAACTTCGCTTTTCATAAGGACCCAGAATATTTATATTTTATAGGTTATAGAATCAATATTGTAGAAATTACAAACGGAATGACAAAGTGATATATACCCTTTTATCTTCGGTGAAGGGTATAAAAAAGAGTAATTTTTGGATTTCAGTTTTTTGATTATAGCTCAGCCATTTTTTAACCGATTTGACAGTACCGAGGGTTAAAGAACAAATTTTCCAATAATTTAAACTATAAAAGTTGGAGCCGGGTTCCCGATAAAGCGTATTTAATTTATGGCTATAATTTTTTTGTATCTTAACCGATTTTTCCGAAATTTTCAGAAAATATTTTCTACTAATGATTTCCGATCTTTTGATATACAAGGATTACCAATAGGTCATATGACAGTCCAAAAATTCAGGTTTTAATACAATTTTTAATGTTTTCTCTACGGGGGGTACCATGTCCACTTCTCCAATCCCGCCCAAATATTTTGGGATGGTGTGTATTGATAACCTTAATGTTTGTACATAATTTGGAAACTTTGGCTCTTGACAACAAGGGATTTTTGGAAAATTTTAGAAATAGTCGTATTTATTTTGCTCATATCTCAGCCTTTTTTGGACCGATCTGGCTGAATTTCAATAGCAAAGTTATAATAAGAATACCTGACAGAAATATACACCAAACAAGCGTCCATCATTTATGGGGCCTTGAAAAACCCTTTTCAACAGACAGAAGGACGGATGGGCTGATGGATAGACGGAAAACCGGATTTGAACTTCGCTTTACACTAGGACGCAGAATATATATACTTTAAATGGTGTAGCATCAATATCGTAGAAATTACAAACGGAAAGACAAAGTTATATTTTACCTTCTGTGAAGTTTATAAAAACAGGTCCAGTTTAGATTTATGAATCTAGAAATTCCCCTAGAATTATTTTGTCATATGGCCTATATTAATCAATTAAGAACGAAATAATTAAAGTATGAGTGGATTGGTATTATGTGTTCTTGAACATTCATGGATGTACATAGCCAACACATGAGGGCGCTCCCAACGTAAGCCGAGCTGACATAGAGATATCGGCAGTAGTTTATAGAAATTACTTTGAAGTTTCAAGGTCCACGCTGCTTAGTACTTCTTACAACCATGAAAAAACGACCTCAGTTTACATGGAAAAAGTTGGTCATGCTTTAAGCAACACTAAACGAGTGCTAGCTTCTACTCTGGGGGACTCAGACGCTTCGTTTACGAATATAAAATGTTGGGTGGCAGACTTTAAATGAAGCCAATTGCGATGCCTACGCCTGAAACGGTTAAGAAAATCTTTAAAATGGCATTGGACCTAAAATATGATGAAAATGGTGATCTTAAATAAGAAGATGAGAACACTGTGCAGAATAGCCGAACGAATGGAATAGTTGGAGAAGGCATGGTGGAAATGCGTGAAGAGTCGAAGCGGTTCCAACCATCACAAGCGCCATCACCTATACAAACGTCTGTTTCTTTTGAAGGTTCACCATTGCGTAATGAAAATGTTGCTGTTTCATACGGAAACAGTAGCCCTGTTGCTACGCTTTGCAACACGTCTAATGGTGACCGTACAATGGCCACATCCGCAAATAATTACAACGAACGACCAGAAGTGTTGCCGTATTCTGGTGGTCCACAATATCCATCGCAATATGTAGCACTTAACTCTGAAGGACTGCAGCCGCCATCACATGTTTTGGTTGACCATAATGTTTATCAACCTCCTATTAGTGTTCAGCCAACTATACTTCGTGCTGGTGATGAACGATGTAGCTTTTCAGCAAACAACGTACGAATTCCTTAACAGGCTCCTTGCTATTTAGCAAATGCGCATGCATCAAACGTTGGTAATCAACGACATTATCCATTTTCGGTGTTCAACGCCAATGAACAACAGGAGCAGCATTCACATCCTAGAAATAGTTTTATGATTGGTCCGTATAATGATGTAAGAGAAATGATAGCAATTTTTCCGAAATTTAATCCATCTGTAGAAGAGTATATTAATTCGTCTCAGTTCGTTAAACGTGTTAACGTTTTAAGATCAGCTTACGGGTGGAATGATCACCATCTTATATTTGCTATACAGCAGAAGCTGCATGGTCCGACAAAGTATTGGGTTGACTCGTTGCAAATCGTTTTTAAAACATGGGAACAGTTCGTGAATAAATTTTTAAAAGATTTTCCTCATGTCGAAAACCCTGCTGAGTCGATTGGTATTATGTGTTCTTGAACATTCATGGATGTACATAACCAACACATGAAGGCGCTCCCAACGTAAGCCGAGCTGACATAGAGATATCGGCAGTAGTTTATAGAAATTACTTTGAAGTTTCAAGGTCCACGCTGCTTAGTACTTCTTACAACCATGAAAAAACGACCTCAGTTTACATGGAAAAAGTTGGTCATGCTTTAAGCAACACTAAACGAGTGCTAGCTTCTACTCTGGGGGACTCAGACGCTTCGTTTACGAATATAAAATGTTGGGTGGCAGACTTTAAATGAAGCCAATTGCGATGCCTACGCCTGAAACGGTTAAGAAAATCTTTAAAATGGCATTGGACCTAAAATATGATGAAAATGGTGATCTTAAATAAGAAGATGAGAACACTGTGCACAAGATATGCGTAGCGTTTGCTCCTAATAGAACAAACATAAAGTTAAATAAAGTGTTTGGCAATGTTTCACTGCAAAAATTTGGATGTGGATGAGCCATGGGTTTACCCCTTGTAGATGAATTCGATGGAAAGGAAAGAGGGGTTGAAAAAATGACATGAACTCTGTTTTTCGTTTTTTTTTCTAATTTTCTTTTACTGTCATTTAAAATTTTGTTTTATTTTCAAATAATTTTTTTTTTAAAACAACAATAAAAAGGCACTTGTCTCAAGAGTCATCATGTAAATGTAAAAATATTTTGGTAGCAGCTTCAAAAGAAAATTAAAAAAAGACAAGTTTTAAAAAAATCAGCACGTAAATGCTGCCTTAATTTACTATTATCATTAATTATGTTTCTTACAAATACTCGTTTATTATTCGTTTTATAATCTTAAAATCGTTTTTTAGAATATAAAAAAATTAAATAAAAAAATTTAAAAAAAATTATTTTCGGGATTCGAACTGGCAATATCATCAGTCTCAGGAGAGAACTTAACAACTCGGCTACGAATGCTTTTACTGATGAAGCGTTTAATTTAAATATATTGAGTCTATGAGTTTGTTTCTTTATTTGACCGGCATATCATATACATGCATTAATGTGTATGTGTATGCGTAAAATTAAACACATTACAAATAAAATCCACCACTTGTAGTGAAGGGTATAAAAAAACAACAAAAAAAAAAAAAACACTTTATCAACACTGTATTACCATAGCCATTGTATGACCATAGAAACCAAAATTGAATTGGTGTGTATGGTATGTTTATGTCGATTTGGTAATACATTGTTGGTATGGTAATATCACGTCTAATTGAACCTTTAAAGGAACAAATTTGAGGCAGTCGTGGTTTTTTACTCATATCTCAGCCATTTGTGGACCGATCTTGCTGAATTTCAATAGAAAACAATTTTGGACCATATGTGACATAAATGTATAATAACCTGGCCCCCATCATATATGGGGTCTTCGGAAAATCCATTTCAACGGACAGACGGACATCGTTAAATCACCCAGAATATATATACTTTATAGGGTCTTACATCAATATTATAGAAATAACAAACGGAATGACAAACTTATATATACCGTTTTCACCACCTGTGGTGAAAGGTATAAAAACACATGTCTCAAGAGTCATCTTGTTAAAGTAAAAAATATTTTGGCAGCAGCTTCAAAAGAAAATTTTAAAAAAGACATGTTTTTAAAAAAATCAGCATGTAAATACCGCCTAAAATTACTATTATTATTAATTTTTTTTTACAAATACTCGTGTTTTATTTGTCATATTTTCACATTTTTCTTATTAAAATTAAATGCGCCTTAAAATTTAAGCAGTTCCGATCCAACTTCCTGTTGTTTTCAGATTGTTGTATTTGTTGCTGTCATGCCATCCTTTAGCCAAAGTATATAACCCTTTATCTGGTTGAACTTGCATTGAATTTGTCTTTTACTGTCAATAAGACTCTTTACTTTGAGTTCATAAAAGACAATATTTTACATTTGTGGTCATTTGTGCAAACAATATTTAACAATTGTGGTTCTGACGTCTTTTCTTAACAAATACTTTCTTTTTTGATTTTACAAATCCTTTTTTTTTGTGAATTGTGTTCATTCTGGTTAAACATTTATTGTATTTTCTCTTAAAGCCAGAAGCAAATTTGCAAAGATTTTTTTTTTTTTATTGTTAAATTTCTTACACTTAAAGTCGGAAACAAGAAACTATTTTGAAATTTGTGGGTTCCTGGAGTAAATTTTTATTATCTTGCAAAAAAATTATTAAAGGTTTTTGTTTGACTTGCGGCATTCAAGAAATTGTTTATTGTTTTAATTAGTATTTGGTTGGTTTCTGTAGTGTTTGTAATAAATTTCAGAGTTAAATACCTTTTAGAGGATAAATTAAATTCTTAAAATGAAACAAATAACGAAATTCGTAAATAAAAGTGTTGGCGTAAAACTGTTTTAAAATTTATTGCAGTGTAAAAATATTTGAGTATTTATGCTAAAAATATCTTTTGATCTTTTTACTTAATTAAAAGACTTACATAAAGACTTAAATATCAACAGTTTAATTATGGATAGAAATACTTTAGAAAGTGTATCTTTTATCATGGGTTTTAAGTTGTAATTTAATACTCAATAATTGTATTCTCAATTACAATTACAAATACTCAATTATGTATTGAAAATAGTGGACATTTATTTAATAAACATAGAAGCTAGTGATGCCGTTTGGTAACATTTGTTTCATGTTTTGTAGCTTTTGAAGGCTTTTACAAATGGCGACAAATGGCAATTCGGTTTTGACAATTGTGAAGTTAACAGAATACAAATTTAAAGGCCATGAATCGGTTTACTCCTCAAGAACGCGGAATTCTGAAGGAACAATTTCTGGGTCGCTTAATCTGATGGCTTGTTTTTTTACACCGGACGATCAGCTCACCCGAATTAATCGTTCGAGATTACTTTTATTGGATTTTTTTTTTAATTTATTTAAAAATTTTCAACTCTTGTTTTTTTATTGACTTCTGAAAATACGACACGGCAAAAATGTGTACTGCTGTGTACGGCCATAAAATGATTTAAGGTGACACGAAAGACCTGTTAATATAATATGGTTTCGGTTACAATAAGTACCACAATATTAATATCAGTGACCATAATATTTTTCATTTTCTTAAACCATATGATCATTGACTTAATCTTTTTTAGATCTTTACAAACATATCTTTTATTTGCGTGCATAGAGTGAGATACAAATATTTGGCCAAAAACCTCGAACAGAATTTTTTATTTTTTGTACCTTAAGACCAGGGATACCGTTGGAAATTTTCGAAAAGGGTCACAAAAAGGGGATTTTCCAGAAAAAGGGGTCAAAAAAAGGGTATTTCAATAAAAAAAAGGGTCAAGTTTTTTATAAGCAGTATTTCCCATTTAAATGAACATAATAATACCAAGTTTTTTTTATAAGCAAACAAAAAAATAATATTTCAGGTAGGAAGAGCTCAAAAAACTTAATTTTTTTATGGAATGCTCTGTCCTGTTTTAAACACTTGACAAAAAGTTTATTTTTGATCATTATAGCTAATTTTTTAATACTTTTTATGTAATTTTCCGATTTAGCGATGTCAAATAAATTTAAGTGTTTGTTTTAAATTTTGCAATCGTTCGCGAATTGTAACCATTTTGTCGATTAAAGCGATTTTTTCCTGTAAGTGTCAGATTTTTAAATCTTTTACGATTTTTAATAAATATAAGACTTTGCTATCATGCCGCTGTTACCAAATATTTTGGAATTTCCGCTAATTTAGCAATGTTTACCTCTTGTTTTCATTCCTGTTAGGGCACTCTCAACACTGTCGATTTAAAAGGGGGTGAAAAAATCAATACCTTTTGCCATTATTAAGGGCAAATTTTTTTTAATAAAACATGCTACTCTTTAATAGAGCAAAACACCAAATTGCATTTTTTTAATAAAATGTCAAATTTTTGTTTTGAAAAGAAACCACCGTAAAAAATAACAAATATTTATACGTACATATAATCAAGGAGAAGAAAGCATGGAATTGTAAGTTTATACTTTGAGTCTGTTCCATATCAAGCAATGCTTATTTCGAAAACAATTGTTTAGCACTTTTGTTCCGCAGTGTTGACAAAAAACAAAATGTGAGAGCTATTTCCATAAAGGGTCAAAAAGTGTCACAAAACAGGTGATAATGATACAAAAGTATAATTTAAAAAAAGGGTCATAAAAGGTATCAACACCGTCGAAAAAGGGTCAAATTGATACTTTAGTATCACAACGGTAACGCTGCTTAAGACTGTTTAAACTGCTTGTAATTATTATCAAGTAAACATAATTTCTTTAAATACTTAAAAGAAATGTTATATTCAACATGGTCTGCCGTTAGAAGAAATAAACTTTTTCTCGAAACATTATTTTGCCCATGGCATATTTAACATGCAAGTTACAGCGAGATTAAAACTTTCTCATGTGTCACCCTGTGAAAGCAATTAACCATATAACCAAGTTGGCTTGTAATTAATTGTAGTAGTCTGTTTTTTTAGTTTGAAAAGAATCTGACACATTTTTCGTTTTTGTCTTAGTAATTTAAATAAAAACTTTTTATCAAAATATATATGTATCTAAAAAATATAAACCAAGAGTTCTTCTGTTGTTTTTCCGACATTGTATGTCCACGTTTGTGGCACATGTTTCAACAGAAAAAATTACAAGAAATGTTGTCGTAAATTTCGTCGTCGCTTATAAGTCTGGTTGGCTTAAGTTCGAAAATGTTAGTAAATTTTTTTTTTTTTTTTTTTTTTAATAATTTATTTTTATTATTGAATCTTTCTTATCGAAATTTACAATATGTATTCAAATCTTAATTCTACTTGTTGTTTATTAGTTGTTACCTGTGTAACCACTAACTGCTGTATTCAAATTTTTAAGACTGTCTTCTAGTAAGGCTCAAAGTATCGGTTCTTTTTAGCCTCTGGTGACCTTCGAACTGAAGCAAACCCCGAGCGAGGTAGTTAGGGTGAACCATTAGTTTATCGATGTAGCTTATTGAATATTTTTTAATTTCCTCCTGGATAGTGGGGACGTTGAGATCTCTGTGGATAATATCATTACGTATATACCATGGGGCGCAGACAATTTGTCGTAATATTCTAGACTGTCTTCTTTGAAGCTTTTGGATGTTAGATGCGCATGCAGTACCCCATAATTGGATGCCATATGTCCATATTGGTTTTATGATGGACTTGTATAGAAGAACTTTGTTGTCTAAAGACAAGTTTGAGTTTCTACCGAGAAGCCAATGTAGTTGAGCTGCTTTAAGTTTCATAGCCGTTATTTTCGCTTCGATATGACGAGACCAGGTCAAACGTCTATCTATATGAACTCCCAAGTACTTTACATGGTTTTCTACCGGAACAGTGATGTTATTTATTTTTACTGCTGGGCACGTTTGTCTTCTGAGCGTGAAAGTTAAGTGAGCACATTTAGCCGGGTTAACCTTTATTCTCCATTTTTCTAGCCATGCCTCTAGTTCATTGATGTGGGACTGCAGATTTTGCGATGCGACTTTTGGGTCATGGTTAACGCTAATAAATGCTGTGTCGTCTGCAAATGTAGAGGTATGCGTGCTCAGGTTTGTTGGCATATCCGCTGTGTATATTATATATAGAAGCGGTCCTAATATGCTGCCTTGGGGAACACCAGCAGTAATTTTCTTGAGGGGGGAGTATTTATCTTGCGACCTTACTATGAATGTTCTGCCTGTTAGATAGCTCTCCAGAAGCTTGTGAGTGTTTTGAGGAAGCATTCGTGTTATTTTGATGAGTAGCCCATCATGCCAAACTTTGTCAAATGCTTGGGAAATGTCTATAAACAGGGCTGAGCAGTATTGCTTTTTCTCAAACGCCGATCTAATAAGGGTGACAATTCTATGCACTTGCTCTATTGTACCATGTTTCGCTCTGAATCCGAACTGGTGATCCGGGATGATGTCGTGTTCATTTAGATGAGGAGTTATACTTAAAATGAATATTTTTTCGAAAAGCTTTGATAGGATTGATAATAAGCTTATCGGTCTGTACGACGCAACCTGGCTAGCATCTTTTCCTGGCTTGGGAATCATAACAATTATAGACTTCTTCCATGAGGATGGGAAGTATCCGACTCTTAATATAGCGTTAAAAATGAACAGCAAGATTCTGGAAGCAGACGAAGGTAAGTTTCTTATCATTGACCCTGTGATACGGTCAAGTCCGGGAGATTTTCTAATATTCACTTTTTCTATTGCAGATTTTACTTGAGTAATGTTAAATTTTAATGGATGGTTTACCTTATCAGGAATGGTTGGACGACAGGAACAAGTATGTGTATCATGTGGCGTGAAAACTTTCTCAAGATGGCCCGCGAAAGCGTTTAATTTTTCATCTGTGTTTTTCGCCCAAGTGCGGTTTTCCAGTCTTAATGGAGATTCTTGGGTTATAGGGCATTTCATATGCCGTACAGCCTTCCATAAGCTATAATTGGAGTTTTTTGTGGCATCTAGGCTGTTTAGATAGCCTTCTATTGCAGACTCGTGGTTCTGTCTCAATTTGTTGCGAAGAGTTGTCAGGCATAATTGTAGTTGGGCCTTAGTGGTTGGGGAACGACTGTTTTGCCATTGTCTTCTTAACTTCCTTTTTTCTCTGATAAGGGTCTCTATATCCGTCGATGTATTGTAAGGAGCACGTTTAATTGTCCGCTTGATTGGGGTTGCATTTCTTGCTGCAGCATCCAAGACTTCTGTAAATCGGTCGACAGCTATTTGGATGTCAGATGAATTTTTTAGGGGAATGCACTGTGATAGGTGAGAGCTCACATACATTTTATACTTTAACCAATTTGTGTTTCTGTTTGGATAGGAAAACCAGTTTGCAGCTGCGGCGTCAGAGTTACATTTTAAAATGAGGATTGAAGGTGAATGATCAGACGAAAGATCATAGGAGGAACTAACTAGTACCTGATCGCGCTTGATGTTTTTGATTACAGCAAAGTCAATAAGGTCTGGTAGCTTGTTGAAGTCGGTTGGCCAATAGGTAGGCTCACCACTCGATACCACATCAAAGTTATTTGCAGTTACGGTATTATATAGCTGATTACCTCTAGGACTAATAAGTCTGGAGCCCCAATATGTATGTTTAGCGTTGTAGTCGCCAGCAGCAATGAATTTCTGGCCCAATGTGGAGAAGAAGTTGAGAAATTTATCGTGTAGAATTTTGTGCCTCGGGGGACAATAAACGGATGTTAACGTTAGTTTGAAATCAGTCAGATTTATAGATGTGGCCTGGATACAATCTTCTTCGAACTCTGGCAATGGTAAGTGTCTGATGTGTTTGTGCACAATTATGGCTGTGCCACCACAAGCTCGTCCGCTGGGATGTTTTGTGTCATACGTAAGGTAACCATTTACCCTAAAGCAGTTTTTATGAGTAAAGTGTGTTTCAGAGACAAGAAGTACGTCGATTTCATGCCTATGAAGAAAGTTTGCAACTTCGTGTTTATGTTGGGATAACCCGTTTGCATTCCAGAAACATTGTTTCTGGAATGTTAGTAAATGAAAGTATTTTCTTAGTTTTTTACTTTTTGTAAAAAAAATCGTTACGAACATTAGAAAGTTTTAAAGAGTTGTTAAAAATAATTACTTTAACCAGGTTAAACATGTCAGCATAGATTTTCTAATAGCAGAAAACTTCAATAATAATTTAAAAAAGAAAAAACAAAGTTAAAAAAGATTTGAAAAAAGGATAAAGTAAGTACAAAAGTTTATAAGCAATTAAAAACAAAACAAAAAAAAAAATTTTAAACTAACACTTTGCTTAATTATCTATTTCAAAAAAAGTTTTTTCACACTTGACTTTACCCACACCCCGATTTTAGAGAGGCTATTATGTGTTTGTGCTGATGTGTATAACACTTGAAAATATTTGTCATAGACCCATCAAGACCAGTTTTCTAAACCATAATTTTCTAAATAAATCTAAAAATTTCTGCCCGACAGCTGGTTGGGTGTATTTGTAAACCTTGTGTGAAAAGTACAGGTTGCAATTTTGGAGATAATTTAATGTAATTTATACACATGTTTATTTAGTAAATTTCTAAGTGTAAACTCTAAAATTACAAAAAGAATATGAGTATATATTTTAATATTAATTATTTTTCTCGTTGATGTTTTAAAAGTAAATTAAATTGGGAAATGTTAAGCACGATACATTACAATAAAATAGAACAAATTTATCTTCTTCCAAATCAAAAATTTTAAATCATTAAATTAAATCATCTTTGGTATCATGTGGAAAGACCCTAACTCGATTTTTTGGAAATTGAGTTTCTTTGTGATTTCAATACATTTTACTTAAATACACTGCATTACAATATTATAGGAAAAAACGGTTTTACTATTTTAAATCTATATGCATTTAGTTTCTTAAATATTTTTTCCTTCTCCTGTAAAGTCGCAATTAATATGATATAGGGCATTTCTACATGAGGCCAACGATATACTCTTGAAATGTTTTTCATTGAGGCTGAATTAGAGTTTCTACGCGGGAAATAATTCCCGGGAAACCCAGGACATTTTTATAAATAAATCCCGGAACTTTTTTCCGTGAATTTTGTGGAATTTCAATTTAAAATTTTTGAAATTTTAATTTGTTAGCATCGTTAAAATCAAAAACGAGCAATAAAAATATATTCTTTACTAAAATTACAAAAAACTACATACAAATCGAACTATTTTTCCTACGCCAATAAATCAACGGTCTTTTTAATTGCTGATGAAATGTCTAAAAAGCTTCTTGAAGTACAAAATAAAAATGTACATGATACACCATCACCAATACCAGATGATGAACAAACTACAAATTAAAAAAAAAATATGTAAAGAAAATAAAAAAGCCTGAAAATATCTTAAAAAGAGAATTTAACGTCACTGAAGTCACGGGTAACAAGCCAACAAATTTATAATCATTGCATGATGCGCTTCTTCCTATAAAACCAACGTCTGTAGAAAGCGAGAGCATGTTTTCGGTAGCAGGCAATATACATATCAACAAGGATTATAAATAGAATCTCTTAATATTTATAAGTTAGAATAATTCGTAATCTCCAAAAAAAAAAAAAAAAAAATATATACATACATATAAAATACGTATAATAAATATAAATTTCAAGGGACGATGTTGATTTTGAATAAAACACAAACTATTAAGGAAATTATTGTAATTTTATTTTATTATGATATATTGGTATTACTCAATTATGTATGGAACAAAATATCGGCCAAATGGGCGCCGCGACCACGGCGGCACACCTCCATCCGATGGTCCAAATTTTCGATGACCCTGAGGCATAATGGAGGTTCTATGCCGTTAATGTGCCGAATTATCTCATCCTTTAGCTCTTGAATTGTTGCTGGTTTATCGACGTACACCTTTTCTTTCAAATAACCCCAAAGAAAAAAGTCCAACGGTGTCAAATCACATGATCTTGGCGGCCAATTGACATCGCTGTGTGGCAAGTGGCACCGTCCTGCTGAAACCACATATCGTCCACATCCATATCTTCCAATTCGGGCCATAAAAAGTTCGTTATCATCTCACGATAGCGAACACCATTCGCAGTAACTGCCTGACCGGCCTCATTTTGGAAAAAATACGGCCCGATGATGCCGCCAGCCCATAAACCGCACCAAACAGTCACTCTTTGTGGGTGCATTGGTTTTTCGACAATCACTCTTGGATTATCATTCGCCCAAATGCGGCAATTCTGCTTATTGACGAATCCACTGAGGTGAAAATGTGCCTCATCACTGAAGATGATTTTCTTCGAAAATTGATCATCCACTGTTGCCATTTCTTGCCACCATTCTGCCCATTCACGACGTTTGGAATGGTCAAGAGGCTTTAGTTCTTGAGCCAATTGCACCTTGTAAGCGTGTAAATGCAAGTCTTTATGCAACGACGAGCGTGAGAGGTGCAATTGTTGGGCACAACGACGAGTTGAGGTGGACGGCTCTTCAGCCACACTATCGCGAACAGCAGCAATATTTTCTGCAGTACGAGCTGTACGAGCATGCACTGGTGTTCTCACATCTTCTACAGACCCGGTTTGCTCGAATTTTTCCACGATTTTTGCGATTGTACGCACATTTGGACGATCAAATTGACCAAAAAAATCACGAAGTGCACGATATGCATTTTGATTTGAACGCCCATTTTCATAATAAGTCTGGATAACTTTAACACGTTGTTGGATTGTGTATCTCTCCATGGTTCAAATTGAGTAAGTCTGAAATAGAGAAATGTCAAATAAAATTCGGAAAAAAACTTGGCGTTTAGGTGTGGTTCACATTCAACATCGGCCCTTACAATTTAACCACCCTTTACATTAGGGTGTCCCAAAATTTTTTGTCAGAGGCTCAAGCATAATTTGAAAGCTTATAGGGTCCAGTATTTTTGAGTTTTTTTTTGATTTTTTGGAAGAGGTTTAGAGGTCGCGCAAATCAAGTCTTTGTTAAAAATCTGGTTTTTCGGCCTTTTTTCAAACTTGACTCATAACTTTGTCAATAACCACGTCACGAAATTTATTAAAACTCGGGACGCGATTTTGAAAACCGATAAGTTCTAAACAATTAAGAAAAACAAAAATGGAATTTTGACTTTCAGTTTCCGAGTTACACTATTTTTATAGTTTGTACCTTAAAATTGTGATACTTCTTTCGTTATAATTATTGTATATTTTCATCAATTTTTATAGTTAGGCTTTAACTGTCATTAACTTCTGACATTTATTGATATAAACTGTTACACGCTGTCATTTTCACTTTCTATTTTATGTGTGCTGGATAATGAAAATGATCTATTCTTTGAAAATATGCATTTTCTGAAACCAGTTGCATTCTTATATACACAAATCAACAGTTTATGCCTTGCTTCAATTTAGTTCATTTATTTTAAGAATAAATATCAAATATTGGTACCTCTGCCAGTGCCCTCGATACGCTCCTCTCATTGATCTGAGCCTATTAAAGGAATTGGATAGTTATAAAATTATTAATAAAGCAGTTGCAAAAGCCTCGCTTAAAACTTTTCTAGGTCATCAGTGGTACTTTACTCCGAAATTGGCTGCCCCAGCTTTTTTTGATAAAGTATCGACACCAAAACTTAGCATTTAATGACAAAAAAAAAACTTGCAGATACTTCATGCAGCGATTATGAAGTAGCAAATGTAACTTTAACAGAAGAAAACTTAAAAAATAAAGAAATTCAACAATTCATTTCAAAAGCCAGTCTAACTTTTTTTGAAGCTTGCAATATTTCAATCGATTTCTTTAAAAGAGATCCACAGAATTGGAAAGCCAACAAGTCATTTCAAGAGGCAAAGAAAAAAGTTCAACAATTACAAGAAGTAAATGATGTGGCAGAACGAGGTGTGGCTTTGGCTAATACTTTTATTAATGTCACAACTTTTGAAACTGATTACCAGAATTTTTTGCAAGGTATACATGTAACTACATCGCAAGAACCTCAATAAATGAATTTCACAGAGCAAAAGAAAAGTTTTTTTTTTTTTTTTGTTGATTGGGTAAGATTGGTGAACTGGCAAACAGCTTATAACAACAAATACTGGGTATAAAGAAAAAAACGGGTATAACTCAGGAACGGTAAGAACAAATTTAAAAATTGTTTATTCATATTAATAAGAATTAATTTGTCTTTCAAACTGCATCATTAGTTTTTTTTTGTTTTTATTTAAACTTAAAAAGTTGTAAAGAGTTATTACAAAATTTTTTTTACAACTTACGAAAAATTGTAATTAAGGGTATCTAAATGAGTAAACTCATCACCAAAACTTATGATTTTTTCACACAGGAATAAAGCTTGGATATATTTCTTTAAAACTGTTTCCTCAGCAGTGAAGAAACTTGTGGTATTAACCAAGTTATGAGTAAATTGAAAAAAGGCCGAAAACTCCGGTTTTTTATGAAAACTCTATTTGCGCGACCTCTAAACCTATTCCGAAAATTCTTAAAAAAAAACCAAAAATACTTTACCCTATAAGCTTTTAAATTTTGATTGAGAACGTATGAAAAGCGGAAACAAAAAAAATTTTGGGACACCCTAATGTACATATGAATGTAGCATTTAAATTGGTTGTGTTTTGGTTTTCTGTGGAATAAAAAAAAGCCGAAAACTCCGGTTTTTTATGAAAACTCTATTTGCGCGACCTCTAAACCTATTCCGAAAATTCTTAAAAAAAAACCAAAAATACTTTACCTTATAAGCTTTTAAATTTTGATTGAGCACGTATGAAAAGCGGAAAGAAAAAAAATTTTGGGACACCCTAATGTACATATGAATGTAGCATTTAATTTGGTTTGGTTTTGGTTTTCTGTGGAATAAATAAAGCTAATTTTTATTGGATTAAACAAGTAAAAACTTTTTTATTGAACTCATTTAATGAAATCGTTGTTTTATTCAAAGAATCCCGGGATTTCCGGGAATGAGATTTTTTTGTCTCGTTTCCCGGGAATAGAAAAAGTCCGGCAAATAAGAAACCCTATGCTGAATAGAAATTATAATAACATCGCATTTCCTTGAAATGTATTGCAAAAAATTTGAAATAATATTGACAAAAATAGAAATAAATAAATAAATACCAAATATTGTTATGAAAATTTTTTAAAATTTTTTTTTTTTTGTTATTAAACATTTCACATTAATGAATACCTATTAAATTATAATAAAAGAGAATCACCACAAAACATTAATGCCTCAATTCTTTACCACAAAAAATCAATAAATCAACGAAATTATTATATTGTTTTATTTAATTGGTAACTAATACTTTATATTTAATTAGAATCTCGTAGGCAGGATGGTTTGATTACAAACTTTTAATGAATTTCTCTTAATTTCATTATAACTATACCCTGCACCTTACAAGTAAAAGAAATAATTTTTTTTTATCAAAATTTCGAAATTTTTATTTTTTAAAAATTCATAAAAAACTAGCAAACCCGGCGAACTCCGTTTCGCCACCAGATGGCTTCGCTTTATGTAACATTTCGTTTGGTGATTAAAAGATGAAGAACATTTTTTTTTGTAGCTGACCCGACAGACGTTGTTCTATCCCAATTAGAAAAAATGTTTGCGTTCGATTTTTAAAATCCGTTAAAAATAGGAAAAAAGTATTTTTAAATTAAAATGTTGTTCATATACATCTATGATTTACATTTGATTTGAAAATACATATGTTTGTATATATATGCTGTGAATCTTATAGTATTCTATTTACATTTTAGTTGATAAGATCAATATTCAGGTAAACAGTAAAAAAAAGTTAAACTTATTCGGTATCTTTGCTAGGATATCATAATTTTTTAATTGCAATGCTTTGTAAAATACAACATTTTTTGTTTGGTTGTCTGGTTTGTTGATTGTCATTGCATATGCGAGACTTACTGGAAACTGACTGCAAGCGTTAAAATTGAATGCCATGGCGGTTGGAATCATTGGGATCCGAGGTATCAAAACATTTTCTCCCTTGTATTTTCCTTTAAGCATTGTTGCTTCGATGACGTTATTCATCAGTTTTTTTTACCGTAAGTCGGGTGCCATTACAAAGACGTGGTTGGCTTATATTTCGTAACATTATGATTACCGATCCAACTTTTAGTTTGAATTTATGAGGAGGTAATCCGGGTTATCCCAGAGAGTTCGATTGGATAGTTGACGACATCGTTCTGAGAAGTAATGGAATCTACCGATTTGTACGTCTCCAATTTGCCAGCGATTTCACTTTGAATCTTAAAATTCAGTTCGTCGACATCAACGTAGCTAATATAGCACGTTCGCTCAACAAATCATGATTTCTGTAATCTTGTGTAATGTTTGAAAACACCTTTCGGATGAGTTCGGACTTTGATTCGGTGAACCGGGATTTTGTCGTTTTCTATGTCCAGCAATTGTTTGGAAAATACGTCTCGAGATTGATTGTTTTGCAGCTCGACCCGCATTTTCAGAGTCAATTTGAGCTTCCTAACGTGTTTCCACAAAGCAGACGACTTCAAACATGCATTTAATTCATCGGCGGGCGTTGATCGTGGTATCACTGGAAGTGTTTGCCAAAAATCACCTGCCAACAAATCATCGTACCTCCAAATCGGCTTTGATTGTTTCGTAGTAGGCGTAAAAGTAGCCGTGGTAAATATTTCTTTCGATGGAAACTTAAAATGCATTGATACGAACATTTGAAAGAAAAATTAGTCAAATCTATGGAGCCGTTTTCGGATTTTAGGTAAATCGTACAAAGTGGGCGGGACAAAATGTTCTTGCCGTATAAGCCTAAGTTGGACCATGGCGATCACTTTAAAGAAGAAATCGTCCTGACCGATTTGGACCATCCTCAAGTTATGTGCTTAATGGAAAAAGTGGGCGTAAAAGTAGGCGTGGAGTTATAGCGTCAGGAAGGAAAACCCGACTTATTTTTATATAATAGATTTGCAAAATGCAGCAAGGCTTCTAATTTCTTGCAGACATATACAAAATCAAGCTGCATGCAAAACAAGCCATAAATGATTAAAATTTACAACTTTTGATTTTATTCATAAAAGTCGACAAATTTAACTCAATTTAAGAATTTCATAAAACGCAATAGTTGTATGGGAGCCCCCCTAAGAAGTGGTGATAAGGGGAAAGTATGTCTCGAGAAAATGTTAAAGACAAAAAACAAAATGAGGTCGGCTATATATTTTA
The DNA here is from genome assembly GCA_930367215.1 of Pollenia angustigena. Classification (NCBI taxonomy): domain Eukaryota; kingdom Metazoa; phylum Arthropoda; class Insecta; order Diptera; family Polleniidae; genus Pollenia; species Pollenia angustigena. The sequence continues at coordinate 53,429,991 of OV884056.1, read as the reverse complement.
TCCCACTAGGGGCAACTCCTGCGCATTTATGGGTCTTTTTCTTCAAGTCTTGTCTGCATTGAAATTATACTACAAAAAATTTAATTTTTGAGAAATGAGCAAAGCGCATTTTAGGCTTTCGATGATGGGCCACTTTGTCGAGCATTGGTGGCCGTATATCACGAATATGTTAAGCCTTATCAAACAGTGCAGTTTTCTGGATGTAACGCAGTTTGGAGGATCTCTTGTGAACTGGGTCCAGTTTCTACAAATCAACAAGTAAAATACTTTAAAAAAGCAACAATTTTTGTTTTTGATTCAAACATATTTTATTCAAAAAATTAAAATTTTCTATTCAAAATTTACAATTGACTACTTAACTTTATTTTTTTTTTTAATCCCCGCGAAGCTTGACGCTTGTCTGCAGGAAATAAACCAGAGTCTCTTGCGGGAATCGAACCCGCAACCCCGGGGTTGATAGACTAGCTCACTACTAGCTAGCCTACCGGGGCACTCTAGACATATTTTAACATATGTATTTTATTTGTAGATTTGTAACTTGTGGTTTTGAGAAACAGGGCCCTCGTCTCACTTGGTATGCAGCAATTTTGTTTATTAATAAACCCGTTAGGCCGAGGCCACGCAATGAGCGGCTAAGCGTCAAGCGGCTGAGCGATGAGCGTCAAAGCGTCTCAAGTTTGAGCGGCAAGTGGCTTATTACTGAGCGTCACTTCTGAGCGGCTAGTTGTTAAAATGCCATTGTAAAGAGTGGCTTGTTCAATGTTATTACGCGAAAATCGTATTCATAAAAATGTAATGCGTTTTTTAAGAAAAAAAAAAAAAATTGCAGCCTGTTTGTCGATTTCGAGCGAAGACTTCGTTCGCTTAACTTACATTTAAAACAAATTATAAACAAGTTAGAAAGTATAGTCGGTCAAGCCCGACCATATGGCACCCTACAACACAGTATTAATAAACACATCATGCTAATGTGTCCATTTTTATCAAGCAAAGGGAATGAAACCATTTATATACAAATCTACCCAATATAATACTGCCGTATGTCTGTGAAATGCTTTGATTTACTGTTGCTAAAAGTTAACACCAAATTGACAAAACAAAAAAATAATTTCTCGGTCATATTTTTAATTTTAAAATTTGATAATCTGTCTTGCCATAATTCGGTCGGCTTTGTACGGTTGAAATCATAAGCTCCATATTAACTTTTGTCATGTTTATTTTTTGACGCTCAGAAAACAACTAAAAATTAGAACAAGTTTTATTCCTGAGCGACGCCGCTTAGCCGCTCAAAAATTTCGCTCGCATGCCGCTCATTTCGTGGCCACTTCAATAGTATTTCATATGTTTTAATTTTTTAACGCTCATCGCTCAGCCGCTTGACGCTTAGCCGCTCATTGCGTGACCTCGGCCTTAGGCAGAAACTGAGCCGTGCGCGATTAAAAATTACGAAGCCATCTTTAAGTTGCGCGAATCGATAACTGCATTTAAAAGTAAATTTGGATAAGTTGTTTCAAGCGTGAATCTATTCATGAGGCTTTGCCAGAGAATGTTGATCATAAATGTCAGAAAGTCTGGGCAGTGTGACACTTCGTTTGACAGCTAGCCCTTTCGTTAGTTCCAATGTTCTTAAAAATACACCCTTTATAAAAAATAAAAATGGCCTTTTTTTATTAATGCTTAATTGAACATTTAGCAAAAGGTAGATTAGTGTTTTTGTCTTCAGCATGTCACCAATTTCTTTGGTTGAATCCAAGTTATGCGGCCTTTAAGTTTGGATATGTTAAATTGTTTAAAGTCTGCTAAATTTTCATCTGATTTCAAAATTGTCGCAATAATTTTTATCAAAAATCGGTGGATTTTATAAAGCATTGAGAGACGCGAGAGAATTTCTTTATTTTTTCATTTTGAGAAGAAGAAAAGCCACAAATTCTCTTTGTAAATAAAAATTCAAATAAATGTTTCTTTTTTCGTTTGAATTTGGACTACTGTTTAGGCCAAGATTGAGAAATAACGGTTACAAAAAGTTAACAATATAAAAGAATTTTATGTTCCCAACCCATAGATCGGATATATATTAATGAAAAATTTTGAATACAAAACTCATGATTAAAGAAAAGAGGCAAACATTTGAAAACATTTGTTATTTTCAATCTGTCCCACTTTGTGTTGCCGAAGCAGAGGGGCTTAAAAGCATGACGACTTAACTTTGTTTATTTATTTCTTGCTCTACATCATGCATACACAACAATTCTCCATAAATTAAAATAACTTTAGATAATTTTCTAAAGAGTTCCTTTTATAAAACAAATTTTAAATTTCGATTTTTTTTCATACAAATTTTTGTTTATGTTTGTTTAGTTAATTGAACTCCTTGGTAATCCAAATGTCACTGTATATCTTGTTAATGATGATATCAGTCATTAACTTAAAAAACGACATTTTTATTGCAAAAAACTTTTTGCTAAAATATAAAAATAAAATATAAAGATAAAAAGGAGAAATTTGTGTGGAGCATATTTGGTTAATTTTCCTAAATAATTGTTATATACCATTATCCTGCAAGACAGAGCCATTGCGTTATTTTTTTGTGCTTCTAAACTTTGAAAATTGTAGGAGGACGTTACTTTATTGCAAAGCAATCAGAATTTATGGCTTAAAGTTAAATCTAAATGTTAAACATGTGTTTTTGAGATGAGTATAAAAATAAGTTAAGTAAAGAAACGTAAATTTTTATTGAAAAAGTTTGAACAAGAAGAGTTTAAGAACATGTTTAAAAAACAGAAAACTGTTTGTAGAAATAGTTTCTTTTTCATTTGGCTGTAGAATATTTTCGTTATCCTCTGCAAAAAATATAGAGGATATCGTTGGGTACTAGGTAGATGCCAACCACTTACTATACTAAAAATATATACATAATTTAACTGTAATGAGGACAAAGTCTATCGTATTTTCTCATAGACGCCACAGAAAATTTCGCCAAAGAGTTTTTGTACCCATCAACCTTCTAAGTATACTGGTATTTGAATTCAATTCGGCACAAAAACGTTTTACTGCGATTACCGTACTCATATTTGGCAAATATTTAACCACAATTTATATTTTTAATAGTTGAAATTCAAAATAATTTACATTCTTGAAAAAAAAAAACATATAATACTTAAGGCCCAACTTTAATATGCTTAAGTTGGCTTAAGCAATTGTACGAATACTTGTGAGTCATATGTGTCGAACCATATTGAACTTAAGAAAACTTTTTGGTTAGTTTTATGAAACTGGCATTTGTTTTAAGCAAAGTGCGAAACAGATCGCGCTTTCCGTACGGAATTAAATATTTTTTGATTTTATTTTTTTTAATGCTTTTTTATATTTTTACTTTTTGACAGTAGCTTAAGACAGCTTATACATAATTAGTTGATTTGACGTATGTTAAGAAAATAAAGGAAAGCAAAAAGAAACAATTATTCCTGGCGAAGTTTATCTTTCTACGTTGGCCGAAAAATTTTAAAGAATCATTAGTGATTATCAGGGAAACCACAAATATGCAATTGCATGTTTTTCCTTGAGCGACCAATGAAGGCAGAAATAATATAGCTATCCGTTTTAGAGCTTTTTATGAATTTTGGCATCGATTTGTTAGGGCATATTTTGGCATATTTTACCGTTTGGAGCATATTTTTGCATAATTTAGTTAAAAGAGCATTTTTGCAACATTTTTTACGTTTTTAGCGCATAATTTGCCTTTTTAAGGCAAATTTGATACATGTTCGTTTTTTTTTGAGATGCCTCTTGTAAGCTTTTGCAGCACATAAAAATTATTTTTTTCGAAATTCTGGTTAACGGATGGCTTTTCTGTTTTAAATAACTATCTGTATACCCAACGTGTTGCTTTAATTTCGCCATCCACATTTAATTTTTACTCTTAAATGCAGACAAAGCTGGTTGTCATTAAAGATTATGTTATTTTAAACTTTCAAAAAGCAATACAAGACATACGTATTAGTACACCGATCAACCGAGAATCACTTTTTAAAGTGATTTAACGATGCCCACACAAGTTGCAATTTTGTACATAATTTGATCCAATTTGGTAAAGACATTTTAATTGTATCAAGGACGAAGTCTATGTTAATGATGGTGAGAATCGGTCTTTAATTTAATATATTCCCCAAAAAAACTTCTTTCCAAATTAGACTATTTGTGTACGTAAGTCATCTTATTTTGTTGGCATTAAGATTAAATTCTTTTCGAATTGGTCTGTAAATACTATGGTGTTTACTTTACCGATTATAAATGTTGACTAATTTGTTTTCAAATGAGCAATTTTGATTTTTTTGTGAATACTTTTTAACATTTTGAGGGCATGTTTTCGAATTTTTTCTGCATATTTAATGCGCATAAAACGCATTTTTTAGAGCATATTTCTGGTTTCCCTGGTGATTATTCTAATATCTTATCAATCAAATTATAAATTTATCATCTATTATGATACAAAAAACTGGTCTTTATATATTTCAGTACATGTGGTACTTTATTTTCTTTCGCGAACTCCCAGGACAGTTATTTTTAAAATGCCAACTTTAAATTGGTCTTTTGCAAATTAACGAAAGGTTGTTCTTCTTTTTTTATCTTGAGACACCAAAATAAAAAGATTTTGTAATATTAACAAAAAACAAGTTAGAGTGCTATATTCGGCTGTGCCGAATCTTTGATACCCTCCACCGGCAGTTCGAATGTTTTAGGACTAATATCTGTATGATGTCTATTTATTATTATAATCTTTGTAAAAACAGACATCTGCATTAAAATTTGTTGCGGTTTAGACCTAAATACAATTATTGATCGACAATCAGAATCAATTTTAAAAAGTTTGAGTAGAATATCAGTTTAAGATAAACTTAAATGATTTTCAAGAGAACAAATTATATAAAAGCCATGGTAAGCTATGAACCAATCATCCCAAATTCTGCAGAACGATTTCTGGTATTAAAAAACATAAATTTCAATACAGCGGTGCAATTAGTTTAAGCGTTTGCAGTAAATTTCAGAAGGCTGGAATCTAAGGAAAATTATGGACCGTATATCACAAAGTTGCATAGCATTTTTCTGGCCATATGAAGCTAAACTGGAAGAAAGTTTACCGCGTATTTAATTATTTTACCAGGCTTTATATGAGGCCTATGGTAAGTTATGCACCGATCTTCACCAAATTTCACAGTGTCATTTCTAGTTCTATAAAACTGTGATGTATCAAATTTTGTTATGATAGCGTTATTTTTTACGGATTTAGGCGTACTAAACTGTTTTCTGGAAGTAGGTGTTATATGGGGCCTATGGTAAATTATGGACCGATCTTCACGAAACTTAATAGTTTCATTTCCTATTTAACTGTGACGTGCCAAAATTTGTTATGATAGCATTGTTAGTTGGGGTTTTAGGCTTACTACACTGTTTTCCGGGAGTAGGGCTTATATGGGGCCTAGGGTAAATCATAGACGGATCTTCAAGATATTTTACAGCGTCATTTCCAGTTAAATAAAACGAACTTTTGCGAAATCTTATATCATTCTGTGCATTTTTCCACCATTTATGTTAGTTTTTGTAACAAAATTATCAATTTTTTTAGGTGGTGGTTCCACAAACTGCTTAGGATAACTACAAGCAATTTGACACCAAGTCAAGGACCCATAATATATATACCTTATAGGGTCTGAGATGAATAATAAAAAAGTTTCACACGGAATGACAAACTTAATATACCCTCTTCACAACTAATTGTGGTGGAGGGTATAAAAAGTGATAAGTTTATAATATTAAATATTAAATTTGAAATTTTAATTAAATTTATTTATTTGTTTTTTATTATTATTAATAATTTGTTGCCTTACACATAAAGAAGTTAGGACTAAATCATTTTCTACTTAGTTATTTAAATAAATGTTTTTTTTTTTTTTGTGAATGTTGATTCAACTAATTTAATTAAAAGCTTTTTGAATATAAATTACCGCATGATATGAATTTTTAAAGTTTTATCTCAACCATGATTAAATTTTCTGCGTTTAGTTAAAAAAAAAGTATCAAATATCGTTGGTCTTCTGTAGCAAGACACTATTTTTTCAAAATTAAATTTTACGCTTGCATACAAAATATCAAAATAATTAGTATTGTGGTTATTTTGTTGAACTATTTATGGTTTTTAAAAATATCAAAATATTTATAATTATATTCAAACGAAAATTCATTTCAAAAGATTTTGTTATTCGTGCTTAATTCCCAGTTTTTATTCTTGATAAAAACACTTGAAATTTATTGCTGATGGGATAAGCTATTCCTATGCGCATTTCACTGGTTGCTAAGGCCAGATCATCAGGAAACTTCATCCATAAAGATTTTAGAAAAACTAAAACGTTTTTGAGTTACGCGAACATATGTTGTGCAACCTCCTTAATTTTCGAAATAACGGTATATCTCGAAAACCAAAGCCAACATAAAGAAAAAAGTTTTAACTTTCTTAAAGTAAATTTTATTGCGTATTTTCTTTTTTTTTTAGTTTTTCAATAAACTAAAGCGTTTTTGAGTTACGCTAACATATGTTGTGCAACCTTCTTAATTTTCGAAATAACGGTATATCTCGAAAACCAAAGCCAACATAAAGAAAAAAGTTTCAACTTTCTTAAAGTAAATTTTATTGCGGAACTTCGTTTTTTTTTAGTTTTTCAATAAACTAAAGCGTTTTTGAGTTACGCGAACATATGTTGTGCAACCTCCTTAATTTTCGAAATAACGGTATATCTCGAAAACCAAAGCCAACATAAAGAAAAAAGTTTCAACTTTCTTAAAGTAAATTTTATTGCGGAATTTCGTTTTTTTTTAGTTTTTCAATAAACTAAAGCGTTTTTGAGTTACGCTAACATATGTTGTGCAACCTTCTTAATTTTCGAAATAACGGTATATCTCGAAAACCAAAGCCAGCATAAAGAAAAAAGTTTCAACTTTCTTAAAGTTAATTTTATTGCGGAATTTCGTTTTTTTTTAGTTTTTCAATAAACTAAAGCGTTTTTGAGTTACGCGAACATATGTTGTGCAACCTTCTTAATTTTCGAAATAACGGTATATCTCGAAAACCAAAGCCAACATAAAGAAAAAAGTTTCAACTTTCTTAAAGTAAATTTTATTGCGGAATTTCGTTTTTTTTAGTTTTTCAATAAGCTAAAGCGTTTTTGAGTTACGCGAACATATGTTGTGCAACCTCCTTAATTTTCGAAATAACGGTATATCTCGAAAACCAAAGCCAACATAAAGAAAAAAGTTTCAACTTTCTTAAAGTAAATTTTATTGCGGAATTTCGTTTTTTTTTTAGTTTTTCAATAAACTAAAGCGTTTTTGATTTACGCGAACATATGTTGTGCAACCTCCTTAATTTTCGAAATAACGGTATATCTCGAAAACCAAAGCCAACATAAAGAAAAAAGTTGTAACTTTCTTAAAGTAAATTTTATTGCGGAATTTCGGTTTTTTTTAGTTTTTCAATAAGCTAAAGCGTTTTTGAGTTGCGCGAACATATGTTAATCTATCTATACAATATATAATTTCTTAGTATGTCAGGATGTTTGCATGTATTTCCTATTCTTTCCGCAACTTTCTGAAGCCATCTGATGACATAGGAAGCTGAAATTTGGCACACTTGAAGTACTTTCTCTGCGGAAGATCGTAACGAAGCCATATTTTTGATTTTCGGCTTTTCAACTAGTATAACTATAAAGATCTGACAGAAAATATGTTTTTTTTTATAATATAGGGAACTTTGGGCCCCACCCGGCACGGCGAGGCACCGTCGGATTGACCTGAAAAATTAGATCATGATTTCTTACACCAAACCTCATATTTTAAGCAGCGCAAACAATTTAATTAAAAAAAAAAATTGCGACCAGTCTAGTGTACAGACAGTTTCTATTATGTTCTTACCCTCTGCTGTCACATTGTGTTTATGTGAGTAACGGCCTTTCTACATGAGACCTACGATATGTAAGTCATTATAGTTTTAATGTGCAGAAGAATAATTAAAAAATAGCAATTATATTAAAAACAGTGTTGCTAACATTTCACAAGCAATAATGGTTTAAGTAAAGTTTAGAGATAAGAAAATAGGTTAAAAAAATGGCAAAACTTATTGTTAATTAAATAAATCTGACAAAATTACAAAATATTGAAAAAACTAAATGGCTTTATCGGCAACACTAGTTGAAAAAATGAGTTAAAAAAAATTTAATGAAAAAACAAATAGAAGTGCTAAATTGGTCTGTGCCGAATCTTTGTTACCCTCCAGCGAGACAAAGAATATTTCACAAGTGGAAGTGCAATCGATAAGTTTTGAGTCAATCTAAAAAAAAAAAAAAAATTAAACTTACAGTATTAAAATTCGTATTCCTAAGGAACGTTTTCGAGAATTGGCTTTATATGAATAAATTATTTACCGATTTTCATGAATTTTTTTCCAGTCTCATAAAAGTATGACATACAAATTGTTTACTCAATAGCGTTATTTGTTAAGGTTTAATGTTTAAGGTATTCTTTAGTATTTATTGAGAGTGGAATATAGCAAGTTATTGACGGATTTTCATTAAATCAGGTGGTATAATTTCTAGTCATATAAAACAATTTCATGCAGAATTTAATGACAATCGGTGCATTCCGTCTCCAAATTATGTTACGTATTTTTTTAAACTGAAATATTAATTTTTGGAGGGGTTTTGCCATATTTCAGCGAATATTGAACCAATCACACCAATCTGACACCAAAATTGCCCTTTTCGGAGTGTTTCGAAACTGAGCGTGTTTTCAACAGATGGAAAGATAGACGGACATTATTAAACGGCTTAGAATTACTGAAGTATAAACAATATATATATCAGAGATGTAAATGAATCATTCATTTTTGATTTTATTCATTACGAATAAGCTAAATTTTGAATTAATTCTTTTCTAACAAAAAAATGAATTGAATGAAATTTGAGTCAATTCATTTGAATTCGGCAAAATGAATTGCAATTCATTTTTAATTAAAATGAATTGGTAAAATGAATTGCAATTAATTTCAAATTCATTTGAGTTGAATTGACTTTGAATTAATTCAAGAGTTAGAAAAGATTAATTGCAAGTCATTTCCAATTAATTTGAATTGATTTTGAAAAAAGACTACTGTAAGTAAGTGTGAAGAAGCATTACTCCCGTTTTGTTATCCAACTCATTTTATTATATCAAACAGCATTACACTCATTTCGGATATCACCTAGTACGAGATAATCGTCGAAAGGCATAGAAAATAATAAGAATAGAAATTCCAATGATGAACTGTAATTAGCAGGTAACGGCAGAATATGACTTGAATTAGTAGGAAGCTGCGAAAATCCTATCAGCATGAGCATTTACTCATTTGAACTAATTCAAAATCAATTCAAATGAATTGGAAATGAATTGCAATTCATTTTTTCTAACTCATTTGAATCAATTCAAAGTCAATTCAATTCAAATGAATTGCAATTCATTTTACCAATTCATTTTGCCCAATTCAAATGAATTGACTCAAATTTCATTCAATTAATTTTTTTGTGTGAAAAGAATTAATTCAAAATTTGCTTAATAAGTGCATGAATGATTCACAAATTAATTCAAAAATGAATGATTCATTTACATCTCTGATATATATTAATAAATCTATATATATTTTTATAGGGTCATAAAGGAATATTAAAAAAGTTTTACAACGAATGACAATCTTAATATACCCTCATTCATTACTTATGGTGTAGGGTATAAAACCATAATTCTCATTTAAGATTATCGCATTCTACACTGACTGTGAAGTCATTACGCAACATTTATAACTGCAAAGTCTTGCTGTATGAACTAACGAATAACATGCAACTTTAACTGGCTGCACATTCTTTTATAGAAAAATTGAATTTTTCATTATTTTCAGAATTATCGTTTTCATAACTACCATCATGGTAAAGTTAAATGATTTACAAAAGAATGTAAAATATCATTACCAGCTTCTTCCATAATATGTAAGAAGTTAATCCGCATTTAATTAACTCTTGGTTATAAGCAGCATACACGATTAAAGAAGACGACTGTACCATTAATTATGGAAATATGCCACAAGAGAACTGTTAATTAAAATGAATATATTATAGCAGCGAAAACAAATTAAAAAAAGAAACGAAAAAACTGTATTCGGCCCGGCCGAATCTTTATTCATCTTTATAACTTTAGTTGAAATAAAATAACAAAATTAAACCAACTAGTTTGAAATAATTTTTAAATATCAATTTTAACATTCGTTAAACTTCTCGGCTCTGGTCCGGTAAATTGTTTTTGTAATTTCAACGTTAATTTTGCCTACGTTTTTTACCTTTAAGTATTCTTTTAAAATATGACAACATTTGTATTTTTATTAATTTTTTGAATTAACAGTCAAAAATCGATGGTGTTAAATTCACTACAGTTTAACTAGAGTTGTCAAACCCGATTTCCGAAACCCGATTTTGAAAAATCGATTTTTTTCTATTTTTCCGGTTTTTTTAAAAGGGCTGGTTTTCAAAGTATTCGAGAAATCGAGTTTTTGGTCTCGAATAATCGGCTTTTTCTTATATTTAACAATTAAATTATCTTGCATTCGAGGACATTGTTTAGTAACAACTGTTCAGTTTTATAAATTGTACTTTTTTTGAACATGTGTTAGGTACTTGAATTTACTAGAAATTTCCGTCTTAAGTACGAATGTACCTACATACTCATATCTTGTGTTTATCTTGAAATGGACAAACCCAAATTGCATATCAACTGACGTAGGTACACATATACCATATTACCAGATGTGGGTTTTTCCATTTCATGTAAGCAGGGATTAAAATAAGTGAATAGAATTACAAATTTCTCCACACACGCGGTGTGTCTAATTGTGTAAATAAATATGTAAATAAATATATAAGTTAATAGTATTGTTACGTTACTGCCTTTCAATAACGTTTTGGTTTATTTCCTTTATAATAAACCGTTTCGAGTTCTTTTATTGCAATTCAAATAAAACAAATAAACACAACACTTTTGCTACTGTTTACAATTTAGACACCTTTATTTAGTACTTAGTCACTTTAACAACCGTAATTTTATAATCTTCACAGCGGGATACGCTTTTGACAAAGTCAGAACTTAGAATGAATCATGCCATCTCTTGCGATCCTATTTATACTCGGGCAAATGACCATAGAAAGTTCGAGTTCTGAAGTCTAGATGGCTCTATAAAGTTTTAATAACGGCTATTTCGTTAATTAAACTTATTCAGCTATTACTATCTATATGGCTGAATTAATTGAGTTATTAGGCATCATAAACTAAGGCATACTTTTAGGCGTTGCCATAAATTGAAATAACTTAATAACGAACATTCTAGTTTACAGTGAAGTACAATTATGCACAACAATTTTAACATTACATCTGTACATTGATTTTTACACTAGAAGTGTGCATAACTTATACAATAACAATTTTAACTAATAAAATAACTAGCAAATACTTAATAACCAATCAATACAAGATAACACATAAATTAATCTAATTCTTAACCAATAATTACAAATAATTCTTAACTAAAGTTACTTTCGTAACACTGCCCCCCACTTAAGCCTGTTCGTCCCGAATAGGCTCAAAATCACCTCTTCCATAAGGGGCTAATCGTTCCAAATGAACAACTTTCATTTTGGCTCTTGGACTTTTATATTTCTGTATTCGGTATACAACATCATTTAATTTCTTTATCACCTTATATGGACCATCCCAATGTGTCTGTAATTTGGGAGATAATCCTTTCTTTCGCTGGGGATTGAAAAGCAAAACTAACTGGCCCTCCTTAAATCCTTCCGAATTTGCCGCTCGATCGTATCTGGCTTTCATCTTGTCACTAGACAACTTAATGCGGTCTCGAACAAATTCATGAAGTTCATTAAGAGTTTCTTGTTCTTGTGAGGTGGAGCCTTCAATGTTTTCACCAGTTGGTATTGGCTTAACGCCAAACTCTAGATCCCCTGGTAGTCTCAGTTCTGTTCCAAACACAATTTTGGCAGGTGTACGAGAGGTGGAGTCGTGAACAGCTGACCTATATGCCAACAGGAATTTTGAAATGTGTTCATCCCAGTCTTTTTGTTGTGTGCTGACTACTTTTCGCAAATGTTCCTCCAATGTACGGTTAAATCTTTCAACCATGCCGTCAGATTGCGGATGCAATGGGGTTGTTCTTGTTTTTCTTATTCCGTACAATTCACACATTTCCTTAAATATAGCAGATTCAAAATTTCTGCCCTGGTCAGAATGTACTTCTAATGGAACACCGTAGCGGCACACCCAATTGTTTACGAAGACGTCTACCACTGTCCTAGCTTCTTGGTTTGGGATCGCATATACCTCCGGCCATTTACTAAAGTAATCGATGACTACTAGCACATATTTGTTTCCGGCATTACTTACAGGAAATGGTCCAGCTATATCCATTGCGATTCGCTCAAATGGGGCACCAGAATTATACTGTTGTAGTGGCCCACGACTTCTCCTTACTGGGCCTTTAGCGGCAATGCATTGTGCGCAATTTGCTATCCAATCAGTTACAGCTTGTTGGCAGCCAACCCAGTAGAAGCGTTGTTTTAATTTTTCTAAGGTTTTAGTCACACCTAGATGACCACCGCTAGGACCGTTGTGAAATTCACTCAGAACTTCCTTTACTTTCGCCGACGGCACTACTATAAGGTTTTTAACTGATTTTCCGTCAGTACTTTCCCACGTACGGTATAAGCAGCCATTTACTACTTGAAGGCTATTCCACAGAGCCCAGTATGCTTTCATCAGTGGACTTTCAGGCGTAATTTCATTTCGTGCGGGTCTTCTACCTTCTTCCTTAGCTATCAGAATTTTAGCTAAAATGGGATCATTTCTCTGCGCCATCGACCAGTCTTCATTGGATTCTATTTGCAATAGACGAACGTCACAGATGTTTTCCTTTCCTTCAGCCCTTACGCAATGCTTGCATTCCAGCTTACAGGGTCTTCTTGACAGAGCATCCGCATTGCCATGTTTTCCACCTTTTCTGTGTTCAATGCTAAAATCGTAGCTCTGAAGGCGTTCAATCCAACGAGCCATCTGGCCTTCCGGATTTTTAAATTGCAGCAACCACCTGAGTGCAGAATGGTCTGTTCTTAAATGAAAATGTTGGCCATACAAATATTTGTGAAAATGTTTTATGCACTCAAGTACTGCCAGAAGCTCTCGCCGAGTCACGCAGTAATTTCGCTCAGGCTTTGAAAGTATTCGACTGTAATAGCCTACGACTTTCTCTACACCGTTGACCACTTGGGACAGCACACCTCCAATTCCGAATCCGCTCGCATCAGTATCTAGCACAAATTTTTCGCCCGCGATTGGATAAGCCAAAATTGGTGCTGAGCACAATAATTCCTTTAGCTTCTGGAATGCCCGTTCCTGTGGTTCACCCCAGTCATATGCCTGCGCCTTTTTGGTCAATTCATGCAGACTTGCAGCAATATTTGCAAAGCTCGGTACAAAACGCCTGTAGTATGTACATAAACCTAGAAAACTGCGTAGCTCATGTAGATTTTTAGGGCGCGGCCAATCCATAACTGCTCGTATTTTTTCTTCGTCTGTGGAAATGCCATGAGATGTTACACGATGCCCTAGGTATTTTACTTCTTTCTGGAACAGTGAACATTTCTTGACACTTAACTTGAGTCCGGCTGTAGATATACGTTTCAACACCTCTTCGAGGTTTTTCAGGTGTTCATCAAATGTTTTTCCCATGACAATTATGTCATCAAGGTACACCAAACATGTCTTTCGGTGGAGACCTTTCAACACCTGTTCCATCAAACGCTCGAATGTAGCCGGAGCATTACAGAGCCCAAATGGCATTACATTAAACTGCCATAAGCCATCACTTGCACTAAAAGCAGTTTTCTCTTTATCCTTGTCTGCAATTTCTACTTGCCAATAGCCGCTCTGCAGATCTAATGTGGAAAACCATTCTGTTCCGGCTAACGTATCCAGGGTGTCATCAATCCTAGGCAGTGGATAACTGTCCTTTTTGGTGACGTCATTTAATTTCCTGTAGTCTACGCAGAACCTAGTACTTCCGTCTTTCTTCTTTACCAAAACCACCGGAGAGCTCCAGGGACTTGATGATGGTATAATTATGCCGTCCTGTTCCATTTCATTAACCAGGTCTCTAACTTCATTTCGTTTTGCTAGAGGAATGCTTCTTGGTGCCTGTTTTATTGGCTTAGCGTCGCCGGTGTTAATTTCGTGTTTCACAATAGACGTCCTGCCCTGGTTTTTACCTTTCGAGGCAAAGATAAAGGCATATTTCTTGAGTAATTGTTTAGCCTTATTTCTCTCGGGCGGCCTCAGTTTTTCGGTCCATTTCCGCACATGTTCCTCTAACAATTCCTGGTCCTTTGTTCTCTTTTTAACTGCGTCTGAATGTTCCCCGCAACTTATTATTGCCTCTGTTGAAGCACATTGCCCAATCTTAAAGTTCTGCGTAAGAACTTTTTCGCTATTTGATAAATTTAAAACTCTTACTGGAACTAAGCTGTTTTTGGTTTTAACGAGGGCATTCGCTGTTACTATGTCACCTGTTATTGCTGCTGGCTCTACCACCCATAAACTATTGTTGTCCTCACAATCTCCCTCCATGCGCGCCCATACTATGGTTTCTGACTTGGGTGGCAATTTTTCACGTTCAAAGGCGAGTAACTGTCTTACATGAGCCTTGCTTTCGTATCCAACATCAAGGGGAATTTCAACATTACGCCAAGTCATAATTTGTTGTCCCATATCTAGACGAATACCTTGTCCAATCATAAAATCTGAGCCAATAATTACTTCGTCTACAATATCAGCCACAATAAATACATGGTGAGCGCTTGTATTGGCCATACTTAATTTTACTTTTACTTTCCCATAGACGGTGGCAGGTTCACCCGTAGCTGTTCGCAGACTCACACCCCTTAGTGGTTCGATGGACTGTTGTATTAAATCAGGTCTAATGATTGAATGTGATGCCCCAGTGTCCACAGTCAAAACCCGTTTTTGACCGTTGATATAACCACAAGCAGTAAGGTTTCTCTTACTCTGTTGCATTACTGAGATGGAGATTGTGGGGCTCATAGATGTGGGAGCTAGCTCATGCCCCGCAGTGCTAGCTCTTTTTAGTTTAACGGGGATTCTTGTGAGGACTGGCGATTACCCCGCTGGTTGTTTCTGGGCGGTGAAGCAGATCTTGAACGCTTTCTCTGTGCTTTGCAGTTACGTTGTATGTGACCAGTCTTTCCGCAGTTATAGCATTTTACCTTAGTTTTCGTTTTCTTCTCACTTAAAGCCTCCATAACTGCCTCTTTTAAATCTTGCACAATATCCCTTTCACCATTGGCGGACACATCGAGTCTTCGCACTCTGCCTACTTGTGGTCTTGAAATAATCCTTGCGGTTTCCTGGGCTAAAGCAAATGAAACAGTTTCTGCAAAGGTTGGTTTTTGTGATGCACATACCGCAAGTTTAACATCAGCATCACGAATGCCGTTTACAAATGCCTCAGTTTTGAAATGATCCAAAAAGGGATGATTCTCACCAGGATAAGTTAGCTGTACCAACCGCTCAATATCCAGTGCGAAGTCCTGTAAGGTTTCGTTTGCCTTTTGCATTCTGCCACGCAACTCCATTTTGTAGATTTCCTTTTTGTGTTCACCTCCATACTTACGTTGCAGTGCTATCATAATTTCATCATAATTGTTTCTGCTACTTACTGGTACACTTTCAAGCACTTCAGCCGCAGTCCCCTTTAAAGCAAGAATTAGCTCGATGGCTTTTTCCTCACTGTTCCATGCATTTCTGTTGGCAACTGTATCGAACTGGAACTTAAAAACATTTAATGGCACACTACCGTCAAAGCAAGGGGCCTTTATTCTAGTAGAAACTTCTGGAATAACCCGTACTGATCCCTCTTGGTTTTGAAGACTATTTACTTTTGCTTCCAGATTGTGTAGTTTTTCATCAACTTCTATTTTAACATCAGTCAACTTTTTGTTGAACTCTATTTCCATTTCATTTACTCTTTCATTTATTTCGCTGGAAATCTCCTGAAGTTTCTCATTTGTTATTCTGGAATTCTCTTGAATTTCAGCCAGGATGGTGCTAGACTTCTCCTCCATTTTTCTAGAAGTTTCATCAATTTTTCTAGAAGTTTCAGCCAAGATATCGTTAGAATTTTCTTTTATCATCTGTACCATGCTTTTGGAATTATCGTCCATTTTTCTAGAAGTTGCATCTGAATTTTCTTTTATCATCATTACCATGCTTCTAGAATTATCGTCCATTTTTGCCATCATAGCAGCAAACATTGTGTTAAAATCCATGTTGCTAGCTACTGCACGAGTACATACCTCTATTTCTTCTTTTTCCTCGAATTCGTAACTCGCAATGTCCATATTGCGTCGCTGGAATTCATCTAATAGTCTCTTCTGCAGCTCTGCTTTATTACCTGCAGTTGGCAGATCCAACTTGCCCAATTCTTTCTTGAGCTGTTCTACTTTTAGCTCTTCAAATTTCATTGCTGTCTATTTTTTTTTTTTTTTTTTTTTGTTATTTTTATTTCACTTTTTTTTTTATTTTATTTATTTTATTTATGCAATCTCACTTCTGACACCAATTGTTACGTTACTGCCTTTCAATAACGTTTTGGTTTATTTCCTTTATAATAAACCGTTTCGAGTTCTTTTATTGCAATTCAAATAAAACAAATAAACACAACACTTTTGCTACTGTTTACAATTTAGACACCTTTATTTAGTACTTAGTCACTTTAACAACCGTAATTTTATAATCTTCACAGCGGGATACGCTTTTGACAAAGTCAGAACTTAGAATGAATCATGCCATCTCTTGCGATCCTATTTATACTCGGGCAAATGACCATAGAAAGTTCGAGTTCTGAAGTCTAGATGGCTCTATAAAGTTTTAATAACGGCTATTTCGTTAATTAAACTTATTCAGCTATTACTATCTATATGGCTGAATTAATTGAGTTATTAGGCATCATAAACTAAGGCATACTTTTAGGCGTTGCCATAAATTGAAATAACTTAATAACGAACATTCTAGTTTACAGTGAAGTACAATTATGCACAACAATTTTAACATTACATCTGTACATTGATTTTTACACTAGAAGTGTGCATAACTTATACAATAACAATTTTAACTAATAAAATAACTAGCAAATACTTAATAACCAATCAATACAAGATAACACATAAATTAATCTAATTCTTAACCAATAATTACAAATAATTCTTAACTAAAGTTACTTTCGTAACAGTATATAAGGGAGTAAGTAGATGGACAATAGTGGAGAGGGTATTATGCATTTGTGCTGATGTGTGTAACGCCTTCAAATATTGGTCCTAGGCCCACCTTAAAGTATACCGATCGACTCAGAATCACTTTCTGAGTCGAACTAACGATATCCGTCCGGCTGGCAGGCTGGCTGGCTGGCTGTCCATGTAACCTTGTGCGCAAAGTACAGGTCGCAATTTTGAAGGTAATTTGATAAAATTTAGGACATAGGTTCTTATTGGCACAAGGACCAAGCCTATTGAAAATGGGCCAAATCGTAGGACCACGAGGGAAGATAGGGGGAAATTTCTTCCTCTCAGAAACTATCAAACCGATTTTAATGAAATTTAAAACATACATAGAACAATATCTTTATGGACACAAAAGGGACGCATTTTTTAAAAAATAGGACCTCGAGGGAAGATAGGGCCAATTTCTGCCTCTCAAACCGATTTTAATGAAATTCAAAACATAGATAGATCCATATCTATATGGACACATAAGCTATATAGTTTTTCAAAAATAGGACCACAAGGGGAGGTAGGGGGCAATTTCTGCCTCTCACAAACTTTTAAACCGATTTTAATGACTTTTATAAACATAGATAAATCCATATTTATATGGACATATAAGCATGATGTGTTTTTTAATACTGTGGTGTAGGGTATCATATGGTCGGGCTTGACCGACTATACGTTCTTACTTGTTATTGTTGTCGCCATACGTAACATATTAATCACAGTACCAAGCTATTGAACTTGCAGAATAATTCTACAACACTAACTTTTTTATAATTGCCAGCAGTATGAGTTAAGCGACTGTTCTGACTTTGGCTTTGGTTTCTGGTGTACAATCCAACTCAGTTGAGTTGAAATTAAAACAACTGCTAGTGATAAGTAGTAAATTTTTGATGCTTTTGTAAATCGCACAAAAAAAAAAAGTGTTAAAACCCATAATACAAAAACTGCAACATTTCAACTGAACCAGAGTTGAGTTGTAAACCGTAATAGAAGTAAAACCACTTAATGTTAACTGAAAAATTCAAACCCAAGATAAAAGGTCAAAAACAGTTAATAACAGTGACTTAAAAGAGTATTTTGACTACAAAGATAAATTTTCTAAAAGATCTGTAAAATTAGATCCGCTTTACATGGCATTACTGACAATTAACCTAATTTCAACGATAGGTGAACGTGTTTTGCAGTATTGTCCTCTATAAAAACTTTGTTGAGAAATCGAATTCCCCCAACTCATTTGACTTCTAGATAATTGTTTTTTATTTATTTTCTCTATTTGCAACCTACTTCTAAGCTTAAAAAATAGTATAATTAAACAAGTACATGGTATGTTTTGAGGATTTTAAGGAATATCTAAGAAGGAAAATGAATATTTTTTTTGTCAAGCTAATAGGGCAGTGATAACCAAGCCCCGAACTAAGAAAGCCCCGAACGCACGCACACAAAGATATTATGTGCTTGTGTGCGGTCGCAGAGACTGATGATAGTCTGATGTTTTGAAACGAACAAAGTTGTAATATACATGTGAATTTACGACCGTGTCTGTGTGAAAAAAACGATTATTGACTGGCTCGCTAGTCTATGGAGTGGTTATCACTGTAATAGGGCCTAAATTTCTTCAATGTAAATAAAATTCAATTTTTAATTACAATATTTTGTTCCCGACGTTTCGTCGATTGTTTGTCGACTTTTTCAAGGGATTGTAAGATGAAAATTTAATCACATTAAAAAGTTTTAGATGTACTCAGGATCATACAAATATAAAAATTAATTTTAATATTTAAAAAATACATATTACTTTAAACTTTAAATATATCACAGCTTAAGTAATGGCAACAATATGATTTTGTAGCAGCTCTGGCAAAAAAAAAACACGATGAATAAATGTAAGAACCCGAAAACTTCATAATCCAGGCAAACCAGTGCCCACCGCTGGTCTAGCACCGATATTTTTTAGTGTTACACACATCAGAACAAACGCATAATGCCCTCTCCACTATTGTAGTGTGGGTATAAAAACAAATATTTTTTTGTTTTATTAAACAGATTTCTATGTACATTTAACTTACATTTTATGTAGTAATAAACCTTACATGTGCTATTTTTTAGTTCTGCAAGACCGGCATAACTCAAAAAAATCCATTTCGAGATGAACGCATTCAAAGTTTTTGATTTGCTCTGACTGCTTAGAAAAAAGAAGACACATTCTCTTCAAATTGGGAAAGTATAAAATATATAAAAATGAATTAAATACACAATATAAAGAAAAACAAAGCGAACAATTCTGCATCTCTTACTCATAAATTTAATCTTTTGAGTTATGCCGGTCTTGCAGCAAATGAGCGATATGTACGTACAAAGTGCTTGTTTTTTTTAATTTTTATTAAATAAATAATTAAAAAAAACCGAAAACCCGATTATTCGAAACCGGGGTTTTGTTACAAAACCAAAAAACCGATTTTTTCAGAAGTCGTTTTTTTGAAGTATTCGAAACCCGGTTTTTTGGAATATACGAATATTTGACAACACTATAGTTTAACCAGGACGTAAGACATACATGTTAAAATTATGACAAACTCGTTACACCGTAAATATCTATACACAGCTCGATATCTTTTTGTAGAAATTACGGGCATAAGTTGGGCAGTAGGACGCATCACATTGTCATTATTTCTTAAGACAATCAGTCTGTCCTTGCTTCTAATGGGCCCCAATTAAAAAATTTATTGATGGAGGGGGAGTGTAAAATGTTTGTTCTGAAATTTGTATCGCATAAAGTTATAAGAAATGGAAATCGTTATATAAATCGATCTCAGTATGTCCACTTGTCCATCTGGTTGGATGTTTATGAAAGCATTGTTTTTTCATCCAATGAAATTATTAAAATATTTAAAATCCAAAAGCAAAAATATTATTTTTAATATACAAATTTGTTTTTGGTTACAAAATCAATTGAAAGTCGGTTTTCAAAGTACTAAAAAACTTCCCGCAGTGGCATTGACCTTCGCCTAAACACATATTTGTATGTATACCGTTTACCAATTCCCAACCGGATGCACTGCATTTCCTATTAACAGAAGCGATTTATATAATTTATTATAAAAAAAAGCAACCCAGTGGATATTGATAATTGTCAATGAATTATAATCCATGTACATAAAAATCTTTGGAAAGGCAAAAAAAAAAAAAAACAATACAATTTTCAAGCTACTACTCCGATTTGAGCTGACTAACTTGCAGCTCATTACTTTGAATCTTTTAAGTAATTTATAAGCATAACAAAAAAAAAAACCAACTCTATTATTGTACTTATGAGACATGTGTGTCCTAATAGAAGACCTTGTTTAGCAGACACAAGTACTCCTCGTCGCATTCAATACTTATTTATATTTTTTCAAATGTTGGCATTGGGAGTAAACTCTTCCACATTCCCTCTTTTAACATGAATTCTTAAAGGCTCTCAGGTGAAGAAATTTAAAATAGGAATACGAAAAAAGTCGTTTAAATTCTATTATTTGTGCGTTTTGTATAAAAATATAAAATAACGACGAAGTAGATAGAATGTTTGCTTTATCATTAATAATTATAAACAAACACAAAATTCTTTTAATAATTTGAATTTGTTGTGGGCACATTCGGCGGGGTGCAATAACGCCTTAAGAAATAAGGCCTTTAAGGCTTTATTTCTCAATGGAAAGTGAAATAAGGCCTTTATTTTCAAAAAGGTTTTATTGCACTTTGAAAGTGAAATAAAGTCGTAAAGGGGTTATTACACTTAAATTTCTTTTTAAATGAAGCAATAAAATTTCTTATTCTTATTATATTTTATTGAACAATTATAAAAAATTTCATATTAACAAAAAATAATAGAACATTAATAATTAAAAAAAAACGAATGTTAATTTAACTGCAACAATATTGAAAATCTTTGCTTTATAAAGTTTTTCTGCGTGGCGGCCTGCGGCCGATCTTAGGGGGTTTCTCCTCCATGGGACGCGGCAGGTGGCTTCGATTAATAAAGTTTCCCTGCGCGCGTCACACTACGGTTGATAATGAGTCGCGCGCAGGAAAACTGTATTCAGCGAAGCCACCTGCCGCGTCCCATGGCGGAAAAAACCGCTAAGAGCGGCCGCAGGCCGCCACGCAGAAAAACTGTATTAAGTAAAGATTTAGGTGGCTTTTTCCTACGTAGTGCATAAAGTCCATGGACATTATGTCACTATTCGTGTGTCACAATGCTCATGGACATTATGATATGCCACCGGAAATATATACTTATATGTTCATTATAAGCAATATGTATTATTAGGAGTTGTTTAAAGATATCGGTCGAAATGCTGCTACCAACAACAACAAAAATCGATAAATTTAACAGTGTTACAAAAGAATCAAAAAATATAAAATAAAGGCTTTATTGCACCATTGGCTAAATTCCAATAAAGGCTTTATTTTACTTTCAATTGAGCAGTAAAGCCTTTTTCGCAAAAAAGGTCTTATTTCTCAATTGAAAGTGAAATAAAGCCCTAAACGCCTTATTTCTTAAGGCGTTATTGCACCCCGCCGCACATTCTTTTGTTGGTTTTTTTAAATTTTTTTATTCTAGTCAGTCTGTATCGAGTTTATTATTCAATAGAATTGCATAAACACAGCCGCTTAATTTTCATAAACAAATGCGTTTTAATCTTCTTCTATATATAAAAAAAGTTACATTGTGGTAGTAATTGATGTTCTCTGTAATGCGTTAATCGATTTTGTTTCTACGTTCTTCAAATGTGTATTGGTTCATGAGTTATAGCCGTTTTATTGAATACTGCATTCATTCCGAAACATGTTTTTATTTATTCAAAATGCCCTTAATTTTGAATTCCTCCGAAATGGCTTGACCGATTTTTAAGAAAATGTTAGGTAGAGTATATTTTAAATCGCTAGAGGGCGCAAAATATTGCAATAGGGGTAAAAGCTCCCACTCCCCAAACATCTAACAATGTAACATCTGAAAGTGATTAGGGAGTAGGGGGTGAAATAGGGTAAGAGGGCTAAAAGCTCCCCCTCCCTCTATCTTCTTAACTAATCAACCGGGTTTCTTAAAATTTGGCATGCATACACTGTGACATCGGAAAGAGGACAGGGCATTACATAGGCCAAGAGGGGTAAAAGCTTCGCCTCACTTTATCTTCTTAACAATTCAATTAATTTTCTTGAAATTTGGCAGGGAAATAGTGTAACATCTAGAAAGGACTATAGCCTATAATTTTTTCTTAAAATTTAGCTAGCAGACACTGTTACATCTGAAAGTTATAAGTTATGTGGCAACACAACGTTTGCCGGGCCAGCTAGTTTTTTTTTGTATAAGTAAGTCTGATACTGTCATATTATACCATTACTTTCTTATTTCATGGTAATTAGTTACGAATTTTACTGTCTTAAACATTAAAATCTCTTTGCAAATTAATTAGCAAGAAAAAAACTTTTTGCACAATTTGTTTATGTCTTTGACAGAAATGATGTATTACCAGGAATCATTAACGAATTAAAATGAATTCACTTCGTATTTCTTTTTTCTTTGTTACTTTAAAAATAACAAACAAGGGGCCCATTAATAAAATATTTTTTTTCCAAGAAAATAATCTTAAGGATTGTGGCATTTTTTATATATTTTAATGAGTGATTCTTAATACATGAATCATTAAAATTATCAAAGTTTAAAACACTTTTCATAATTTAAGACACATACGCATTTAGGCAAAGTAGACTTGTGTAGCTTTAAAAAGGATTATTTAGGAAATAATATTTAATTAATTATATATTACAATTAATTAAAAGTACTTTAAAAAACTTTTGGTATGAATAAATTAGATCACATGCCCAACAAACACGGAGGTTTAATTTTAAAATAATTTGAAATCAAACCTTTTCTCAAACGATAAACGTTGGATAAAGATTAAAAAATTATTTGAAAATCATAGCATTCTCGGCAACAAGGGAAATTATTCTCAAACTGAGAAATTCATTTATCTTTGACTTGCTTTCAAACGTTATTCTCAAATGTTTCTCAAATATGGATTTCCTTGCAATGTGGAACATAAATAAAAAATATATTTTTTTAAACTTTAATTCAATATTTATTTAAATAAACTGTCAGCTATACTTAAATAGCTTAAAGAAAATATAATGTTCTTTCTGCCCACAAAGACAAAATTCTTGGAAAGACGAAATACTTGGCCTCTTTTTTATTTTGAGGCTTGTCATGGCGTACCACCGAGGTCGTATAGCAAACTTTTATTTTCTTTTTTTCCCATTTTATTTTTATTCGCCTTCTTACACTTTGTAATTAATATTTTACTCACAAATAATTTATATTATTTCACACAGAAATTAAGGTCTTCTAGCAGCGAATTCACTTTACTTAACATGTAGTTTTCCTTTAATTTTACTTCAATCGCTTCTGTGATATTAACTTTAAGTTGTGCTTTACTTTTTTTTGTTAAATGTGTTTGTGCAATTTAATTTTATTAAAAAATCTGTCGATGTTTATAATGTAAAATAATATATATTTTTTACGACCCTTGAAAAAGTCACCAAAAAAGTGACGAAACGTCGGGTGAAATGTAATAAAATTGTTTTATTTACATCAACATCGTTAGGTCTTATTAGCTTACAAAGAAAAATAAACTGAAAATTAATAATTAATTGGCCAAAGAAATAAATACGAACGCTTTTTTTAATGTTTACATTTATTTTTCGCTTTAGTGTTGCCAAGCTTATTATTGATTTGAGAGTAAGGCGGTGCGCAAAATGACCCCAGGAAATATGGCCCCAAAAGAAAAATGAAAAACGGCCCCAAAATTTTACATGAGACACAACAACACGCAATTTTGGCGCAATTTTTTTGTTTTTTTTGGGTTATTTTTCATTTTTTCGTTAGGGTGTTTTTGCATTTTAAGTGGAATGAAAAATGACCCCAATATCAACGAATGAAAAATGGCCCCAAATAAAATCACAATTTTTAATTTGGGGCTATTTTTCATCTACTAATAAAAAATGCAAGTTTAAAGAAATGAAAAATTACCCCAAACATTTTTACACAAATTTTATAAAATTCTATGTAAAAGTTTCTAGGGATAACAAAAAAATAAACCCTAATTCTTATACCAAAGTAGAGAAAATCCTTGCCGGTTATGCAGAGATGCTTTAGTTAGCGAAGCCGGTGTTTGTTATACCATAGAGGAAAAAATCCTTGAGACCGGCCGAAGGCCGGCTATTACGAGAAGAGTTCGTTATACCAGAGAAAAGAAAATCCTTGCGCCCGGCCGAAGGCCGGCTATGTAGTGAGTGAAGCTTTAGTGAGCGAAGCCAGTGTTCCTTATACCAAAGAGAAGAAAATCCTTTCACCCAGCCGAAGGCCGGCTATACAGAGAAGCTTTAGTTAGCGAAGCCAGTGTTCGTTATACCATAGAGAAAAAAATCCTTGCGCCCGGCCGAAGGCCGGCTATAACGTAGAGCTTTAGTAAGCAAAGCCAGTGTTCGTTATACCATAGAGAAAAAATCCTTATGCATGGCCGAAAGCCTTACCGTGCTATCAATCGTACGATTTTTAAAACCAAAACTGTATAATTATCGGGATTTTGAAATCGGGATTCTAAATTTGGGATTTTTAGTTTTAGGCATATGAACTCCACCGAAAATGTTTAATGTCACTTTCTTTGTGTTCTTTTCTGGGGTTAAAATTCATTATAAATTTTGAGGTGACTTTTCATAATGAAGAATAACCCCAAATTTAGGGTCATATTTCATTTTATTTTTAGCGTTATTTTTCATTTTAGTTTTAGGGTTATTTTTCATTTTTTTGGGGTAATTTTTCACTAAAAAAATGGGGCCATGTTGCATTATGAAAAATAGCCCCAAATTTGGGGTCAATTTTCATTTATTTTTTTGGGCCATATTTCGCAACGCCTGAGAGTAACAGTTGATAATAATTTGATACCAAGTTGAAAAAACATTGTTAGTCAAATGTTTATATTCAAATCATAATCAATTTGAGTTCAAATGTTAAAATCAAACAATTGAAAAAGGTTTGAGAATTTTGTTCGATGACAAATGATAAAGTCATTTCATATCAAAGCTTTAACCTCGTGCAAAGTATTTTTATTTCAAATTAAAAAATCGATATTTTTTGTTTAAAAATGTTTAAATTGCTATTAATTCTTTAATATTAAGAAAACTTAAAAATATTGTGATCATAAACATTTTCGCTTAAAAATTAATTAGTTTTTAAATATTTTCGTGACTTAAACTTAAACTGCCTGTAATATTATCAATTTAACGCCTTATGTTCCTCGTGAACATTATATTTAAGTATATACTTGTTATATTACGGTATAAGTACTGTACATATTTAAATAAATAAAGGACATATATAATATATAATATTATCAATATCATTAAAAGAAAGAAATAATTTTAATGTGTGATTTCTTATACTTTCCATAAAAATCTGTTTAAGAGCCGTATGTGCAGAAAGCGTATGAGTGATATTTAATTTAACAAATTCTTAAGTTTAAATTCCGTGGCATATCTTAGGGAGCACTTTTACATTGTACAATGAGCGTATAACTGATACTTGTTTAATATATTAAGTATCCGTTTCAATTGAGTAACGGCCAATTTTCACGTTTGCTTTGAAATTACAATTATATTTAAAAACGTTTTAAATTCAAAATTCTCTTCTTCACTAAACGCTTAAATATAACTTAGTTCAGCGATGTGTTACTTTTAAATTCAATTTAACTTTTACACAGTACCATATGTTTTTTAAAGGTTGTTTTTCATCTACGAAAAAAAATTGGCAAAATTTCTTTGTAATAAATAAAATTAAATTCCGACGAAAAGGACGTGTTAGACGCAGAAATGTATGTTATACTTCAAACAACAATTTTACGGCGACTACGCACAATACGTACACGACCAAACCATTTTCACATTTTTGAGGACGCTTAATTTTATCAACAGTTTCCTATGTCATAGAAACCCGCTTATAGTATTTTGGAACTTGGCTTTTTTAAAAGATACATAACTTTTAAAAAAGCCAACTACCCGTGCCCTGTTTCTTAAAACTACAAATAAAAAACAATAAAAAACTGTAAACTTTTTTTTTATCGTATTTTACTTGTAGTTTTCAGAAACAGGGCCCAGGTAATTGTAAAAGTTTTATGCAATAAGTTAAAAAGATACAACTTTTCTTTCTCGAAAATCTAGGAAAATTAACTTAAAAAGAGTAAATTTATTCTAAGAAGCTCCCAGGCTTAAGACATGAAAAAAATAAAATATTGGGATGTTTGGAATTTATTGGACAACATTTTTGCCGGGTATTAATTTTCAAATATCTGGGTCTGTGATGTTGAAAATTATTATTCGCTTTTTAACAAACCAACTTCCGAAATATTTCAAAAATGATTTCACCAATAACTTTGCTTTAAAATCGAGTTAAGCTTAAAGAATACACTCGTGGTTGCCTCATCACGTCACGTTCCCATGACAATTGGTTATACGCACCGGAACGACTCGGAGTTCAACGAACACCGACCAAGGATTGTCAACTCAGAAACACCTGATCTTCAGGTCTCGCTGCTACAACAACAACAACAACAACAACAACAACAACAACAACAAATATCACGTCATTCCACTTGACTTAACTTAAAGTTTAAGAAGTTTTCAAAATCGATAAAATATTTTTGAAGTTATGAAGATATCCGCATTGTATTACATGAGCATTTCCATTTTATTTCACCGGTAAATTTCTCGATCGTGTCCGATTTCAATAAAATTTGGTGAGTGTGTAAAGTAGTATATGTGTGTAAGAAAAATGATTTTTTTTTTTTTTTTTTGAAAACTGTGGCAACACTATACCTTTGAATAACTGAAAATTTTGGGTTAGCGACCTCACTCTAAAGTTCATAACTTTTGTTGTGTAAAAGATATTAAAAAAATTCTTTTTGCATAAGAATGGTATAAAAATAGGGTTTTAGAAATTAAAAAAAAAAAAATAAAAAAAAAACTTTTTTATAAAAAAAAAAATAAAAAAAAATTTAAAATTAAATTTTTGAAATGATTACCCCCTTTAATTTTTTTTATTTTTTTTATGCAAATAGCCACATATGTTCTCTAACCACCCTGAAAATTTTAGAGTGGTAGCACTTAAACTTTTCAAGATATGTAGAGCTATGTAGTTACTACAATATACATTAGCGTGGCCGTTAGTTGTATGGAGAACTTTTTTTTTTTATTTCTTATATTCTCCCCCCCCCCCAAATCGGTTCAGTTTTATGTAAAAAAAAATACAAAAAAATTTCGTAGCGATAAGTTGTGTTTTAGGGGGGGCGTCCGCCCCTCAAAGTTTGCCATCAAGCCATTTATTCAAATGTAATTTGTTTGCATATGACTATCTCTTAAAAACAACATTTTACAAGAACATGATATATGGCAATATTTTAGCTCTTCTAGTCAACAACATTAGCCTCGAAGAAAGTTTTTTGCTAAAATTAATATTTAAGAAAATAATTAAGAAAATAACAACAAAATTCCAAACATTTTATATACGTTTTATATATATAAAAGAGGGATTTAATGTCAAGTGAACTAATTTTGAAATCGATGTCTTTCGATTTGGATGAAATTTGCACCAACGTTAGTCCTATTGAATAGTAGTTTAGACACAAATTTTCAACAAGATCGGTCAAAAAGTTTCTAAGTTTGGGGGGGTCAAAGTTTGAAATTTTGGCCATATAGGTGTTCTTTCACATCCATGTAACTTATTACCAATTGGGGTTAGCAAAATTTGTCTTAAGCAGCTTAGATAGCTATTTGATCAATCTTTAAAGAAAAAATTTTTTTGTTTTTTTTTGAATTTTTTAAAATTTTTTTTTAAATTTACAACTTGGCAAAAAAAAAAAAAAAAAAAAGTTTTAAATATAAAAAAAATATGTTAAAAATTTTTTTAAAAAAACCAAAAAATTTTTTTTAAAAAGATTGATTAAATAGCTATATAAGCTGCTTGAGACAAATTTTGCTAACCCCAATTGGTAATAAGTTACATGGATGTGAAAGAACACCTGTATGGCCAAAATTTCAAACTTTGACCCTCCCAAACTCAGAAACTTTTTGACCGATCTTGTTGAAAATTTGTGTCTAAACTACTATTCAATAGGACTAACGTTGGTGCAAATTTCATCCAAATCGAAAGACATCGATTTCAAAATTAGTTCACTTGACATTAAATCCCTCTTTTATATATATAAAACGTATATAAAATGTTTGGAATTTTGTTGTTATTTTCTTAATTATTTTCTTAAATATTAATTTAAGCAAAAAACTTTCTTCGAGGCTAATGTTGTTGACTAGAAGAGCTAAAATATTGCCATATACCATGTTCTTGTAAAATGTTGTTTTTAAGAGATAGTCATATGCAAACAAATTACATTTGAATAAATGGCTTGATGGCAACCTTTGAGGGGCCGACGCCCCCCCTAAAACACAACTTATCGCTACGAAATTGTTTTGTATTTTTTTTTACATAAAACTGAACCGATTTGGGGGGGGAGAATATAAGAAATAAAAAAAAAAAAGTCAAAAAAAAAAAAAAAAAAAATCATTTTTCTTACACACATATACTACTTTACACACTCACCAAATTTTATTGAAATCGGACACGATCGAGAAATTTACCGGTGAAATAAAATGGAAATGCTCTTATAGATATTTTTCTATAGTCAAATGAATTTTGTAAATAAATTTAGTTTAATTTTTGTAAAATATGAAAAAGTAATTTCAAATTTGGGAATACAAAATTTCAATTACAAAAGATTTTGCTATTCGTGCTTAATTCCCAGTTTTTATTATTGATAAAAACACTTGAAATTTATTGTTGATTATTATGATTATCAATAATAAAAACTGGGAGTTAAGCACGAATAGCAAAATCTTTTGAAATTGAAATTTTGTATTCTCAAAAATTGAAATTACTTTTTGATAATAAACAGGCAAGTGCACGGCCTAAAAAAACACTTAATTGACAACATCTTTTGTAAGTTGTTGTTGTTTTTATTTTGTTTTTCTTAACCTACTTACAACTACAATTAATGTTGAGAGAATTTCAACTAACTGTAGTGGGGAATGTAAGATGAGATAAACCCACTGTTTATTGTTGATGTGTTTTGTTCAAGCTTTGATATTGTTACAAGTAGAACGGTTGCTTATACATAAGTCTTATACGTTTAACAGTTTTATTTGGTTTAATATCTTTAGTTTTTCTAAAATCTTTATGGATGAAGTTTCCTGATGATCTGGCCTAAGCAACCAGTGAAATGCGCATAGGAATAGCTTATCCCATCAACAATAAATTTCAATTAAATAAATAAAAAAAAAAAAAATAATCAACATTTTGTTCACTTTCAGCTTAAAATTATATTTTTTCAACTTAAGAATTTTTCAATGTAAAAAATGACTAATAAATGCGACTAAATTAATTCATTTGCTGATAAGTAAATGTACGACGTATATTTACAATACCATTCTGCCCTTTTTTAAACATTTAAAGCAAATTTGTTATAAAACTGGGCTTAACAGAAAACATTTAACTTGAATAAAAATATTTATTTATTAAGAATATTAACCAAGTACATGTGTGCAATATAAATTAAACCAGAGTAAAAGTCAATTTCCAAAGAAAAAAAACTGAAAAAGTCCTGTTGATTTTCTGTTAAAAAAGGCGTATTTGTGTGTAAATAAGAGTACATCGATTCAATTTAATTTTGTTTTTGTTTTTGTTTATTTCCTCTTTTAATTTGATCAATAATTTTTAATCAATATGACCACGATTTTTTAAAAGAAAACAACAGTCAGGGGTGTGCTGGAAATCGAAAACGCAAAACGCAAGAATTTAACAAGTCGTTTTTTAACAAGATTTCTGAAATAAAAGATTTTTATGGCAAATATAATACAAATTTCTCTCTATTAAATAGAATTTAATAACTAAAATACTCAAAATTAGAGTAAAAGTGTATTAAAAACAACTTTTTGTGTTTTGCGTTTTCGATTTCCAGCACGCCGCTGAATTATTAAATTTACTTGCAGATTTTATATTTCTTAATTTGTTGTGAGCAATGTGCCGCAGAAATAGTTATATGGCTTAATTCTGTATAAAGCAAACGAAAAAGACAAAAGGAAACAAACAACATAAAGAATAAATATACTAAGGTTTTCAGGAAAAAGAAAAAGTCATGTAAATAAATTGAATATTGTTAATCAATAGGAGTAAATTTCGATTCACCAAATACCATTAGTTTATAATTGATGTTTGACTTTAGACTGTGGCGAAAACGGTAGAACGGCAAAGAATTCTGATAATGAGAATATCGTTATTCTCGAAACATGCAAATTCAACCCGAGTTCAATCACGTGTTCATTCAAGAATAAAAATTACACTAGCCAACAAGGTTTTGGACTAGAGCAACCAAATATCTTTCCTAGGGAAATTTGGTGGGCTGAATTCGAATCTGTAATTGGTTTTTAACTTTAAAAAATCACTAGTTTATTTAAAAATCAATGAATTTTCAAAAGTGAGTAGCGTTATTTGAGCGTTGTTTGTATTTTGTTGGTTCGGTTTCACGTATTAGAGTCCAGCAATAATCTACCAGCAGTTTTCATTAAATCTTGGGAGCACGCTCCCCATGTTCGCGCTCACTGCACATGCAAAAAATTGTCGGTGTTCACGGTTTGTCTAAGTTTCTGACTGCAAAATCCAAATAATGTAAATATGCATATTTTAATGATTCTGATATTGCATATCTTTTTTTCCAACGAAATTTCACCACACACAAAGCAGAAAAAGCTTGAATCAGTAACACACGATTACCTCGAACGTGCTTAAACCCTACTATTATAAAGATTAAAGGCCTAACCAGAATGTGAATAACGTGGCTTAAGCAACTGAGCGAATACATGTAAATCATATGTGTAAAACTATGTTGAACTTAAGGGAACTTTTTGTTAAATTTTATGAAACTGTAATTTGCTTAAGCAAAGTGCGAAACTAATCGCACATTCCGTACGGAATCAAGTGTTTTTTATTTTGTTTTTGACATTATGACACTTTCAAAAGTGTCATTAGGTCCATAATTACTAAAGAAGTTAAATACAAAAAATGATCTGCATACACGCAGAGAAAAACATGTTTCATTATGGTCACAGCCAACAAAACTATTTTTAAAGAAAATAATTTAACCATAATATGGTTGTCGGTGACAATGATTTGGTTAAATGAAACATAATATGGTAAACATTTTTTTTAAAAATTGCTTTGCTGCTTTTTCTCTGGGTGTACATATTAAAAATATAACTTTTCCACTATTGTTGTATGTGCTGAAAAAGGTATAAGAAAATTAAGCCATGTAGCTAATTTCGCGCCAACCTGTACAAAAATAACAAAACCATAGTTCTCAGCGCATCTATAGTGCTTAAATGACTGATTAATTTTAAGCAACTCTTTAATATTCTTACGAAAGTAACTTAAGTTGAGAATTAAATGTAACTATTAGTTAAGAATTAGTTGTATTTATTAGTTATCTTGTATTTATTAGTTGTCTTCTATTCATAAGTAATTTTTTTAGTTTAGATTGTTATTAAAAATTGTACTGCATCATAATACATACTTTAGCCCCAATGTGCAGAATGCTCTAGTAGAAAATTTGATTTAAAAAGTGCGTTAAAAAAGCTATAGTTTAAGTGATGCGGCTATTTTACCATAGATGTCGTTAAGTTAAACATTCAGACCATAACCGATGTTTTAGTTGTTAACATCAAATAGTAAAGGCTCGAATATACCGGTTTCATTCTGGAGCTTTATAGATAAATGTTATTGAGTATAAATACTTGCGAAATGACGCTGCCAAATAAGTTTTACTTTAAATGTTTAAGTGTGCAGATCAGTAATAGGGGTCGCAATAATGAATTACAATTGTTGAAGTGACTTAATACTTAATAAAGTTGTGTAAATTGTAAGCAGTGTTTTAAGTGTTGTGTTTTATTTGAATTGCAATCAATGAACTCGAAACGTTTATTATAAAGGAAATAAACCAAAACGTTGTTGAAAGGCAGCAACGTAATAATATAATGTATGGCTGTGGGTGTCTTTGGTAACATCAACAGTCCAAAGTTCCCTGCTATAATGAGAACAAGGTTCAAAAAGTTTAAAGTAAAATTTTTTTTAAATTCAAATCAATTCATAAATGTCATAATTTTGACAAACCTCGATTTCCCTTTTAAAAATGTTTGTATCGTATTTCTTATTTTTATCCAAAAATCAATAAAAATGTTTGAAAAGTTAATCTTGTTTTAATAATTTCTTTAATTATCTTGGGTTTTCTTGTTTAGTCTACAAAGTTTGAGTGCATTGACTTTCAATAAAGATTTCGTACAGAATGTACAGAAGAACACGGATACAACGAGCTTTAATGATCTGGCACTTTAGTTCGTTGCGAAAATGGTTCGATATATCTGAAGAGAGTGATTTTTAAAAATTTTACCAATTTGTCAAAGGATAGATATTTGAATTGGGGTTCCTTCTATGGCCTAGTCATAGTAAATTAACAATTCACTCTCTGCTAAGGCTTAACAGAGATCAAATTAGAACAGTGAATTTTTAATACTTAATGTGTTTTTAGGAACTAATGTTTGTTATAACCGGTATATAAGTTTGTTGTTGTGAATAAGAATACAATAGTGAAATGCTAGTGCCAAGCTTATTTTCAATTAAATGGTTTCGTATATAAACAAAATTGAAGAATATGTGCAACAGAAAATTCGTTTACAGGCGGTAATCAAAGGGGTCTTTCAAAAGCACCCTTTTTGGATGAATTGGTACAATAGCAAAGACGGGGACGAAACAGACTTGCTTTTGATCCAAGAGCGTCCAACACATCATGAAAAAATCACCGGTTGTGTTGGAATTTGGGCAAGCGATGTCATCAGTCCATATTTCTTTGAGAACGACGGAAGCCAAGATGATTTTCAACTTCATTAAGCTTAATTATACTTAAGATCATCATCCTCCTCATCAACATCCTAATCAACTTAATTTAATAGACGAATAATATTGGCGGTCATCTTACCATTTCGACTTTAAATATGTGGCTGATATGGACAATAATGGAATGTGGTTTTATTGACGTTACGTACCACACCGTTCATAAGCCTTTGGATATTCTGCATAAGGGATTTAAGGGAATGGTAGTCTCAAGTAGAGGTGATGTGAACTGCCACCGAAAAAGTGCGATTAGACCTCATCAGACAGTTTTCTAAATGCGCGGGAATAAGGAATAAATCACAAACCACAGCGAATCTCAAGCCCATCATAACTTATGCCATCGGTAAAATTCAGCTTGATTTATACGCCACACATTTGAATGATGGTATAATACTACATACATACATAGTTAAAGACATCGAATAGGATTTCAAAGGAATAACAATTTCGATAATACTTTGTTTTATTTAAATTTGAGAAGATGAACCAGCTATTGAGAGATCCTTTACACACTTCAAGGAGTATACTAGCTGAAAGGATAATACGGATAAATTTCTTATTGCAACCTAGGAATCAGATTTCAACAATTCAAGAGCATGCGACAAGGCAAACAGTGGATCTGTTGTGGGGTATTATTGGAGAAGGCATTAATTCAAGACGCCACGATTTTAATTGTCCGCCGGGTTCGCCCAATATTTTTCTCTTTTGGGGTATTAAGAAAGGTGTGGAATTAAATAAGTCACAAAGCATATTCTTCCTTAAAAAATAACATTCAAGCAGAAAAAAGTAATGGAAAACCTTGATAAAAAAAACGCAACTTGCGAGGCTAAGAATAGATGGTATTTACACAAAATTCTTTATAACGTCAACATTGAATAAATTAAATTAAATGCATTTAAAGAAAATAAAATATAATTTATGGATAATTCAAACCCCTTAGTTTCATTTGAGCCACCTTAGAGATGATTTTTACCAAAATCTATCTATTCATTATTTTGTTCTTTTTTTAACATGTTTATTTATTTAAAAAAAAGAAGAGTTTTATTTTACACTTCAAAATTAAAAATTTGAATATGACTAAAAACAATAAAATGAAACCTATTTATTTACTGTATTTCTGTAGAAAAAAACTAAAATTCAATTACAAATTTAAATATTTATTTAACCACAAAGTAAATAAATTTAAAAACTTAAATCAAATATGTTTTTGTTCAAAATGTTTTAGCTAACAAACCAAACAAATAACATTTGTGTTGAAAACCAACCATAAAAAATTCATAAAAAATTAAACAATAAACACAGAAGCACAAGATTTGGATTTATTTTAAATAAATAATAAAATAAATGTTATTTTTATTTTTCGGGTTTTTACTGTTGACTTTTTATCTTTAAATGGAATGAAACGTAAAATATTTTATGATCACATGAGTGTTGTGCGTATACAAAATACAATTATCTCATTGCTTTTTTTTATTTGTAAAATTTTGCGACACATAAATATTTTTTAATTTTGAATTTCTCCCATAAAATATTGGGAAAAGAAGTAAGAGTGCTATAATCGTATGTGTCGCATCTTTGATACCCACCACCGAGAGTTCGAATATTTTACAAGTTGGCTGGCTTTATTTGGGATCTAAATTAAACCATATATTACCACAATATTTATGTTTATATGTTAAAGCTTCAGTCGTACTTAAATGATTTCAAAGTGGGAGCTTTTTATGAGGCTTATGACAAATTATGAACCGATCTGCATGAGATTTGACTGAGTAATGTAATCTTATGAAACTATAACGGACCAAAATTTTCTGTAATAGCACGATTCGCTTCAGCTTAAGGCGTACTAAGGAGTTTTCAGATAGTTCAGATAGATATGTGGCCTATGGTAAGTTATAGACCGTTCGTCAAGGGATATAAAACGTATTTAATGAGAATCGGTGCATTTTGTTACGAATTTATGTAAATAATAGGGTGATCAATTATTTGACTTTTTTCAAAAACCTGCTACATATTTAAAAAAACCGCTTTTCGGTTAAGCATTTTAAAAATTACCGGTCAACCGGTTTCAATTTGAATTCATACAAACACAAAAACCAAATTAGATTTTATAATAAGAAGTTAATTTGATTAAAAACAAAACAATTCACGATGGTAAGGAACCAACAAAATACATAGATCTGACTTAAGGTATGTTCAGACCTAACAAATATTTGACAATAGAATCCAAAAAAAAGCTTGAGAAGAAAATTGATCAAACTAAAGCTTTATTTTTAACAATTTCTATTTATTTATTAACCTGCTTTTCTAAGATGAAAATTGTATAATGTAAATTAAGAAACTGTTAAATAATGTTTGCTCTAGCCAAACGTTTTGCGAAAGCAAACAAATCTTTAAGAAAACAAGTGGTTGTTTAGGACGTCATATATTAAATAGGTGTGAACGTAGCCTTGAAAACTTTGGTTTTAAAAAATTTAAGGAATTCAATAAATTTATTATTCGAGATATTCTCAAAAATTTATTTTAAATGAGTTTTAATTTGTTGGGGGTTAAGCATGTCTATATGAATCAGTAGACTTCGACCATATTTTTGAAAAGTTACAAACAAAACCTCTTAGCCATGATTATATATCTTCAATTATGTATTTTGTTTCAGCATTATAGAAACGAATGGTATTATGAACATTCTTTTTGTATGAAATATCTGTCAATTCGTGTATCACAACTTTAAACCTTCCATAACATTGTTTGATTCCTTATATTTTGTTTTAAGTTCTTGGTGTTTTAATAAATAAAACTGAATTTTCTCATAACGTTGATTCCGTCGGTATGTTGCAGTTTTAAGTATGAAGATATGCTAGAACTACTTAAGAGATTTATGGGACCCTTTAAGCACCATTGCTATTTAAATCAGTTCGAAACTTCACCAGAGATTTATGGTTTTTAATCCAAATTTTTAATATTTTGAATTAGGCTTAAGTTCATGAAATTTAATTTTTATTAAATTATTTTTTTTATGAAGAAAGGAATTTTACAACATGAAAATCAATTAAAATTGTTATTGATAATCTTTCATTCTTGACGTGGCTCGGGCTCGAACCCTGGCCGGCAGGTTACCATGACATGTTTCGATCGCAACCACTCGATCTCCTCAGATGGATTTGCCGTCTTACACTCGCAGCCATCGACGACTGCTGACGTCACTAGTCAAACATCAATCCTTAAACCAAATTGTATTTTAACATTTGGTAGATCGAAATATGCTTTCCTGAATGATTATTCATTTTAATTGATTTTACATGTTTTTTCCTTTACTTCTGTTTTTTCGTACTTTTGTCAAGAATTTGTCAAAAAAAAAAAAAAAAAAAAAAAAATGTACTTGGACTTCAAGAAAAATTCTTGACAAAAGTACGAAAAAACAGAAGTAAAGGAAAAAACATGTAAAATCAATTAAAATGGATAATCATTCAGGAAAGCAAATTTCGATCTACCAAATGTTAGAATACAATTTGGTTTAAGGATTGATGTTTGACTATTGACGTCAGCAGTCGTCGATGGCTGCGAGTGTAAGACGGCAAATCCATCTGAGGAGATTGAGTGGTTGCAATCGAAACATGTCATGGTAACCTTCCGGCCGGGGTTCGAGCCCCAGCCACGTCAAGAATGAAAGATTATCAATAACAATTTTGATTAACTTTCATGTTGTAAAATTCCTTTCTTCATAAAAATAATTAAATGAAAAATTAAATTTCATGAACTTAAGCCTAATTAAAAATATTAAAAATTTGGATTAAAAAACCATAAATAGTTCAACAAAATAACCACAATACTAAATTGAATATTGTTACTCAATAAGAGCAAATTATTATTAGTTTATGATTGATGTTTGACTATAGACTATGGCGTAAAGAATTCTGATGATGAGAATATCGTTATTCTCGATACATGTTAATTCGACCCGAGTTCAAACCCGTGTTCAGTCAAGAATAAAAATTACACTAGCCAACAAGGTTTTGGACTGCAGCAACCAAATATCTTTCTTAGGGTAATTTGGTGGGCTGAATTGGAATCTGTAATGAATCTGTAAAAAATGTTCTAATTCGTTTTTTACATAAAAAATCACTAGTTTATTTAAAAGTCAATGAATTGTCAAAAGTGAATGGCGTTATTTGAACGTCGTTTGTATTTTGTTGGTTCGGTTTCACGTATTAGAGTCCTTAATAATTTCTTTCAATTTTCATTAAATCTTGGTGAGCACTCTCCCCTTGTTTGTCGCTCACTGCACTTTAAAAAAAAAAAAAACTAACTGCCTGTTAAACGATTTCGAACATCACCGTTCGCATAGAAAATTATATTTAAGACAAAAACAAAATTCTAAAATTTGTTTTTGTTTTAAATGTAGTTTTCTATGCGAACGTTAACGTTCGAAATCGCTGAACAGGCTGTAAATGCGAATGAAGAATATGCAAAACATTGCAGGTGTCCACGGTTTTTCCAAGTTTCTGACTGTTAAACCAAAATAATGTAGATATGCATATTTTAATGATTCTGATATTGCATATCCTTTTTTTTCAACCAAATATTCACCACACACAAAGCAAAAATAGCTTGAATCAGTAACACACGATCTTCCCGGCATGCTTCAACGCTACTATTATGAAGATTAAGAATGAATGTGGGCTTCTGTCAAATAAATAATTGTAAAATTTTAGTGTCAGTATTGACTGTTTTACATTATTGCCAACATGCGAAAAAAAATTCACAAGACGTGATAGCCTAATTCGAATTCAGCGCATCCAGATTATTAAAAAAAACATGCTCCGTTTCTGCAGTAAATTTTTTTCCAAATTTGTATACCATTCATTTCATGTTGTAAACTCCTTCCATCGCTAAAATAATTCAGTGAATATTAAATAACAAAAATTTCAATAAATTATCAAATATTTCAATTAAAAACTATTATTTTTTTCCTTTGTTTTTCCCGCATTTAATAAAGAAGACTTAGCAAATTTAATATGAATAACCACACAATCGAACAACGTTTCAAAATAATAGATTGTTATTTTTTTTTAGAAAAATCAGTCTTTTTTACAATTCGATAATGAGCGACGGGGCCCATTTCCTATTAAATGGCTACATCAACAAGAGAATCCAAGAGCAGCTCATCAGCATTAATTTCACCTACTTAATTGTAATGTTTGGTAGGACAAATGACTATGAATGGTATCAGACAATGTTGGAAAATCTTGTAAGGCGAGTTCATGAAAACCATCAAATCTTGTGGTTTCAACAAAGCCATTGCACACACTGCTGGTCCCTCAATAACTTTAATAAGCGAAATATTCGGCATACACATTATATTGCCCACAATGGATTTAATCTGGCTCTAGACAGATATTTGAAATCGTGTAAATTAAAGCTTAGAAAAAAGGCTTAACCATAATATGCATTGCCTTGCTTAACCTACTGTCAAAAATTAACAAAAAGTCTCTCAAATGTACTTAAGAAAACAAAAACAAAATAAGAAAACATTTGATTCCGTACAGAATGTGCGGTTAGATTCGCACCTTGCTTAAGCAAATGACAGTTTCAATAAACTTAGCAAAAAGTTTCCTTAAGTTCAAAATGGTTTGCCACATATAATTTACATGTATTCGCACATTTGCTTAGGCCAACTTAAGCACATTATGGTTGGTCTTTTAGCCCCAACTTAAACTTGATACTTGAACTTAAAAAAGAAATACACATAAATAAGAAAGGAAGAAGGTATAGTCAGTCAAACCCGACCATAGAATTTATAGACAAATATTTGGAAGTGTACTCAATTTGTGATACATAATCAATAATGGACTCGCCAAAACAAAATTATTAAAAGGACTTAAGATTTATAAAAGAGTTCTAGATCTAGATATTTATTTTATGTGAGATTTTGTCGACTTATTCCCGTAATTTCTACAAAAAAGAAACTGGTCATGTTCGTTGCTAACAGTTAAATTTAAAAGTTTCAACGTTTATTCGGCCTACGTGTGTTTACCGTAAGTTTTCTTTACAAATATGCCAGCTTTTACACCATTGATTTTTATACACAGCTAGATTTCATTTTGTAGAAATAACGGGCTTTAAAGAGATTTAAGAGACGATGTTGAAACGAAGTCAATTCTGGGCCAACAAGCAAAAATCTTGACAAAGTACCTATTTTAACAGTAGTTTTAGCCAAAATGTATATCAATACCAACATTTATATATTTGGCATTTTGACAAAAGATCTTAAGTCGAGATAAGATAGCAAACAATTTTTTTATAAAAACTCGGTGAAAAAATTATGTTCATCAAATAATAAAATAAACCAAAATTAAAAAAAGTTTCGATTATAATACAAAATCTTAAAAACGTAAACAACAACGTTTTTTGTAGGGTATTCATTTAATCGGGCTTTTTCTTTAATCGAGGTTTTGGTTTAATCGGTTAATAATCGGTTTATATTTCTATTGATCGGTTAACCGATTAATAAAGTTTTGTTATAAATTAAGTAATTTCAAAAAATAAAAATGCAAAAATTATTCATTATTTGGAGTTTATTAGTGAAAAAAACAATAACATAACAAACAAAACAATTCTTGAACTAAAATGAGCCAACAAAGAAAATGCAATACTAATTAATACATATGG
The DNA here is from genome assembly GCA_930367215.1 of Pollenia angustigena. Classification (NCBI taxonomy): domain Eukaryota; kingdom Metazoa; phylum Arthropoda; class Insecta; order Diptera; family Polleniidae; genus Pollenia; species Pollenia angustigena. The sequence goes on along the minus strand of OV884056.1, from coordinate 53,389,773 downwards.
GCATAGAATGTTCTACCAGGATGAAAGAATAGAATGTTGGTAAGCATCGTCTTTCATTGTTTATTATTATAAAAAAAGTCTATGTTTTTATAAAAGAATGATTTTTATAGCATATCTCAGCTTTTTTACTTGAGGAAATTGGGCTGGAAACTGGAAAACTTTATATTTTTTAAAGCTACATCTAAAGACATTTTTATATAATTATTTTACATGCAAAAATGTTATGTTTGGACATTTTCTTCACAATCTCTCCATTACAATCAATTGTAAACTAAGTATTAGGTTTTTGTTAAGGAAATTTTAAGATATTTTTGGGAAAACTCATGGTAGTAATAATAAAAAAACATATGGAAGAATCGTAAGTTCGCGACCCCGTACGTTCGAAAAATAATTTGGTTTAAATGTTTAGTATTTAAGCGATTATTTTCTTTAGATTTGTTAAATCTTGACTTGGAGACAAATTCTTGCATTTATCGAAGATGTTAGAGAAATTCAAAGCAATCCATAATATAGAATATCTAATTTCTCAGTCTTATTTCTGGATTTCTCTAAACATATAAAATCTTTCATTATGCCATTATAGTACTGTTTTAATTTTTTTAAATTTTGATCACTTCTAATTGTTTCGGTTACTATCGAGAGTTTCTTCTGTTGTCAGGCCATCATCTGGCATAGCTCAGCACCGCATATTCTGCAAAAAAGTTTATTTCCGAATCCCTTAGTTTCTGTTTTTGTACTGTATCTTAAAAATGTATTGCTAGAAGAAAATATATTGTATGATAAAATATTTTCTGAACACATACCTTTTGAATATGAGACGAAACACATAATAAAAAACACAAACAAATTTGTAATAGTACTACAAAAAATTCAAAATTTTGTTATATCGGTTAATCGGTTAATCGACTGAAATTAACCGGTTTAATCGTTAATCGGAAAAACGCAATTTTAAATTAACCGATCAGTTAATCGGGTAGTAATTAATCGGTTAACCGGTTAACGGTTATGAACTCAACCTCATTAAATTATCTTTAAAATTGTGACTTGTACCTTGCGCACAAAGTTGGACATAGTGGCAGCCATCCAGCCGTACGGGCGTGCATCACTAGTTCCAACGGAAACTCGATCTAATACCAATATTTTAATGTATTTAACAAATCATCACAAACGCAAAATACCTTTTCCAATATTGTTATTGGGTAGAAAAATGTATAAGCAAATTTAGCCATGTAGCTCATTTCACGCCAACCTGTACAAAAAAAGACAACCCTTGTTCACAGCGCATCTATAGTGTTTGAATGATTGATTGATTATAATCAATAATAATTATTAGGTGGGGTGTCACAAAGCCATAGGACATAAAGCCATATGGCGTCAAGTCCCATTCCATTGATACATAAGGACATATGCCATTAAGTCTCAATATAATGGGACTTAACGCCATAAATTTTTTCCGTAAAATGAGACATAAAGCCATATTTTTGATAATGATTGTATTTCCCCCTATTTCATGTAGAAAATGCTTTGTTGTTTCATGTCGCCCTGTTTTATGTCAAAAATGGCGGTATGAACTAAGTCCCCAATGAATTAACTCCCCAAACCCAAAATGTACTAAGCCCCTAAATTTGGGGACGTCGTTCATATATGGAAAAAACCCGAAAAAGTTACTCTAACAAGTGCTTCTCTGCATAGCCGGCCTTCGGCCGGACGCAATGATTTTCTTCTCTATGGTACTTATAACAAACACCGGCTTCGCGAACTAAAGCTTCTCTGCGTAAACGACCTTCGTTCGGAAACAAGACAGATTTTAGAAGCTTTACTTAGCGAAATCGGTACTTGTTTATACCATAAAGGACAAAATTCTTGCGTCCGCCAAAAGGCCGGCTATACAGAGAAGCTTTAGTAAGCGAAGCCGGTGTTTGTTATACCATTGAGGAGAAAATCCTTGCGCCCGGTCGAAGGCCGGCTATACAGCGAAGCTTTAGTTAGCCAAGCAGGTCTTTGTTATACCATATAAGCATTTGTAACGCAACACATTAAATGGGACATAGCACCATAATGGCTTTATGTCCCATTCCACTAAAATTGGTATGAGACTTAAGGCCATATCAAAATTATGGTTTTATGTCCGTTTGGATTGAGACATAAAGCCATTATGGCTTTATGTCCTATGGCTTTGTCACACCCCACCTGTTATTATTATTTATTTGGTATTATAAAGGCCCCAACACAGTTAGGTTATATAGGCCAATTTATTTCACATATTCTATTCTAATATACATATAGAATTTTACATTATTTTAGATTTAAATCGACTTAGAAATATTTATTTCAGTCAAAAAAATTTTCATGTTTTTAAATTCATTTTCTTTTTGAAGGATATTAATGTTATTTATTTTATATTTTAAACGTTTGCTATGCAGAAGACTGCATTTATCAAATATGTGAGAGATGGTTAGTGTTTGCCCGCATTCACAAACTGGGGGCTATGTTTATGTGAGAAAAAACTATGAACCATTTTGAGTCTATTTAACTTAATAAAGTCTGTTTTGGATATATTGGGTACTATTAATTTATGCGATATGTTTATGTTATTAACATTCTTATTTGTTGTACAATCATGTTGTTACTAAATGGATCTTTTAGTCCTTCCAGGGCAATTTTACTGTCGGTTATAATAAGTGTTTTTTGAGACATGTTTTTAAGTATTTTTAGACATGTTTTTATTGCCAATAATTCGCTAGTATATATAGAGGAAAAATTATGAATACGTTTAGAAATGTCAATATTCTTCCCAAAAACTGCGAAACCAGCTTTCTATGATTGATTGATTTCTTTCCAATATTTAACAAAATGTATGGCTGTGGGTGCCTTTGGTAACATCAACAGTCTAAAGTTCCCTGCTATAATGAGAACAAGGTATTTAAATAACTTTATATCAAAAAGTATAAAATAATATTTAATTCAAAATTATTGTGTAGTTTATAGAACACAAGCGCCTTACTCGTCCGTTCAACTTACATTTAAAACAAAAACAAATTTCGAAATTTTGTTTTTGTTTCAAATGTTAGTTGAACGGACGAGTAAGGCGCTCGTGTTCTATAAACACCACATAAATCTATTTATGGATGTCTTAAATTTTGACAAACCTCAATTTCCTATTTAAAAATTTTTGTATTGTATTTCTTGTTTTTATCGAAAAATCAATAAAAATGTTTAAAAAGTTAATCTTGTTTTCAAAAATTCTTTAATTATCTTGGGTTTTGTTGTTTAGTCTACAAAGTTTGAGTGCATTGACTTTCAATAAAGTTTTCGCAAATATGCCAGTACGGCTACAACGAGCTTTAATGTACTGCCACTTTAGTTCGTTGCGAATATGGTTCGCAATATCTGAAGAGAGGAAATTTTCAAAATTTTAACAATTTCTTAAAGGATGGATATTTAAATGAGGTTTAACGCTATGGTCTACCCATAGTAAATAAACAATAAACTCTCTGCTTAGGCTCAACAGATATCAAACAGTGAATTTTTCGTAATTACTGTGTTGTTAGGAACTCATGTTTGTTATATCCTATGTTCGTTATAAATATAATTCACTGTATTATAATTTTTAATCTGTTTAAAAAAATGGTCCTAAAATATTTTTCGTGTCTTTACTTTTTGGTTTAAAACTTTTTTAATGTTAGAAAATACAAGATTTTGCTCGTTACAATGGGAATTTCTTAAATAAACAGGGTGGCCTTAAATAAACAAGGGGATTACAATTGTCTGTATCATTATAACTTATACATAAGTTTTTGGTTTATTCAGTTTGTTGTGAATAAGAATACGATAATGATATGCTAGAGACAAGCTTTATTTTAATTGAATGGTTTCGCAGATAAACAAAAATGCAGAATATGGGCAACAGAAAATTCGTAGGAAATTTACAAAGCATCCTTTTTGGATGAAATGGTACAATAACAAAGACTGGGGCGACACATATTTACATTTGATCCAAGAGCGTCCAATACATCACACAAAATCAGCGGTTGTTGTGGTGAAATTTATTTATTTGAGAATGACGGAGGGCAGAATGACTTTCAGCTTCATTAAGCTTAATTATACTTAAGATCATCATCCTCTTCATCAACATCCTTATCGACTAAATTTTATGGACGAATTATATTTGCGGGCATTTTACCATTTCGACTTTAAATATGTGGCTGATATGGACAACAATGGCATGTGGTTGTATTGACGTTACGTACCACACCGCTCATGAGCCTTTGGATATTCTGCATAAGGGATTAAAGGGCATGGTAGCCTCACTTAGAGGTGATGTGAACTGCCACCGAAAAAGTGCGATTAGACCTCATCAGACAGTTTTCTAAATGCGCGGGTTTATAAGGAATAAATCACAAACTACAGCGAATCTCAAGCCCATTGGTAAAATTCAGCTTGATTTATACGCCACACATTTGAATGATGGTATAATGCTACATACATAGATAGTTAAAGACATCGAAAGGGATTTCAAAGGAATAAAAATTTCGATAATATCTCGCACATACTTTGTTTTATTTAAATTTGAGAAGATGTATGAAGATGTAGATGTAGCTACTGAGAGATTCTTTACATTCTTTTAGGAGTATATTATCCCAAAGGATAATACCGACCATCTTTTTTTTTATATATTCCTGCTTGTGGATAGATTTCTTATTGCAACCCATAATTCAGGTTTCAAGAATTTGGGGCCACAGAGCATGCGACAAGGCAAACAGTAGATCCGTTGTGGGGTATTATTGGAGAAGGAATTAATTAAAGACCACCGTGTTCACCTAATATTTTTCTCTATTGGGGTATCAAGAAAAGTCTATAATAAAATAAGTAACAAATCATATCCTAACTTGCAAATAACACATTCAATAAGAAGTTCGAGCGATAGATGCAGAGTATTTAAAAAAGTATTGGAAAGCCTCAATAAAAAACTCAACTCTACGAGGCTAAGAAAAGACGGTATTTACACAATATTTTTTATAACGTCAACATTAAATGAATTAAATTAAGTGCATTAAAAAGTTTAAATAAAATAAAATATAAATTATAAATAATTTTAGCCCCTTCTTTTCTTTTGAGCCATTTTATAGATGACATAATAGCCCAAATGGTCTTGCAAATGGTCTTGCATCGTAGCATTTGCAAAATGGAATAGTTAATACCATAGCATACTTTTGGGATTATGGTTAAAACCATAACTATATATCGTAGCATTTGCAAAATGGTTAAAGGCTCAGTTAGCCGGGAGTAAAAGTAACAGTAACCTCACCCTAAAAAAGTAAGACCAATCTATTTCTTACAGATTGAGACGTAACATCTTACTGCTAACTGTAATCGTTCTAATTGCCTTACATACAACAAAATGAATCAGCTGATTTTCAACGTTACTGTTACTCCCGGCTAACTGAGCCTATAGTATATTTTTACTCTACACCAACAAAATATACAGCAATGCACTTGCTACTCTTTTGCAAATATGCAACGCCTAAAACCAATAGTTTATATTTACTCGAGTTGATTGCAAAACGAAAGCTAACACTCAGTGAACCAAGCCGATCTGAAAATGGTATAGTATTAACTATAATACCAAAAGTATACTACAGTATTCACTATACCATTTTGCGAATGCTACGATGCAAGACCACTTGCACAAGATTGTGAATTGGGCTAATAATGATTTTTACCAAAATCTATGTATCTATTCATTATTTTGTTATTTTTTTAAACATGTTTATTTATTTGAAAAAAAGGAATTTAGTTTACACTTCAAAATTAAAAATATGTATGTGTATGACAAAAATCTGTAAAATAAAACCTACCCAGCCAGCAAAATACTCCGACGTAGTTCAGATATCTGGGAGAAACGTCGGCAAAAAAGTCGGAATCGTATACGAATTCTGTCAGATTTCTGACCCAAAAACGTATGACAGACATGTCGTGGGAAATTTTGGTTTTTTGTCGGCATTTCTGATAGATATCTAACAGAAATCGAATGAAAAAGGCATGGAAAGTTCTGATGTGTTTTTTTGCTTTCTAACTGATGGCTTAAAGAAATAATTTTATTGCAAAATATGTACATAATTATAAATTTTACACGTACGTACCTTTTTTTATGCTTTTTGTCTTGAACAAATAAAATAAAATTAAAATTATTTCCAACTGTATGACAATTGTCAAAAAAAAAAAATAAGTCTCGTTAGACAAATCTGAATGAATTCCGTCGGAGTTCTTTTGGACATATCTGTACATAAATTCCCCCCGATATATATATATATATATATATATATATATATATATATATATATATATATATATATATGCGAAATCGATCATAAAATCATAAATCGGTCAGTCAGTAAGTATATTCAATGTCTGACAGAAATCTGAACGAAGTCTCTAAGAAAGAAGTCAGACATTTACACGAAATGTCTGATTCAGACAATGTCGAAGTATTTTGTTGGCTGGGATACTGTATTTCTGTAGAAAATAACTAAAATTCTATTACAAATTAAGTTATTTATTTTACCGCAAAATAAATAAATTAAAACAATTTTATCAAATTTGTTTTTGTTCAAAAAGTTTTAGTTAACAAACCAAACAAATAACATTTGTGTTGAAAACCAACCATAAAAAAATTAATTTAAAATTAAACAATAAAAACAGAAGCACAAGATTTGGCTTTGGATTTATTTTAAATAAATAATAAAATAAATGTAATTTTTATTTTTCGGATTTTTTTCTGTTGACTTTTTATCTTTAAATAGAATGTCACGTAAAATATTTTATGATCACATGAGTGTTGTAAGTATAAAAAAACAATTATCTCATTGATTTTTATTTGTAAAATTTTGCGACAATAAAATATTTTTCATTGTCATAAATATAACAATCAAAATTTAAGATTATGATTTATTTAATATCGATTTATGAACCCGTTTCATTCTGAATTTCTCCCATAAAATATTGGGAAAAGAAGTAACTGAGCTACCTAAATAAGAGCGGCAAGCGTCTGTTTTATGTCAAAAATTTTAATTTTCACACAGTTTATACGAAACAGACATTTAGGCTGGGCTTTTGAGATCTCAGTTAAACTAGGTTAAGTTAATCTAAAAACTGATTTGTGCCGCCTATACCAAGTTTGTATACAAAATGTTGCCGGAACAGCTCAGTCTTGCTTAAAATGTGGGTCTTTAAAGAAATAATAAAAAAAAAAAAAATCACATTTCACCGGAAAAATCCGAGTTGCAGAGAACGTTAAACTAAGTTTAAACTTAAGCCCATCTCAAAAACCCGTCCTTAGAACGCGAATTTAACACCACCCGGCTGGTAAATCTTGTTTGGTAGATCGCTTGGTTTTTATACCCTCCACCACAATTAGTTGTGAAGAGGGTATATTAAGTTTGTCGTTCCGTGTGAAACTTTTTTATTATTCATCTCAGACCCCATAAAGTATATATATTCTGGGTCCTTGAGTAATTCTAAGTCGATTTAGCCATGTCCGTCCGTCTGCCCGTCTGTTGAAAACACGCTCACTTTCGAACAACTCAAAAGAAATGAACGAACTTGGTGCCAAATTGCTTGTAGTTATCCTAAGCAGTTTGGAATTCAAATCCAGCAAAATTGGTTCAGTAGGACCAGAGCTATGAATAAAAATGTGAAACCACCACCTAAAAAAATTGATAATTTTGTTACAAAAAATAACATAAATGCTGGAACAAGGCACGGAATGAGATATGATTTTGCAAAAATTTGTTTTATTTGGCTGGAAATCACGCTGTTAAATTTCGTGAAGATCCGTTCATAATTTACCCTAAGCCCCATATAAACACTACTCCAGGAAAACAGTTTAGTACGCCTAAAACCGTAAAAAATAACGCTAGCGTAACAAAATTTTGTATGTCTCAGTTTTTTAGGACTAGAAATAACATTGTGAAATTTCGTGACGATCGGCCCATAATTTACCTTAGGCCCCATATTAACCCTACTACCGCAAAACAGTTTAGTACGCCTAAAACCGTACAAAATGATGCAATCATAACAAATTTTGGCTCGTCACAGTTTTATAGGACTATAAATGATACTGTGAAATTTCGTGAAGTTCGGTACATAATTTACCCTACGCCCCATAGGAACCCTACTCCCGGAAAAAAGTTTAGTACACCCAAAACCATAATTAATAATGCTATCATAACAGAAATTGGTACGTCACAGTTTTAAAGGACTAGAAATGACACTGTGGAATTTCGTGATGATCGGTCCATAATTTACCCTAGGCCCCATATAAACCCTGCTACCGGAAAACAGTTTAGTCGCCTAAAACCATAATTAATAACAAATCGTCACAGTTTAAGATAATAATAACATCATACAGATATTACTCCTTAAACATTCGAACTGTCGGTGGAGGGTATCAAAGATTCGGCACAGCCGAATATAGCACTCTAACTTGTTTTATTGAAAATGTATTGGCAATAGAATTTTCATGTTCAGGGTTAAAAAAACGCTTGCCGCTCTTGTTTAGGAAGCTCAGTAAGAGTGCAATATTAGTATGTGTCGCATCTTTGATACCCACCACCGAGAGTTCGAATATTTTAAAAGTTGACTGGCTTTATTTGGGATCTAAATTTACCTTAACTTTACCACAATATTTATATATGTATGTTAAACCTTTAGTCATACTTAAATGATTTCCCTGAGTGGGCTTTATATGAGGCTTATGAACAATTATGAACCGATCTGCATACAATTTGACTGAATT